>JAQSUU010000522.1:2411344-3617016 GCA_038087645.1 Saccharum hybrid cultivar R570
ACAATTATTAGACGTTCAAATATGTAGATCTTAACAGCCGATTATCATGAGAACATGTAAAGGTGTGATGGATAAATGTGAAAGCATCTAATGAATTGAGAAAAAAACTAGCTTTTAACCAAGATAAAAACAAGTACAAACATATGAATAGCAGTATATTCTCAATAATCGGCTATTGGCTAAAATAGCCGATTCCAGTGAAAGTAGGCTCATAACATGCAGGCACTCAACCATTAAACATGAACAGATCTATAAACCTATTAGTACTAACCTATTATCTCTAACAGTGGAGTTCGACCGGATCAATGGCAGCCATAATAAAGATAACAGACTAAACCTTCAAAGAATATGAATCTATTCACACTCAACGAAATCATGAAAGCATGTTACGATTGTGAAAATGCGGGCGATCGGCTAAATAGCCGATGCGAACATAGTAGCCAGAGGCTATGTTTGACCATAAGCAAGACTTATTACTTAATGATTTCCAATCTATAGTGCTAACAGTAGGGGTTGACTGGATTGATGGCAGCCATAATAGCAGTTCTAGACCAGATTTCATCAACTAACAAGCTTACTTAGGACCAAACACTCCATGACCACATGCTATCTTTGATCAAGATTGAGACAAAATGACTAATCTAGCCGAAACCATCATCAAAGTGGAATCTAGATAGGATAAAGCAACAAGACGATAGTTTAAAGAGATAGAAAGCTGATTCTTTTCAATCTTAATTGGGTAAGAGGTGATGTTGTTACAAATAGTAAAAATACTAATTATAACAAGATCGATAACTGGAAAATCTATTAAAAACAACAATGAAACCCAACCAATCTTAATAGATTTAACTGATAACTAATCCATATCAAAATTTGTACGAGATTGAGCCGAACCGATGCAACCTTACAAATTTTGATAAGGATCGAGGGGTAACTTGTACCAGAAAGGATCGAGCCGGATCGATGCAACCTTACAATTGCAAATAAAAGTTGATAACTAAGTTATACAAAGCTTACAAGAGGTCAGACCTAATCGATACAGCCTTATAAACAAAGTATAAGTCATGATGGATACTCACAAATAAACCAGAGGTCAAACCTAACCAATGCAGCCCTACTTGCCTGAAGAACTCACCAAGATCTACTCTACTCATAATCCTAAGGGGTGGCATAAGCCAAAAAGTAAAGGTACTGGTTTGATTGATCGATGAGAGATGTCTATTACAATAGCCGAGGTCCAATATTTATATCCGTGGCTTGACTATGAGTCCTGGTTGAACAAGACTGGTTGCAAAACTTGAAAAAGAAAACTGAATATCCTAAATTAAAATATCTTACCCAAACTTTCCTGTCTATGAAGTCCACCGTGTCTTCTTGCTTCAGGCCATCGCTATTACCCGTCGTCAAGGCCCATTCTTGGAATGATGATGTCATGCCATCCAGCTGATCCCGATGGTAGCTTATTTAGCTGATTCTACGAATATTTCGGCTTCCTTCAATAGATTTCAAAATCAAGGGTTCTTACGTATACTGGTCAAAATTTGGTGTCAACACATGCCGCCCTCAATTTTGGGGTAAATGATTTTATCCCAAAATTATCTTCTACGGCTGTTGCACGTATTCTGCCTTTGTTCACTTTGATACTCCACCTCAAATAAGCCCCAAATAGGGATAGATGTCGATACTCTTGAATCTTCCTCTTTGCATCATCTTGAGTCTTTTATTCCTATTGGCAGCATCTAGGCTAGGCTCATTCTGCTAGCCGACCCAAGTTAGTCGATCGACCCTTTTGACTAATCAAATGAGGTCAATCTCTCAGAGCCAAGTAAAAACACAAAGCCAGAGTGAATAGATTTTCAAATCTACGGTCCGAAACTCAGTGAGAATGCCAAAATTCTATAAATTGGATTTCAAGTCCGTGATCCTGCAACTGTCGCACCCTCACTTGGCCATGCATGGTCTTCTCGATCTCTAGAGTGGCCCTTCATCTTCTAATAAACTTGTTTTCACCCAGCTTGAGGAATTCCACCAGTGCTTCTTATTGCGGTTATAAATTTAGCTTCAAGGCCTAGCTGAGATCACATCCGCTCCTGCCATCACATCCACCATTGCACAACTCCTTCCTCTCTAGATCTAAACTGTTCTTCCCTCCTCAAGACCATGGTCGACGGCAAGCGCCCTGCTGGTGATATCACGAAGGAAGAACTCCCCATGCACCAACACCACTGCCATCAAGGGTAAGGCAGATCTCGTCTGCATCTTTTGTTCTTCTCAATGATAGCCTTAACTGACTTCCTCGGTCTGTAGAGCCATATCCCACGTCGGTGCCTGTCGTCATGTGGCGGGGCTTTCTGGCACTGCCCAAGATGCCTAGTCGACAGCACCGACAAGATCTCCCGATGACTCCTCTGACTCCTATAATGGAGATGATGCTCGCTGTTATCTTCGCGAGCAGAGTGCGGTAATGGATTGCTATTCGGAGGTGACCCATGTGAGCGGTCGTCTGGAGATTGCCCTAAGCGCCTCCCTAGCCACCCTTGCCACCACAGAAGGGGAGACCAACACCGTTCGGGCGCAACTGGCGGCATCCGACACCAAGGTCGCTGGTAAGTTCTTCAAGATCATATTGTACTTGATTACTCTATTTTGCTAACCTCCTTCTGATCACCTTGCTTTTCTTTGTTGTAGTTCTGATGGAGCAACTGGAGGTCCTCTAGTTGGTGGCAAAGAATGTAGCCAAAACTCTGAACGCCCGGGGCGGCGGCCCGCCTCTAGGACGTCCCTGTGCGTGCCAGGGAGGTGGCTCTCCACGGTGTCAGTCATGGAGCCGTTGTTGCCCTAACAATTGCCTAGGTGCGCTCAGGGCATGATTTCTGTCCACTGTAGCCCAGCTTCCTAGATGGCGAGGACCTCGACGACTACCAGGAGCCGATGGACAATTTCATGGGAGCCGTCGACACCATGGCGCACATAAGCTTGGTCAAAGGATTCGGTAACCGCATTTTCTTTGGCCCTTAGGTTGTAATAGGTTATGTTTAATAAAAATCTCTTTTCGTATCTGTACTTGCGCCTTGGATCTGCATGAATGTCTTTTTCTTAGTTATCAATCTCCTTATCAGTAATTAGCTCCTAAATCGATGATCTCGGGGAATCCATCAGAATAGTTGAATCAATTCTTTTAGTCGATCCAAACTAGTTGATCGGGCTGAATCGACTGATTTTTTAGGGTCAATTTACCCAAAGCAAAGTGAAAATGCAAAACCATAGTGAGTACACTTTTCCAAATCCGTAGCCTAGAACTGAGTGACAATGTAGTTGCAGAAATCGACGTCATTTGCATAGACGCCCTGAATGTAGTTCGAGCAGTCCTGAACTTGTAACTTTAACTCTCATGCACTTCTAAACCATGATACTTGATGTAAACATTTAGCTGATACACTTCTTTATCTTGCACAAATTTCCATGTTGTTACCAGCTGTTAGCGTTCAACATTCGATGGTTCTTTCTAGCAAGACTTTAAATCTAGCCTTTTGTAGACTTTTTTTAGCTGATTGATTATTAGGGCCAGCCTCCGGATCTGAATGGAAACACCAAGCCATAGTGAATAAACTTCCAAATCCATGACCCGGAACCGGGTAGTAATGTAGAAAACCCCAGCAAATGAAAATCTCATGTCCGTGATCTCTGCACTTTGGAACGACCTCTCTCCTTCCATTAATTGCATTTCAATCCAACTCGGCTCGATAAACCTACCCACATCAACCTTGGCTATAAGAATCTATCTTCAGGGGATAGCTGAGAGATCACATCTACACTCGCCTTTGCTCTTGCCACTGCACAACTTCTCCCTTCTCATTTCTAGATCTAAAAATCCATCTTGTCAAGAGCATTGGCGGACAACAGGCACCCTGCCGGTGATCTCCCAGAAGGGGACCTTCCTCTGTGCCAGCGCCTCTGCATCCTAATGTATGTCGGATTATATTCCAAACCTCTTGATAATCCTCTGAACTTGGTAATTCTTTGTTTTCATAGGACTATTTCTCGTGCTAGCGTTCAAAATCTACTGGCGAGATTCGAGGCCTAGCTGGTGGCTTTAGCGGCATCTTCCAGTGACTCCTCTGGCTCGTATAATGGAGATGACGCTCAACATTATCTTCATGAGCGAACAAGGCGATGGGTCATCATTGGGAGGCGACCTGCGAAACTGAGCGCTTGGAGGTCAATTTGAATGCTCCCCAAGCCACCCTTGCCACTGCGAAAGGGGAGAGCAGTGCCGCCTGAGGACAGCTGGTAGAATCTGACGCCAAGGTCACAGGTAAGACTCTTGGAAGAAACCCTACTCTTTCATCATTTCCTTTGTTGTGCTTCTCTTGATGATCCTTAATCCCTTTATTGCAGCCCTGATGGAATAGTTGGAGGCCCTCCAAATGGCAGTGAACAATGCCACCGGGGCTTTGAATGCCCGTGGTGACCTGCTAGCGAGTCGCCTCCAAGACATCCCGATGCGCGCCGAGGAGATCGCTCTTCATGGTGTCTGCCATGGAGCCGTTGTTGCCCTGACCATCGCCCAAGTGCGCTCTAGGCTTGAGCTCCGATGGCATCAGCCTAGCTTTGCAAGCTACGACGACCACCATGACTTGGTGGTGGACTTCGAAGGACTTGCTGATGCCGTGGCGAACACTTCTTCGGCCAAAGGAATCGTGAACAACGTTTTCTTTGGCCCTTAGTGTAACACCTCAGGTGTTTAGCTCCTTAATTGCATTGCATTTGTATAAGCATAAGCAAGCATCATTCATTTCATGCATAAGCTTATAATATGTAAAACATGCTTTGGAAACATTGCCACATATGTTTATATTTCATGTGAAGTAAGAAGTGAGTAGTGTGCAAAACATAAGTACCTTATGTGCAATTTCCTTTGTGAGACATGTCAACCACTTTAGTGTAACATAATTAGCAAGTGTTATGCAACACACTCATGCAACATGTGCAACATGAGCTTACAACATTTGGGTGAAAGTATTGAATTACTTGTTCCAAAGTATGTGACACTAGGAATCTTGTGCAACCAATGTGTAGAGTGGCTAATTAGGTCTTATAACACCTTAATTACATTTAGGGTAAGTAGTGGAGCAATGTTCATGTTGACCAAAATTACCAAATTGCCCTTCCAAATGTTGTTGACTAAGTTGGACCCCTAGAGTGATCTGGTTTGACCAATTAAAAAGCCCAGTTTAGAGATCTTGCATGGAGGAGCACCCTTAAGCAAAGTTGTAGAGAATTTCATAAGGAACAAAAGTTCTAATATGGCCATCTCATGAAAATGATCAGAACATGCTCAAAAATGGCCCACAAGTCAGTATTAGAGGCTGTTTTGGGACTTAGCATTTTTGGCTAAGTGTGAAGCTGAAAACCGTTTCACTGTACCTCACTTTGGCAACTTGCAACTCACAAACTAGGCCAAACCAGTCTTTGAGCCAATTGACAAAGTTGTTGTCCACACATAGCTCTAGAACATTGTCAATATCACCATCACCTAGTTCTAAATGGTTTAGGAGATGTGGTGTCTTGAAAATAGGGTTTCAGTCGGGCTCACTCACTGAAAACACGTTTCAGTTTCCAGGTACACCACTTTGGAGCTTTGTAGTTTCAAATCCAGGCTGAATCAGTCCTTGAGCCAATTGACAAAGTTGTAGTCCTCATGTAGCTCTACAACATTGCCAACAGCACCCATACCTGGTTCTCGCTGGATTAGGAGTAAAATGAACTCAAAATCGCTCTGTCAGTCACCGTTTCAGACGTGATTCAGTTAAGTCAGACTTCGGCCATGACTGTCGTGGCCGACCGGCCGCAGGCCGTCGTCGACGCGTGGCCACGCGGTGGCAGCCGTACGCCAGCCTTGGCCCCACCCGTCAGGTCACGACGTCTTCAAAGAGGTGCCACGGAGCCACCACTCACCCTCACTCACGCCCCTGCCCTCTCTCTCTCGCCTCTCCGAGCCGGAGCAGAGCACCGAGGCGCCATTGCCGCCGCGGGCTTCCTCGCGCTCGTGCGCCGTCGTCGTCGAGCCTCGGCTCAATTCCTCCCGCCAGCAACCCCGCAGCATCTTCCTCTACCACCTCCACCCCTTTCCGGGAGCGTTTAAGCGAAGGTGAGGCCACATTGCTCGCTTCCGCCACCACGGCCGTGTTCGGGACCTCGCCGGAGTTCGAGGCCGCCATGGGCAGAGCAGCTCCGCCCTTCTCATCCCTTCCTTTTTCCTTAGTTAGCTTTCCAGTGACCCCGGGAAACTTGGGGCGGGCTTGGTTGAGGCGGTCGGGGCTCACCGTCGCCGGTGTACCGCCACGCACCTCCATCGTGCCGCCATGCCCGATGGCGAGCACCTTTCCGTTGCTCCACCGCCCCGTTCTTGCCACCAATCGTTGTAGTTCGATGACGTGGTCATGCTAGTCCGTCCAATTTCGTCGGCTGGCTCACCGACGGTGAGCTCCGGCGACCGCAGTTCCTCCCCTCCGCCTCTCTCTCGCTGACAAGTGGGGCCACCTGGTCAGTCACACGCGCGCGGGCGGGAGCCCGAGCAGGCCGCGCGTGCGTCGTGGGCCGCGCGCGCGTCTTGGGCCACGTCTTTCCCGGGCCGGCCCAGTAACGAATAAGATTTGTTTGATTTTTATTTATTCTGTCACAGTTTTGGTTAAGTTTTGGAAAATGTAGATCTAGGGTTTTACTTGCTCAAAAATCATGAGATAAATTTTGTTGGGATCTACAGGATGTGTAGTATTTTAGAAAAATATAAGTTGGATATGTGATGATTAGTTTTCGGGATATTTAAATAGGTCTTTGAAATGTGTTTTAAATCACATGCAAAATTGTTTAAATTATATCTTGAGTTTCAATGTTCCAAAAATTATGAAATTTGGTGGGTAGACTAATTTATACTTGCTCTAGCTCTGGTAAAAATTTGGGCAGTAGTGCTTAAGTACTTTTCAAGTTATAATGCTATCTTGTTATTTTAGGAAATACTTAAATGAATTTTTGTAATTTTTCTACATGTGCAATGTTCATATAAATTTTTGGAGAATGTCTTGGTACCATAAAGTGTCTAAGAAAAATATGAAATCTGTTGTTTGATACTTTTCAATATGAATTGTTAATTATACAAAAATCAGCCTTTTGGGCTTGTGAATTTTGTGTAGGAAGTTCCTGTGAATAAATTTAGTTCAAATTTTTACAGTAGCCTCTTTTTGGGTCAGAGAGTCTCCTGTAATTTTTGTAGAATTTTAGGAGCAGTTTACATATATGTTTAAAATTTCACTTAATTACTTAAGTAAATTAAGAAATGGGTTTAAATAAATATTTTAGGTGGGCCAACCTTACTTTCTGGTGTTTTTGTGACCTATGTGAACTTTTGGTACTATTAGTTTGGTCTTATGGGATGTTTGCCACATCAATAAATATTTAATCTTTGCAATTCTAGGTTTTCTGGACAGCTGGTAGCATTTCTAGGTTTGACCCTTAATAAAAGTATTGGCTAGAAAACTTGTGAATACCAAAGTGGCAGTAAACTGGTTAAACTAGCTTGTGTCAAAATTTGATGGCAATTGGGCTAGTAGTTTAGGAGTTATTGCTGTTTTAAGTGACAGTCCAGAATTGGCTGCTCTCTGTTTAGAGAGAGCAGATTCTGGAACTTTGGAATTTCGACTAGGTAAACTTTGGAATTTAGTATTGTGGTCTAAAAACATTTTGTGGTACATTTCTTAAGCTTTCCAGATTGTCTTAGATCATATCTTTTGGAGTTGGGATTCTCCAGTTATGTTAGAATCTTTGAGCTGCTGTCCAGAATGTCTTACTGTGGTAACCTAAGTAATATTACTCTTGTGTTTGTTAGGTGTTAGGGCCTTAACCGAAGAGGAACAACTATATCTTAGGTTGGGTAGATTAGGTAAGTACTTCTCCACCAGAGAAGAGATTTGCACGTACTGATAAAGTAAATTGATTAGATTATTATATTGTATTTCTGAATTGCATTTCATTCCGAGCATGTTGCACCTCTATGCATCCATGATATTTATTGTGCATTCATGCAATAGGTGTACCGGAGGGGGTAACTCTCCTCGAATTCGAGCCTGTGATTCCGGAGGAAATCCAGGACCAGCCGGAGCAGCTAGAGGAACCAACCGGCGGAGGAGTTCCCGCAGAAGACCTGCCTGAGTGTCCTGACCACCGGCCTTCGACCTTTCTGAAAGGCAAGCCCCGGTGCATGCTGAACCTACTGATTTATAAATTAATCTTGAGTACTTTTAATTGTTTACTGCATTAAGTGGTAGGAGTTATATGAAAACACTTGTTGCATTATACCTGTCCTTGTCCAGATATCGTACTTAATCCTATATTAGGTTTAGGCACGTGTCAATGCTTAGCCCTGCTTAGTACGGTAGAAGTCGGGTGATTTCCGGTCATCCGCGAGATGTAGGAAGGAGTCACGAGTGGCTTTATGGCTATCGTGGATGGAACCATGCTAAAAAAATGAAATTGAGACCGGGCGGGAATTCGATAGTACAGCCGCAAGACACTTCACGTCTTGGGTGTGGAGCTATGCCCGTCTGAGTCGTTTAAGAACCGATTCGCTGTACGTCCTTGAGTCATGTTGAACGCAGTCTAACACTTAGTTGGCCGGATAAGTCGTTCCGACCGCGAAGCCGAGTAATGTGGTTCAGGCCGGGAATCGAATGGTAGGTTGCTTCTTGGAGGAGAGAAAGGATATGCTTGGGGACATTGGCGTGAGACCAAGGGGGGTTAGAGTCCCTATCACCTGGCAGAGTATCGCCCTTGGGGTCGCGACATTATTCGGACCCGCGATTCCTGAATCATATGAAAAGGTGGCTTGTGCGACCCTGGCAGGGGCCTGCGCGGTGAGTGTTAGAAATACCCCTCCAGCTGGATAGGAATTCGATTCGAATCGCCGTCGCTCCCGGTTAGTGAGCACTTGACTTGAGCAGCGGCAACGTAGATCTCATTAAATGAACTGGTGGTTAAGGGAATGATACAATGTTGCCACAATTCATACCTGCTCTGGATATAATGATGATAATTGTTTGATTATAATCAAGTGCATGTTTAGTACAGGTGCTAAGATAGATGACAGGTAAATGCTAAAAATAACTGCTAGTACAGGTTATAAGAGTCTCAATTACTTATGCCTTTATGCAAAAATGTGATGTCAGCTAGCCTCTTGTGAAAGCCTTGCATAATCCTTGGTGTCATCTTATTTCTGGTTTTCGACGGGTAAGTCTAGCTGAGTACATTCCAGTACTCAGGGTTTATTCCCTCCTGTTACAGATGATATGCTCTACCAAGGCTTCTGCAAAAATTGTCTCCACCCTGCGGGTGACGAAGACTAGATCACTTGGGCGTGATCATCTTTTATGTACTTTCCTGATGCTTTTGTGGGATGTTGATCAACAAGACTGGCAATAGTTAAACAACTGGCGTGTGTTGCTTCCGCTACTTTATAAACTTGGTTTGTAATATTTGCGACTCCGTGTGTGTAAACTTATTTCTGAACTACTTGTGAAATGTAACATATGATGTTGTATGTTGAATGATGCGATCCTGGTTGTAAGCAAGTTGGTTTGAAATCCTTCGTGGTTTTGATTGACTACCGGGATTATATGGGCTCAAGTTCGAAAATTTGAGCACTTCGGTGCTTGTTTTTGTACTTGTGCTCTTATAATTTGGTCAGTTCTGTTACACTTAGTTTGTATTTAGGAGTGAAAATGAATAAACAAAGACCCTTATTAATTTGCTCATGTTTGAATCTATGTAAATATTTTTTTCAATCCTGCCATCGATGTTTCTTCGAGTCAACCTCCAAGTGACTTGTATCTTTTCTTTTATTTTTTGCATTATAGGTGATGCATGATGCACCAGTTTCTGCCCTTTAGGCCAAATTGGGATTATTTCTTTTATTGTTCTAAAGCCGATACTCTGCTAGTACTGCTATTAATCCCTGATAATGATCTAACTTGGTCATCCCTCATAAGAAAGATGCTTTTCAAAATAGTCAAAAATCAAATTATCTATCATGAGATATTTAAAATCACCGGCTATCAAACCCCTTTGTAAAATATAATATGCCTGGGCCCAATCTTGACTCCCTTGAAACAAAATGGTTGTACTCCATAAACTAATTTGTGAAGAAAACACTCATTCGTTTCGTGACGATCGACCAAGGAACTCATCAAAACTAACTCTCAGAGTCAATTGCTTGGATCGACTGTTGACGTTCGTTACTAATCTTGATAACACCTCCTTCCCAGGCTCTACCAAAGAAGCATTCATAATCTTCAAACTCCCAATAAGATGGATCAGTTGTTGCCACGATTATGATGTGTTAGCCTGGCCAACTTCAACATTGTCTCCCTGCCACTAGATAAGGCATTGGTGCATTGTCGAAGGGATGCAACAGTTAGCATGGATCTAGTCTCGACCAAGGAGTAGACTGTATGTCCTCCCAATCATCAATTTGACGTTAATTGCCCCAGGTCTTAGATGCATTACCACCAAAGTCCTTTAGCATCATGTTAGTCTCAAGCAAATCTTCAGGACCTTTCCCAAGCTTTTAGAGCGTGGTATAAGGCATCAAATTCATAGCAACACCTCCATCGACTAACAACTTAGTCATCAGCTTCCTGTCGACAAATCCTTTCATGTATAATGCCTTTAAGTGCCAATGATGAGATGGTTTGTCAAATATTGCTTGTTGGGATTGGAGGGTTAGCTGAGCTACCGCTTCTCCCAATTCTTCTTCATCATATTCCTCTTCATCATACTTGCAAGGAGCTCTAAACTCTATGGGTAGGATAAAAACCATATCAATATTAGCCGATAGCTTATTCTTATCGGCTGTTTGTTTGACGCACCATGCCCGGGGTCTATTAGATTTCTGAGCTTCTAATTCTCTATTCCTTAAGCACTGAACCTGTCTCTTCTGACTTCTTGCCAGACCTCCTGGACACTATTGGCCCTCTTGCCAAACATACTCTTTTTCTTCTCCATCACAACTGGCCTAGTTTTGATCATATCCATGCTTACCTAGTCGATCGTGAACTCTATTTTTTATACATCGATCCACATCGTTAGATTGGTAACTTAAACACTCATGGATAGACCGGCGGTTGGCTTGAGGTTGCCTAAACTTCAAATACTAATTACTGCACTCAGGACAGTTGCATCTTGTAGGCAACTTCAAACCTACATTCCAACAGTGTCTGAAAGGACAGTTCCAATGCAATTCAGCTTGCTCTCTTTCATACCTTTCTTCTTCACATTGGCGTTCATATTCTTCTTCCTCAAGCTAGCGCTAGAGTCCTTCTCCTTCTGATGCTACCACTTGTTCAGCAGAATCCTAGAAGTCACACAAGGACGCATAACACCAACTCTAGAGGTCTCACCTTACTCATATCGGCTCTTTTGTTGATCACGTTGTTGCTTAACCTTTTTATACTCATTAGACAATATCTAGACCTCGGAGTCGACTGGCCTATTTTCTTCAGCCTTAGCTAATGTCAACACCTTTGTCTTTCCTTTTGCCAACTAGAACTCCACCATATGCACCTCTGGAAAAGGATGCTTATCTATGTCCATCACCGGTTTCTTGGCTGGATCAAACTTGATTTTCCCTTGTTCGATGGCCTTCTAAATATGTAGGCAAAAGATTCTGCACTCATTAGTGTTATGATTAGTAGTGTCAGAGATATGGGCCAGGGGTACCTGCACCGCCCATATATATGACTACCACCAAGCTATTGGCCCACCAGCCATCAAGGAGGAGGCCCACAAGGGCTGATGGGATCAACCAACGTGGGGATCAAGGCAAACCAATGCGGGTGTATCTGGACGATAGCAAGGATCAATCTTTTGTAACAAACTAGGAAACAATCTGTTAGCCTGATCGCTCTCTCTGTAACCATGCCTCTCCTGCCTATATAAAGGAGGGTAGGGACCTTGGGCTCAGGATCCAATCTTCCACCATTTTCATCTACCTCGTAGCTAGGAGCAATAGCCCCTGTAATTGAGCATACGAATATAAGAGCTGTCACACCACTAGAGTAGGGATTAGTGTGCACCATGCCTCAAACTAATATAAATCTCTGTGTCTCATGTGCTACCTTCTGATTCCGTCTATGCAATCACGTTGCTAGATAGTGCCGGAGCAAAACAATCCAACAGTTGGCGCGCTAGGTAGAGGCCTTTTGCATTCAAATTTGTTTTTGTGTTTTAGATGGGAATCATCTTTGACTTTAGTGATGAATTGGAGATGATGTAGTCAGGCATAAGGATCATCTTTGGCAAGCTTGACTTCATCACCGACTGGTTTGAGGACCTATGCCTGCAGGAGGCTGAGCCAACCAAACAGGAGGAGGAGTAGTCGCTCTAGATCTATGATTTCGCTGCCGAACTAGAGAAGGTTGTCAAAGGAGGACTACTCACCATCGCCCACCATCTAACCCGCCATGGTTAGCTTTTCGCCAAACCGGGCCAAGAGCTTAGACTCAATGCCACCCTTTTCTTCCGCAAGATCGGGGATCCAGTCCTGACAATCGATGCGGTACCTGATCCAATTCATTCCCGATCTTTAGGAGTGCCAATACATGTGGCAATGACTCGCCCAAACCAACCCCTTCAGGAAATCATGCTATCTTTCAGATCTCCTACAAAGAAACCGAAAAACCCGTGTTATACTGATAGGAACCACCACAATGATGACTTCAACTCGAACCAAGTCGGGGTCACCATACACAATCTTAGCCAAGGCGGCACTGTCCTAGAACAATCAGACTACTCCGAGTGATCAACACCATGACATGGGAGCGACCGAACTCATTAACGCAGTGGCTTCACGCCTTTCTCTAATTGACTATAACCGACCACATGGAGCTAGCCACCCGGATGTTGATGATGATTACATCATCTTGCATACACACAGTTGCTACCTCGGTGTGAACAATCGAGGGAAATGGGTATATCACACCTGAACATTCCCCCACGATCATGTCGAGTACAATTATGCAACACCTTAGGAGACTAGCCAGCAGGCCTAGGATCGTCTGCTTAATCACAACAATGTGTTGGCAAAGGAAAATTAGAAACTTCGACACCAGCTCCAACAACAGAACGCTGCTTAGGGCCGTTAGACCCACAATGACATTCTACGAACAACTCTAGTATATTCTAACACCGCCATGAGGGAAGTGGCAGTGATGCCATAGCCATCCACCGAAGAGGGCCAATAGGCTTTCCAAAGACCTGATAGCGACTACTGCCGACTGCATATTAGCACCCAGTGATACATCTGCTACATGCAGCCACGCACCCCAAAACTTGGGGCTCAACCACCACGCTGATCTAGTAGATCCCCACACCACAACCACGGACGCTGCCAAGATCCTGCTGCAACTGGGCGACGATGATGGTGGACAGGGAGGTGGCAGGTGAGGAGGAGGCAGCAGAGAGTGCTCTCCCAATGCAGGGAGTCACGAGGACGACAGGGCTAATGATGATTCACGGAGCAGCTATTGCTCTGATGGTGAGGGTGTCACTCATCACGATGGGAGGAATCCCAAGAATTGACCTGAGCCAGCACCATGTGCCACCGGGGGTGACCCCTATGACTTGGTAGGACCTCCTGTGTTTGGATACAGAATTCGGTTGGCTCCCATGCCTCGTAGGTTTCGTGGTCCCAACATTGAAAAATATGACTGTGAGACAGACCCAAAGATTTGGTTGGTAAACTACCAACTCGCCATGAAAGCGGCATCCACACCATATACATTTTTCATGATCTAGTACCTTTTGATCTACCACACCGACTCCGCTAGAAACTGGCTAAACAACCTTTGGGAAGGCACAATCAAGTAATGGGCTGACCTTGGGAAGGCATTATGTAATCACTTTGAGGGGGCTTATACTAAGCCAGGCACCTCATGGGACCTCCTGGGATGCAAACGCAAGACCAACAAGAGTCTCTATGATTACATAAAGTGCTTCACATAGCACAAGAACAAGCTTGAGGATGTCCTTGATGCTAGCATTGTCACTGCCTTCATCGTCGGCGTCGATAGCGAACCCCTCATTCGGGACATTGAGTGAAGGAAGAACATCAGTCTTCGTGACATGTTTCCCTTAGCCCATGTTGACGGTAGCTATTGTTCATCATAAACCATCAACATAACTTGAATAAATGCTTAAAATAGATCACCAATAGAAACTTAGGGGTTTAAACTGATAATTTTCACAAGTTTTGGTGAATCTGTATTTTTAGCAGGGTTATTCTAGAAAACCAAAAAGAGGGATCAAAATGTGAAACTAAACTTAACCGTGACGAAAGCTACTCTAGAAGACTCCAGAGGGCTCTAGGAGGCGACCACTCGAGGCAGACCCTAAGAGGCTGCTAGGTAGGGTCGACCAGCCCCACCATGGGGTCGCTCGACTCCCTGTGGGCCCCTCTCGTTAGCATCTTCTGTAATATTCCTCTACCATCTCCTAGGATTGCATCTATGCCGTCCTTTAAGTCGGTTTGATCCAAGGGCTCATGTTGCACCCCCTAAGCTAAATAAATAGACCCTAGCCCCCTGGAGGCATCAAGTCATTTGAGATCAAGTCATCTAGAGCCAGAAAACCCTAATCTCCTCAGAGTTCCTCCAGTTTCTAAGGCATTAGCTAGTTAGGCTAGGTCTAGAGGGAGGCAAACAGATCTTCGCTTAGATTCCCGACATCATCTAGAGCTTGGTTTGGTATAATTCTTGTACCCCTCTTTCATTTATCTCCATTATTTTTATATGCTTTGGTACAATTGTCAAGACAATATAGTATTCATTTTATTCATGTTCAAGGTTGTAATGTTCATTGTCTACTTTGATTATATGCTTAGTATAGTTAGTTTATCATTATGTTTATGCATATGTTCGTATACCGCTCACCCCAATGATCACAGGGTGGGTGGTAGAGATCATGTAAGCATGGTGCTTAGATGTTATTTACCTACGAATACACTCTATATTCTAGGTCATGTGGTAGATCATGGGTGTGACACTACCGTTGAGTCCTTTGTAGTCCACTCCGATATAGGTCATAGAAGTAGGGCCCGGTTGCAAAGGAAGGGAAAGCTCTATTCTCGAACTTCCTGAAGTAATGCCCCTTATGTGTAGATTCAATGGTGATCTTAGTAGTGACTACTAAGTGTAATTGCACTAATCAACATATGTTTGACTTGTAATTAAGAATGACTTAGGAATTATTCCTCTAATATTCTAAGCTGACCATGCTAATGCTATAGATAGGAGTGCTCTAGGAGATTTATCATTATTATGAACTTGATCAATGCTTATCGTATATATCTTTTATCTTATGACTTACCCTTATTTTGAGTAAAGAGATTGTTATGGTTCATTTCTCCATCAATGTTATAAGTTATCAGTACATGTCTAAAGCTACACCTTCCCTATGGTAAAATATAAATAACGATACCTGAAATACTCTTAGGTAAAATGCTATAATGGTATAATTATTTGTCCGCTTGTAGAATCCTTTTCATTCATATTCTATATTCTTTCTAGTCACATAAAATGATAAACATCTGCTTAGTATTATTCTTGCAGCAATGCTAGGTAGTACCAACAAATATTTCTAGCACCATCACTAGGGATGACAACCTAGTTTAAGTAATGCTAGAGGTGTAGGTAATTAATAGGTGGCTACTAAAATAAGTGATAAGTTAATAAATACCAACAAGCATTTTTGGCGCTGTTGCCGAGGAAGGTGGCTAGCACGGGAAGTATTGATAAACTTATATTATTTGATGTGATTAAAATAACCATTGACCTCTGCTCAAATAGGCTTACCCTTATTTTGTCTACTCGTGTATCTTATGCAGGGTAATGCATGATCGGTTTTGACCTTCCAACAAACTTTATTGATGATCCAGAAGCGCTACTCAAGAGAACTAAGGCTAAACTCAAGAGAGTATCAACTTTAGAGTCGGAGGACATCCGTATAAGGCGAAGCTTAACACTAGAATTTGAAGCCATGGCTAACAAGAGTCTTCGTGAATTCTCTGCTCCAACTACAGCTAACATTCGTACTGGACCTGAAGTCAATGTTGGAGATAATGGATTTGAGCTCAAGCATATGCTCATCAATATGGTACAAGCCAGCCAATTTTCTGGGAAGGTACATGAAGATGCAAGTGTACATCTTCAACACTTTCTAGAGATTTGCAGCACCTTCACTATCAAGGGAGTAATCAAGGATGGCATTCTACTCCGCCTTTTCCCAATTCTCACTCCTAAGGAAGGCTAAGCAGTGGTTCCACGCCAATAAAGACAAGAATACTACATGGGATATCTGCTCCACCGCCTTCCTAGCCAAGTTCTTTTCCACAGGCAAGACCAATGCTCTGCATGGGAGAATCTCAAGTTTTTAGCAACAATATGATGAATCTGTCCCTGAGGCATGGGAACATTTCTAAGACTACATATCAGAATATCATCATCATGGGGTGGAGAATTGGCTACTCATGCAGACCTTCTACCACGGGCTAACCACTAGCACCTGTGTAACAATGGATGCTGCTACCACTAGCACCTATGTGACAATGGATGCTGCTGCTGGAGGTGCTTTTCTATCACTTAACCTCAAAGATGCAACAACCCTTGTTGCAACCAAAGCTGGAATGAAGAATGTACTCAGACTCATAAGAGAGGTGGAGGTATGCATCAACTCAAGGAGATAGACATGCTGTCTGCCAAGATGGACCTGCTGATGAAGAAGCTTGAAGACCGAGTTAGTGAGAAGAATGAAGTCATGCATATTCATTCTCGCATGACATGGAAATGTGTGGCGACACTAGGCATTCAGTGAATAATTATCCTGAAACCCAAGAGGATGTGAACTACATCAACAAAGATAACTATCATCCTCAACAGAATCAAGGATGGAACCAATAGAGGCCGAACTACCAAGGTAACTACCAAGGTGTTGATGATCATTAACGTCAACAATATATAGTGAAATAAACATGAGAGAATGGTCAAAATACATGAAAACATAGAAGACTAAGGTGTTATCTGACAAATTCCATAAGCTTTATTGAATTTTAATATTTGTAGGGAGTTATGCAGAAAAGTGGAGAGAGATACCTAATTATTAAAAGAATTTTTGGAATTTTGCCGTGAGATAAATACTAGTATATTATAGAAGACCCCAGAAGACACCAGAACGAAGCTGAGGCCGAGTGCCTGCTAGGTGGGGCCGGCCGGCTAGGGGGGTGGCTATCCGACCACCCCCTTCTCCCCCCTTCTATGAGTTTCTAGAGTATTCTTCCACCGACCTTGAGGATCAATCCTAGCCCTACGTGAAGTCGGTTTGATCCAATGGCTCACGTGCGTCCCACCAGGGTATAAATATAGGGGCAGACCCCCTAAAGGCATCAAGTCATTTGAAGATCAGTTCATCCAAAGCCAGAAAACCTAGATCATTAGAGTTCCTCTAGTTTATAGCTTTAGCATAGTTAGATCAGGTCTAGAGGAAGTCAAGCTGAGTCAACCTAGCTTTGATTCCCGATCATTGGTGAGCGTGGAGTTTTGGTAATATTCTAGTTCGTTGCTCTTATTGTAATTCTGTCTTTGCACAATTATTGCAATATCAACATTATTCTTCATCTTTATTATGTTCATGAATGCATCGTTCATTGTCTACTTCAATTCTAGTATAGTTAGGTTGCTATTTAGTTTGATCACATGTTCGTATAGCACTTGTCTATTTGGCCATAAGATGAGTGGTATGCATTATGTGAGCGTGGTGCTTAGATGTTTTGCATATCTACGGATGCCTCTAGTTGTTTAGGGTCGTGTGGTAGATCGTGGGTGTGACTTTTATAGGCCTATTGAGTCCTTTGTAGTCCTCCCTCTGTGCAATGGATTATTGGTAGAGTAGCATTGTCTGGTTAAGGATATATTTGTATATCAGAGGTTTCTGAACTCAACTTCTTCTGTTCATGGCTCCATTGTGGTTAGGACATATGGTAGTATTACTTGACGATGATTATTAGTTGTAGTAGCTTGACATGTAACTTGAATACTTAGGAATTATTCTTCTAATATTCTGATTGGATTACGTTATTAGTAATAGTTAGGGAGCTTGGAGTGTATCTACTTATTTATTTATTTATGATGACTGATCATTATATATATATATATATATATATATATATATATATTATCATGTGACTTATCCCTGTTATTGAGTAAGAGAGCATAACATTGGTTTACTCTCTTTATCATGAATATAAAGTTAATCAATACTCTAGATAGAAGTTTAGCTAGACCTTCCTAGTGGTAAAATTATAAATAACAACCTGGTAATACTCTTGGTAAAATGCTATAATGGTATAATTATCTGTCCGCTTGTAGATGTTCTTAATTGTTCTTAATCTTAATTGATCATATCTTTATATCATTTATATTTTTGTCTAGTCATATAAAATCATAGTGCCACTTATATACTTATAAGCTTATTTCACTAGGGATGACAACCTAGTTCCATGCTAAGAAGTATAGGTAAATATAAAATGTGACTAGTATTTAGAGACATGTTAATTTATTACCATGCATTTTTAGCGCCGTTGCTATTTAGCGATTGCGTTAATTAATGTCAACACAAGGTAACTTTCAAGGTAACAATTATAATAATTTTAATCAACCACCTTTGAGAAAATTAGTTACTGGTCAATCTAGACTTATGGATCAGATGTCTAAGAAGATAACTTCAAATGATAAAATTCTAGAGAACATAAGTACTAGAATGGATAGCTTTGCTTCTACCATTAAGAACCAGCATAGCTTTAATAAAATGATAGAATCACAAATAGCTCAGCTGGCAGCTGATGTTCCTCCATTAGATAAAAGGTAAGATTCTAGGGCAGCCAGAAGATTCAGAAACTGCAAATCTTGTCGATATTTACAATACAACTTTCTACTACACTCAACCATCAAAGGGAAGGAGGATAGACTACACCCTTCCTGATAAGAAAGGTGATCCAGAAAGACCTGTCATTCCTATCTCCATTGGACATCACATCTTCTAGGAAGCTGTCTGTGACTTCGGAGCAAGTGTCAACATTATGTCTAAGGTAATTTATGATAAGATTCTAGGAGATCCTTTGTTGTACACAAATATGCGTTTGCAGCTTGCAGATCAGTCCCTCTGCTACCCCAAAGGAATTCTTGAAGATGCCATCATTCGAGTGGGACAATCATGTGTGCCCATAGACTTTGTGGTTCTGGAAATAGGTGGAGATGAGAGGGCACCCATCATTTTGGGCTGACCATTCCTGAGCGCCGTGAAGGCTATCATCTACGCAAACACTACCAAGTTCTGTTTCACCATCAAGGACAAGAAGGAGAAGTTCCCATTCAAGGACCACATACTATATTCTCCTACTCATCCACAGAAGGCATACCTACTGTTGATATTAGATACGCACACGAAGGAATTTAAGAGAAATAATCCGCAAGCGCACGGATATCGATGAGCACTTCACCTGGGAGATAAGTCTAGAGTATTGTATTTGTTTTATCCGCAAGGAGAAAGCGTGCGATGACTAACCTAGTCTTTACTATTACCCCTAGGCCGCACTACAAGGTAGTGAAGATATAAGCGATTAGAGAGAACTACGACGATAGTCTAGTTCCAACCTATAGCAAGCTATGATACTATTGCTCTTAGGGGAAATACCGATGGAAAAGAGACACCATAGAGGATGCTTAACCAGGGTACTTAATCCTACCAAACCTTCTAACGGGAGGAGACTCCAAAGGTAACAATGGGATTGTCACGTCCCATGCTACTACTCACTAATCCGGCCAGATAGGGGATAAATACGAGTATTCCTAGCCCAAGCACCACACTTACGCTACGAATGATTACTCTATTCCCTATGCGAAGCGAATAAAGTAAACTTGTAAACCAAAGAACAATAATAACAACGTACTTACTTAGTATTAGAAGTTGAATTGCCGAAGAATCCTAGAACCAAGCCAAGGGTTAGGAGACTTGACCCCGTAGATACAAGCTTGGAGAGGAGACACCGACAGGTTGGGCTTCCTCCAATCTTCTACCTCCACTCTAACTCTCTCAATCTATAAGAATAACTCTAATCTCACATAGAGACTACAAAGCTAAACTCTCTTGTATGTGCCCTAGAGACAGATCCATTCAAGGGACCCCTCTTAGGCGAATTCTCTCTAGAAAATATGAATTAGGGTTTCTGAACTCTCTCCTCCAGGGGCTAGGGGCCTTGCTTATATAGCCCTTTAGGAAGCACCACATCCCTCGGATCAAACCGACCTTGATCAATGATTTTTATTCATCCTCAAAGGCAGTGGAGGCAGGATCCACGAGGTGAAAGGCGATTGGCTACCTGGGCTGGGCGGCCGCCCCTAGGGCTGGGCGCCCGCCCCTATCACAGTGACAGGTGGGTCTCACCTCCTAGGGTTTGGCTTCTTGAACCTTCTAGATTATACTTTTTCCATACGTGGCCCTTTCTCTCTATGTAAACCTGACATGTGGGCCATCTTTGATTATTTTTAGCTAACACCCTATAGAAATAGATATTCACCAAAACTTGTGGAATTCTGTCAGTTAAACACCTAGTCTATGGTGGTAATTGACTTTATAACATTCTTTTATGTAAGTTGATGGTTAAAAATGAAAGTTAACTACCGTCAACAAACTCCCCCACACTTGGACTTTTACTCGTCCTCGAGAAAAGAATAGATTACCTTTAGGCATAATCTCTAACTAAGACATCAACAGTAGATTTATTCCTTAGTCATACCTGTACTACGGGATTCAAAGTGTCTACCATACCATTTTGGTGAGTTGAAGAATGGAACAGCCTGAAACTAAGCCTCTTTCTCCTTTCAACCTATCACTTGGTGTTTTTTTATGTATTTGAAATAAAAACATAGCTTACCTTCTACCTCATGTGGTAGTCTCAAGTCACTCAAGATATGTGGTATTTGTAGATCTCTCTGAGGTATGTATGACAAATGCCATATAGCACATCCTATCTACAAAAGCTTATCTAGAGTTGATGGTATTTCAAGGATGTAGCATACTTACTTTGCATATATTGCCCAGTCAAAACAGGATCCAAGGAGGGGAGTGACATACCCCTAGATCAGGACGTGCATGTGGTGTGGTTTCAAAAGAATAAACATAATAGGAAATATTTGTGGAAGGTAGAGGGGGTGCAAGATAATTCTATAATGCTCCTTTACAAAAGATACACTTATGCAACTTTGATTGGAGAAATTGCAACTTGAAACTTGTCCTTCCCAAAAGGCAAAATCAATACTTTCTTTTTCTTTCTTCTCTCTTTTTTCTCTCTCTTTTTTTAACAATAATAACATGCACAGAACTTTGATGAAACATTGTGAGAGAATGATAACATTCTGGAGCATTTTAGAATCATGGCTAGCAATCAAGAACAACCTATAGGAGATATATATATTTTCTTTGATTGTTTACTCCTAGGGTAGGAGCAGAACAAATTTTTGAGTGGATCTAAATAGGTAATATGGTGGTGCGTACTTCTAGGGTAGAAGTAGCAAGGGGTGCAAGAATTAGTGTGAATCCTGATCTTGAGAGCATGGCCCACCTATCAACAAGGGTCTAGCATGGGTTGACCAAACTCAACACAAAGTAAATAGCTTATGTGCTAGTTTTATACAATAAGGCTCTATTAGGCATTTATTCTTACCACATAGGAGAAGCATAGCTAGAAATTTTAACATTTTTGTAAAAGAAATCCTCCAAGTGACAAAGTATCAGAAATCAGGTTCTCATGATTCTACTATCTCTCACTCCACAACAACTTAAATGATATGGGGTCCCTAAAAGTTAAGTTCCTAATAGTAACAAGACTCCCAGGAAAGAATCATGGTGTGAGTCTATAAAGAGATCATGACTAAGATAATCTATCTTTCAGTATTAAATAGTTTATACTTAAGAATTCATAATGCGAAACATAACAGAAAGTGTGTATATAAAAATTGGAACATATAGGGAGCATACCTGACCATGGTCAAAGGATGGAGCAAGGAGGGCTTACCTCTGGGGCGTCAGCCCCACTTGGGGTGGATCTCTAAAGCTCGCTTCGACGTGCAGGGTCCTCGTGTTATGTATCTTCAAGATTTTTCGTTCGTGCGGTAAAATCTGTTCTGTTATATCGTCGAGGGTCTCCCCCACACTTGTTTCCTAGTTTCCTTTATACAAAGCATGGTGGAGACAAAAGCACAAGCAAAATATATCTAATAATAATAAGAAACCAACTCTTTATTCAGTATCATGTAAGGCACTTTGTTTACAAATAAATGAAAGAATTAATAAAAGAATTTAAGCAATCTAGCAACTAATCTCGAAAATGTGTCACACCCGGTTTTAAGGATAAAACCAGACATACACTATATGTGAAATAAAGAAGTCAAATCTCACATATAGCCATAGATAAGTGTAATATCAAGAGAGAAATGCTTAATAAATATAACTCAATAGTATAAAATATACCTTAGAGAGCAACACAGCAGAAAGACGACTCCAAACATCGGGTGTAAACTTCACTCCAGGAACAACCTGACTGGTTGATCGCAAGCCTAACAATTCCAGAATCTATAAATCTGATACCCTTCCTAAGATGTGGGAAATAGCAAGAGTGAGTCCATGTCGAACTCAACAAATATAACACGGGGTTCATGAGGCTCAAAAGGCTAGACACTGGTTTGACTGCATTTAGCTTTTAATTGTCACAATTTTATTACATGAGTAGCATCAAATTTGCATTAATCCCACAATAAACATATGATCAATGTAAATATGAATAACGAATAGCAAAACACATATTAAACCAATAAATGTTCATCTATTCTGTGAAGGTCCAAGGCCGCTCGTATCCGTGAGCACGGCTAGTATACCAGTTTATTAAACTCTGCGCAGAGGTGTACACTTTCACTGCGAGTCGTGATTACCCATATGCCCGGGATCGCGACTCCCAAAACACTTCCAAGGTGAGCAAGCAGGGAAACACTATGAAGCCTTTCAAAGGTTCGTCTAACAAGTTAGGGCCGCTAGGTTTTCAAAGTCAGTCTGTGTGATTCTACCACGCAGGGATCCATAGTCTGCTCTTCCCCATTTGTGCCACAAGGGTAACCTCTAACAAGCTAGAAAAGGTCCTCATACTGAGCTAAAGCCAGAGCCATTATAGCCCTCACAGTTGTACTATAAGTCCTGGATGTTTGTTCACAGATGAGTCCTTATGGAGAGAAACTAGAGCACCAAAAATAACCCCATGCTCTAGCCCTCTTTAAACAGTAATAAAAAAGTCATCTTTTAGTGTTATTGCATATTCCATTAATCATATTACAAGATCATAGTTTATCACTACAAGGTTTTCCCCATGATGCAACGACCTAAAAGTGTTGCAATATGCCAAAAAGTGTTGCAATAGACAAAATTGCAACACAAAAATTTGGTTGGGAGGCGTTGCCACTGATGTCGTAGCAATAAGTTTGCGCAACACTTTATTTTGGTGTTGCAATAAATTTTACTCTATTGCAACATAATGGAGTTTTCTTGCAACACCATGAAGTGTTGCAAGCCATAGTACAAGCAACCACCGTAGGTGTTGCAATAGTAACTACTGCAACACACTTGGTGTTGCCAGAGATATCTATTGCCATATACCCAAAGAGTAGCAATAGGTACACTAGCAACGACAATGAGTGTTGCAATAGACCCTATTGCCACACATCAATAGTGAAGCAATAGATGGACCCTCTATTGCTACACTATCTTTGTGGTTGCTATAAGTAGACCCTCTATTGCCACAATAGATATTTGGTTGCTACAGATGGCTTCTCTATTGCCACACTTGTCTATGTGGTTGCTATAGGTAGAACCCTCTATTGCCACGACAAATGTTTTGGTTGCTATAGGGGGCCTCTATATTGCCACACTAAATATTGTGGTTGCTATAGGTAGAACCCTCTATTGACACAATAAATGTTTTGGTTGCTATAGGTTGCCTCTCTATTACCACACTAAATATTATGGTTGTTATGTGTAGAACCCTCTATTGCCACGATAAATGTTTTGGTTGCTATATGTGGTCTCTCTATTTCCACACTAAATAATGTGGTTGCTATAGGTGAACTCTATTGCCACATCCATTGTTTCATTGGTATGAGGTTTTTGCCACACCGTTTGTTTGTTGCTATAGCACATATTGCAACGCCAAATGATTATGCCAATAGTCCATATTGCAACGCTTTGTTTGGTAGTGACAAACAGTAATTGCACGCCGAACAATATATGATCAATGAAACATTTAGACATCTATTAAACCAAAATATGCTTTGTTCGTACAAATCATTAATGAAACCGAAACCATCCAATATCAAACTTAGTCGATAACACACGCACAACTGAAACACATAAAGTATCTGACACAAATCACTATCTAGTTTCATCACATCAAAAACTAATGAGCTATGGAGCACTGCAGCAAATGTATGATTGCCTTGATGTTGATCATCCCATCAATCATGCGCTCCACTCAAACTCCATCTTGCTCCTGAAAAGAATTATAAACAATTGTGGTATATGCATCAGGTAAACTGAAATTGTATTATTTTGGCAACGGCAGCATAGAGTCGACAAAGTAAGCAATTTGGAATCTTCAACTAAAGACTAGTAGGTTTGCAAATAAATTTATAGAATTATTCAAAAGTAAAATGCCCCATGTAAAGGCTATATGATGAAACCTACAAGTCGATTATGTATATATAAAAAAACACTCTCAGTGACACCAATCCGATTCAGAAATATTCACAGGTAGTGAAGTTACCAAAAATTCACCTGTGCATTGCCAGCTTGTTGTTTCCTTTTGCCTAATGCTCGTTACTTAGCCGCATCATCCTTCAGTGCTTTTGTAGTAGTATAAGAAATTTTCGGATTCCCTCCATTGTTTTGGCCTGTTTGTGACTTATTCGCAGCACCCCTTCTAGTTGTGCGAGTATTACCGGTAGCTGTAGGTGCTGTAGATGCGAGTTGTGTTTGCGGCGTATTGCTAGTGTGACTAGTACTTGTCCCTGTAGTAGCTGTGAGTTGTGTTTATGGCGGGCTGCTACGTGGGTTATCCTGCAAATCAATAGTTGGAGGGAAAATTAGACCCCATACTATGGACTATGACATGACAAGATTAAACACTCATCAATTCTCGAACTACCTGCCGATGTGATATTTCTTCACTTTCTGTTGTTGTTACATTTCCTTCAACCATGTTTGTTGCAGCAGCAACCTCAGCAATTTGTCCCCCATCTTTGTTACCCTGCTTTTAAAGTTTGGTTAGAAAAATCATGTCTGGAGTTTGAAAGTACAAAAATGATGTTGTTTACACTTCAAAATTCAGCAGATATGCATAATGTCTACACCAAAACAATGCCTTTACAATATGTAAGAAATAAACTACTACCAGCATGGTTTGTAGTCAACTACCTGAGCACATGATTTCAATTCAACAAAATATGAAAAGATTAAACCAGCGGGTAGGTATACAACCTCGAGACAGATAAACACATTAACTTAATCTCTTGGGCAAGTTAAGATTTTACATTAATATTACCTGTTGTAAGGATGCTTGTCCTTGTATTGCTTGCATCATTGACATAAACTCTTGCCTAAGTGCTTCTCTATCAGCCTCCCTTGCCTTCTTCATTTCTTCCATCTGACACCTATGTTCTTCCCTTTCAGCTTCCCTTTTAGCCTCTTGAGTTTCAAGGCGTTCCTGTAGCTTTGCAAACGCGTCGATCAGTGTCTGCATCCTGACGGACACAGTACTGGTATTCCTCAGACAGTAGCTGCCTTCTAGTTGGGTACTTTGCCATGTATCCATTAGCATGGATCTTAGTTGATTTGCAGTTTATTGTTTCCTTGTAGGCTATCTGGAAAATATGATTTGCTCCATGTCTAAGATGATATTTATATCTCCATTTGTTTCCCTCTCTGAAAGTTTGCTGCTTGCATTATCCTAACAAAGAGAGGGTAGTAAAAGTAGTTAATTCAAAAAGAAATTGTAGGAGTTCACTTTGCATCACTCAATAAGGTTTGTACAAACTATTATATACTCACATAGACATCCCTAGATTCTTGGCTTGTCCATTCCCCATTCTTAATGTGTGTCATCATAAAAAGGTCCAAATCATTTGGCTCATCACCTGTTAGCGGGTCCCTCTATTGTGGCAAGAATGTAACAAATTAGCGGCATTCCATCATGTAAGGAAGCATGACATGTGCTTATGAAGTTATTACCTTCTCATAGCTTAACTGAGAAAAAGACTTTGATCCGGTCACATGGTTTATCTTTCGATTGTGCCGATTATGAGAATTCTTGCTGCTAATCCTCTGCACAAGGAGTTGTTTTTTAAAAAATAGTGAATTGCTCGAAACATATCCTTTAATTTAGTAGGTGCAATTGGCAAGAATAAAATAAATGTCATCAAACCTAAAATTCTTCGCTGCCAAAATACATCACCAGATAGTGCCATTCAACAATGTCCAATTCTTCTGGCTTGTGTCTCATTCTCTCATCATAGGTGGTGTATGCCCTGTATGTAGCACTAAATGTTGAGCGTCATCCTTTGTAACGCTCATTTGCGATGGTCCATATCTTTTTTCTGTTTTCCTCATTATTCTCAATGTCCCACTTATTCTATTCAACAAAAAACATAAATACTATGTCACTTCTTAAATAATTTGGTAAATGCGTACGCAACCAAAAACAAATCAGAACTTACCATAATAGTAGATTCTATTGACTTTTTTACATCTTCATGGATATCTCTCCATGTTCTCACTCCAACGACCGCGCAATGGAGCAGCAATCAGACCACCGCAATGGAGTGACTTGGCGAGAAACAATTGAACCACCAAAATCACCAAACGTCCTTTCGATGGAGAGGAGCGGTAGCGATGTGCGGAACTCAGAAGGCAAACCTCTCGTAGGTTTTTCTTGACCAGGTTCATAGCAATTACGATTCGTTGGGCCTTTTTTTTGGCATGTGTAACTAAGAAGGAAACCTCTCTTGTAGGTTTCTATTTTTTACTAGGTCTCGCAGGTTCCTGTTACGAGATTTTTTTAAGGCATACCTGTTATGAGATTGGTTGGATGTTTTTTTTAGATTGCGAAAACGGAGTCTATCGCGGTGGAATCTATCTGTAATTTCCTTGGCGACCTCTGCCCAGCTCGAGTCCAACGCTGAGTCCAAGTTGGAGCTAGAGATCTCTGCTGTCACGCAGAGATCGAAACCAAGCAAGTGCTATGGTCCTTTCTCATCCTGTTCAAGACCTGTGCGGCTGTATCGTCCTGTTCAAGACCTGTGCGGTTGTATTGTCCGATCCCTAAATTTGTCATATATTTTTTAAATGCAATGGACAGGCAAAAACATTCTTAATTTTGAGTTAAAAAATATTCTACTGTCTGTAGTAGCAAAAATAACTAATACTCCATAAAAAATATATTTTATAGCAACACACTATGACACACTAGCTTTTGTGGATGACATTAGCATTTGTGGATGAACGAGCTTAGTCTCACTCAGTGCAACCGTACGTACGGAGAGGCAGATTTATTGTACGACTAAGAAAGATGACACCACTTGTGGCTCGTGCATGACTATTCTGGTGAAGATAGACGGCTAACACGTATGTCTATAAGATGCTTTAATGATAAATACATATTGTCGTCGAGCGTGTCGATACATATTATCGTCGATGATTCAAAGATGGCAGAACTGTGAGGGTGAGGAAACTGTTAACAGCTTAAGAATGAAAATAACAACCTGTTGCAACGCACGGACACTTTTGCTAGTTAATTAAATAAACAAAGTAAAATATTACGTAGGTCGCTATAGGTGTGGGAAACATTTGTGGCAACCTGCAACACATGGGAACATATCTAAGAAATGATATATATGGGGATTGCTCCCTTGGCCTTGAGGGCCCAATGTGGCCGCAGAGCTTGACCCCCCTTAGGACCGGGCCTGACTAGCGTTCTAGGAGACGACACATCTAGGGAGCCTGCTGGCCAGGCATGCCCGATTTAGATGACGATGATCGATCAATGGGGAGAGTCACATGCATCTCTAACCAATATAACGTTCACATATGGTGTTGGGTCCTAGACAAAGAAAGGCCCACCAAATACTTTGGTCTATAGCAACACAAATAAATCGTGGCAATAGTAACATGATATTACATCCATTTAGGATTGTAGTGGCAATAAGTCCCTAACAATTGCAACGCCATAGAAGATTATTGCAACCCCAAAAAATCGTGGCAATAGGAACATGTTACTGCAACCATTTCAGAATTCTTGTTGCAATAACCACCTAGCAATTGCAGCACCACTGAAGACTATTTCAACCCGGAATAACCATTGCAATAGTTACAAGCAAAAGCAACCAAATCCAATATAGTTGCAATAACACCAAGTAATTGCAACGAAAATCAATACTAATGCAACTCTAAAGCGCCATGGCAATAACACCAACTAATCACAACACAATTCTAAAATGGTTGCAGTAGCAGACTTCTGTTGCAACGACAAACCACACATATTGCAACACATTTGGTTCGTTGCATTATAGGCGCATATTGCAACCATTTTTACGGAAAGGTTGCAATACGCCCCCCTATGGCAACCAAATTAGTAGTGTTGCAATCGTGTGGCGTGGCATTAGGGGCGAATCCTTGTAGTGTATGCTCAGCGCTAGCAAAAACTACCCAATACAAAATCCCATAGGTGACAAGGTATAGATCAAAAACTATGAAAATCCTTAATGGCATTCAAGATAGACACATATAATATGATTTTATGTGATTAAAGTGAATAGGACAATAAGGATAATCCCATACTATACTTGCCTTAAATTGGTATCCTTCTTTCTGTAGATCTGTCACCTCTAAAGAACTGCTTCTTGATTACCACGTAAATCTCACCGACTGGACATGATTGTAAAGCACCACACAAGCATCCATACAATCATATACGAAGCAAACAATAGATCTATATTAGAACAGTACACCAATCATACAAAAATAAATAAAAGAGTTTGAAACACGATTCTACGCATCGCTACGAACACAAAGTCGTGAAAAGCACGCTAATCAGAGCTACGGTTAAAAAGATACAACTACCGATAGATTTACCCATAAAACTATTAACTTCATGTATCTTAATGGTATAAAAACATATATAAGATATTTTATAGAGATTATAATTTAAGTCAAATTTAGATTCGAATTATAAAACTAAAGTAAAACAAATCATATTTTATTTACAAAACCCAGTTGCATAATTGTTATTTAAGATATGATTCAAACCATGAAATTCCAATATTAGCGACATGATAAACACTGTTACAAATGCGTAGATCTCGTTGCTATGAATCTAACGTAACTTGAATGGCTCAAAACGGAGTTGAAACGTAGAAGATATGAAATAAACAAGATTTCCTCTATTAAAATAATAGATTAAATCTAATCACGAATTTTAAAAGTTGAAAACCTACTTAACAGTAGTATTAACATGTAGATTATGAAATTACGAACCTAACGCAAGTTGAACGGATCAAATCGGAGTTAAAACAGAGAAGTGATGGCTAAAACAAAATCAGTGGCAATTCTATAAATAGCTGAAAACGTAATTTATTCTTAACCGAAACAAAATACGCTTTCAAATGAAGAAAACAAAATATGTAAACATATTTTGGACTGCGGGTTTATATTCCAAGAATACAGGGACGGCGGCGGACTTACTTGTTGCTAAGGAGAGTATGGCCGGGCTAGGCAGCGCGGCGGCGGCGGCGACGGCGAGAGAAAGAGAAGAAAAATATAATTTACTACACGAGAGATTTCCCAAACTAGGGGCTCCTCTACGGTAGTTTTGGTGTGCTTTGCCCAAGGGGTAGGTACGTATATATAGGGAGGAAAACTCTCCACCTCCATGTCAACTAGCGATATGGTGCTAATTGACGTTGCACCATCCACCTCCGCTAATAGGCATAAGTAATCATTTAAGCCCATTAGTAAATAAATATATGGGCCTTTGAGATTTATTAAGATTATTGCACATGGACTTTGAGCGTTGGGGAAAATGAGAGATTTATTATTTTCGGAATTAATTATTTTAATGGATAAAATAATTCCAGAAAAGTCCAGAATTATTATTTAAGCCGCGAAAAATACTCCGAAAGCTCCAAAACTTCGGAAAAAATTCCCAGAGACATTATGGAACATGAGGAACCAAAATAAAGTATTTGGAGCTCATGATAAGCTAATTTGGAGCATCTAAAAATTAGATTATGCTCACAGACAAGTGAAAACAAGCTACAGAAAAAGTCAGAAAAAATCCCGAGAAGTTTGTAGAGGTTGATTGACGGATGAGAAATAAGGAATTTGATTGTAGAAAAATGATATATGTATATCGGGAAAGGAAAATCGACCTAAACGCATTTTGAAAGAACAACTTGAATTTATTTTGATCTTTAGTTAAAACCAAGCAATACAAAAACACAAATGCATCAGCATGAATGCATCAACAAGTTGCTAAACCTTCTGATAGATTTTAATTTAATGAAAAATATTATTTTCCTATGTTTTTATGAGCACAAAAATACATAATTAAATTATTTTAACTCTATTTCCAAATAAGCAAATTTTAGGGTGTTACAATTCTACCCCCTTAAGATGAATCTCGTCCCGAGATTCAGAAGATGATGATAAAAGAGATAATGACACTCTGTCTTTATTCGATCCTCATTTTACAAATTACATCTTTCGTTGAGAGTCATGAGGCAGTTTCTCAGATCCTAACTGACTAATGTGCCTAAGCAAGATCATCTCTCCTATTAAGCTCCTCCAAAGTTGTTTGTTCCTCTGCTATGACTTTCGTAAACACATGATCCACTTTGCTATCCTCGGTGTACCTATCTTCTAATTGATCATTCTCGTCTTCCTCAGGTAAGAGTCGACCCCCTTGATACTCAATTCTTTTCCCTGACGGTGTTGTTAAGAGCATTGTGCACCGAGTACCATGAATCACTCCTTTGTGTGCACAGAGCCATCCATTACCAAGAACCACGCGAATTTTAAGTGACTCCAACACAATGAGTGTTGCGGTGATTTTTTCCTTATTTATGACAAGACTGACGTCCGAGCATATTTGATCTGCCTGTATTTCTCTCACTGGGGTTTGAACTAGCAAATGCCTCCTCGTTGGACACTTCACCATCTGGCACGTCTCTACCATGTCAGCGGAAATGAAAGAATGCGAAGCACTAGGGTCAAATAGAGCAAAAACTTGTACTGAACTTACTTGAATATAACCTCCCACCACTTTGGTAACTCCATGAATTTTATCCATATCCACATTGCTCAGTCTTCCATTGACATAGTTTAGCTGCGCCTTGCTTCCTTGAGCAGGCTTCTTATGGACTTTCCTTTTTCGCTTTCGTCGTTGTGGATTCTGACTTAGTTCACTCCTAACTTGCTCTGCAACGTTGTTGTTTTGATAGTGCTCAGCTTCATCATACCCATAACATCCTTCAATGGCAGAAACATCAGTCTTTTCCCACATATCAGTGCGAGACGTCATATAGGACTCCTGAGTCATGAGATACTACACTTCCTGTCATCAAGTGACCAACATCAGCAACACGAGCAAGTACAGATGATCATAATCATGAGCTATCTAAAGGGACAACTCTCGCCTCCATGGATCCAGAATTATCAACCTTGTATACAGACATTTTTGCTTGAGAGTGGCAACTCAATCATGGAGACTAACCAATACTTCCAAATAAAGAATTAAAACTTAATAAACCTTCTTTGCATTGGCTACCCCCATTAAAATAAGGGACACCAATAAGGTAGCTTGAACCTTTTTTTAGATGAGCTAACTAGCATCCATACGTTCTAATATCCTAATGATTCTTTTGTGCATAGGTAGAAACAAGAAATCTGAAGTTTCTCGCGAGCAGAAAATCAGCAACGCGGTAAAACTGCCACAACTCTCGTTTTGTAATTCCAATGAAGTTCCACCTTATACCGTTGGAAAGCTTATGAAATTTCCTGAAACTTTCTTATAGAACACTTTTCCAAATTCTGTAGATGACTTGGTCGAAAACAGCACATAACAGACTCTATTCTAATTTTCAGACAGCACAGTTGCATCGTCTTGTGATTTTTGTATCTCCCAATCCAAAATAGCTATGAGGGTGGTTCTTGCATTTAGAGAAAGGTATTGAAGTCTACTTTTGTCCAGAATTTTCTCATGATTTTTGGTCTTTCAAGAACAGAGATATAAGTTTATAAAGACAGGTTGCTCCAAAAGACAAGATATAGAAAGCAGGAGATAACCAAAACCCATATATTTATTTCATTAATCCTTATACCTTATACATATAAACTAAATGAAATCATGGACAAAACCCACAAGATCATTCCACTCATTACAAAATTCTAACTCAAACATAAACATAAGCACAGAGCAACTAAACACTTAAAAATTCATAAGCCACACATTAAGACGACTCAACTTGGCTACTAACGGTTTTATTACACGGGACATAACTCCTATTTCTTAAACATGGTGTGATTGCAGCATCATCCAAAGTAGATAGCATCTCTTGCATTCCTTAGTCCTCTATAATGACATCTGAAATCTAGCATCCCTCTTTACCATTCTTAGTGTTCATACCCTCAGATGGGTCAACCTTGTATCCCTCAGGTGTAGGTTTAATACCCTCATACTCAATCCTTTCTCCTGAAGGTGTATTTAGAAACACTGAACATTGGGCATACTCAATCACTCCTTTACAAGTAGATAACCAGACTATTCCAAGGATAACATCAATGCCCATTAATTCCAAAACAATAAGATTTGCCTTAAAATTTACCCCCTTTATGTCAAGACTAACTTTTGGGCATACGCGGTTCGCCTTTATTTCACCTCTTGGAGTCTTAACCATCACTGTTTTCCCCCTTGGAAGCATAAATATGTTATGATCTTCTATATATTGTCTAGATATGAACGAATGTGAGGCACTGGAGTCAAACAAAACCTTGGCATTTCCTGAACTTACAAGCATTGATCCAAACACGACCTCCTTAGCTCCAGGAATGGTGGTAGTATCCACATGTTTCAACCTTCCATGGATGTAATTTCTCTTTAATTTATTTCCTTGCTCCTGCTCCTTTTGGATATCATGTCCTAGGTCTTGCTGTTGTTGATTCTTCTGTGGGCAAGATTTGACATAATATCCTTCCTGTTGGCAATGATAACACTTTCTCTTAGCTGGATCTTTTGTGATGTCATACTCCACGGAACTGTTGCTTGGTATGCTGCTATCTTGCTGTCCATAAAAGTTCACCTTCGTCCCTTTGGCTTGTTTCTTAGCTCGTTTGGCCTTTCGGGGTTGATACTCCTTATAGGTAATTGTCCACCCATCTATGACTACCTCATGGGGAGTAGTTTTAGCTTGAGAAGCCTCTAACTCTTCAAGGTTTGGATTTATTTGACAAGGGATCAAAGCTGCATGTGACAATGTAGTATAACTCGATTGCTGATTGCTTTCCACAATTGGTTCTAGTGAGATTGCCTCCCTCTTCTTGTCCATATTGACCTCAAAATTTGGATCCACCTTGACTTTTCCTTTATTAGACTCATTTTGAAGACAGGGAAAACCATAATGCTTACAACAGTGACATTGTTCCTGCCTCCCAAGTGCCTTACTATCAACATCTTTATTGGATTTCATATTCTTCCAAGCTTCTACTACTTGTATCTTCTCTGGCCCCTTGGGTATGTTGGCCTGACCTTGAGATGAGCATGGTTGAGAATTTCTACATTGAGCCATTTCTTCTAGTAATTGGTTTTGCATTGCTAATGGCTTCTCGTTAAATGTGAGCAAGAATGACACAATTCAGTCCTCTTAACCTCTGAAGTCCACAGTCTTCTCATCACGAGCCGTCTATTAGACAAGGGGAAAAGGTTCAAACTAGAGACAAGCTTTTTATAACAGAATGGGGATAGAATTAAGCATAACTTTGAGAAAATAACAAAGTTAAAGAGAAGACAAGGAATAGGCAAAAATGAAAACAAGCTAAACGTCCAGTTCTAACTAGGCTTGCGTCCTACAGTCAGCATTGCTCTGATACCACTCTGTCACACCCGGTTTTAAGGATAAAACCAGACATACACTATATATGAAATAAAGAAGTCAAATCTCATATATAGCCACAAATAAGTGTAATATCAAGAGACAAATGCTTAATAAACATAACTCAATAGTATAAAATATACCTTAGAGAGCAACACAGCGGAAAGACAACTCCAAACACCGGGTGTAAACTTCACTACAGGAACAAACTGACTGGTTGATCACAAGCCTAACAATTCCAGAATCTAGAAATCTGATACCCTTCCTAAGATGTGGGAAATAGCAAGAGTGAGTCCATGTCGAACTCAACAAATATAACACGGGGTTCATGAGGCTCAAAAGGCTAGACACTGGTTTGACTGCATTTAGCTTTTAATTGTCACAATTTTATTACATGAGTAGCATCAAATTTGCATTAATCCCACAATAAACATATGATCAATGTAAATATGAATAATGAATAGCAAAACACATATTAAACAAATAAATGTTCATCTATTCTGTGAAGGTCTAAGGCCGCTCGTATCTGTGAGCACGGCTAGTATACCAGTTTATTAAACTCTGCGCAGAGGTGTACACTTTCACTGTGAGTCGTGATTACCCATATGCCCAGGATCACGACTCCCAAAACACTTCCAAGGTGAGCAGGCAGGGAAACACTATAAAGCCTTTCAAAGGTTCGTCTAACAAGTTAGGGCCGCTAGGTTTTCAAAGTCAGTCTGTGTGATTCTACCACGCAGGGATCCACAGTCTGCTCTTCTCCATTTGTGCCACAAGGGTAACCTCTAACAAGCTAGAAAAGGTCCTCATACTGAGCTAAAGCCAGAGCCATTATAGCCCTCACAGTTGTACTGTAAGTCCTGGATGTTTGTTTACAGATGAGTCCTTGCGGAGAGAAACTAGAGCACCAAAAATAACCCCATGCTCTAGCCCTCTTTAAACAGTAATCAAAAAGTCATCTTTTAGTGTTATTGCATATTCCATTAATCATATTACAAGATCATAGTTTATGCTCAGCGCTAGCAAAAACTACCCAATACAAAATCCCATAGGTGACAAGGTATAGATCAAAAACTAGGAAAATCCTTAATGGCATTCAAGATAGACACATATAATATGATTTTATGTGATTAAAGTGAATAGGACAATAAGGATAATCCCATGCTATACTTGTCTTAAATTGATATCCTCCTTTCTGTAGATCTGTCACCTCCAAAGAACTGCTTCTTGATTACCACGTAAATCTCACCGACTGGACATGATTGTAAAGCACCACACAAGCATCCATACAATCATATACAAAGCAAACAATAGATCTAGATTAGAACAGTACACCAATTATACAAAAATAAATAAAAGAGTTTGAAATACGATTCTACGCATCGCTACGAATACAAAGTCGTGAAAAGCACGCTAATCGGAGCTACGGTTAAAAAGATACAACTACCGATAGATTTACCCATAAAACTATTAACTTCATGTATCTTAATGGTATAAAAATATATATAAGATATTTTATAGAGATTATAATTTAAGTCAAATTTAGATTCGAATTATAAAACTAAAGTAAAACAAATCATATTTTATTTACAAAACCCAGTTGCATAATTGTTATTTAAGATATGATTCAAACCATGAAATTCCAATATTAGCGACATGATAAACACTGTTACAAATGCATAGATCTCGTTGCTATGAATCTAACGCAACTTGAATGGCTCAAAACGGAGTTGAAACGTAGAAGATATGAAATAAACAAGATTTCCTCTATTAAAATAATAGATTAAATCTAATCACGAATTTTAAAAGTTGAAAACCTACTTAACAGTAGTATTAACATGTAGATTATGAAATTATGAACCTAACGCAAGTTGAATGGATCAAATCGGAGTTAAAACGGAGAAGTTATGGCTAAAACAAAATCAGTGGCAATTCTGTAAATAGCTGAAAACGTAATTTATTCTTAACCGAAACAAAATACGCTTTGAAATGAAGAAAACAAAATCTGTAAACATATTTTGGACTGCGGATTTATTTTCCAAGAATACAGGGACGACGGTGAACTTACTTGTTGCCGAGGAGAGTATGGCCGGGCTAGGCAGCGCGGCGGCGGCGGCGACGGCGAGAGAAAGAGGAGAAAAATATAATTTACTACATGAGAGATTTCCCAAACTTGGGGCTCCTCTACAGTAGTTTTGGTGTGCTTTGCCCAAGGGGTAGGTACGTATATATAGGGAGGAAAACTCTCCACCTCCATGTCAACTAGCGATATGGCGCTAATTGACGTTGCACCATCCACCTCCGCTAATAGGCCTAAGTAATCATTTAAGCCCATTAGTAAATAAATGTATGGGTCTTTGAGATTTATTAAGATTATTACACATGGGTTTTGAGCATTGGAGAAAATGAGAGATTTATTATTTTCAGAATTAATTATTTTCATGGATAAAATAATTCCAGAAAAGTCCAGAATTATTATTTAAGCCGCGAAAAATAGTCCGAAAGTTCCGAAAATTCGGGAAAAATTCCCAGAGACATTATGGAACATGAGGAACCCAAATAAAGTATTTGGAGCTCATGATAAGCTAATTTGGAGCATCTAAAAATTAGATTATGCTCACAGACAAGTGAAAACAAGCTATAGAAAAAGTCAGAAAAATTCCCGAGAAGTTTGTAGAGGTTGATTGACGGATGAGAAATAAGGAATTTGATTGTAGAAAAATGATATATGTATATGAGGAAAGGAAAATCGACCTAAACACATTTTAAAAGAACAACTTGAATTTATTTTAATCTTTGGTCCAAATCAAGCAATACAAAAACACAAATGCATCAGCATGAGTGCATCAACAAGTTGCTAAACCTTCTGATAGATTTTAATTTAATGAAAAATATTATTTTCCTATGTTTTCATGAGCACAAAAATACATAATTAAATTATTTTAACTCTATTTCCAAATAAGTAAATTTTATGGTGTTACAAAATGCCTTATCAACTGTTAAACAGACTCAATCTACTTCTTCGGCTTATGAGGCTCTAAAGCACTTACGCGATTTTCTAGTTCCTTATTGTTCTTCTCTATGTCCTCTACTTTCTCATGCATGCGAAGAAAACATCTATTCTAAAGACGTAGATTGGATTCTATAGAGGACATAGTAGCTTGCTGAGCCTCTATCAGCTTTTCTAGATCAGCTAAAGTCTTACAACGCTTGCGTGGAGCTTCAGCCTTAGCAAGGGCATGCTTAGGAGCTTCTTTGGGTGGAAGGAATTTGACTTTGCTTGGATGAGCGTGAACTCCTTCGAAGTTAGTGCATTTCCTAGTGTTGTACTTGGCGCAGACTGTAACACTTCAAGTGTTTAGTCCTTAATTGCATTGCATTTGCATGGCATAAACATAAGCATGCATCATTCATGTTTGTTATTTTATGTGATGCAACACATGTAATTATTCTAGGGTTTGTTTGATTTATTTCATGAAGTAATTGATAGATGGTGTAACAAAAGGGTAAGGTAGCCAATCATGACCTACAACACCTTAGTTATACTTAGGGTAACATTTGGAACAAGGTTCATGTTGACCAAAATTACAAAATTGCCCTCCAAGAAAAGTTTGACCACCCTTTTACCCTAGAAGGCCCTAGTTTGACCAATTAAAAAGTCTAATTTAGAGACCTTGCATGGAAGAGCACCCTTAAGCAAAGTTGTAGAGAATTTCATGAGGAACAAAAGTTCTAATGTGGCCATCTCATGAAAATGACCAGAGCATGCTCAAAAATGGCCCACAAGTCAGCTTGAGTGGGAATCAACACTTAGAAAAAATTCTAAGTCTGGAAATTGGACTTTTCAGTTTCACTGTACCTCACTTTAGCAACTTGTAACTCACAAACCAGGCCAAACCAGCCTTTGAGCCAATTGACAAAGTTGTTGTCCACACATAGCTCTACAACATTGTCAATATCATCATCACCTGGTTCTCAATAGTTTAGGAGATATAATATCTTGAAGTTAGGGTTTCAGTCGGCATAGTGACTGAAACTAAGTTTCAGTTTCATCAAGCACCACTTTGGAGCTCTGTAGTTTCAAATCTAGGCCGAACCAGCCCAAACTCCAATTGACAAACTTGTAGACCTCATGTAGCTCTACAAAATTGGTGTTATCATCTTCTTCTAATTCGAACTGGTTTGGGAGAAAATCGGTGTTGAACTTGTCCTGTCAGTCGATGCCTTGGAGCTCTGAAACGGCACGTTCAGACACCGATGGCCGCGGCCGACCGCGTCGTGGCGCTCGGGCAGAGCCCGGTGGCCGCGTGGCGCGCGTGTTCTGCCGACGCCCCACGTCGCCTGCGAGCTCAGCGTGAAGACCAGGACGACCCGCTTCCCCCTCCATTCCATCGCCCTCCTTCCCTCTCTCATTTCTAGAGCGGAGAAAACCGGGCCGCCCTTGCCGCCCCTCTCCGGCGAGCTCGTGCCCGCTCACCACCGCATCGCAGTCCCCCAGACCTCGCCAATCTCTTCGCCTCACCACCCTCCATCTCCTTGACCCACCGAAGCCCGTGATTTGACTCGAGGTGAGCCGCATTTCCTTCTTCCCCATCTCCGAGAGGTCGCCGGAGCCCACCATGGGACCTCACCGTGGTCGGGGTGCTTCGGGTCTCTCTCCGTCCTCCCTTCCTAGCAAAATGGAACCGCCTAGCTTCGGTGAAGCTCGCACCGAGCCTGGACCGCACCGTGCATCTTCACCGGCGACGGCGCGCCGCCACCGGACACCACCGGCCGCCGCTCGCGGTGACAAGCCCCTTCCACCCCATCCCCATCCGTTCCACGAGCACCAATCGACGCACCGGGTGACGGAGAACACGAGGCGGTGTCCGATTGGCCGAGCGAGCCCTTCTCCGGCGAGCTCGAGCTCGTCGGAGCTCGCGGGTCTCCGCCTCCCCTGTCCCTCTGTCCCTGACTGCGGGGGCCCGCCTGTCAGTTGCCAAGCGCGGGCGGGACGGCCGAGCAGGCCGCGCGCGCGCGAGTCGTGGGCCGAGTTCTTCCGGGCCGGCCCAGTCATCCGAAATGAAATTCATTTTTATTATTTTGTCACTGATTTTTGTACAAGTTGGAAAAATGTAGATCTAGGGTTTTAATGATCCAAAAATCATGAGATAAATTTTATTAGGGTCCACATGATGTGTAGTATTTTAGAAAAATATAAATCTGGAATGTGATGTTTAATTTTTAGGAGAATTTAATAGATCCTTTAAATGTGTTTTAGAATGCATGCAAATTTGTTAAATTTATAACTTGAGCTGTAGTGTTCCATAAATCATAAAATTTGATGGGTAGGTTACTCTATGCTAGTCCTAGCTCTGGTAAAAATTTGGGCATCAGTGCTTAAGTACTTTTCAAGTTATAATGCTATCTTGTTATTTTAGGAAATGCTTAAAGGAATTTTTGTAATTTTTCTACATGTGCAATGTTCTTATAAATTTTTGGAGAATGTCTTGGTATCTTAAAGTGTCTAAGAAAAATATGAAATCTGTTGTTTGACACTTTTCAATAGGGTTTCTTATTTATACAAAAATCAGCCTTATTAGCTTGTGAATTTTGTGTAGGGAGTTCCTGTGAATAAAAATAGTTCAAATTTTTACAGCAGTCTCTTTTTGGGTCAAAGAGTCCTCTGTAATTTTTGTAGAATTTTGGGAGCAGTCTACATATATGTTTAAAATTCCACTTAATTACTTAAGTAAATTAAGAAATGGGTTTAAATAAATGTTCTAGGTGGGCACACCTTACTTTCTGGTGTCTTTGTGATATTTGTGAACTTGTAGTAGCATTAGTTTGGTTTTAGAGAATGGTTGCCACATCAATAAATATTTAACCTTTGTAATTTAGGTTTTCTGGACAGCTAAGTAGTAATTCTAAATTTGGCTTTGATAAAATTGGTTGCTGGACAACCTGTAAATACCAAAGTTGGAGTAAACTTGATGAACTAGCTTGTGTTAAAATTTGGAAGCATTTGGCTTAGTAGTTTGAGAGTTACTGTTGTTTAAAGTGGCAGTTCAAAATCTGCTACTCTCTGTTTTGGAGAGGACAGATTCTGGAACTTGTGAAGTTTGACATGGAAAACTTAGGAGTTTGGAGTTGAGGTCTGAAAATGAATTGTAGTACATTTCTTAGGCTTTCCAGATTGTCTTAGATCATATCTTTTGGAATTATAAATCTCCAGTTGTGATAAAAACAAGTAGCTGCTATCCAGAACGCTTACTGTGGTGTTTTGCTGATTGTTATGGTGAGATATCCTAAGACATGCTACTTTTGTAATTGTTAGGTGTTAGGGCCTTAACTGAGGATGAGCAGCTTTATCTTAGGTTAAGTAGATTAGGTGAGTACTTCTCTACTAGAGAAGAGATTTGCACGTACTAGTAAAATAACTTGAATAGAGTATTTTATTCTGAAATGCATTTCATTCCGAGCATGTTGCACCCATTTATGCATCCATTATATTTATTGTGCATTCATGCAATAGGTGTACCGGAGGGGGTGACACTCCTCGAATTCGAACAAGCAATACCGGAGGAGGTGCTGAGTCAACCGGAGGAGTTAGCAGAAGAACCAAACGTCGGGGAAGCTCCGTCAGAAGATCTACCCGAGTGTCCAGACCACCGGCCCGCAACCTTTCTGAAAGGCAAGCCCCGGTGCATGCTGAACCCATCGTTTTAAAAATATATCTTGAGTACTTTTAATTGTTTATTGCATTAAGTTCTAGGAGTTATATGAAAACACTTGCTGCATTATACCTGTCCTTGTCCAGATATCGTACTTAATCCTATATTAGGTTTAGGCACGTGTCAATGCTTAGCCCTGCTTAGTACGGTAGAAGTCGGGTGATTTCCGGTCATCCGCGAGATGTAGGAAGAAGTCACGAGTGGTTTTATGGCTATCGTGGATGGAACCATGCTTTAAAATGAAATTGAGACCGGGCGGGAGTTCGATAGTACAGCCGCAAGACACTTCACGTCTTGCGTGTGGAGCTATGCCCGTCTGAGTCGTTTAAGGACCGATTCGCTGTACGTCCTTGAGTCATGTTGAACGCAGTCTAACACTTAGTTGGCCGGATAAGTCGTTCCGACCGCGAAGCCGAGTAATGTGGTTCAGGCCGGGAATCGAATGGTAGGTTGCTTCTTGGAGGAGAGAAAGGATGTGCTTGGGGACATTGGCGTGAGACCAAGGGGGGTTAGAGTCCCTATCACCTGGCAGAGTGTCGCCCTTGGGGTCGCGACATCATTCGGACCCGCGATTCCTGAATCATATGACAAGGTGGCCTGTGCGACCCTGGCAGGGGTCTGCACGGTGAGTGTTAGAAATACCCCTCCAGCTGGATAGGAATTCGATTCGAATCGCCGTCGCTCCCGGTTAGTGAGCACTTGACTTAAGCAGCGGCAACGTAGATCTCATTAAATGAACTGGTGGTTAAGGGAATGATACAATGTTGCCATAATGATATACCTGCTATGGATATAATAATCATGTTGTTTGATTATAATCAAGTGCATGTTTAGTACAGGTGCTAAGATAGATGACAGGTAAATGCTAAAAATAACTGCTAGTACAGGTTATAAGAATTTCAATTACTTATGCCTTTATGCAAAATGTTATGTCAGCTAGCCCCTTGTGTAAGCCTTGCATAATCCTTGGTGTCATCTTATTTCTGGTTTTCGACGGGTAAGTCTAGCTGAGTACATTCCAGTACTCAGGGTTTATTCCCTCCTGTTGCAGATGACATGCTTTATCAGGGATTCTGCAAGACGTGTCTCCACCCTGCGGGTGACGATGACTAGATCACAAGGGCGTGATCGTCTTTATGTACTTTCCTCATGCTTTTGCGGGTTGTCGATCATCCAGACTGGCAGTATTTATTTAACTAATGTGTGTGTTATGCTTCCGCTACTTTCAAACTTGGTTTGTAATATTTGCTACTCCGTGGTGTAAACTTATTTCGGGACTACTTGTGAAATGTATCGTATGATGTTGTATGTTGAATGATGCGATCCTGGTTGTAAGCAGTTTGGTTTGAAATCCTTCGTGATTTCGATTGACTACCGGGATTATATGGGCTCAAGTTTGAAAATTTGAGCGCTTCGGTGCTTGTTTTCGTACTTGTGCTCTTATAATTTGGTCGGTTCTGTTACAGCTGGTACCGGAGCATAATTCAACATTAAACACATCTTACGGGTAATTAAAAACAAAAAGTATTTGTTTGCGAAAAGGGTTAAACACTAAAAATTATTTTTTTAGGTATGCCAGTGATCACATCCCTTAGCCCAAATAAGGACTCTTAGGTGGCTTATTATAAAGACTAACTTGGGGGCCTTGTTTGTTTTTATTTCGTCGTCCATACGGCGTGATATTGTATGGATGCCATCCACTTGGGTGGTAATGTATGGATCAATTACCTCAACGCTCTGGTAAGTGTGAGTTGTGAGAGCATGATCGTCCAACCGGCGGTCTAGGGGAGAGTAGTTGTGGTGACTTACATCTTTACATGTGTAAACCATGTAACTATGTAAAAGCACTTAATTGTGGGAACCTTTATATCGGGTAGCTTGATACTGAAGTATATACATTTGGGGATGTATATATGGAAAGTGTTTAAATTACTGCTTTCTTGTGTGCTTATATTGGGAATTGTTGGGCTGCAATGAAGTTTTCTGCAGGTACACTAACAGCGTAACGAGTAGACCGATAGTTTCGCTTATATGAGAGAACGTATGTATGCCACCGCCTAGCGTTAGAACTCTAGGTTTCTACTAAGGTGAGAGGACGTACGAAACGTGCATGCATCATGTTTAATTATATCATACATATCATTTACTCCCTCCTTAAAAATTTCTGTACTCCCGACTAAAGTAAATTTCGTATCCCCTAAATGATCCTCACTTTAAGTCGTATCGTATCTTGTTGCTACAGATGGCACGTACCAAGAGGACCGCTCGTAAGTCCACTGGGGGCAGGGCACCGCGTCACCAGCTCGCTCCACGTGAGCCACGCCCTGAGCCTACTGAGGTGGAAAGGCTGAGGGCAGAGCTGGCAGAGGTGACTGCTGCTAGGGATGCAGCACGGCAACAACTGGAACAAGTGATTCATGATCGTGATCAAGAAACGCTTGCAGTCCAGAGGTTGACAGTAGCAAACCGCAACTGTCAACGCATGTTGGTCCGTGTGATGGAACAGAGGGATGAAGCCTGGCACGAGGAGAACGTTCTGAGAGCTCGCCAGTTTGAGCTCGAGCAACAGTTGGAGAACGCTGAAGAATACAATGATAATCTTCATGAAGAAGTGCATCGCCTGAATAACGAGCTTAATCCCCTGCTGCCTCGAAACAACAACGTTGATGAGGACATGGGTTCGGGAATCTTCATGGCTGAGGAAGATGATGAAGTAGAGGTTGATGGACCACAGGATGCCCCACCGGCAGAAGCACCAGAGGAAGAGCCTGTCAGTGATGGGGACGGCGGGGAGATCCTTGACACTGACTCGGAGGATGATGCTTAGAGTAGTCATCACGTGCCTATAATGTTAGGATCGTCTTTTGTGCCCTCCCTGTGAAGGAGTGAGGCCTTGTAATAACTTGACTTGGGATGTAAGGTTGAACCGTATGTTTCCTGAATGTAGTTTGAACCTATTAATTTCGATCGCAACTTGATGACTTATTATGTTGCGTTCGATGATGGTGTCACGGTTAGCACCCTTCGGTGCCGCGACGAAACCGAGAGCCTCTTATGGCGCGCGACATAAGGCTGTGCTGCTTGGCACGCGCAGGTATCGAGGTGGCTAGTCATGATCCACCATGGAACTCTTCATTAAGAAGTCTCTTTGTGGTCAGTTTGAAGTAGCCTTTCACAGTCAACTAAGAATCTTGAAATTAAATTCAAGTACCGGCAAAAGATCAAAAATCACGTAGATTTTAACGTAAACAGTTCAGTAACTACTGTACTCCTTGTGTGTGAGCCTTTATCAAAGTACACCTTGTTGGATTCCCTCGCATGATTGCGCCAATTGATCCGCTTGAATGGATTGTGCGGTTGTGGTGAATTATTGTGCCTTAATTATTATGAGAAGTCTATTTCATGAAGTCAGTTGGACATATTTACAATAATTCATCTACAAGTTTCCCACATCGTCAGTGCTCATTGGCTATGCATTTTGCAGATGTCGTACAATCTTCGTCGGGGTCGTGGCAATGAGGATGAGGAACAGCCACCCCCTCCGCCACCACCTACTCCGGCCGAATTGATGCAGACAGTGGTCGAAGGGCAGCGCATGTTGGCAGATGCTATGCGCCAGCTGGCTAACCGGGAGGCTCGTCCTGGCCGCCAGGGCCCAGAACCCAACCAATACAGTGATTTCAAGGACTTTCTGGATACTAAGCCCCCACTCTTTAAGGAAGCGGAAGAACCACTGCAGGCTGACGAGTGGTTGAATACCATTGAACAAAAGTTTCGTCTGCTACGCCTGACTGATGAGCTGAAAACTGAGTATGCTTCCCATCAGTTGCATGGTCCTGCGGGTATTTGGTGGAGCCACTATCGTTCCACACTGCCTGCAAATGTCCCTATTGCTTGGGATCAGTTTAAGGCGGCATTCCGGGGAAATTACATTCCTCCCGGTCTTATGGCAATCAAGCACACAGAGTTTATGAGGCTGTCGCAAGGAAACAAAAGCCTGACTGAATACTTGCAGTCCTTCAACAACCTGGCAAGGTATGCCACTGAGTTTGTGGATACCGATGCCAAAAAGATTGCTAGCTTCAAAAGGGGCCTCGGCCCAAAACTGATGAAAACTATGGGCACTAGCAAATGTACTACTTTCAATGATTTCATCAGCGATGCTCTGACTCAAGAGAACAACAATGCTATCTATTCTGCTTCTAAGAGCCGCAAAAGGGCCATTGAGGCGAGTGTTTCACAGTCTCGAGCTCCAGCTGCCCCGAGAGCTCCTCCTCGCCCTCCTGCCACAAATGCTAAGTTCCGTCCTCCACAAAAGAAGGTGCCAATGAAAACTGGGTTTCGTAAGGCATATACAGTGGCTCTGCCAAAGAGTAATGCGGGCCAAGGCAGCTCCAGTGTTCCTCCTAGCAACATGCCTTGCTGGAACTGTAACAAGCCAGGCCATTGGTCCAGGAACTGTCCGTACCCTAAGAAAAATGTCAACCAAGGTAGTCGTCAGGGACACGCCCATTATAACAGCATTGAGGAAATTCCATCTGGTGAGGTGGTCACCGCTGGTAAGTTTCTAGTTGACCAACACCCCGCAGTGGTACTTTTTGATTCAGGTGCTTCGCATTCCTTTATCAGTCCTAAGTTTGCATCTAAATTTGCACACAAGTTGCATACTGTTGAAGGTGTGGGTTATTGTATTAGTGCTGCAAGTGGGAATATTTCCACAAACAAAGTAGTGGGGAACCTTAAGTTTGAGATAGAAGGGCGAAGTTATTCGCTTGCCCTATTGGTTTTACCTGGTTTAGACATAGATGTCATCTTGGGCATGAATTGGATGAGTCAGAATGGGGTACTCATTGACACATCCGCTCGGGTAGTTATGCTCAGAGATCCTACAGATCAAAAGGGTTTTCTAATACAACTTCCCAGAAAGGTTGAATTATCGGGGGAAATTCATGCTGTGCAAGCAAAGGCGTTGGCCGAAATTCCAGTAGTAAATGAGTTTCCGGACGTTTTTCCCGATGATTTGCCGGGACTCCCTCCGGATCGGGATGTGGAGTTTAAAATTGAGTTGTTGCCTGGCACGGCTCCCATCTCTAGGAGACCCTATAGGATGCCTCCAAATGAACTCGCTGAACTTAAGGTGCAATTGAATGAACTTTTGAAGAAGGGGTTGATTCGTCCTATTTCATCGCCGTGGGGATGCCCTGCTATCTTTGTAAAGAAGAAGGATCAGTCGTTGCGGATGTGCGTAGATTATAGACCTCTCAATGCAGTCACTGTCAAAAATAAGTACCCTCTACCGCGCATCGACATCTTGTTCGATCAGTTGTCTAAAGCTAAAGTTTTCTCCAAGATCGATCTAAGATCTGGCTACCATCAAATTAAAATCCGACCGGAAGATGTTCCAAAGACAGCCTTTTCTACCAGATACGGTCTTTATGAGTATCTTGTTATGTCTTTCGGCTTGACAAATGCCCCCGCACACTTCATGTACTTGATGAATTCGGTGTTTATGCCTGAATTGGATAAGTTTGTGGTGGTATTTATTGATGACATCCTGGTATACTCTGTGAATGAAGAAGATCACGCTGAACATCTGCGTATAGTCCTCACAAGACTGCGTGAACATCAACTATATGCAAAGTTCAGTAAGTGCGAATTCTGGCTTCGAGAAGTACCTTTCCTTGGGCATGTGTTGTCCGATGGAGGAATTATGGTGGACCCCGCCAAGGTACAAGAAGTACTAAACTGGAAGGCTCCTATCTCGGTTCACGAGGTCCGGAGTTTTCTTGGTTTGGCTGGCTATTATCGTCGCTTCATCCCGGATTTCTCCAAAATAGCCAAGCCAATGACTCGGTTGCTGCAAAAAGACACCAGGTTTGTCTGGACTCCTGAGTGTGATGCGGCTTTTCACCAACTGCGAACCCTCCTAACCTCAGCTCCGGTTTTGGCACAACCGGATATTGAGAAACCATTTGATGTTTATTGTGATGCCTCAGGCATAGGTTTGGGAGGTGTGTTGATGCAGGAAGGCCGAGTAATTGCATATACTTCTCGACAACTTCGGAAACATGAGGTGAATTATCCAACGCATGACTTAGAACTAGCTGCAGTTGTTCATGCTTTGAAAGCCTGGCGACATTATCTGCTGGGAAATGTCTGCAATATCTACACCGATCATAAAAGCCTCAAATACATCTTCACTCAACCCGAGCTGAATATGCGTCAAAGAAGATGGCTCGAGTTGATTAAAGATTATAACCTTCAAGTGCACTATCATCCAGGAAAGGCAAATGTAGTTGCGGATGCTTTAAGCCGTAAGTCTCATTGCCATTCCTTAGCTGAAACTGATTTTCACCGATCTCGCCTTCTACATCCAGCAGTCTTATACAACATCACTGTCAGTTGTACTCTCAAAAGCAGAATTATTGAGCTCCAAAAGACTGACACTGGTATATTCCACATCAAGCGTAAGATGAAAGAGCAAGAAACTACACAGTTTAGGATGGATGAAGAGGGTGTACTATGGTTCAAGGATAGGTTAGTTGTGCCTAAGGACCGAGAGCTTCGAAATGATATTATGTCTGAAGCACACTCCTCTAAGTTGTCCATCCATCCTGGCAGCAATAAAATGTATTATGATTTGAAGCCACTTTATTGGTGGACCAAGATGCGGAAAGAGATAGCTGCATATGTCGCTAGATGTGACACCTGTTGCAGAGTTAAAGCTGTGCACATGAAAGCTGGGCTACTTCAGCCACTTTCCATTCCAGGCTGGAAATGGGAAGAGATAAGTATGGATTTCATTGTCGGACTTCCTCCTACTGTCAAAAATCATAACTCTATTTGGGTAATTGTTGATCGTTTGACCAAATCAGCTCACTTCATCCCAGTGAGAGTGGACTATCGTCCCACTGACTATGCTGAGTTGTACTTCAATCAGATAGTCCGGCTTCATGGGATACCTCGTACTATCGTTTCTGATCGTGGTCCCCAGTTCACTGCTCGCTTTTGGGAGCATTTGCATCACCTTCTGGGAACCAAGTTAGTGAGAAGCTCTGCTTATCACCCCCAGACATCGGGACAGACAGAACGAGTTAACCAAATCTTGGAAGATCTGTTGCGAGCATGCGTCATTTCATCCAAGGGTTCTTGGGAAAAATGGTTACCTTTAGCCGAATTCTCGTACAATAACAGTTATCAAGAGAGTATTAAGATGGCCCCATTCGAAGCTTTGTACGGTCGAAAGTGTCGAACTCCACTAAACTGGGTAGAAGCTGGGGAAAGAAGGTATTATGGTATTGATTTTGTTCATGAAGCTGAGGAACAAGTCCGTACCATCCAGAAACACATGGCTGCAGCACAAGCGAGACAGAAAAGCTATGCGGATCGTCGTAGAAAGCCACTCGAATTTGAAGTTGGAGATTTCGTTTATTTGAAAGTTTCTCCAATGAAGAGTGTCCAACGTTTTGGTGTTAAACGGAAACTTGCACCAAGATACGTGGGTCCTTTCCAGATCATAGGCAAGAGTGGAGCTGTTGCGTACAAAATCCAGTTGCCTCCTGAGATGAGAACCCTATTCAACGTTTTCCATGTATCTCAGCTTAAAAAGTGTCTTCGAGTTCCTGAGGAACAAGTTCCTTTAGGTGATATCAGGCTGGAATCCGACCTAACCTATGAAGAAAAGCCAGTCCGAGTGATCGATACTCAGGAACGAGTAACTAGAAGTAAAGTGGTTAAGTGGTACAAAGTGATGTGGAGTAATCAGGGAAGTGAGAGTGATGCTACGTGGGAACGGGAGGATTATTTGCGGGATGGTTATAAAGAATTCTATGAAAAATGGTACGCTTTCCAAATCTCGGGACGAGATTTTTATAAGGGGGGAGGGCTGTAACACTTCAAGTGTTTAGTCCTTAATTGCATTGCATTTGCATGGCATAAACATAAGCATGCATCATTCATGTTTGTTATTTTATGTGATGCAACACATGTAATTATTCTAGGGTTTGTTTGATTTATTTCATGAAGTAATTGATAGATGGTGTAACAAAAGGGTAAGGTAGCCAATCATGACCTACAACACCTTAGTTATACTTAGGGTAACATTTGGAACAAGGTTCATGTTGACCAAAATTACAAAATTGCCCTCCAAGAAAAGTTTGACCACCCTTTTACCCTAGAAGGCCCTAGTTTGACCAATTAAAAAGTCTAATTTAGAGACCTTGCATGGAAGAGCACCCTTAAGCAAAGTTGTAGAGAATTTCATGAGGAACAAAAGTTCTAATGTGGCCATCTCATGAAAATGACCAGAGCATGCTCAAAAATGGCCCACAAGTCAGCTTGAGTGGGAATCAACACTTAGAAAAAATTCTAAGTCTGGAAATTGGACTTTTCAGTTTCACTGTACCTCACTTTAGCAACTTGTAACTCACAAACCAGGCCAAACCAGCCTTTGAGCCAATTGACAAAGTTGTTGTCCACACATAGCTCTACAACATTGTCAATATCATCATCACCTGGTTCTCAATAGTTTAGGAGATATAATGTCTTGAAGTTAGGGTTTCAGTCGGCATAGTGACTGAAACTAAGTTTCAGTTTCATCAAGCACCACTTTGGAGCTCTGTAGTTTCAAATCTAGGCCGAACCAGCCCAAACTCCAATTGACAAACTTGTAGACCTCATGTAGCTCTACAAAATTGGTGTTATCATCTTCTTCTAATCCGAACTGGTTTGGGAGAAAATCGGTGTTGAACTTGTCCTGTCAGTCGATGCCTTGGAGCTCTGAAACGGCACGTTCAGACACCGACGGCCGCGGCCGACCGCGTCGTGGCGCTCGGGCAGAGCCCGGTGGCCGCGTGGCGCGCGTGTTCTGCCGACGCCCCACGTCGCCTGCGAGCTCAGCGTGAAGACCAGGACGACCCGCTTCCCCCTCCATTCCATCGCCCTCCTTCCCTCTCTCATTTCCAGAGCGGAGAAAACCGGGCCGCCCTTGCCGCCCCTCTCCGGCGAGCTCGTGCCCGCTCACCACCGCATCGCAGTCCCCCAGACCTCGCCAATCTCTTCGCCTCACCACCCTCCATCTCCTTGACCCACCGAAGCCCGTGATTTGACTCGAGGTGAGCCGCATTTCCTTCTTCCCCATCTCCGAGAGGTCGCCGGAGCCCGCCATGGGACCTCACCGTGGTCGGGGTGCTTCGGGTCTCTCTCCGTCCTCCCTTCCTAGCAAAATGGAACCGCCTAGCTTCGGTGAAGCTCGCACCGAGCCTGGACCGCACCGTGCATCTTCACCGGCGACGGCGCGCCGCCACCGGACACCACCGGCCGCCGCTCGCGGTGACAAGCCCCTTCCACCCCATCCCCATCCGTTCCACGAGCACCAATCGACGCACCGGGTGACGGAGAACACGAGGCGGTGTCCGATTGGCCGAGCGAGCCCTTCTCCGGCGAGCTCGAGCTCGTCGGAGCTCGCGGGTCTCCGCCTCCCCTGTCCCTCTGTCCCTGACTGCGGGGGCCCGCCTGTCAGTTGCCAAGCGCGGGCGGGACGGCCGAGCAGGCCGCGCGCGCGCGAGTCGTGGGCCGAGTTCTTCCGGGCCGGCCCAGTCATCCGAAATGAAATTCATTTTTATTATTTTGTCACTGATTTTTGTACAAGTTGGAAAAATGTAGATCTAGGGTTTTAATGATCCAAAAATCATGAGATAAATTTTATTAGGGTCCACATGATGTGTAGTATTTTAGAAAAATATAAATCTGGAATGTGATGTTTAATTTTTAGGAGAATTTAATAGATCCTTTAAATGTGTTTTAGAATGCATGCAAATTTGTTAAATTTATAACTTGAGCTGTAGTGTTCCATAAATCATAAAATTTGATGGGTAGGTTACTCTATGCTAGTCCTAGCTCTGGTAAAAATTTGGGCATCAGTGCTTAAGTACTTTTCAAGTTATAATGCTATCTTGTTATTTTAGGAAATGCTTAAAGGAATTTTTGTAATTTTTATACATGTGCAATGTTCTTATAAATTTTTGGAGAATGTCTTGGTATCTTAAAGTGTCTAAGAAAAATATGAAATCTGTTGTTTGACACTTTTCAATAGGGTTTCTTATTTATACAAAAATCAGCCTTATTAGCTTGTGAATTTTGTGTAGGGAGTTCCTGTGAATAAAAATAGTTCAAATTTTTACAGCAGTCTCTTTTTGGGTCAAAGAGTCCTCTGTAATTTTTGTAGAATTTTGGGAGCAGTCTACATATATGTTTAAAATTCCACTTAATTACTTAAGTAAATTAAGAAATGGGTTTAAATAAATGTTCTAGGTGGGCACACCTTACTTTCTGGTGTCTTTGTGATATTTGTGAACTTGTAGTAGCATTAGTTTGGTTTTAGAGAATGGTTGCCACATCAATAAATATTTAACCTTTGTAATTTAGGTTTTCTGGACAGCTAAGTAGTAATTCTAAATTTGGCTTTGATAAAATTGGTTGCTGGACAACCTGTAAATACCAAAGTTGGAGTAAACTTGATGAACTAGCTTGTGTTAAAATTTGGAAGCATTTGGCTTAGTAGTTTGAGAGTTACTGTTGTTTAAAGTGGCAGTTCAAAATCTGCTACTCTCTGTTTTGGAGAGGACAGATTCTGGAACTTGTGAAGTTTGACATGGAAAACTTAGGAGTTTGGAGTTGAGGTCTGAAAATGAATTGTAGTACATTTCTTAGGCTTTCCAGATTGTCTTAGATCATATCTTTTGGAATTATAAATCTCCAGTTGTGATAAAAACAAGTAGCTGCTATCCAGAACGCTTACTGTGGTGTTTTGCTGATTGTTATGGTGAGATATCCTAAGACATGCTACTTTTGTAATTGTTAGGTGTTAGGGCCTTAACTGAGGATGAGCAGCTTTATCTTAGGTTAAGTAGATTAGGTGAGTACTTCTCTACTAGAGAAGAGATTTGCACGTACTAGTAAAATAACTTGAATAGAGTATTTTATTCTGAAATGCATTTCATTCCGAGCATGTTGCACCCATTTATGCATCCATTATATTTATTGTGCATTCATGCAATAGGTGTACCGGAGGGGGTGACACTCCTCGAATTCGAACAAGCAATACCGGAGGAGGTGCTGAGTCAACCGGAGGAGTTAGCAGAAGAACCAAACGTCGGGGAAGCTCCGTCAGAAGATCTACCCGAGTGTCCAGACCACCGGCCCGCAACCTTTCTGAAAGGCAAGCCCCGGTGCATGCTGAACCCATCGTTTTAAAAATATATCTTGAGTACTTTTAATTGTTTATTGCATTAAGTTCTAGGAGTTATATGAAAACACTTGCTGCATTATACCTGTCCTTGTCCAGATATCGTACTTAATCCTATATTAGGTTTAGGCACGTGTCAATGCTTAGCCCTGCTTAGTACGGTAGAAGTCGGGTGATTTCCGGTCATCCGCGAGATGTAGGAAGAAGTCACGAGTGGTTTTATGGCTATCGTGGATGGAACCATGCTTTAAAATGAAATTGAGACCGGGCGGGAGTTCGATAGTACAGCCGCAAGACACTTCACGTCTTGGGTGTGGAGCTATGCCCGTCTGAGTCGTTTAAGGACCGATTCGCTGTACGTCCTTGAGTCATGTTGAACGCAGTCTAACACTTAGTTGGCCGGATAAGTCGTTCCGACCGCGAAGCCGAGTAATGTGGTTCAGGCCGGGAATCGAATGGTAGGTTGCTTCTTGGAGGAGAGAAAGGATGTGCTTAGGGACATTGGCGTGAGACCAAGGGGGGTTAGAGTCCCTATCACCTGGCAGAGTGTCGCCCTTGGGGTCGCGACATCATTCGGACCCGCGATTCCTGAATCATATGACAAGGTGGCCTGTGCGACCCTGGCAGGGGTCTGCACGGTGAGTGTTAGAAATACCCCTCCAGCTGGATAGGAATTCGATTCGAATCGCCGTCGCTCCCGGTTAGTGAGCACTTGACTTAAGCAGCGGCAACGTAGATCTCATTAAATGAACTGGTGGTTAAGGGAATGATACAATGTTGCCATAATGATATACCTGCTATGGATATAATAATCATGTTGTTTGATTATAATCAAGTGCATGTTTAGTACAGGTGCTAAGATAGATGACAGGTAAATGCTAAAAATAACTGCTAGTACAGGTTATAAGAATTTCAATTACTTATGCCTTTATGCAAAATGTTATGTCAGCTAGCCCCTTGTGTAAGCCTTGCATAATCCTTGGTGTCATCTTATTTCTGGTTTTCGACGGGTAAGTCTAGCTGAGTACATTCCAGTACTCAGGGTTTATTCCCTCCTGTTGCAGATGACATGCTTTATCAGGGATTCTGCAAGACGTGTCTCCACCCTGCGGGTGACGATGACTAGATCACAAGGGCGTGATCGTCTTTATGTACTTTCCTCATGCTTTTGCGGGTTGTCGATCATCCAGACTGGCAGTATTTATTTAACTAATGTGTGTGTTATGCTTCCGCTACTTTCAAACTTGGTTTGTAATATTTGCTACTCCGTGGTGTAAACTTATTTCGGGACTACTTGTGAAATGTATCGTATGATGTTGTATGTTGAATGATGCGATCCTGGTTGTAAGCAGTTTGGTTTGAAATCCTTCGTGATTTCGATTGACTACCGGGATTATATGGGCTCAAGTTTGAAAATTTGAGCGCTTCGGTGCTTGTTTTCGTACTTGTGCTCTTATAATTTGGTCGGTTCTGTTACAGCTGGTACCGGAGCATAATTCAACATTAAACACATCTTACGGGTAATTAAAAACAAAAAGTATTTGTTTGCGAAAAGGGTTAAACACTAAAAATTATTTTTTTAGGTATGCCAGTGATCACATCCCTTAGCCCAAATAAGGACTCTTAGGTGGCTTATTATAAAGACTAACTTGGGGGCCTTGTTTGTTTTTATTTCGTCGTCCATACGGCGTGATATTGTATGGATGCCATCCACTTGGGTGGTAATGTATGGATCAATTACCTCAACGCTCTGGTAAGTGTGAGTTGTGAGAGCATGATCGTCCAACCGGCGGTCTAGGGGAGAGTAGTTGTGGTGACTTACATCTTTACATGTGTAAACCATGTAACTATGTAAAAGCACTTAATTGTGGGAACCTTTATATCGGGTAGCTTGATACTGAAGTATATACATTTGGGGATGTATATATGGAAAGTGTTTAAATTACTGCTTTCTTGTGTGCTTATATTGGGAATTGTTGGGCTGCAATGAAGTTTTCTGCAGGTACACTAACAGCGTAACGAGTAGACCGATAGTTTCGCTTATATGAGAGAACGTATGTATGCCACCGCCTAGCGTTAGAACTCTAGGTTTCTACTAAGGTGAGAGGACGTACGAAACGTGCATGCATCATGTTTAATTATATCATACATATCATTTACTCCCTCCTTAAAAATTTCTGTACTCCCGACTAAAGTAAATTTCGTATCCCCTAAATGATCCTCACTTTAAGTCGTATCGTATCTTGTTGCTACAGATGGCACGTACCAAGAGGACCGCTCGTAAGTCCACTGGGGGCAGGGCACCGCGTCACCAGCTCGCTCCACGTGAGCCACGCCCTGAGCCTACTGAGGTGGAAAGGCTGAGGGCAGAGCTGGCAGAGGTGACTGCTGCTAGGGATGCAGCACGGCAACAACTGGAACAAGTGATTCATGATCGTGATCAAGAAACGCTTGCAGTCCAGAGGTTGACAGTAGCAAACCGCAACTGTCAACGCATGTTGGTCCGTGTGATGGAACAGAGGGATGAAGCCTGGCACGAGGAGAACGTTCTGAGAGCTCGCCAGTTTGAGCTCGAGCAACAGTTGGAGAACGCTGAAGAATACAATGATAATCTTCATGAAGAAGTGCATCGCCTGAATAACGAGCTTAATCCCCTGCTGCCTCGAAACAACAACGTTGATGAGGACATGGGTTCGGGAATCTTCATGGCTGAGGAAGATGATGAAGTAGAGGTTGATGGACCACAGGATGCCCCACCGGCAGAAGCACCAGAGGAAGAGCCTGTCAGTGATGGGGACGGCGGGGAGATCCTTGACACTGACTCGGAGGATGATGCTTAGAGTAGTCATCACGTGCCTATAATGTTAGGATCGTCTTTTGTGCCCTCCCTGTGAAGGAGTGAGGCCTTGTAATAACTTGACTTGGGATGTAAGGTTGAACCGTATGTTTCCTGAATGTAGTTTGAACCTATTAATTTCGATCGCAACTTGATGACTTATTATGTTGCGTTCGATGATGGTGTCACGGTTAGCACCCTTCGGTGCCGCGACGAAACCGAGAGCCTCTTATGGCGCGCGACATAAGGCTGTGCTGCTTGGCACGCGCAGGTATCGAGGTGGCTAGTCATGATCCACCATGGAACTCTTCATTAAGAAGTCTCTTTGTGGTCAGTTTGAAGTAGCCTTTCACAGTCAACTAAGAATCTTGAAATTAAATTCAAGTACCGGCAAAAGATCAAAAATCACGTAGATTTTAACGTAAACAGTTCAGTAACTACTGTACTCCTTGTGTGTGAGCCTTTATCAAAGTACACCTTGTTGGATTCCCTCGCATGATTGCGCCAATTGATCCGCTTGAATGGATTGTGCGGTTGTGGTGAATTATTGTGCCTTAATTATTATGAGAAGTCTATTTCATGAAGTCAGTTGGACATATTTACAATAATTCATCTACAAGTTTCCCACATCGTCAGTGCTCATTGGCTATGCATTTTGCAGATGTCGTACAATCTTCGTCGGGGTCGTGGCAATGAGGATGAGGAACAGCCACCCCCTCCGCCACCACCTACTCCGGCCGAATTGATGCAGACAGTGGTCGAAGGGCAGCGCATGTTGGCAGATGCTATGCGCCAGCTGGCTAACCGGGAGGCTCGTCCTGGCCGCCAGGGCCCAGAACCCAACCAATACAGTGATTTCAAGGACTTTCTGGATACTAAGCCCCCACTCTTTAAGGAAGCGGAAGAACCACTGCAGGCTGACGAGTGGTTGAATACCATTGAACAAAAGTTTCGTCTGCTACGCCTGACTGATGAGCTAAAAACTGAGTATGCTTCCCATCAGTTGCATGGTCCTGCGGGTATTTGGTGGAGCCACTATCGTTCCACACTGCCTGCAAATGTCCCTATTGCTTGGGATCAGTTTAAGGCGGCATTCCGGGGAAATTACATTCCTCCCGGTCTTATGGCAATCAAGCACACAGAGTTTATGAGGCTGTCGCAAGGAAACAAAAGCCTGACTGAATACTTGCAGTCCTTCAACAACCTGGCAAGGTATGCCACTGAGTTTGTGGATACCGATGCCAAAAAGATTGCTAGCTTCAAAAGGGGCCTCGGCCCAAAACTGATGAAAACTATGGGCACTAGCAAATGTACTACTTTCAATGATTTCATCAGCGATGCTCTGACTCAAGAGAACAACAATGCTATCTATTCTGCTTCTAAGAGCCGCAAAAGGGCCATTGAGGCGAGTGTTTCACAGTCTCGAGCTCCAGCTGCCCCGAGAGCTCCTCCTCGCCCTCCTGCCACAAATGCTAAGTTCCGTCCTCCACAAAAGAAGGTGCCAATGAAAACTGGGTTTCGTAAGGCATATACAGTGGCTCTGCCAAAGAGTAATGCGGGCCAAGGCAGCTCCAGTGTTCCTCCTAGCAACATGCCTTGCTGGAACTGTAACAAGCCAGGCCATTGGTCCAGGAACTGTCCGTACCCTAAGAAAAATGTCAACCAAGGTAGTCGTCAGGGACACGCCCATTATAACAGCATTGAGGAAATTCCATCTGGTGAGGTGGTCACCGCTGGTAAGTTTCTAGTTGACCAACACCCCGCAGTGGTACTTTTTGATTCAGGTGCTTCGCATTCCTTTATCAGTCCTAAGTTTGCATCTAAATTTGCACACAAGTTGCATACTGTTGAAGGTGTGGGTTATTGTATTAGTGCTGCAAGTGGGAATATTTCCACAAACAAAGTAGTGGGGAACCTTAAGTTTGAGATAGAAGGGCGAAGTTATTCGCTTGCCCTATTGGTTTTACCTGGTTTAGACATAGATGTCATCTTGGGCATGAATTGGATGAGTCAGAATGGGGTACTCATTGACACATCCGCTTGGGTAGTTATGCTCAGAGATCCTACAGATCAAAAGGGTTTTCTAATACAACTTCCCAGAAAGGTTGAATTATCGGGGGAAATTCATGCTGTGCAAGCAAAGGCGTTGGCCGAAATTCCAGTAGTAAATGAGTTTCCGGACGTTTTTCCCGATGATTTGCCGGGACTCCCTCCGGATCGGGATGTGGAGTTTAAAATTGAGTTGTTGCCTGGCACGGCTCCCATCTCTAGGAGACCCTATAGGATGCCTCCAAATGAACTCGCTGAACTTAAGGTGCAATTGAATGAACTTTTGAAGAAGGGGTTGATTCGTCCTAGTTCATCGCCGTGGGGATGCCCTGCTATCTTTGTAAAGAAGAAGGATCAGTCGTTGCGGATGTGCGTAGATTATAGACCTCTCAATGCAGTCACTGTCAAAAATAAGTACCCTCTACCGCGCATCGACATCTTGTTCGATCAGTTGTCTAAAGCTAAAGTTTTCTCCAAGATCGATCTAAGATCTGGCTACCATCAAATTAAAATCCGACCGGAAGATGTTCCAAAGACAGCCTTTTCTACCAGATACGGTCTTTATGAGTATCTTGTTATGTCTTTCGGCTTGACAAATGCCCCCGCACACTTCATGTACTTGATGAATTCGGTGTTTATGCCTGAATTGGATAAGTTTGTGGTGGTATTTATTGATGACATCCTGGTATACTCTGTGAATGAAGAAGATCACGCTGAACATCTGCGTATAGTCCTCACAAGACTGCGTGAACATCAACTATATGCAAAGTTCAGTAAGTGCGAATTCTGGCTTCGAGAAGTACCTTTCCTTGGGCATGTGTTGTCCGATGGAGGAATTATGGTGGACCCCGCCAAGGTACAAGAAGTACTAAACTGGAAGGCTCCTATCTCGGTTCACGAGGTCCGGAGTTTTCTTGGTTTGGCTGGCTATTATCGTCGCTTCATCCCGGATTTCTCCAAAATAGCCAAGCCAATGACTCGGTTGCTGCAAAAAGACACCAGGTTTGTCTGGACTCCTGAGTGTGATGCGGCTTTTCACCAACTGCGAACCCTCCTAACCTCAGCTCCGGTTTTGGCACAACCGGATATTGAGAAACCATTTGATGTTTATTGTGATGCCTCAGGCATAGGTTTGGGAGGTGTGTTGATGCAGGAAGGCCGAGTAATTGCATATACTTCTCGACAACTTCGGAAACATGAGGTGAATTATCCAACGCATGACTTAGAACTAGCTGCAGTTGTTCATGCTTTGAAAGCCTGGCGACATTATCTGCTGGGAAATGTCTGCAATATCTACACCGATCATAAAAGCCTCAAATACATCTTCACTCAACCCGAGCTGAATATGCGTCAAAGAAGATGGCTCGAGTTGATTAAAGATTATAACCTTCAAGTGCACTATCATCCAGGAAAGGCAAATGTAGTTGCGGATGCTTTAAGCCGTAAGTCTCATTGCCATTCCTTAGCTGAAACTGATTTTCACCGATCTCGCCTTCTACATCCAGCAGTCTTATACAACATCACTGTCAGTTGTACTCTCAAAAGCAGAATTATTGAGCTCCAAAAGACTGACACTGGTATATTCCACATCAAGCGTAAGATGAAAGAGCAAGAAACTACACAGTTTAGGATGGATGAAGAGGGTGTACTATGGTTCAAGGATAGGTTAGTTGTGCCTAAGGACCGAGAGCTTCGAAATGATATTATGTCTGAAGCACACTCCTCTAAGTTGTCCATCCATCCTGGCAGCAATAAAATGTATTATGATTTGAAGCCACTTTATTGGTGGACCAAGATGCGGAAAGAGATAGCTGCATATGTCGCTAGATGTGACACCTGTTGCAGAGTTAAAGCTGTGCACATGAAAGCTGGGCTACTTCAGCCACTTTCCATTCCAGGCTGGAAATGGGAAGAGATAAGTATGGATTTCATTGTCGGACTTCCTCCTACTGTCAAAAATCATAACTCTATTTGGGTAATTGTTGATCGTTTGACCAAATCAGCTCACTTCATCCCAGTGAGAGTGGACTATCGTCCCACTGACTATGCTGAGTTGTACTTCAATCAGATAGTCCGGCTTCATGGGATACCTCGTACTATCGTTTCTGATCGTGGTCCCCAGTTCACTGCTCGCTTTTGGGAGCATTTGCATCACCTTCTGGGAACCAAGTTAGTGAGAAGCTCTGCTTATCACCCCCAGACATCGGGACAGACAGAACGAGTTAACCAAATCTTGGAAGATCTGTTGCGAGCATGCGTCATTTCATCCAAGGGTTCTTGGGAAAAATGGTTACCTTTAGCCGAATTCTCGTACAATAACAGTTATCAAGAGAGTATTAAGATGGCCCCATTCGAAGCTTTGTACGGTCGAAAGTGTCGAACTCCACTAAACTGGGTAGAAGCTGGGGAAAGAAGGTATTATGGTATTGATTTTGTTCATGAAGCTGAGGAACAAGTCCGTACCATCCAGAAACACATGGCTGCAGCACAAGCGAGACAGAAAAGCTATGCGGATCGTCGTAGAAAGCCACTCGAATTTGAAGTTGGAGATTTCGTTTATTTGAAAGTTTCTCCAATGAAGAGTGTCCAACGTTTTGGTGTTAAACGGAAACTTGCACCAAGATACGTGGGTCCTTTCCAGATCATAGGCAAGAGTGGAGCTGTTGCGTACAAAATCCAGTTGCCTCCTGAGATGAGAACCCTATTCAACGTTTTCCATGTATCTCAGCTTAAAAAGTGTCTTCGAGTTCCTGAGGAACAAGTTCCTTTAGGTGATATCAGGCTGGAATCCGACCTAACCTATGAAGAAAAGCCAGTCCGAGTGATCGATACTCAGGAACGAGTAACTAGAAGTAAAGTGGTTAAGTGATACAAAGTGATGTGGAGTAATCAGGGAAGTGAGAGTGATGCTACGTGGGAACGGGAGGATTATTTGCGGGATGGTTATAAAGAATTCTATGAAAAATGGTACGCTTTCCAAATCTCGGGACGAGATTTTTATAAGGGGGGAGGGCTGTAACACTTCAAGTGTTTAGTCCTTAATTGCATTGCATTTGCATGGCATAAACATAAGCATGCATCATTCATGTTTGTTATTTTATGTGATGCAACACATGTAATTATTCTAGGGTTTGTTTGATTTATTTCATGAAGTAATTGATAGATGGTGTAACAAAAGGGTAAGGTAGCCAATCATGACCTACAACACCTTAGTTATACTTAGGGTAACATTTGGAACAAGGTTCATGTTGACCAAAATTACAAAATTGCCCTCCAAGAAAAGTTTGACCACCCTTTTACCCTAGAAGGCCCTAGTTTGACCAATTAAAAAGTCTAATTTAGAGACCTTGCATGGAAGAGCACCCTTAAGCAAAGTTGTAGAGAATTTCATGAGGAACAAAAGTTCTAATGTGGCCATCTCATGAAAATGACCAGAGCATGCTCAAAAATGGCCCACAAGTCAGCTTGAGTGGGAATCAACACTTAGAAAAAATTCTAAGTCTGGAAATTGGACTTTTCAGTTTCACTGTACCTCACTTTAGCAACTTGTAACTCACAAACCAGGCCAAACCAGCCTTTGAGCCAATTGACAAAGTTGTTGTCCACACATAGCTCTACAACATTGTCAATATCATCATCACCTGGTTCTCAATAGTTTAGGAGATATAATGTCTTGAAGTTAGGGTTTCAGTCGGCATAGTGACTGAAACTAAGTTTCAGTTTCATCAAGCACCACTTTGGAGCTCTGTAGTTTCAAATCTAGGCCGAACCAGCCCAAACTCCAATTGACAAACTTGTAGACCTCATGTAGCTCTACAAAATTGGTGTTATCATCTTCTTCTAATTCGAACTGGTTTGGGAGAAAATCGGTGTTGAACTTGTCCTGTCAGTCGATGCCTTGGAGCTCTGAAACGGCACGTTCAGACACCGACGGCCGCGGCCGACCGCGTCGTGGCGCTCGGGCAGAGCCCGGTGGCCGCGTGGCGCGCGTGTTCTGCCGACGCCCCACGTCGCCTGCGAGCTCAGCGTGAAGACCAGGACGACCCGCTTCCCCCTCCATTCCATCGCCCTCCTTCCCTCTCTCATTTCCAGAGCGGAGAAAACCGGGCCGCCCTTGCCGCCCCTCTCCGGCGAGCTCGTGCCCGCTCACCACCGCATCGCAGTCCCCCAGACCTCGCCAATCTCTTCGCCTCACCACCCTCCATCTCCTTGACCCACCGAAGCCCGTGATTTGACTCGAGGTGAGCCGCATTTCCTTCTTCCCCATCTCCGAGAGGTCGCCGGAGCCCGCCATGGGACCTCACCGTGGTCGGGGTGCTTCGGGTCTCTCTCCGTCCTCCCTTCCTAGCAAAATGGAACCGCCTAGCTTCGGTGAAGCTCGCACCGAGCCTGGACCGCACCGTGCATCTTCACCGGCGACGGCGCGCCGCCACCGGACACCACCGGCCGCCGCTCGCGGTGACAAGCCCCTTCCACCCCATCCCCATCCGTTCCACGAGCACCAATCGACGCACCGGGTGACGGAGAACACGAGGCGGTGTCCGATTGGCCGAGCGAGCCCTTCTCCGGCGAGCTCGAGCTCGTCGGAGCTCGCGGGTCTCCGCCTCCCCTGTCCCTCTGTCCCTGACTGCGGGGGCCCGCCTGTCAGTTGCCAAGCGCGGGCGGGACGGCCGAGCAGGCCGCGCGCGCGCGAGTCGTGGGCCGAGTTCTTCCGGGCCGGCCCAGTCATCCGAAATGAAATTCATTTTTATTATTTTGTCACTGATTTTTGTACAAGTTGGAAAAATGTAGATCTAGGGTTTTAATGATCCAAAAATCATGAGATAAATTTTATTAGGGTCCACATGATGTGTAGTATTTTAGAAAAATATAAATCTGGAATGTGATGTTTAATTTTTAGGAGAATTTAATAGATCCTTTAAATGTGTTTTAGAATGCATGCAAATTTGTTAAATTTATAACTTGAGCTGTAGTGTTCCATAAATCATAAAATTTGATGGGTAGGTTACTCTATGCTAGTCCTAGCTCTGGTAAAAATTTGGGCATCAGTGCTTAAGTACTTTTCAAGTTATAATGCTATCTTGTTATTTTAGGAAATGCTTAAAGGAATTTTTGTAATTTTTCTACATGTGCAATGTTCTTATAAATTTTTGGAGAATGTCTTGGTATCTTAAAGTGTCTAAGAAAAATATGAAATCTGTTGTTTGACACTTTTCAATAGGGTTTCTTATTTATACAAAAATCAGCCTTATTAGCTTGTGAATTTTGTGTAGGGAGTTCCTGTGAATAAAAATAGTTCAAATTTTTACAGCAGTCTCTTTTTGGGTCAAAGAGTCCTCTGTAATTTTTGTAGAATTTTGGGAGCAGTCTACATATATGTTTAAAATTCCACTTAATTACTTAAGTAAATTAAGAAATGGGTTTAAATAAATGTTCTAGGTGGGCACACCTTACTTTCTGGTGTCTTTGTGATATTTGTGAACTTGTAGTAGCATTAGTTTGGTTTTAGAGAATGGTTGCCACATCAATAAATATTTAACCTTTGTAATTTAGGTTTTCTGGACAGCTAAGTAGTAATTCTAAATTTGGCTTTGATAAAATTGGTTGCTGGACAACCTGTAAATACCAAAGTTGGAGTAAACTTGATGAACTAGCTTGTGTTAAAATTTGGAAGCATTTGGCTTAGTAGTTTGAGAGTTACTGTTGTTTAAAGTGGCAGTTCAAAATCTGCTACTCTCTGTTTTGGAGAGGACAGATTCTGGAACTTGTGAAGTTTGACATGGAAAACTTAGGAGTTTGGAGTTGAGGTCTGAAAATGAATTGTAGTACATTTCTTAGGCTTTCCAGATTGTCTTAGATCATATCTTTTGGAATTATAAATCTCCAGTTGTGATAAAAACAAGTAGCTGCTATCCAGAACGCTTACTGTGGTGTTTTGCTGATTGTTATGGTGAGATATCCTAAGACATGCTACTTTTGTAATTGTTAGGTGTTAGGGCCTTAACTGAGGATGAGCAGCTTTATCTTAGGTTAAGTAGATTAGGTGAGTACTTCTCTACTAGAGAAGAGATTTGCACGTACTAGTAAAATAACTTGAATAGAGTATTTTATTCTGAAATGCATTTCATTCCGAGCATGTTGCACCCATTTATGCATCCATTATATTTATTGTGCATTCATGCAATAGGTGTACCGGAGGGGGTGACACTCCTCGAATTCGAACAAGCAATACCGGAGGAGGTGCTGAGTCAACCGGAGGAGTTAGCAGAAGAACCAAACGTCGGGGAAGCTCCGTCAGAAGATCTACCCGAGTGTCCAGACCACCGGCCCGCAACCTTTCTGAAAGGCAAGCCCCGGTGCATGCTGAACCCATCGTTTTAAAAATATATCTTGAGTACTTTTAATTGTTTATTGCATTAAGTTCTAGGAGTTATATGAAAACACTTGCTGCATTATACCTGTCCTTGTCCAGATATCGTACTTAATCCTATATTAGGTTTAGGCACGTGTCAATGCTTAGCCCTGCTTAGTACGGTAGAAGTCGGGTGATTTCCGGTCATCCGCGAGATGTAGGAAGAAGTCACGAGTGGTTTTATGGCTATCGTGGATGGAACCATGCTTTAAAATGAAATTGAGACCGGGCGGGAGTTCGATAGTACAGCCGCAAGACACTTCACGTCTTGGGTGTGGAGCTATGCCCGTCTGAGTCGTTTAAGGACCGATTCGCTGTACGTCCTTGAGTCATGTTGAACGCAGTCTAACACTTAGTTGGCCGGATAAGTCGTTCCGACCGCGAAGCCGAGTAATGTGGTTCAGGCCGGGAATCGAATGGTAGGTTGCTTCTTGGAGGAGAGAAAGGATGTGCTTGGGGACATTGGCGTGAGACCAAGGGGGGTTAGAGTCCCTATCACCTGGCAGAGTGTCGCCCTTGGGGTCGCGACATCATTCGGACCCGCGATTCCTGAATCATATGACAAGGTGGCCTGTGCGACCCTGGCAGGGGTCTGCACGGTGAGTGTTAGAAATACCCCTCCAGCTGGATAGGAATTCGATTCGAATCGCCGTCGCTCCCGGTTAGTGAGCACTTGACTTAAGCAGCGGCAACGTAGATCTCATTAAATGAACTGGTGGTTAAGGGAATGATACAATGTTGCCATAATGATATACCTGCTATGGATATAATAATCATGTTGTTTGATTATAATCAAGTGCATGTTTAGTACAGGTGCTAAGATAGATGACAGGTAAATGCTAAAAATAACTGCTAGTACAGGTTATAAGAATTTCAATTACTTATGCCTTTATGCAAAATGTTATGTCAGCTAGCCCCTTGTGTAAGCCTTGCATAATCCTTGGTGTCATCTTATTTCTGGTTTTCGACGGGTAAGTCTAGCTGAGTACATTCCAGTACTCAGGGTTTATTCCCTCCTGTTGCAGATGACATGCTTTATCAGGGATTCTGCAAGACGTGTCTCCACCCTGCGGGTGACGATGACTAGATCACAAGGGCGTGATCGTCTTTATGTACTTTCCTCATGCTTTTGCGGGTTGTCGATCATCCAGACTGGCAGTATTTATTTAACTAATGTGTGTGTTATGCTTCCGCTACTTTCAAACTTGGTTTGTAATATTTGCTACTCCGTGGTGTAAACTTATTTCGGGACTACTTATGAAATGTATCGTATGATGTTGTATGTTGAATGATGCGATCCTGGTTGTAAGCAGTTTGGTTTGAAATCCTTCGTGATTTCGATTGACTACCGGGATTATATGGGCTCAAGTTTGAAAATTTGAGCGCTTCGGTGCTTGTTTTCGTACTTGTGCTCTTATAATTTGGTCGGTTCTGTTACACAGACGATCTCTCCTTTCTTGTTGGTCTTCACACCAACAAGCGTCTCATTGTGCTTCGGCGGCAAAAGCTTGGTTCTAGCAGGTAGCTTGATGATAGGCTCCTTCGACAGTTTATCTTCTAGCAAGAGGGGCTGCGGAGGTGCTGTGAGAACTAGCTGAGAGAAGTAAGATTGGCTATAGCTATGAGGTTTTGGTGGAATGGCAGCTAGGGGTTGAGCATTGCTAATTGGGATAAGAGCTTTGCAATTTGGATCTTCCTTGGGGATGGAGTTGAGGTCGAGACCGTAGGGGATGATCCTCTTGTCGTGGTTGGCCATTGGAGCTTGGGAGAGAGAGCTAGCAAGCTTCTAAAAGGAAAAGAGGAATGGTCTGATGGGATGAAGATGACTGACGTTAAGGGTAGTTAATATAGGAGGGTTCAGAGGACCAGAACGACATCTAAACAGTATCTCATGATTAAAACGCCCGAATAAACTAGGAATAAATTTTTTTTGGAAGAAGAATGTAGAAGAATCATGAAGGCAAAAGGTGGCGGTGAAACGACACAGGGGGTAGGGCGGCCGCCCAGCCCTAGGGGCGGGCGCCCGGCCTACGAGCCCGGCTCCGGTTCACTTTTTTGCATAATTTTCTAAATATTTTTGTTATTTCGAAAAATATGTTGGGCCCCAAAAAAATGAAAACTAAAAAGGTCAGGCCCAATAATACTTAAGTAATAAAGAAATTAATAACATCTAATTCTTCTAATTCTTTATTGGGCTCTAAAAATAATTTAAGGCGTTGATCATTTACCTTGAATAACGTACCTTCGTCGTTTTGAAGCGTGACCGCGCCATGTGATGATGCGTCTACCACTTTAAATGGTCCTTCCCACTTACTTTGTAGCTTTCCATGTCCAAAAAGTTTCACCCTAGAATTTAAAAGTAATACCTTATCTCCTGGGTTGAACTCCTTAATTCTCTTGTCATGCCATCTCTTAACTCTTTCTTTATAAATCTTTGAATTGTGATATGCTTTTTCTCTCCATTCATCTAACTCTGAGAGTTGTATTTTCCTCCTTATTCCGGCAGCATCAAGGTCCATGTTCCATTTCTTGATAGCCCAGTGAGCTTTAAATTCTAACTCAACTGGTAGGTGACAAGTCTTCCCATGCACCAACTGATAAGGAGACATCCCAATAGGTGTCTTGTATGCTGTTCGATATGTCAAGAGTGCATCGGGTAACTTGTCCTTCCATCTAGTACCCATCTCATTTACTGTCTTTTGCAGAATATTCTTGATTTGTTTATTCGATGTTTCTGCTTGCCCGCTTGTCTGAGGATGATAGGGGGGTAGCGACGTTATGACGTATTCCATGCTTAGACAAGTAGTTCTCAAAGCGCTTGTCGATGAAGTGTGATCCTCTGTCACTTATCACTATCCTTGGGACTCCAAATCTAGAAAATATTATCTCTTCAAACATCTTCTTGGAATTTATGTTATCGGCCTTCTTGCATGGCATGGCTTCAATCCATTTGGAGACATAATCTACTGCCACCAAAATGTATTCGCATTTCCTCGATGGTGGGAATGGTCCCATATAGTCGATTCCCCAGACATCAAAGAGTTCAATCTGAAGGTTGTTGATGAGTGGCATGGCATCTCTTATCTTGATATTGTTGTGCCTCTGACATGGTCCACATCTTCGGATGAATTCTCTTGTGTCTTCATACATTATTGGCCAAAAGAATCCGCATTGCCAAATATTTGCATGTGTGTGGAATGCCCCATAATGTCCTCCATATGGTGATGAATGACATCTTTCAATGATTTTTATTTCTTCCTCAATAGGTACACATCTCCTGAGTAGGCCATCTGAGCAGACTCAAAAGAGGTACGGTTCACCCCATATGTGAGTACGACTTTCCTAGACGAGTTTCCTTTTGTTTGCTCCATGTGGTACATATCCTGAAACCATAAAACTAACAATATCTGCGTACTAGGGGTTAGATCTATTGATCCTGTAGAGCATGTCATCCCGGAGTGAATCGTCGATGGGTATTTCCTGTGAATTCTCAAACTGCATTCTAGACAAGTGATCGGCAACAGAATTTTCTACTCTCTTTTTATCTTTTATTTCTAAGTTAAATTCTTGGAGTAACAAAATCCATCATATTAAACGTGGTTTAGCATCTTTCTTAGTGAGCAAATATTTTAGAGCAGCATGATCAGAATAAATAATTACTTTAGCTCCCACTAAGATCTAAACTCATCGATAGCAAAAACAACAGCAAGGAGCTCTTTTTCAGTAGTTGCATAATTAAGTTGAGGTCCTATTAAAGTTTTGCTAGCATAGGCTATTGCATGATGCTTTTTATCTTTACTTTGTCCTCAAACTGCCCCCACAGCATAATCACTTGCATCACACATAATTTCAAAAGGTAAAGACCAATCAGGGGGTTGAATGATTGGTGCTGAGATGAGCGCTTTGTTTAAAATTTCAAAAGATCTTAAACATTCATCATCAAATTCAAAAGGAACATCCTTGGCTAGCAAACAAGTAAGAGGTCTAGCAATAAATGATAAATCTTTTATAAATCTACGATAAAAACCAGCATGACCAAGAAAACTTCTAATTCCTTTTATATTCACAGGTGGAGGTAGCTATTCAATTACTTCAATTTTAGCCCTATCTACCTCTATATCTCTTTCAGACACTAAGTGTCCTAGCACTATTCCTTCTCTAACCATAAAATGACATTTCTCCCAATTGAGGATAAGTACTTTTCTTCACATCTTTGCAAAACTCTATCTAAATTTTCAAGACAATCATCGAAAGTTTTTCCATAAACAGAAAAGTCATCCATGAAAACTTCCATAATCTCTTCAATCATTTTAGAAAATATAGACATCATACATCTTTGAAAAGAAGCTGGAGCATTACATAACCCAAACGACATTCTACGATAAGGATAAGTTCCATAGGGGCATGTAAAGGTAGTTTTGCTTTGATCATCAGGATGGATAGGGATTTGGTGATACCCTGAATATCCATCAAGGAAACAAAAGAAAGAATGATTGGCTAACCATTCTAACATCTCATCAATAAAAGGTAATGGAAAATGATCCTTCTTAGTAGCTTTATTAAGCTTTCTATAGTCTATGCACATCCGCCATCCTGTGACGGTATGTTGAGGGATCAACTCATTCTTCTCATTCTTAACAACAATCATGCCTCCCTTTTTAGGCACAACTTGGACAGGGCTTACCCACTCACTATATGGCACAGGATAAATAATCCCGGCGTGCAAAAGTTTCAAAACTTCCTTTTTAACAACCTCCCTCATCGCATTGTTAAGTCTACGTTGTGGTTCTCTAGAAGGTGAAACAGTAGGATGTGTGGGAATGCGATGGGTGCAAAGGGCAGGACTAATTCCTTTAAGATCTTGGAGTGAATAGCCAAAAGTTGATCGATGTTTCTCTAAGACAGCCATTAAGCAAAAAGTTTGTTCCGGAGTAAGTTTATCACTTATGATCACAGGAAACTCTGGATCATCATTTAGAAAAGCATATTTAAGACCGGTTGGTAAAAGTTTAAGTTCTATAGGAGGTCTAGGTGGCTCTGCAAACTCATCCAAAGGTTCAGGCTCAGAGTAATCAGCCTCTTCTTCTATGAAGAATTAAGCATCATCCTCTAGACCTGAGTCAACCAAGAACTCTAGAGAAGCAGCCTTAAATTCCTCTAGCGGGTCAGATTCTGGATAAGATTCGGTCCTAGTACTTAGAGAATGAGATATGGACATTGGGAATTGAAGTTTCTTTCCAAAACAGATTTTATTTTCCCTATTTGTCCTTTATAAAGGAGTCTTCTAAAAGGTTGTCCTATCAACAGGTCGAAGTCCCATATGGGGAAGACATAAAAGCTCAAATGAACTAAGGTTCATTCTACCTGGATTGGTTGGATATGTAAAATTCCTAAACTGGGGACAATGTGTCCTGAAAGACTCTTCATCAATTTTGTAGTTGGCTTTAATGTCATGTGCCTCATTAAATGTTGTGCAAGTGAAACAGACATGATATTAATGCCCACAACTAGATTATAGAGAGCATCTATGTGATCGGAATTAAATGAGCACCGTATTGGTAAAGAGGGTGAATCCAAACAGATTATATCAGAGGAAAGCTCTGATTCCTCTAACCATTCACTGCTTATGACCGACACTAGCTCTGCTGAAGTACTTCTATAAGAAATATCCTCAGAAGGATTCAAAGATTTTCTAAGGTAACTATGATGATTCTGTGGTTTCTTTATAGAATAATAATTCATAACGTTTCCAAAATCAGAAAAAGATCGGGTTCGATATCAAGCATAAAATCAGGAAATGGAATTTCTTCTTCTTCTTGCTCAGAACTTGGAATAGCTGAAGTAGATGGTATATCTGGTAAAGAATTTGCTTCAGCCACTTGAGATTCTTCTTCTAGGAGATTATCTAATTCAGAGGATAGGATTTGATCTAAGATTAATCTTGCTTTTTCTGACGAAACATGCAAGAATGATCCTCCAGAAGTTGTATCGAGCAATTGCTTACTGTTTTTATGAAGACCTTTTATAAAAATGTTGAAGAAGAATAGGGTCTTGTAAACTAAGATCCGGACCAGATGCTAAAAGAGTAGTGAAACGATTCTAGGATGTGGCCAAAGATTCACTAGGTTCTTGCTTAAAAGTCAGAACCTTGACTCTAAGGTCGACGATTTGGGAGATAGGATAAAAATCTAGACAAAAATTAGAATGTAAGGATCCCCAATCTCCTTGTTGCTTTCCTACGGCTTTATCATATCATTGTCTAGCTTTTTCCTTTAAAGAGAAAGAAAATAGCTTCCAACGTAAAGTTTGATTGGACATGCCCTCTATGCGAAGACAGTCACATGTTTGCTCCAAGTCTCTAATATGAAGGTAAGGGTTTTCGTCTACTCCTCCTGAAAAGGATAGGCTTTGGACCATTGCAATCAACTGCGGACTCAGCCTATAGTTAGGGGTTTGGATAGGTTATGATGACTCACATGGTACTAGGCTGGTCTCCGTGGGTGCAGAAAATTGAAAGATAGGAATTGAATTTAGGTTATCCATAAGGATAGAAAAAGGCAAGAAGAATAAGGTAAGAAATAAAAAGGAAAAGAAAAAGTATAGGTATAAGGTAAAGCAAGACTTAAGGTTGACTCAGCTAACATCTTTCTCCCCAGTAACGGCGCCAGAAATGCCTGTTGATATTAGATACGCACACAAAGGAATTTAAGAGAAATAATCCGCAAGCGTACGGATATCGGTGAGCACTTCACCTGGGAGATAAGTCCAGAGTATCGTATTTGTTTTATCCGCAAGGAGAAAGCGTGCGATGACTAACCTAGTCTTTACTATTACCCCTAGGCCACACTACAGGGTAGTGAAGATATAAGTGATTAGAGAGAACTATGATGATAGTCTGGTTCCAACCTATGGCAAGCTATGATACTATTGCTCTTAGGGGAAATACCGATGGAAAAGAGACACCATAGAGGATGCTTAACTAGGGTACTTAATCCTACCAAACCTTCTGACGGGAGGAGACTCCAAAGGTAACAATGGGATTGTCACGTCCCATGCTACTACTCACTAATCCGACCAGATAGGGGATAAATACGAGTATTCCTAGCCCAAGCACCACGCTTACGCTACGAATGATTACTCTATTCCCTACGCGAAGCGAATAAAGTAAACTCGTAAACCAAAGAATAATAATAACAACGTACTTACTTAGTATTAGAAGTTGAATTGCCGAAGAATCCTAGAACCAAGCCTCGGGTTAGGAGACTTGACCCCGTAGATACAAGCTTGGAGAGGAGACACCGACAGTTCGGGCTTCCTCCAATCTTCTACCTCCACTCTAACTCTCTCAATCTAGAAGAATAACTCTAATCTCACATAGAGACTACAAAAGCTAAACTCTCTTGTATGTGCCCTAGAGATAGATCCATTCAAGGGACCCCTCTCAGGCGAATTCTCTCTGGAAAATATGAATTAGGGTTTTTGAACTCTCTCCTCCAGGGGCTAGGAGCCTTGCTTATATAGCCCTTTAGGAAGCACCACAGCCCTCGGATCAAACCGACCTTGATCAACGATTTTTATTCATCCTCAAAGGCGGTGGAGGCAGAATCCGCGAGGTGGAAGGCGATTGGCTGCCTGGGCTGGGCAGCCACCCCTAGGGCTGGGCGCCCGCCCCTATCACAGTGATAGGTGTGTCCCACCTCCCAGGGTTTGGCTTCTTGAACCTTCTAGATTATACTTTTTCCATACGTGGCCCTTTCTCTCTATGTAAACCTGATATGTGGGCCATCTTTGATTATTTTTAGCTAACACCCTATAGAAATAGATATTCACCAAAACTCATAGAATTTTGTTAGTTAAACACCTAGTCTATGGTGGTAATTGACTTTATAACATTCTTTTATGTAAGTTGACTGTTAAAAATGATAGGTAACTACCGTCAACACCTTCCCGAAGAGACAATAGCAGTGACCAAGAAGAAGAATAGAAGGAGGAAGAACAAGACTAGCTAGTCACCTAAAGAGACAGTCAACATTATTAACACCATCTGATCAAAGTACGACCACCTCCTTGCTCCACCATTCCTTAAGAAGAAGGATGACCTTGGCGTACCGACGGTCAAGTATACCATTGGTTAGAAGATCTTTCATAAGAACTTCTGCAACATTGGATCAGGTGTCAATATAATGTCCAAGGTAACGTATAAATATTTATTTAGTAATGAACCTTTATACCCAACATATATATAGCTACAGATGGTGGACCAATCAATTTGATTCTCAGAGGGCATAGCGAAAGACATAATGGTCAAAATTCAAGATCACTACACCCTCGCTGACTTCATGATCCTAGACATGGAAGAAGAAGACGATTCACCCATCATCCTAGTAAGACCGTTCCTCAACATGACCAATGCAGTCATCTATGTTGGATCTAGACAAGTCCACTTCTAATTCCCTAGAGAAAAGGTACGCTGTTACTTTAATTGTTATACTACTTATGAGCAGTCGAAGAAGTCTCGCTCTAGGAGGACACGTCGATCATCCCGCCGATAAGAGAATCAACTCCCTAAGAATGGATGGGGGGACTATGAAGTAGAAGTGGTGAAGGACCAGCATCAACCCCGATGGAATGAATGGGATGATGAAGAGCCTAAAGCACCCACCAATGAAGAAGCTACTCCACCAAAGTCAAGCCCACAGACTAAACAGTTATGGAATGAGAAGGTAACATCATCACCGTCACAAGAGGCACAGTCGTCTGAGTCTCCATCACCGAGACCAGATGATGCACCTAAAAAGTAAGCGTTCTCTTCTGCCTAGTCCTGTCCGAAAAACTTTAAAATCTGAACCCTTGCCATGAGAGGTAACATTGGCAGTTATCCATATTTATTTTCTATCATTGCATTAATTATTTTCCCTTTAGCATATTTACTTTTCTGCATTTACACTGCATTAGAGAAAAGAAAAATAAGAAGTATTTTATTGCATATCATCATTGTTGCATATTAAAAGGAAATAAAAAGTTCTGTTTTTGCATTCCATCATTGCATCATTTAAATCCTAAGCCCCATGTGAGTAAATCAACGGTGTGTAAAAGCTTGTGGGTGTATTCATCGTTGTGGCATAAAAATATATGTTCCATGTATACATATTTTCCTTCTATATTATAAAAATAGAAAATCCAAAAATATAGTAAATAGACCTCCTGCTAAAACCTTGCCAATAAACTCATAAGAAGAACAAATCCTTGAATGGCTGACCGCTATCCTTTTATCTTAATCCAAGCATCGAGTTTTTGGTATTCTTGTTAGAGTATTTTGCAGGATGGTACAAATGATCAAGAGTAAGTTCATTCAGTTGTAGACATCTCATTATACTCATAGGTGAGAAGGACATCCGTCGACAAACCCGCTCTGAGAATCACATCAACAACTAACCACGCCAACATCTAGCTTGGGGGAGGAGCATCTCTCATGTATCTAGCTAAGTATTTCTTTCCCTTTTCAGTTTTATTATTTTTGAGTGTGCTATATTTTTGTTAAAGAAATAAAAAGATGCATAACAAAGAAAACAAAATAAAATTTATCCTAGATAGTCATACCAATATAGTAAGGTGTGATCTTAAAACTTTAAAAGCAAAATAAAAAGTAAGTGTGTCTAGTTTTCTATTTTTAAGAGCTAAATAAATAATGGAGTCTAAGATAAACTCTTGCAATTAAAATGATGAATAGTTGCTCTATCATAATTTCTTTCAAGTACTTAGTTTTCAGCTTTGAATTCTTCTGAGTTTTGGATATAACTGTTTTGATATAAGAATTTACTTTGAACCTGAAACTCATGGGTAGCATATGCGTGATCTAAGTCTAGGTAATTGACGGATATGATATGAGAAAGTCTAAGATGTTGTTTATCTTGTTCCTAGCGATACTAAAGTTCTGAAGATTTATCTTTTGAAAAAAAATAAAATTCATGATGAGCTCCTGTATGACAAAGCTTGAATTCCTACTAAAGTCATATATGATATTTAAACTAGGAAAACCTTTCACTCATATATGCTACTTGCTTTGCATTGAGTTTAGTCAAGCTTTGTTGATGTCTTATGAGAGGTTTGCCATGCTCTTAAAATCAAGATCACGTACACACTAACCGCATATGCACTACTCCTATACTGGGAGTAGGCGCAACAATATGCCATTCCATCAAGATTCACTCAAAAATATTTTACTCCTATACTAGGAGTGAACACCAAAAATATACCATATAGGATATACCCCAAATAAATGCTCCAAAGGTCTTATTGTTATCTCTCAAAAGTTTTATTGTAGAGAAGAGGCATGTGGCTATGAAAATGTTATTCATAAAAAAAAGAGAAAAAGAATTAAAAAATGGACAAGTGTTCGAGATATCTAAAAACAATGGGTACCCTAATGCCTGCCTGAAAAAAAGAAGAGAGATGAATAAAATAGCCCATGTTTTCTTGAAAGTTGTTTCCAAATTCCAAAAGAGAGAGGTATGTTTTCAAGGAGCAAAGTAGAATTAGGTTAGCCACCATATATATCCCCCATACATCCATATACATGCACATTTTGATTTGATTGTATGACTTAACTCTCTTTGGATCCATTGTTTGACTTTACAACATATATTCTGCAAGTATGCTCTTTCATGTTTTCTTCCTACCTATGAACTCTACTATAAGACTTAGTTGTAGGAAGAGAAAGGCATAGCAACACTATTGCCTTGGTGAGGATCCACAAATACCACATATATTGAGAGATTTGAGAGTGTCATACAATAGAAGCTCTGAGTTTTATTTTTGAAAACTTACAAAAACTCTAGAATAATGGTTGAACAAAGGACTTGAGACATAGTGCTTGACTTGATTGTTTTGTCTTTCAATTGATCAAGACCCAAGCGAAGGCTAAGAAGCTCCATGGTTAAAGGTAATATGGGTGAGTTTAAAAGTTAGATCGGTTTATTCTAATCTGGAGGAGAATTTTTGTTTGAACGCATGTGTACTTTTGAGGCATGAAAGCATAGAAGCAACTCCTAATCTAAATTTGCTGAGTTTAGCTTTGCTAAGGGACTAGCAAAGGTTAAGCTTGAAGGAGCTTGTTGATGGTAGTTATTGTTCATCATAAACTATCAACATAACTTGAATAAATGCTTAAAATATATCACCAATAGAAACTTAGGGGTTTAAACTAATAATTTCCACAAGTTTTGATGAATCTATATTTTTAGCAAGGTTATTCCAGAAAACCAGAAAGAGGGATCAAAACGTGAAAAAGAACTAAACTTAACTATGATGAAAGCTACTCTAAAAGACTCTAGAGGACTCCAGGAGGCGACCACCCGAGGCAGACCCCGAGAGGCTGCTAGGTAGGGCCAGCCAGCCCCACCATGGTGCTGCCCGGCCCCTCTGGGCCTCTCTTGTCAGCATCTTCTAGAATATTCCTCCACCACCACCTAGGATTGCATCTACACCGTCCTTCAAGTCAGTTTGATCCAAGGGCTCACGTTGCACCCTCTGGGCTAAATAAACAAACCCTAGCCCCCTAGAAGTATCAAGTCATTTGAGATCAAGTCATCCAGAGCTAGAAACCCTAATCTCCTCAGAGTTCCTCAAGTTTATAAGGCATTAGCTAGTTAGGCTAGGTCTAAAGGGAGACAAGCAGATCTTCGCTTGGATCTCCGACATCGTCTAGAGCTTGGTTTGATATAATTCTTGTACCCCTCTCTCATTGTATCTCTATTATTTTTATATGCTTTGGTACAATTGTCAAGACAATATAGTATTCATCTTATCCATGTTCAAGGTTGCAATTTCATCGTCTACTTTGATTATATGCTTAGTATAGTTAGTTTATCATTGTGTTTATGCATAAGTTTGTATAGCGCTCACCCCAATGATCATAGGGTGGGTGGTAGAGATCATGTAAGCATGGTGCTTAGATGTTATTTACCTGTGAATACACTCTATATTATGGGTCATGTGGTAGATCATGGGTGTGACACTACTGCTGAGTCCTTTATAGTCCGCTCCTCGAATATAGGTCGTAGAAGTAGGGCATGGTTGCAAAGGAAGGGAAAGCTCTGTTCTTGAACTTCCCGAAGTGCCCATATGTGTAGATTCAATGGTGATCTTAGCAGTGACTACTTAGTGTAATTGCACTAATCAACATATGCTTTGACTTTAATTAAGAATGACTTAGGAATTATTCCTCTAATATTCTAACCTAACTATGCTAATGCTATAGATAGGAGTGCTCTAAGAGATTTATCATTATTATGAACTTGATCAATGCTTATCATATATATCTTTTATCTTATGACTTACCCCTGTTATGAGTAGAGAGATTGTTATGGTTTATTTCTCCATCAATGTTTTAAGTTATTAGTACATGTCCAAAGCTACACCTTCCTTATGGTAAAATATAAATAACGATACCTGGAATACTCTTAGGTAAAATGCTACAATGGTATAATTATCTGTCTGCTTGCAGAATCCTTTTCATTCACATTCTATATTCTTTCTAGTCACATAAAATGATAAACATCTACTTAGTATTACTCTAGTAGCAATGCTAAGTAGTACCAACAAACATTTCTGGCACCATCACTGGGGACAACAACCTAGTTTAAGTAAAGCTAGAGGTGTAGGTAATTAATAGGTGGCTACTAAAACAAGTGACAAGTTAATAAATACCAACAACCCATGAACACACCGACGGCGAAGATTGCTTTAACTCTAATAATGGAAAATATAAGTCATGACTCACCAACGACATGGACCAATCTGTGCTAACCAAGAAGGATTGTAAGCATCGAGGCAAGCTCATGGCCAACGCCGAGAAACAAGAAGGCAAAAAATTCAAACAAAGCCACGGAAGTCGTGCAAAATTTTGGCGTGATCATGAACCAGACATGTCAAAACCATGGATTCCTAGTGAATCACTTGGCTAGGGACTGCCATACTTACAAATGTGAGATCATTGAAGCTATCAAGGGCAAGACAAAGGGCGACCACCCGAAGAAAGGGAAGGGCGACATCATTGAGGATGATGAAGGTGGCTACCCCAACATCGAGGGCGTCATGATCACCTTTGGGGGCCCACAGGCCTACGAGGATCGTCGTCATGAAAAGATAACCCGGTGTCTCATCTTTACCACTGTGCCTGTAGTTCCTATCTATTTAAGATGGTCAGAGCGCTCGATCACCTTCAATAGGGATGACCACCCTGATCATGTCATCAAGGCTAGTCGATTCTCTCTAGTGGTCAGCGCGGTTGTGGGAGGTATAAATATGACCAAAGTTTTTATGGACGGAGGAAGCGACATAAACATCCTTTACAAGGATGCATTCGAAAAGCTAAACATCGAGACAAGCAAACTGCTTCCTCTGCATTCACCATTCCATGGGATTGTCCCTGAACGATGGGTTATGCCCCTCGGCACGATCACTCTGTCTATCACGTTTGGTGACCAGGTACACTACTGCAAGGAGACACTCTCCTTTGAAGTCATAGACTTTTGAGGGTCCTTACCATGCCATCCTTGGGAGAACCTGCTATGCCCAATTCATGGCAATCCCCAGTTACGCCTACCTAAAGCTCAAGATGCCAGGCCCCCATGATGTCATCACCGTCGCGGGAAGTTTCCAAGATGAATACAAGTGCGAGAGGCTAGCTGTCGAATAGGCCCAATGCGACCTAATCTTGGATGAGTCAAAACATGCTTACGAGGATAAACAAGAGATGGGCTCAGGAACACCCCGATGCTCGCCTCGATGCCTAGAGCACCGGCTCATGCCAAAAACCTTGGTTAGCATTTTACCTCTCGATTCTATGGTTTCTGCTTCACCGGTGACACCGGTGCCACTAGAGGCACCTGATTTGCCCGAAGAAGCAAAACCAGAAGAAGAGAAAAATGACACAGCCACCAAGGGGACCCCATGACCGGGGCCTAGACCACCAATGGTGTAAACTACAATAAACCTTGGGTCAACCCCAAGCAGAGGAGGGACAAACTCCACCAGTGCTGTTAATACGCACTAATCCTTGTTTTCCTATCTTTTAAAAAAAGAGAAAATATATACAATTGCTATGCATGAAAGGGTATCACGCCCCAGGAAACTGAGAAAACACTTTTCTAAAGAATGGCTCGGGGGCTATGTCCTAAATGCTACACAACATCTCCCCCCTGAGTAAAGCCATACTGGCTAGTCGACACTCGAGCTTGGGGGCTTTGCACTGACATGGCAACGCCAAAATAGTCACATTGGTTAGTGTGGTTTCAGTACTTAGATATGTTATATACTAACCTACCCAAGTGCTCGGGGACTACAACACAACTATCGGTCTACAAAGCATAATTTTATTCAGATAATATTTTTACACAAAAAAGCAAACCAACAGGACCCGACCTCAACGAGGAGTGTCCTTAATGACTACTCTACATTTACAACCACCGCAATGGCATTGGCGGTGACACCAAAATCGGTTATCAGCCATTTGATGTCAATGACTTTGGACACCTCCGTCTGTGACGGGAACCCAGGTTCCATCGCACGTAGGTCCACCTCTGGCTGAAGATGAAGGTAAGTGGCAGCAAAGGCTACCATGGCCCCATGGTGAACGCCATGTGTAGTTACCTCCCTGATTCATGCTGGGAGGCAGAGAGCCTACTCGTGAAGGTCTGACCCCATCAGTTGCAACAACATGATGGCGGCCTCCACTGCTCTCTCTAGCTCCATGCAGCAGTTGCCATTAGTTCGCACCATAGTGGCACTGGCACACACCTAATACCTTGACTCGTCACGTGGACAAGTCACCTCCACCAGTCTACTGGCCAACTCCTTGTTGGCCTAACGAAGATCCACCGCTTCAGCTAGGACAACACCTAGCCGCTCTCGAATTGCTGAAAAACATGGAGGTTCAAAGTCAAGACAAGAAGCAATTTCACAAAGGAAGCAAAGAAGTTCAACTCACCGGTGAGCTTAGTGCGGGTCACCATATTTGCAGCCCTAGCGTCAGCCACCTCCCCATCCTTGGCACGAGCGCGGTCTCAGCTACCACAAGGCACTCCTTCAGCCGTTTCACCTCCTGACACCCACTTTGGAAGGTTTGCCCAGCTATGGCCAACTCCTCTCGCACGTTATGGATGTCGTGCTCATCTCCTTCGGCCACCTCATTGTCAGAGGAAGAAGGCGAGGCCGGCAGCAGCACGGCCTGCATTGCCGGGGAATGTGACGGCGACAGAGCCTCTCAAATGATGGTGGGCCACGGTATCGAGTGCGCCGATGAGAAACCACTACACCAAGAAATACATCAAATCCATCCCTAAATGAAGTCAACAGCAAGATCTATCCTTACCCAAACCCCATCAAGCCTAGGCGGAAGGCCCGAGCAGAGGGAGGCATGCCCCACTTGGTAGATCCCTCCTTAGGCTCCTCCCGCTGGCGCTTCTCTCTGGCCATGGACGGTAGGCAAGATTTGACGACGAAAGGAGATGCGGCAAGCGAAGGAAGGTGAGTGTGCAAAGGCTATTATGCAGGTGTACTAACTCCCCTCTTCCATTCCTCTATTTTATAGGAAGCAGATGTGCATGATCGATGGAATCCAACAGTCTCCATGGGCGAAAGCAAGAGTTAAGGTTCGACTATGCCCCCACGATCTCTAAGAGGCACTGCTTCTGAGATAGATGCGTGGGGAGACAAGCCGCCAAAACCGATGCCTCAACTTCGTGGAGAAGGAACCCATCTATGTAATCACAGAGGTCGTGGGACCAAAAGGTCCAAAATTGTCACCCAAGCCAGTGCAAGCGAGTGGTCTGACACTCAGATCGGGTACTCAGCCTGGCTCACCCCTTCAGCAGGTGTAAGCAGTAGTGATTCATTTGCTATCGACCCTGCCCCTCTAGAGTCAAGGGGTTTTTTAGGAGGGTCACCAGTCTGACTCTAAAACCTATGACACTCAATGTCATGTAAATCTCCCAATACCCGGATGAGCTCAAAGTACCTTATTTCAGCGGATGTGTGCCCCTTTGGGGGAAATCGGAAAACTGGTTGGCCCATAGCTATAACCAAAGTACAAGCTCCTAGAATCTAGAAAAAGAGTTTTATGATGTGCCCCCATAGGTCTGGCTTTGTCCTGCTACTTCCTTTCAGTGAAGCGAACATTCACTCGTTCTACCCGTTAGCAGCTAGAAGAGTAACACACGCAACTGTCGATAGCTGCTCACGCGTTCGTTACTCGCCCACAGTGGTGCCCGCACCAGGACACTGTTAGATTGGCCTTAGGGCTCTAGGAAAATGTCCTCACTCTTCCACTAATGAGGTTCATGAAAATTCGTATCGCGTCGCTTGACAGATCTCAAAGAAAAACATGACACCCTTAGTGCTCAAACAACTTGCTATAGGTCACCCTAAAAATTAACTGGCTTAGTGATGTGTGGGAGATGGAGGTGCACCTACCCCATCCTCATTACTGTTTATGACTATGACTTAATGATGCACAACCACTATTTACACGCTGGAATATGTCGGGAACCAACTTCTCGAGTACAACGGTATTTCTACCCTAACACGACATCTACGATGTCCTAGAAGCTACGCTTTTGGTTATCGGGAACATCACCCAAACGCGGCGTTAACAACGTCCCGAGGGCTATGCCTAGGAAACTATGTTTCCCGATATAGGGTGTACCACCCGAGTCAGGCACTTATAGCGGCTAGGGGGCAATGTCCCTTGATGTATAGTGTACCACCATTGCACTTGATGCTTGAAGAAGATTCTTGCTACCCGAAAAATACTCTTGGTACTCGAACGGTAACATACTAGCTCCCCAATACTTGAGAATATCTAATTGCGCTACTCAATACTTCGGCACCCGAAGATGCTCACTATGTACTCACAGTACGCATAACTTACAAGGGGAGGCTACGACATCCTGAGGGCTTAAAGCTACATGCTAGCTTACCATTAAGTCCTATGGGGCTACTATTAGAGATATGGGCCAGGGGTACCTACACCACTTGTATATATGACTACCACCAAGCTATCAGCCCAGCAACCAACAAGGAGAAGGCCCGCAAGGGCTAACGTGATCAACCAACATGGGGATCAAGGCAAACCAAGGCAGGCGTATCTAGATGATAGCAAGGATCAATCTGTTGTAACAAACTAGAAAGCAATATGTTAGCCTGATCGGCCTCTCTGTAACCCAACCTCTCCTGCCTATATAAAGGAAGGTAGAGACCTAGGGCTCGGGATCTAATCTTCCACCAATTCCATCTACCTCGTAGCTAAGAGCAACAACCCCTATAATTGAGCATACAAATATAAGAGCTGCCACACCACTGAAGTAGGGATTAGCGTGCACCATGCCCTGAACCATCATAAATCTCTTTGTCTCATGTGCTACCATCTGATTCTGTCTACACGATCACGTTGCTAGATATTGCTGGAGCAAAACAATTCGACAAGTAGAATTATGGAATTTGCAATATTTCTTCCCGTTAAGTTCTCTAGCCAAAGGGGTTACATGATTTGTAGGTAACCTCAACTGCTCCTTCTCCAGCAGCAAATCAAAATCTTATTGACCTTCTTGATGTCAAAATCATAGGCACTTTCTATTTTCTTCACCCAAGGACAAGATACGAGAGCCTTGCCCCATGTCCACTCGGTGGTTGCAACTTTTGGATCATCTCCATCAGAGTCTGCATCATATGGGTCAGACATAGCGGCAGTACCCTTCAAATACTTCTCTTTGTGCATGGCCTGATGCTGTCTTTCAAAAGCAGACACCCTCTAACTAGGTGGGCCAGACTCTCAAATTCTTGGCCATTAAACTTCTCTCTGTGCATTAGAGACATCCCTTAAAGGGCCAATTCAGCCAATTGGCCATCAGACAGATTTAATGAGTAGCAATGACTCCTTACTTCTCTAAACCTTTGAATGAACTCAGAGCCTAATTCATTATTCCTCTGCCTCATGCTTGTTAAATCTGTGATCTTCTCTCCCATCCTATTGTAGAAGTATACATGGAACTTGTTCTCCAAATTGGCCCACCTAGTGATCGAGTTTGGCTCAAGCGATGAAAACCAACTGAAGGCTGATCCAGATAGAGACAAGGGGAAGAATCAAACTTTATGTGCCTCCTCAATAGATGTGTCTCCAAGCTAAATGAGATAGCGGCTGATATGCTCCATGGTTGACATCTCATCTATCCCAGTGAATTTGGAGAAATCAGGGACTCTGTAGCGTTGTGGAAGCTGCATAATATCATATCAGGTTGGATATGGACGCTGGTAGGAGCCAATTAGATTTTTAGGCTTCAACCCAAACTGGCTCTACATCATGGATGTTATTCTATTGACCAACTCATTAGCGTTCATGTTAGTAATTTGTTGTCTCGGCTGTCCTTGGGCCTGAGCCTGAGAGCTTTATACTTGAAGCTGTTGACCCTGAGCCTGAGGTTGTTGCACATGAACCTGAGATTGCTGTCCTTGGGCTTGAAGCTGCTAAAGTTGTTGTGTATTATAACTATAAGGATTCTGGTACCTAGGATGTGGCAAAAGCTCATATGTACTAGCATCAAAAACCAGATGATATCCCTCTGGGTAGTTGATCTGAGCATTGTGAGTTGCATACCCCTATAATTGACTATTGTAATAATTTGGATCAATATTCTTGATGATCCTTTGCACTGAGGGAGCAATTCTATGGGCTGATTGAGGCATTTGATAGGAAGTGCTGAATCTCCCCTGAGTTGGCCGTTGCACAACCTGCTGAGTAGCTAGTGAGGTTGGCTGTTGGACTGAATATGCTTGGTTCTGTTCAGTAGGAGGCTGAGTCGTCTGCATGACAAGCATATTTGGTGATTGCTGAACTGGTGGTTGCCCCTATCATTTGACTGTGCCCCCTGCTATTAGCAAGGCTTGACCTTGCCCCCTACTATTGGCTAAGCCTAAAGATCTTGAGCTTGTCCTCCTAGAAGCTGCTGTATTGGTGGCTGTTGAAACTGTTCACCATTCGGCTGCTGACTAGAACTAAGCACACTGCTTGCCACAACCAAAGGATTATAGCTATTGAAATATGATGGTCCCACTTGATCAACCGGTGCTCCAAAGAAAACTTCTTTCATAACATTACCAATTATATTGGCTAACACCTGATTATGATTTGTAAAGACTTTATGAACAGTCCTGTGGACCATCTAGGCAACAACTCTAGCTTCAGCCTTCTTGGATGGATCGCTCTATCCATGCTGGAGGACTCTTGGCAACGAAGTCTTCCGAACAACTGAATCACGCGTCCTACTGTAAGACAACAGGCACTTCTCTCGGAACTCCTCCGCTGCCTTGTCATGAGCGCCCTCTGATTATCAGTCAAGTCTTCAAGGTCGACCTTGAGGATCATTTGGTTATCCATGTTGATGATTGTGGTCCCACCGGGCATGCTAGGTCCGTGTTGACGGCAAAACATGATGGGCCAAGCCTTGCCACCAACACGTAGAACAAACTAGTAGAAACCGCGTGGAGCAGATCTCGCGCTCTCCCTAGGCTTAGGGAAACACCAGACCGGGCAGTCATGACCTAGGGCGTTCTAGTCAATTTAACCCTGCAATTGATAAAGAGAGAAAATTGATCAATAATTTAAGGTGAAACATGCCGGTGTTGTTCCAAACAGTTCCAAATGTGCGGCTAAATAGCTGATGATATAAGGCTATCGACCAAAGAGTCGATATCCAACATGTTCATGATGCAAAGCGAATAAAATAATCATGTTAGCAATTATCAGACCTTCAAATATGTGGATCTTAACAACCGATTATCATGAGAACATGTAAATGTGTGACGGATAAACATGAAAGCATCTATACTAATTGAGAAAAAGACTAGCTTTTAACCAAGATAAAAACAAGTACAAACATATGAATAGCCAGTGTATTCTCAATAATCAGGCTATCGGCTAAAACAGCCAATTCTAGTGAAAGTAGGCTCATAACATGCAGGCACTCAACCATTAAACATGGATAGATCCATAAACCTATCAGATCTAACCTATTATCTCTAACAGTGGGGTTCGACCGGATCGATGGCAGCCATAATAAAGATAACAAACTAAACCTTCAAATAATATGAATCTATTCACACTCAATGGAATCGTGAAAGCATGTTACGATTGTGAAAGCATGAGCGATCGACTATGTTTGACCATAAGCAAGACTTATTACTTGATGATTTTCGATCTATAGTGCTAATAGTGACGGTCGACTGGATCGATGGCCGCCATAATAGCAGTTATAGACCAGATTTCATCAACTAACAAACTTACTCAGGACCAAACATGTCTTGACCACATGCTATCTTCGATCAAGATTGAGACAAAACGACTAATCTAGCCGAAACCATCGTCAAAGTGGAATATAGACAGGATAAAGCAACAAGACAATAGTTTAAAGAGATATAAAGCCAATTCATTTCAATCTTAATTAGGTAAGAGGTGATGTTGTTACAAATAGTATGAATACTAATTATAACAAGATCGATAACTAGCAAATCTATTAAAAACAACAAGAAACCCAACCAATCTTAATAGATTTAATCGATAATTAATCCACATCAAAATTTGTATGAGATCAAGCCGAACCAATGCAACCTTACAAATTTTGATAAGGATCGAGGGGTAACTTATATCAGAAATTGTATGAGATCGAGCCGGACCGATGCAACATTATAATTACTGATAAAAGTTGATAACTAACTTATACAAAGGTTACAAGAGGTTAGAGCTAACCGATGCAGCCATATAAACAAACTATAAGTTGTGACAGATACTCACAAACAAACCAGAGGTCAGACCTAACCGATGCAGCCCTGCTTGCCCTGAAGAACTCACCGTGATCTACTCTACTCCTACACCTAAGGGGTGGCGTAAACCAAAAAAGTAAGGGTACTGATTTGATTGATCGATGAGATATATCTATTACAATAGTCGGGGTCCAATATTTATACCCATGGCTTGACTACGAGTCCTGGTAGAACAAGACTGGTTACAAAACTTAGAAAAGAATACAAAATATCCTAAATTAAGATAACTTGGACCCAAACTTTCCTTTCTATGAGTCCACCATGTCTTCTTGTTTCAGGCCATCGCTATTACCCATCGTCAAGGCCCATTCTTGAAATGATGATGTCATGCCATCCAGCTGATCCTGATGGCAGCTTATTTAGCCGATTCTACGAATATTCTAGCTTCCTTCAATGGTTTTCAAAATCCAGGGTTCTTACGTATATTAGTCAAAATTTGGTGTCAACTCTAGTGCTCACTGCTTAGAACATGGGATGAGAAGGAGAAGGCGAGGAGCTAAACGGTGGATTCATGGTGTTTGCTCCAAATTGTTACAGAATGCTAGTTTTCAATAATTGACTATTCTTTCTGTGGTATTTCACCTGTATGAGATCTTTCAATGGTATTTTTTAAAAAAGTGATTTTTTGATGCTATAGAACCAATTTTCCTTTTTGATATGATCATGTAATGCATATGAACTGTCAACAGATGTACAATGCTAATCGACGCTCCCAAGAGTTCATTTAGGGTGTGCATGATTACCTACGTGTGGCCGAGACAATAAAACAGAATGGTTTCATATGCTGCCCATGTGTTTTACTCCCTCTATTCCAAATTATAATTCAATTGACTTTTTCGACCCCAAGATTGACCACTCATTTTATTCAAAAAAATTGTGCAAACATAGTCAAATTTAAGTCATTCTTGAATAACTTTTAAATAAAGCAAGCCACAACAAAAGAAGTGATATTTTAGCACAATTTTTTTGAATAAGACGAATTTTTACTTTTTAATCTTTTTATTAAATATTTTAATAATAATTGCTTCTAAAAAAATTTGCGGATTTGACTCGCGCCATATGAATTGGCGCGGCAACATCCGCCACATTAGACAACGTTTTCGATATGAAAAAAGTTATCACGCTATTCCCGCTAGCATGACAGTATTGTTCTGTCACGCCACCGGAAGTGACGTGACAAGATAAAACCTTTAAAAAAATTATAACTCTTTGATACAATGTCGAATGAAGATGAAATTTATATGAAAATTATAGCCCTCAATGAGATTTACAACTTTGTAGTTTTGAGTTTTTCATTTGAGGACATTAAGATGCTCAAAAAATAATATAAAATTTTAGAAGCATAATAACCGCATACACGTGCTTCGTATTAGAAAAATAATATTATTTTTGTATGGTGTTAAATGAAGATACTTTTTACACGAAAGTTGTAGCTCTCAATGAGATCTACAACTTTATAGTTTTAAGTTTTTACATTTGATATCGTTAAAATACATGAAAAAATAATATAAAATTTTAGCAGCACAATAATCACGTATTAGCGCTTGTTCCATTATAAAAAATAATATCATTTTTGTATGGAGTCAAATGAATATACATTTTATATCAAAGTTTTAGCCCTTAGTGAGATCTACAAATTTATAGTTTTGATTTTTCAAATTTGGAGTGGTTAAGATGCTCAAAAAATAATATAAAATTTCAACAGTTAATATGCTGGTAAAACTTTATATTAATCTTTAGAGTATGTTAACGATCTCAAATATGATAGCTCAAAACTATAAACTTGTAGATCTCACTAAGGGCTACAACTTTGATATAAAATGTATCTTCACTTGACACTATATGAAAACGATATTATTTTTTTAACACGACAAGCGCCAGTACATAATTATTATGTTGCTGAAATTTTATATTATTTTTTATGCATTTTAACGATCTCAAATGTAAAAACTCAAACCTATAAAGTTGTAGATATCATTGAGCGTTATAACTTTCATGTAAGAAGTATCTTCATTTGACACCATACAAAACGATATTATTTTTCTAATACGACAAGCACTTATACGTGGTTATTATGCTCCTGAAATTATATATTAATTTTTTTAAGAATCTTAACGTCCTCAAATGAAAAAAACTCAAAACTACAAAGTTGTAGATCTCATCGAGAACTATAATTTTCAAATAAATTTTATTTTGATCCAACATCGTATCAAAGAGTTATAATTTTTTCAAATGTTTTGTCTTGTCACGCCACTCCCGGTGGCGCGACAGAACAATACTGTCACGCCACTGGGAGTGGCATGACAGCGTTTTCCTCGTTGGCGCGACAACGTTATTTGATCACACCAGCGCCGAAAGGGTTAAATCTGTAAATTTTTTTAGGAGCGATTAATATTAAAATATTAAATAAAAAACGATTAACCCCACCCCCACCCCCCCAACACCCGGTGGCCACCGGCGTCCACGGCCAGAACCCAGCGACCCCTGCCACTCCGGCGTCGGCATCCACCTCTCCTCCTATCCCTTCACCCCCTACCTCCCACCTTCTGCAGCGACCATAGAGAAGGGTTCCCCGTCGCGGAGATCCGCAACCTCCAAACTCAACCCGAACGCCCAGACCTTCTCACCTTCCTCCTTGTGCTGCGAGGAAAGTAGGGGCGGGAGGCTTTGCTTCTCCAACTACGAGGCTTCATCGGATGGATCTGCTCTGTAGTCGCCGCTCCCTAACGACAGGGGGAAATCGGTGGCTGTAGACCATCACCAGTTGCGCCGCCATTGGCGCTGGGTCCCCCGTGGGGTAGGCCCTACGGCCGCGGCCGAGGTCGCTGTTGCTCCGGAGCGGCACTTACACTCCACCGTCATCGTTGTCGCTCATCCTGCTCGCCTTTCCTCGGAGCCAGATGTCGATGGCTTCCATGAGGTGCACAGTCACTGTCGTTGGCGCCGCTAGTCTCCCCTGTGCCCGTGCTCGCCGTGTCCTGTGTCGGAGGACCTCGTTGGACTTTGCTTCAATTGCCTCTATGATGGGCATGTCCAGGCAGATTGTAGCTTCCGTCGTGGTGTCGCACTTGCAAGACCGAGGGACACAATGCTCGACACTACCCTCTCCTGCCATCAGAGGTGGGGGCCAAGCATGGTTGCTCTCCATCTCGCGCCGCCGGTCATGTGCGCGGTGCTCCCAGGCAGTGTGCCTCCCCGGCTCATCCTCGGGGTGGTTCGGTCGACACGGTGTCGGGTGCTTCCGGCTACACGGGCAGGTCACCATCGGTGCCCCGCTGTTGTGACCTGCCGACGCCACAGCCTCCGCAGGAGGACCGTGTCCCACATCCGTCGCCACCCCCGCCTCTGCCACCGCTGCCTCAGGATGACCGCAACGACGACTTCGACAGTGGCGGCAACAATTACAATGGTTATCATCTTGGCTTTAATGACCCTTCGCGTTCGTCATTTGGACCGTGGACTATGCGCATGGCCGAAGCCGGTGACGCACCGGCCCTAGGGAGGGGCCCCAATCTGGTATTTCGTTCGTGCGATGGTGGTGCTGCACTGATGCGAATCGTTAATGAAGATGAGTTGGGGTGGGCCCCAATAGGCAGCGCCTAGGGGAAGCCAATCCCAGGAGATGAACGTAGCATGTAGGAGGGCCCTCACCCTGAAGGCCATGGAGACATGGGCCACGAGATCCCGGACATCGCGTCGCGGTCTGTTAGGGTGCAGCAAGCGCCATCCCCTAGGCGCGGCGCTGCCCATGCTAAAAGCTCTGATAAAAGAGGCAAGGCCACTTTTGCGTTGATGTGTGTCATGCACTGGGAGGCCGCAAAAGTTGACCCCTGCCTCGTGATTTTTTTTATTTTTAACTCTTTTTTAAACAAAATTTAAATCTAACACCGAAACACTTTTTTTTTAAAACTAACACATTTGGCTGCGCCACCACACATGGCGTCGCAGTCGACTACTGCCACGCCATGCATGGTGGCGCAGCAAGACCGGGCATGTGGCCACCCGGGCCGCGTGGCTGGCCGACGTGGCAGGTCCTGCCATGCCATAGATCATGGTGCGGCAGGACCGAAACAACCTATCTCCTTCTCTTCTTTCCACTTCGTTTCATTTTGAAAAACCACCGCCGCCACCGTGGAGCCGCAGCCCCCGCCCTCGCCATCCACCACCAGCCCTTGCCCTTTGACCCGTAGGTGTCGTGAACGAGCAGGGGCACGCCACCATAGACCTGCCATCCCCGCCTCTGCCCTGCCGTCGTGAGCCACTGGCCCCGCCCGCCCCGAGCAGCGCCGTCATCGTCGGCCTGGGCACGGCCACCCACCCATGCCCTACCATTGTGTCGCCACCACCGTCGCTAGCCAACGAGCAAGGCCGCCGCCGCCGTGAGGAGTGAGCAGGGGGAGGGCCCGTCGCCAGCATTGGTGGCTAGGCGCGGCAGCCGACGCCTTGCCCCGCCCGCCCCTGCCCCGGCATTGCCATCCTCAACCCTAGCAGGGCCGCCGCGGCCGCCGAGCATGGCTGCCGCCATCGTCGCCTTTCCCCGACCGGTCCTGGTCCTTCTACGGCCTCCGGCGAGCAGAGCTCCGACCACCACCTCTAGCGGCCCTCTTCAATAGTGCTAAGGTACTTCTTGATGCATTTTGAATGAAATTAATTGATTTGTTAGTACTTTGTGTTAGTTTAGTTAGTAAAGTTTTGTGGTTAATTAGGTTAGATTATATGAACTAATTTTATCATAAGTTAGATTATATATAGTTAGGTTATATATATATAGGTTAGATTATATATAGTTAGGTTAGATTATATATAGGTTAGATTATATGTAGGTTAGATTATATATAGGTTAGATTATATAGGTTATATATATAGTTAGGTTATATATATAGGTTAGATTAGGTTAGATTATATAAACTAATTTTACAAACTTATTTTAGTATATATAGTTAGGTTAGATTATATAAACTTTTTGTCTAAACTTATTAATCATAAGTTAGATTAGTTAGATTACGTATGGTGTTTTAGATGAGATGATGAAGTTTCCCCAATGGTTTTGTAGATGGATTGTTGTGTCCGAATTTTTTACGGAGGAAGTGTTAGGAAAGAAGATGGTATGTTTGAGGATATGGATGAAGAATTGGAATGGTTTGATGGACTTCCTAGCTTCAACGACCTTTGTGTCCATTTGAGGAGCAAGTTTGGGGGTGACTTCACATTGAAGGGGAGGTTTGACATTAGAAAGACTAGGGCACACTATGTCTTGATGCCCTTGTTCGACCCTGGTCACTGGTCTTGATACAATAGGGTCATGCAAGGTTCTAATGTGCCGATGGCTGAGGTGGTGGTGGAGAATGGGTACCGGCTGCAGGATGATGAGGACGGGCTATCCAATGACGGTCTTGAATGCAACAAGCAAGAATTTGGGGTCGAAGGGAAAGAAACTCAGGGTGACATGGATTTGGATGATTAGTTGACTCAAGAGCAGTTTCATGCAGGCCCAGTAGGCTCTATAAGAAATGACTTCGATGTGAACGAGTTTGAACGGGAGGAGGCGGAGCAGGAGGAGGAGGACAAACTTAGTGATGCAGTTAGTAGTTCAACAGGCGAAGAGGAATCAGATGATGATGACATGGCACCCCCTGTACCTGTTCATGCTATGCCCACATGAGTTCCAATTAAGGTTCATCATGCCATGCCAACTCAGGATAGGCTGATCCATGATTTGGCGGAGGATGATACCCCCTATGATTCATGGGGTAGGATTAGCGAAGGACAGTGGTGTGGTCCACCACCACCTTACACGGCCATAGAGCTTAGGTAACTGAGGGAGGGTGGCTTACCTTTTGGTGGAGTTCTGAACTATAGGGATGTCAGCCAGTCAGATCTTGCAGTTTGTGGCACTGGTCTGCATATGTGTAGGCACTCATTGCATAACCCCGAGAATGCAATCATCACCAAGGGTATGGTATTCAGTACAATGTCAGAGCTGAAGTTGTTCCTCCAGGACTATGATGTGTACCACCATAGGCCATATTACATGACTTATTCAGATAGGGAGCTGAGGTACCACGTTAGGTGCAAGACCGGTGGAAGAACTATTTACATGTGGAGGGTGAACGCACAGAAGAGACAGACCGATGGCAAGTGGAGGATAACTAAAGTCGATCAACCCCACACATGCATGAGCAATAAGGGAATGGAAGAGCATCCGCAGCTCACTACACGCTACCTTGTCTGTCGCATATTGGGGCTCGTAGATGAAGACAACGATGTTTCGGTGTCTATGCTACAAAAGAACATATTCCTATTGTGTGGGTATAAGGTGAAATACGGAAAGGCTTGGCGTGCTAAGCAGATAGCACTGGCGATTCGATGGGGTAGCTAGGAGGAAGTGTACAACATGGTGCCCCGGATACTGTGTGCAATGCATAACTTCAACCCTGGCTTGAAATGGTTTGTGGACACCAAAGGAATGTTTGTCGAGGACCCATTGAGGCATGTCCTTCACTGTGTGTTTTGGTCCTTTGGTCAGACAAAACATGCATTCCAGTTCTGTCGGGCAGTAGTACTTGTAGATGGCACTTTCTTGACCGGGAAGTACAAGGGCACGTTGATGATGGCAGCTGCTATTGATCCAGAGAACCAGATAGTACCCATGGCTTTTGCTTTTGCAGAGGGTGAGAACAATGAGTTGTGGTCATGGTTCATGCAGTTACTACATGTCCAAGTCCATGGCCCATCTCGCCCTATATGTTTCATATCGGATCGGCACGCAGGGATTCTTAATGTTGCAAATGAAGACATCATTGGGTTCCCGCCTCTGGTGCATAGGTGGTGCATGCAACATTTTGTCACTAACTACTGGAGGCATCATAGGAAGAAGGAGGTATGTGACATGGTAAAGGAATTGTGTTGTAAACGTACGAAGCATGAGTTCAAGGAAACCAAGAGACAACTTGACAAGGTAATGAACCAAGCCGATAAAGCATGGTTAGATGAGCAGATGGAACACAAGGCTATGTGGGCGTTAGCATATGACAGGGGGGTTACAGGTACAGCATCATGACCACTAATTCATCTGAGTCTTTCAACCGTGTATTCACAGGAGTGCGATCTTTGCCAGTGTCCAGGATTGTTGAGTACTCATTTATGAAGTGCAATGAGTACTTTGTCAAGAGGTGGGAACTAGCGCAAAGGAATATAGCTGAGCATGGGAACTAGGGAAAGGCAGGACATGAACACTTGCAGGAGGCCGAGGAACTAGCGAAGATGCAGGATGGTGAGCCATATGGACCTAACCGGCACGTGCTCGGTGTTTGAGGTACGGGCGGCACAAGCCTAGGCGGGGAATGTTACGTCCCTCAGATAATGCATGCACCTTGCTCTCACATGATCATGACCTGCAGGATAAGGGGATATCGCCACATAGTTCTGCCACATATGTCACCCTTGTACCTACATGCCAACACCCTTAGTATCTGGCAAAAGAGCTTCGAGCCGTACCTAGACCCTTCGCAGTGGCCCAATTATCATGGTCCTGACTACGCTCCTAATTCAGCCCTACGGAAGGTAGGGAAGGGGCGGAGGAAGAAGAAGAGATTGAAGGGTGACATGGACGCTATGAGGGGGTATGGAGCGGACATTTACGGAGGGGGAGACTTCAACGAGACCCGTGGCAGGAATCTTTGCTCGGTTTGTGGAGAATCGGGTCATAAGGCTAGCAGGCATAGGAGGCAAGGGTAGCAGGTCCACCCTTAGAACTTATTTTCCCCTAACAAATATTGTTATTTGCTTTTCATTTCATATTCATGGTATTTTATGCATTTGCTATTGTTATTTCCCATATGTACTAGCTATTCAAATTGTATTCTTGATATGCATGTATTTATTTCCCATATGCACGTATGTACTACTAATGTTTGCTCTAACACTTTATTTGTGATTTTGAAACAGGATGGCCCCTCATCGAGTGCACACCCAGGGTCCCACGCCGCACCCTGACTACTCCATCCTTGAGTTGGAGTACGACAACGAGCACCGAGCTCGCGCGCTGAACCATGGGAACGATGAGGTTCCCATGCCACCTTTGAGGGCATGCACGCACAGCAACCAGTTACTGTGGGATGAGCGCTACGAGCCATTCATACGGCGTGCCAGCTTCCTCGAGCTTGTCTGCACCTTCCTGGCAGGTCTTTCACCCTTGAACCCCATGCTTCTCACTGCAGCTGTGGACAGGTGATACCCATTTCCCTCTTATGGTAAAAAACGATGTGGCCACAAAGACTTAACTGATGATTGTCTTTTCAATGATAGGTGGAGGCTCGAGACCCACTCGTTCCACCTTCCTTGCAGCGAGATGACGATTACCATGCAGGATGTGAAGGCTATCCTTTGCCTTCGGTTGGGGGGCTTGGTAGTGACAGGTGTCTTGGATCCAGACACCTGGAAGCAAAAGGTCCAGGAGCTCACTGGCTATATGCCTCTGAACGATGACATTGCCAAAAAGCAAAAGTAAGTAGTTGTACATTATTTAGTAATTGAATTGATTTTAAAATTATTTTCTAATCAATGTTGTTTGTGCATTTTAGAAAGACTTCTGGTATCACCCATCTGTGGCTCTTCCTTCACTTCAATGACTTGGACACCGATGCTCCTGCTTGGGAGATCGAGAGATATGCTCGAGTGTGGCTGTGGCACTTCCTAGTGTCGTTCCTCTTCCCTGACTTGTCGGGCAACACCATCAGTTGGATCTTCATCGACATCGTGAGCAAGCCGTGGGAGGAGATTACGGCGTACAGCTGGGGCTCGGCAGTCCTTGTGTGGACATGCAGGCAGCTATGTGATGCCTGTCACCGCACCAGCACCTCTGCGTCACTTGGCGGCTGCACGTACCTTCTTCAGATCTGGTGTTGGGAGAGATGGCCTGTTGGCCAGCCCCTGCTTCATCGTCTTCCTGTAAGTAAAAACTTTTGGTTCCTAGTATGATGTTGTTACAAATGCTATCAATTTCAATGGTGCAATCCATTTGCTTGTTCATTGCAAGATTGGTTCAGCAAAGATACACGGCCTACAGCCCTGTACGTGTGGAGCGCTTCTGTGACTGTCACAGGGAACGTGCAGTGCAAGTACAGGGAGTACACGGACTTGCTGGACTGCCTCACACAGCACCAGGTAAGTTGTTCGTAAAGAACAAGTGCTGTGTTTTTGTAACTGCACTATTTTCAGAAGCTAACACAATTTTGACTTGTTCAGGTGAACTTGAGTCCTTGGGATACACAGGAGCTTAGGGATCACCTGAGCCCTCGATGCTATGAGGAGGAGGAGGAGTTTTGTGTGAATGTACCACTTATTTTCTTCCACGCTGTCGAGATCCACATACCTAGCAGGGTGCAGAGGCAGTTCAGGAAGGTGACGTCCTTCCTACCACTTCAGCTCACCACCAACCAGAAGCTGCACAGGTGAATTTCTATCTCATAACCATTTCACACTTTCTGATGTATATGCCCACAACTAATAATTGTTTTGTTGTAGGTACAATCGATAGAAGCGGTATGGCAACTACAACTGGGGCGACATCCACAGGGACTCCATCCTTATATGGATCCATAGGGAGAGGGTCGCATTCCACAGTGGTGGTCCACATGACTAGTACACCTTCGATGAGTACCTTCGATGGTTCCACAAGAACGTGAGGACTCATATCAGGCCACCCTACACCGACGAGATTGAAGTGGACTCAGAGGAAGAAGTCATTGCAGACGTGTACGACGAGGACACTAGGCACGAGACACAGCCATAGAGAGCCCCTCTTCAGAGATACGTGGTAAGATTATCAAATCCATTCAATTGATAGCCAAAGCACTTTTGCTTGTTGTAACCTAACTCTTTCCGTACACATGCCCAACAGTTGTCCAGGATGTCGAACGAAGCAGTGTTCCATCTCCACAAGTCCAGAACACAGGGTCCAGGAGTGCTGGAGACCTATGTCCTGGTACAATCATCTTCTAAAGACTACAACAAATACGCTAATTGCACTTGTTTTCTTAAATTAATATATGTGTAATGTGTTTATTTGCATAAATGTAAGAAAGTCCTAAGGAAGCTCTCTTAGAAGATGAGCTGCATGGAGACCCAGTGGGAGCCGCCCACTGACACGGCGCGGTCTGGTGGCACTACTTTGGGCTCTGTGAGGACACCGGCCGATTCTTCCAGGGTGCCCACAAGCACCACTTCTTCAGCCATGCGTCGCATGTCCCTGTGAACAAAAACAAAGAAAACAGGAAGAAGTTTGCTATTTCCTGCACTTCGGTGCTGCCGCGCCATGCACTGTGGCTCGGTAGCACTTTGGTGCCACCAGCTATGGCGCAGCAGCTCCGAAGTGCAGGAAACAGCAAACTTCTTCGGTGTTGTCTACTTTTCGTCGCCAGAAACAACAACAAACATACGAACGACATTGTTGATTAAGAATTACATACGACACTAGTACATCATATGCAATTGTCCTCAGGACATCACAAATATGGTTCTAGTACATGCCAATTCACTGAATACATGCATGCCTCTCCTCAGGGAGTCATGTACTGAGTAAGCAACTCATCATCGTCGGAGCACCACTCCTCTACCACAACCTCATCGGTGTGGCTAGCCTAACCTGCATTGCCCTGTTATGCTTTCTGCTTGATGTAAGCGGCCTCCGCTGCCTCTACGGCCTGAGTGAACCAGGCGTCCTCGTCCTCCTCGGCCTACCTCTGTAAGTCCACCTCAGCAAGAGAGATAAGGTCGCTCAGCCGTCTAGTGTCGTTGTCATCCTCCTTTGCCTGCAAGCCCGCCTCAGCTAGAGCGATGAGGTCGCTCAGCCATCCAGTGTCGTCGTCCTCATCCTCTGCCTCATCATCCACCACAATGGGACATTGAGCGGTGCATCCGGCTAGTGCATGGTGCTCGTTCACCTCGTTCTCCACATACCTGGCACGAGCAACATCTGCCAGGTACTCCTCGGTTGTCCTAATCTCTAAAATTTCAAAATACGACAAGTTAGCGAAGCAATTGTAATAGATTCAAAACGAGGCTATGAAAATAAGATGCTTCTAGTGACTCATTGGCACATAATCCAGCAATTGTGTCATCAAGGAGCTTCATCTGTGCTCTCTCCTCCTCCTCCGCAACCTTCCTTGCCCTATCCACCTCCACTTTTTTCCCAAACAGTGAATGGGGTTGGAATGACCATATCTCTAGCATACTTTTCTATTTTTTTTCTTCCGATCCGAAATGAAAAGACTGATGTAGTTAGGACCATAGCCCCTCGCCCGTTGAATCTTTTTCCTCCCCTCCAACTCATCCAAGAACTTTTTCTTACCCTCATAGGATTCCCACTTGCATTTCCCAGTGCTTTATTCATAAGAAATTGTTTAGTTAAAACTTGATGTAAAAGAAGATGAAGTAATACGATTCAGTCAAGTGCACTAAACTAACCAACCTCATCGTAATCAACCATATGGCCGCAATAGTGGCCAATGCCAAGGCCCGAAGGGACTAGGCCATAGTTGGATTGGACTCCACATTCGCACATTATAGGAGGGTCTCTGTAGATCAACTTCTCCTTCTTTTCCTTCTCCTTCTCCTTTTGTTTTGGCACCAGCCAATGACTCTTAGGACCCCAAAGCCACTCCTTGAATGTACACATTGGAATGCGTGATGCTAAAAAACAAGCACATTAGTACATAAAACCATGTCTCAACATCTCAAAACAGACACTTTGCACTTACTGGATGCGTGAGAGGACAAATGAACTCCTATTTATTCTGCGGGTTTATCACAGCTCGCTCTCCGCAATGGCACTTGGCAGGGTCGTCGAGCCGTTTCAACCCTAAGAGCTTTACCTCCTCCTTCGTAAGTGGAGGTGGGTTAGGCGGAGGTGGAACCCAACGCTGGAACTCCTCACGCTTCCAATGACCTCCCCAATCATGAAAAAGGAGGAAGTTTGGGTCAAACTTGTCTGGACCGTCGATCCACTGGAAGAAGCACCTGAAGTAGGGCTACAAAAATTATTCGAATAAATTAGCAGTAGCCAAAGAACACAACCGAACAACAGGAAATCATTAATACGCAGGAATTACTTACACTACAACTACAACATATGTAGTAACAACGAGCCGCTGTGTTCGGATGTCTCGACTGAGCCACGTGCGCCGGATGACCACAGTCGCAGTTAGGGACAGGCTCATCGGGTGAGACGGGGGCGTCTTTGCTTGACTGGTCAGGGTATAGATCTCTAGGACAGCCCTTTTTTCTCCAATGCTGCTCCCGATAACATAATTCCAACTAACAATCCGTTCATAACACATGGTTACAATGACTTCTAGTGGTCATGGTCATAATGCACCGTTCATAATTATCTTTAACAAATACATGGTAATGAAAGTGGGTCAAAATCAAAACATGGTTCTACTTCAGTACTCCTAGTATTTCTAAGGCACTAAACATGGCTAATAACACCACTAACAATCTATCGATTCAAATACAAACTTCATTACCTTCCACAAGGAAGACTACGAGCTTGAGAGATGGTAGGGAGGCCCGGGGACGGAGGGCTGGGGAGCGAGGCACGGCAAAAGATAGTTGGTGGAGGCGCGGGGGAGCTCCGGCGGCGGTGACACGAGGTGGTTGCGCTGGGGCACTAGTCGCCGGCACGCAGAGAGCGCCCTTGCTCGCTCTGTTCTGTTTCAAACAGAGCGAGAGAGGGCACGGGTGGCGTTTTTATTCGGTCCTGCCACGCCATGATCTGTGGCGCGGCAGGATCTGCCACGTTTGCTAGCCACGCGGCCCGGGTGGCCTCGTGGCCGGTCTTGCCGCGCCACCATGCATGGCGCGGCAGTAGTCAACTGCGACGCCATGCGTGGTGGCACGGCCAAACGTGTTAGTTTTTTTTTTAAAAAAAAAGTGTTTCGGTGTTAGATTTAAATTTTATTTAAAAAAGTGTTAAAAATAAAAAAAAAATCTGCCTCGTTGGGTTCGGGGCGGATCGTGGGACTCCCCCTATGTGAACCCGATAGATTTTTTTTTGAAAGGGGAACCCGATAGACTTTGATGCCGAGCTCGCTGTTGTTAGTTTGTTACCCCGGTGAGAGAGCCGAGGTGTCCGGGTCTGGATCTTCAGTCGCTTGATTTGGTCCCTCATCGTTCGGCCCAGGTGAGCGGCCCACGAGTGTTGAGGGCAGCAATTGATGGTAGCCCACTGGGGCGTGGAGAGGGATTCCTGCTGCGGCCAATCTTCAATGACGTCCTGGTCGTATAACGAGCGGGGCCTGGGACATCTTGGAGTTCGACTTCCTCGCGCCGTCGTCCAACCCTTCTTCGGTGGCCATTGTGTCCACGCCGCCAAGGCCGGCTGCAGTACCTATACTGGACGAGATCGAGGCTCAGGTCTATATTCCTCTTCAGACGCCGATCCTCAAGGTCGGGCCGAGACTACGCAAATCACGCACACCTGCTACCGTGCGTGGTATCCATCAGACGCTGCAGGAGTGCAGGCGCAGTCGGTGCTCACGCAGAAGCTTGGGGTCGCAGCTGACGCGCCGCCCGCCGATCTGGACGCCCTCCAGAGATGCATGGCTACATTCACGGCGCCGTTGTCGCCATCAAAGCAGGAGGCCCTCCAGGCCTTGTTCTCGCCGGACTTCGACCCCGTGGCCATGAATCTGAACCTGGCCGAGCTCCAAGAGGAAGACCTGTAGCCTAGTGCACGCTTCCGCACTGTCGCACAATTGTTGTTAAACGACAATAGAAAACTGCCTCATTTGGAATGTGCGTGAGTTGAATGACCGCGCCCGTCGCAATGTCGTTAGGGACTTAGTTTCCCAGGAGCGTGCTATGCTTGTATGTCTTCAGGAGACCAAGATCTCCGATGTTTGTAACTCTTTGGTTGCTCAAATTCTAGGAACCATGTTCGATTATGACTACCTCCCATCTGTGAATGTTGCGGGTGGTGTGTTTTGCTGGGATGGCATCGTGGTCACTGGGCGGTGTCCGATGTATCCAGACGTCGTTTTTCTTTGTCTGCTAAAGCCGCGCACGTTGAAAGACCGGAGAACTGGTGGTGGATAACGGTGGTCTATGGACCACAGACGGACCAGGACAAGGTCAAGTTCCTTGAGGAACTCCTACACTTCAAGAACTCAGTCGCAGGGCCATGGATGGTGTGTGGTGATTTCAACATGATCTATTTGGTGGCGGACAAAAATAATGCTCACCTTGACTGACGCAATATGCGTCACTTTAGCTCGTTCTTGGATGCGGCCCAGCTTGAGGAGCTGCATTTGCATGGTAGACGTTTCACGTGGTCCAATGAGAGAGATGTGCCAACTCTTGAACGCCTGGATAGACTCTTTGCTATGGTTGACTGGCTACAGGCATACCCAAATCACGTCCTCAAGGCTCTGTCATCAGATTGCTCAGACCACTGCCCCTGCTGGTAATGGCCAATGCAATTCCATGGGCAAAGAAGAGATTCGGGTTTGAACCCTACTGGATTAAAATCCCAGGATTCATGGAGGTCATCGCGTCGGCGTGGTCGGCAACGCTGATTCATGCTGATCCTTTCCGCATCCTGGACTACAAACTCCGTAACGTGGCCAGGGCGCTGAGGAGCTAGAGTAGTCCGTCTGTGGACTACAAACTCCGTTGCTTAAACGTGACGGGAGCCTAGACACCACAACCATATACGTTGCTATGAAAAATGCAGACTCCAGCCTAGACACATGGGCCAAATTTGTATGGAAAAACAAGGCACCACCACGGGTGAAGTTCTTTGCATGGCTACTCTCTCAAGAATGCATCCAATGCAAAATAAACTTGGAGAAGAAAGGAATCGTGGATGATGCAATATGTGAAACTTGTCATGGTTCAGATGAGTCCCCAGCACATATCATTTTCGGCTGCACCACAGCTTGCAGTTTCTGGAATGCGATCGGTGTCACAACATCACCAGACTGGCAGATTCAGATGCTCATGGACATTCAGCACCCAAGCCACATCCCTGCTCGCCACTTTGAGACCTTCATACTGTTGTGCTGCTGGCACATCTGGAAATGGCGCAACAACAGAATCTTCAGAACAGATCACATGACTTTGGCCGGAACACTGGCCGCTTGCAAAGCAGAAGCGTTCCTGTGGGGGGCAAGATTACCCAAAGCAGACAAAGAGATTGTGTCCTCTTGGTGCCAAGTTCTAGCTAACACAATGTAGACTTTATGTGCATCTATTCAAGTTGTAAGCGCCCTGCGCAAAACCAAATGTACCTTGATTTATCAGGCCTTGGGAGGCCAATGAATGAATGAAAATGGCCAGGTGGGGGATTCTCTCCCCTTCCATCATATCGACTTATCAAAAAAAATTGGCAGTGTGCGCCTGCAGCTAGCATTGGCTAGGGAGGTCATACTCCGCTTTGATGCGGCCCAGGACCACAGAGCGCTGTTGATGCAAGAGGTGCGGGTCCTTGGCCTTGCATCCGTGGTGCGCACAATGGCCAGGCAATGCTCGAGAATGTTGTTCCTAGCAGAGGGGGACGCAAATACGAAATTCTTCCACCTCATGGCGTGTCATAGGAAACGCAGAAACTACATTCACTCCCTCCGGGTGCAAGGCAGTGAGGTGGTCAGGGATGAGGCAATGGCATAGGCGCTCTTCTAGTATTATGATCAGGTGCTAGGATCCAACTTTGCACGCTCGAGAAGGTTCGACCTTAATCTCATAGGACTGCCTTCAGTTGACCTCGCTGGCCTTGAGGTGTATTTCACCGAGGCTGAGGTATGGTCGGTGATAAATGAGTTACCCAATGACAAAGCGTCTGGCCCAGATGGGTTCACTGGGCTATTCTATAAGAAGACATGGCTCATCATCAAGGGAGATATAATGAATGCCTTCAACGTGTTCTGGGCATGGGACAGTAGGAGCTTCATCCTACTTAATGACGCTTACATGATTCTGTTGAGGAAGAAGGACCAGCCGGAGGAGATAAGAGACTACCACCCAATTAATCTCGCCCACAACTTCGGAAAGATGATCACGAAGTGCCTAGCATGCTGGCTTGGGACGGTGCTTGATGGGTTGGTACGTCACAACCAAACCGCCTCCATCAAGGGATGATGCATACACGATAACTTCCACATGGTGCATCTCTCATGCAAGGCGATCCATGTCAGACGTACTCCATGTGTCCTTCTCAAGATTGACATTGCCAAAGCATTCGACTCTGTGGCGTGGAATTTCCTGCTTGAGGTGCTTGAGCATATGGGGTTCGGATTGTGCTGGAGGAATTGGATTGCCGCCAGCCTATCCATAGCAAGCACTAAGATTCTGCTTAATGGCTGACCTGGCAGAAGAATTTTCCACGCCCGGGGGCTCCGTCAGGGAGACCCACTGTCGCCTTGCTCTTTGTCCTAGTCATGGAGGTCCTCAATCACATCATCAGCTGGTTGGATGAACATGGATTCTTAACTCTCCTTGGCATCAGTTTGCCATTCCGAGTTAGTCTCTATGTCGACGACGTCGTTCTCTTTATCACCCCCAGAGCCAAAGATCTATAGGCTATCAAAGCGGTGGTCTAGCTGTTTGGCATGGCGTCAAGATTGTTTTCTATTTTGGACAAGAGCGTCACTACACCTATTGGTTGCTCCGTGCAAGAGATGGACCTCGTTCGTGATACTCTGTCATGCAAGATTGAAAATTTCTCATGTCACTACCTAGGTATCCCTCTCTCCATTTACAAGCTCAAGAGAGTGGATGAACAGAAGCTGATCGACTCCATCACTTCAAGAATTCCGCAGTGGAAAGGAAGACTACTAAATGTTTTATGCTGGACTGCACTGGCTAAAGCAACTCTCTCAGCAATCCCAGTTCATATGTCCATTGCGATTGGTCTCTCGCCGTAGGCGATGGAGCAAATTGACAAACGGCGGCGAGCATTCATTTGGTGCGGTGACCTGACAGTTGCTGGAGGGAAATGCAAAGTAGCTTGGAAAACGGTGTGCAGACCACATGATCTGGGCAAGCTAGGTGTGGTGGACTTGCGCCGTGCAGGTATCGCATTCAGAGCTCGCTGGGCATGGAAACAGCGGACCGATCAGAATCTGACCTCGGCAGGCTTGCCGAACAAAAATGAGAAGGTGGTGGTCGCAATGTTCTGTGCAGCTACCGTTTCCATAATTGGTTCAGGGGAATCAACCCTCTTCTGGACCGACAACTGGATCGATGGCATGAGCATCCGGGCCATGGCACCCGCGCTATTTAGGGCGGTGTCAGCGAGGCACCGGAAGGCTCTGGTCAGTGTGGCGCTACCTGGCCGGGCTTGGGTGCGCCACATCTCTAGGGCCTTCACAGTTCAAGTGCTCGCCAAGTTTGTGATTGTTTGGCGAAGGCTACAGGTCGTGCAGCTTGTGCCAAGGTCGCCTGATGTGTTCTGTTGGAGACTCACGGCGGATGGCTCTTACTCGATAGCCTTAGCGTATGGGGCAATGTTCCTTGGATCATCTCGACCTCTGGGAGCAAAGGAAATTTGGAAGACGTCGGCACCGCCAACAGTGCGGTTCTTCTTCTAGCTCATGCATGGTAGATGTTGGACGGGGGAACGGGGATTCCGGCATGGACTCCAAGATTCCAACATCTGTATAATCTGTGATCAACTGCCGGAAACAATGGACCACCTCATCATCAGATGTGCCTTCAGTAGAGTGGTTTGGAGTATCCTGTTATATATCCAAACTACACCTCCAAGATGTTGTGTTTGTGCAGGAGGAGAGGGTGCTTGAGTGGTGGTTGAGAAACAGGAAGCTTCTACACAAGCATATGTGCAAGGGCTTCGATTCTCTCTTCTTCCTCGCGGGTGGACACTATGGAAGGAGAGGAATGCGAGGACATTCAATGGACAATCCTCTTCCCCGGCTCGTCTGGCGCTAAAGATTCAAGATGAGGCCAAGGAGTGGTGCTTGGTGGGCTACAGGCACCTGCTCTCGGTTGCTTGATTTGCTGTGATGTCGCTTGATCTTAGGTCACAAATTTAATTGCCTGTAAATCACAATCACTTGGTGCCAAGCGGCCGAGTGGCTTCAGTAATCGGGTGATTACTACTGCTACACTTTGTGCTTTGAATGTTTTTCTACTCCTGCTTAATGAATACCGTGCTCGTGCATGTTCGAGAAAATCTGAAGTATCAAACGTCTTGTATCACAAGTTTATATTACAACAATGACCCACCCACAACATGATCCCTACTGGGCTTCGGGGGGTGTAGTGGAAGCGATGCTAGCTGGAGCTGCCGCTAGTAGTTCTTCATTGTTATTGATGTCCTCGAGCGTCTTGTCTTCTTCCACAGATTTATCAGGCACACCCACCACAGCCTGCTGCCAAATACCACGGTGCTTCTTCTTTGCATGTTCTTGGAACTCCTTCAGGTGTTTCATGGTAGCCCTCCTCTCCCATGATGAGTTCCACCTCTTCCTGTCGAGCTGAGCCAAGCCATTCTGCTGACAAGCAAATAATTAATAGTCTAGAAAGAACGCAGTACACCACTGTACGATATTATTGTTAGCTAAATGCACTATCAATATCAATTGAGAATTAAATAGAGGTACCGTGTTTTTTCAACCAATCAATGAGAAAAGTGAGAATACCATACCTCTAGCATTGCAGCACTGATGCTGATTTCAGCATCTTCATCATACATGCTCACAATAAGTACTTCTCCAGTTCCTTGTCCTTCTAGCTTCGCTCCCACACTGCCACGCTCTTCGACTGTTGCTTTGAACTCTCCCTCATTATCAAGCAAGAGCATTCTTAGATACCCTGCAGCTTTTTCACCAAGGTCATCCGTTATATCAGGAACTACAACGAATGCAAGACTGCACAGCTTGGCTAGTGGAGGAATCATGGAAATAGAAAATTTCGCAGGCGCAGGTCTCAAGTGGCTGCAAGTAACAATCTCTTGGTTTCCATAATCAATACAAAACACTGCGAACTCCCTCTCTGTGGGACCCTGATGTTCACTCACAATCTGCAGAACAGGAAATTATGAGTGTATATTCACAATTTGACATACGGACAGGAGTCTAAGGAAAAAAAAAGATAAAGATTTAGGATTTTTCCTAGAGATGTAAAGTTGCAGACCAAAAAACCTTGAGCACAGAATATATATAAATATTTAAGAATATTTGTTATACATATATAAGATTGGGTTTCATCATACCATGGCTCTGTTCCAAGAATTGCCGAGGCTGAACTGGGCTAAAACCACATCTCCCTTTGTTGGATTAAATGGAATATCATTTGATGGATCATTAACTTTAGAAGTGTTTGACTCTTCAGCAGATTGAACTTCACCTTTCATAGTATTTAGGTGATCTTTAAATAAACTAGACCACTTAGCAGGAAAAATATGTGGCTTAACTTTAACTTACAAAGTGTCCGATTGAGTATTTATTGTTTGATCTTGATTTCCCAACGTATCAGAGGCATCTTTAGAAGTTTCTGATATTTCATTGAATTTCAGAGAAGCAAGCTGTCGTTGGATGTTGTCCACACGATGGTCACCAACTATATGGGCATAGAACTTTCCACCACCAAGGACTTCAGTTACAATAACCTTAAAAGAACATGAAGCAAAAGTTAATTAGAACATTTGTATTGTGCATGTTTTCATGTTACAGTAAAAAAAAGAATTAAGTAGAAAAACCTTGAAAGTCTCTTTTCCATTTTGTTCAGTCATGGATCCTTGGGGAATGACTTCTAGTTCATTGTAATTCTCCCACACCTGGAAAGCAAGAGTGCTATAATTAACTGAACATTACATGTTCTCTATCTATTATAAAAACAGAACTACATCACCTTCAGTTTCTTCTGCTTTGCGGTTTTTTCTGCCTCGATGAGATTTTGAGCATATGGATTCCTGTCGAGTCCAAATGAACTAAGTCTGGCTAGGCCAACTTGAAGAAGAACAGAAGCCATATTGGTCTTGGACTCCCATAAGGAACCTAAGAATGTTCCATTCTTGTCCACTGCTTCAATCTCAATCTGCACAAGCACGTGCACTCAACATCCTTTAGAGAAATGCATAGCCAAGAATATGAACAGAGCCAAGAGAAAAATGTAAATAGAAGTAAATAAACATAATGAACAAGAAGTTGCAAATAGACAATCAAATGAAAAAGGAAATAGGAAATAATGTACCTCTACATCACGTTGGAGTATCCTTCTTCTCATCAAACTAATGGCATCATCTGAGTAGGGTTCGTTTTTACCAGGGCACCGGACACAAGAGAATGAAAAGGCAATGGTGCTTGTCTCATGAGGTATTGTTAGTTTAAAGCGGTGGCCACTAAAAATGTAGTCAACAACAGCAGAATGCTTTTTATTTCGCTGCAACAAATGGAAAAACTCTCTCGCCTTCTTTGCAGGAACCTAGAAAATGAAGTTGGATTAAATAATTGATCTGAGGCAAGAAACAACAATAAAAAACTTCTCTAGCAAGAGAAAAATCCTAACTGTTGTCAAATCATTCATGTGAGTCACAGGATAATCCTTTTTGGAGTGATATCCTTTCTTTGCTTTTTCAGCATGTGAATAGGCCCCCAGGAGTGCATCATAGTGGTGTGACCTCTCCTCGTAGTCCCGATGTCGTGTGATATCAGCAAATCCTCGCGAGAGCAGGAGCACAGCCACATTGGCTCCAAGCGGGCTGCTAGAGCCATTAGGGGAAGGAGAACCAGTTCCATCAACCAGCGAGGGTAGGAAGACGGATCCATAATTTAAAACTCTGGTGCCAACTTGGTTGGTTTTGTCAGTGACAACTTGTCCATTTGCAATGTTGATTCTCCTAGAATACTCCATTAAGACATGAACCTGAACGTTTAAAGTTGAAGGAGTCAGATCATGAGATCAAATTTTTAAAGAACAAAAATTCTATGTTCTTTTTTTAATTTATCACTAACAAGTAGTATATTGTTTTAAAAAGATAATGAACAGAACAATACATTTCCCATACCTGTTTACCAATTAGTCGTGTGCGCAAGAATTCCTTGGCTGCACGAGCAAAATGTTCAATAGTTTCGCTCTCTCTAGAAGGATGAACCAACTTAGGAGCTCTTATGCTAGAAAGGTTTACTCGGTGTTCTGCCAAAGGACTTCCACAAGGCGCAACATCATCAGCAACAATTACACAGTACCCGTTCACCACCTCTATGACCTGTAGTGATATTAAATCCAAACCATATTAGTACAGATGATAATGCATGGGCAATTAAATAGATCCTGTTGCAATCTTACAACCATAGAATGTAAGATTTGCCAAAAAAATTATATAATTTGTTAATAATTTTTCAAAATAATAGAGATGAATCTTCAACTCATGTGCACCACCAGGAGTTGATGTTCTCATAAAAAGAACAGCTGTATTATACTTAAACTACCCTCTATGATTCCAGAATAAAATAACTGCACACTTTGGTCACACCCACTCATCCAGTGCCAGTATTTTGATCGATGCACTTGACCAGAGGTTACAGTATGCAGGCGCTCAGCATGTTACCCTTATTGCCACTTATTCCCCACAATTGATAAGAGGAAGACCATGTAAGCCACAATTTAGCAGCCGCTCCTTCAGTTCAATCAGTGCACATATTCTGCAGGGATCCATTTTTCTGCGCAACTTTACTAACACAAAACAACAAATACTGGTGCTGAATGGTGTGCATTAAATTAAATTACACTGCATTAAATCATCTTATCAACAATTCAACATACAAATATGGGTGCCCAAAACATTGTCCAGCCATCATTAATTGTGACCGCTGTTGCACTACCAGCCTCAGGCACACTGCGGCAATACATGTTAAATTAACAAGGCAAAAGATCGATTTGAATTTGCTACTTTTTTACACATACATAGAATATTCTTTCATAGATAACTAGATCAAAATATTCATATAGTCCTTTTTCGTATTTTCATAAAGGGCAGACCCAGTGCCAGAGGCTCCCACACGAGTGGGGTCTGGGGAAGAGAATAACCGAAGCAAAGTCTTACCCCCGCAGAAATTCTGCAGAGAGACGGCTTCGTATTTTCATATAAGAAAGATTTTCAAGAGTAGATTTTGACTTTTAATTTCTCTTACATAATCAAATGTTACATAAAATCAATCAACAACATAAAAGTGTCTTGAATATGGACCTCCCGATGCAATTTTTTCACAATAAAACATATATATTTGAATAATTGTTGGTCAAAACTTGTCAAGCTTGAGTTCAATGCATCAAAATATGGCTTACATTTATGATGGATGTAGTATTCTTGTTTCTAGGGCAATAAACCTTCAACGTATGCAATTAATGTTTCCATTTCTAATGCAAATAAATTAATGCTACTTCTATTTAACTGAACATGAAAAAGGAACTGAATATTGTCTATTGAAAAGAACATGAATAGTTGTAAAGGAACTAACTTTTCCTGTGAATTTCTGGTTGTGTATGGGTCTTGTATTTGTAGCGGGTGGCCGAAATCCGGTCCATATCCTTAGTTGTTCCTTCTTAGCCTGAATATCTGCATTCTTTAGCTTTTGTTTGGTTTCTGCCCCAAGCATGTTCGAACTCCATTCCATATACTTTGCAAACCCCTGTATGAAAAAGTGATAGGAGGTGCTCGAAGGTAAGTTAAATTTAATAAGAAATAACTAATGTAGCAACATTTTATTGGTGAAAGGACAAGCAATAATCCGTACATTTTCTATAAGCTCAAGTGCTAAGTCCTTATCAGTATTTCCATCACAATAATACACTGAAGCAAACATGTTATCAAAACTGTCTGTGCCCCTCAATATAATCCGTACCTACATAGAATGTGAATATATAGGAATTATATTATTCAAAAGGTTAGTATTAAGCTCTGAATTGTAATAACTTAATGTTAATAGTGAACAAAGCAAACTTACTTCTCTGTTCAGAACTCTTGTCTCGGTGAAGTGTTTGGCCTCTCTACCGAACCTATCTGGTGGAATTTCAGAATAAGTAGATGATGATGGTACGAGCTTCTGTTCTGCTGCCATAGGTACTTGGGCTGTTGTTGTACTGTTCACATCAACATCTCTAGTAGCTCCAGCTTGAGAAGAACTTGGAATGAATGCTCGTCTTCCCATAGATGGAGCCTATGATATGAGTTTATGAGTCCGGCAAACATTTTTTGTTCAAAAATATTCAATTCAAGAAGAGGTAAACGAAAGAGTAAAAAGAAAACATACAACAAGAATATTACCTGAACTCCAGCAACATAAACCTGAACAAAATGAAAACTAGGAAACAAGTAAACTCGGATGGTACTACCATCACGGACTTGCTCGACAATAGCCTCCAAGGCCTTCCCTTTCATTTGAGCAAAAAAACCCTTTACTTCAGAAGCGTTGGTCGATGATGGCAGAATTCTAGTTGAAGAGCCTCTATGATGCCATGTTCCTAGATAAACAACCAATAAGATATACATTTTATGATCACAATGCAACCAACAAGTGTGTGCTCTAATGCACGTTAACTAGACGTTTGGTAATTAAATCTCATATACTAACCTTACTCGAACAACCTAAACCTTGATCTTTAGCCTTTTCCTCCAATCTTAACAATTCTGTGGTATATGGATTGTTGTCACCCTTACGACGACCTTGCTCTTTTACCTGATCAACCAGAATAGCATTTGGAATTAGATGGTACATAAAATAGAATATGAGAAGATCACAAAAGCAATAGAGAGTGAAAGATCATCTCACCTTGGCAAACCCGTTGGCAACTACAAGGTACGCAATGTTTGTGTCACCAAGATAAATTGTTCCATACTCACGGCCTGGAGCAGTAGAGTCCACTTTAAACAAAATATCCTGCTTTCAGTTTTAGCTCATATCAGCTATCAGAAACATCAGATGCTATGCAAAAGGAGAGCTCATGAGAGTATCAGAGTACATATATGTATGTGTATATATAAAACATGTGGAGTGACCTTTCCGATGCAGAGTTTCCTCAAAAACTCCCTACTTTCCCAAGCAAATGGCTCGTCTGTTCCATAGCGACGTGCCTAATGCAATCATGAAATCAGTATTAGGGCACCACACATGTGAAATCTGGATATGCGGATGTACATGAGATCTTACCAGCCTCGGAGCAATGATGCCCGACAAGGTGAGTGACTTCTCAGGTGGGACTGCATCCCCTGGTACACTGTCCATTATTAACAGGGTGTCACCAGAAGGCACAGCCTTGACCTTCCCCCTCTTCCAGCATGAGGATGCCACGGCTGAAGCAGCCATTCCCTGCTGCCAATAACGAACCAGATGATTAGAGTACATATGAGCAGCAAACCAATCAGAGCGTTTGAGGGCGCAAATAAAATAGGAAGTGTGTGCAGGATACGAAAGGTTAGTGCCGTGCCATTGTAGAACCGGCCTGCTGGGAAAGAAGCCCGGCAGCGGCAACTGTGACAAAATCAGCTGATGGCATGCGATTAGCGGAAGCTGAGAGGTTATATACCATGATAGAATAAGAATTTGAATTTGGGAGAGTACGTCCCTAACTGTATTTTTAGTCTTAACTAGGCCAAGTCAAAGATAGAGCCATGCCACTCCCCAGTCCACACACACACCCTAACCCCCTCCACCCACCATCGAACACACCATCACACACAAAAATTACCAATACTTTTTTCCAGACCGGCACCAGTAGCTTCATCTGATCCAGAAGCTTTTCTTTTATTAGCCTGGAAGGGGGGAAGGGACATGCATAGGTCCAAAAAACTTTGATTCTGGCCTTGTTCACTTCCCCATCCCAACCCAAAATATTTCCTCTTCCACCCATCACATCAAATCTTTCGACGCATGCATGGAGCATTAAATGTAGGTAAAAAAGATAACTAATTGCATAGTTTGTTTGTAAATGTCGGGACGAATCTTTTAAACCTAGTTAGTCCATAATTGGACAAATTTTGTCAAATAACAACGAAAGATGCTACAGTAACTTTTCAGCTACTTTTCGCGAAGTGAACACACCCTCTACTCGTTCACCCAAAACCGTGCGTGCAATCGTATATAGGTCTAAAAATCTTGGGAAAGAAACCGTTCCTCGCCAACTTCTTCTTCCTCGTGCTCGACGCTACTTCTCCAGACCGGCCCCGTACGGCGCCGCCATCGTCGGCATCTCCACGCCCAGACCCGAGTCGTATCGTACGTCGTCAGAAGCACCACTTAGGCTGGAGCAAGTTGCTGGCCGCGGCGATGCAGACCAGCTGGGTAACGGTGGCGCACTGCCGCAGCAGGTCTTTCTTGACAACCAGGTGCGCTCCCCGAGCTCGTCCCTGCAGGGTGACGTGCGCACGGAAGCTGCGTCCCTGTCCCTCCCTGTCGTTCCGATCCCGCCGCGAGCATCAGCGCCGGAGCCCAATCCAGTGAAAGCAAGACGCAAGCCAGCATAGCAAGTCGCAAGGCAGGCCCCATGAAGCTAGCCGCTAATAGCAACCGGTGCTCCTCCGCTGATCAGATGGATCGCTGGGTCGGTTGCGGTTTTCTCTGTAGATCACCCAAACCCCATCTTTACACAAGATCCAAAGGAACTTAGGCGCAAAACGAGATAATTTCACTCCAAAACCTACCGATCCATCACACTCGAACTAAGAATTAACCCAAAACAACGGACGCATCCATCAGAATTAACCCCAAGCAACGCATCCATCACAAATTCACAATGAACCCCAAGCAACGGACGCATCCATCAGCGTTCAGCGAGGCTTGGGATGGCAGGGGCAGATCGATCCATCCCGGGACTTAGTACGTACCTCCGGCGCTTCTGCGAGCTAGCGAGCGAGAGCTCACCCTCCGGTAGCTAGGGCCGAGGAAGAACGAGACGCGAGGGGGACGGAGGAGGCTGAGTGAAATTGGAGCGATCGGCTTTGCCGGCCTATTTTGTAGGGGCCAGCGGGGTTTGGAGTCGTTGGTGGCCGGATTGCGGCACTGGTGTGGCTTAATTTATCGTGTCCTTTTCGGCTTGTTCGGCCGATGTAGCATAGCAGGTCTCTTTTTTCTCTCGTCAAAACTGTCGTGGTGGCAGTCAGGCGCAACCTATTCCATCTCCTTCTTTATAACTCCGTATTTTGGTTCGAGGAGCAAATACTAAAATATATCCGCAATCCTATCTGGTGGGTATCTGGAGATCTATTTTAAACGTAATTAATCCTATACTAGTCAACATGCACATGCGGCACGCACGTGCGTAGAAGATATCATGTTAATTTTTTATTTTTTAGCTTAAATTGTTATTATTTTATTATCTTTTTATTTTTATATTTTTTTAATCTAACATTTTTTTTGATAATTCAGATGGCATTTGGGCAGTTAGTCGGTAAGAGATATGAAAATGTGATGTGTTGCAAGTAGTTTTTGGGTGAGGTGCGTGAACTCGTCGGCATAGGACGCCATCTCCGGGATGCCGTTGAACCATAGCCCGTTCCACACTACCGTGCGGAACCTGGTGGCGCCGCTTGAGTCCACCATTGCGATCTCCGGCGGCTCGCCTCTCGTGACAACCACGTACCGTAAGGTCCCCGGCGACAGGTCGTTGGCCGCCTTCCAGGACTAGAGGTACCACTCCGTATCCGTGCCAGCATGAGCATGTGTAGTGTTATTTTCAACTACATGATGTATCTATTGTGTGCTAACACTGAGATGTTATTGCCTAGGAGTAGAACATCTCTGTTCAAAGATGCCTGCAGTGAACTTGATGCTATCCTCAAGAGTCAAGATGGTAAACACCCGTCTCTGACATAATCGGCAGCCAGGCCCAAAAAGGTTTGCTTCATGATGCATGGGCGCTTGCCCAAGGGCTGATGCAGCTACCAGGTGGTGCTGATGCCGATGCCGATGCTGGTGATGATGAAGAGAACAATATGTGGAAATTAATCGAAGGCGTATGGGTCGAGATGCTCTGCTTCTCTGCAGTTAGATGCAGGGTTTCCTGCACGCCAAGAACCTTGCCTACGGCGGGGAGTTCCTCACCTACGTGGCGCTCCTCATGTGGAACTCAGGATTGGAGACGTTCGCGGACAAGCAGCAGAGGATGCAGCTCCGCCTTTCCAAAGAGGAGAGGCTGGAACTATTAAAGAGGAGTGCTCCCGTCTCGCACCACGAGGTTATACGTGTGTGCATATGACACTAATGAATCAATATTGTTCGTAACGTGTGTGCATATGACACTAATGAATCGATATTGTTCGTAGCGTATAGGTGGGCTGGGTATTCTTTTTGTTGTGAAAAAATAGCGATATGAGGAACACGGCATAAACACGCGTAAAGAATTAAAAGTTTTTCGGCCGGGTCCGTTTGTCAGGTTAGGACGGGAGATTAGATGCGTTGGATCTATGATCTAAGGGCTAAAACATATGGTGGGTAAGAATTGCCGAGTAACAGGTATTTTTCAATTCCTTCGCTCTTTTATAGTATAGATCTTGTGGGTATGTACCTGGAGAATTTAAACGTATACTCGATCGTATCAAGCAAGGAGTGACAATATGTAATCTGAAACAAAATCATGTTAATTAATTGAAATAATTTATATGGCCCTTCATGCATATATAATTGTAATATATATTGCGGAGAAAGATTGTGCAAACAGCTTTAATTAATTAATTGCATACTTGCATGCGCCTATAAGCTCTAATGAGATGACATTAATAATTTATAACAAAGAAATATATATGGCAAAATGGTTGCACATGGTCATCTGTCCTGTCCGGACTCGTGCCTTCCTGGGCCTACGCAACGGACAGGCTCAACACCACATCTACGTCTCTTTCATCTCTGAAAATTTCCCTATTCGCACACATCGGTGTCACAGCGTCACTGTGCATACGCCTGCTCCGCTGTGCCTCTTCCCCCACTACGATGCATCCCATCGTCGGCCGTGCCGCTCCCCATCTCCCGTGAGTGGACGGCGCTGGACGACTCCGGCCGAGCAGCAGTGATGCTGGAGGAGCCGCGTCGGCGGGCGCGAGTAGGCGTGGGAGAATCGTAGGAGGAGCGATGGGCCGACATCCGGTAGTGGAGGTGTACGCTGGATCGACATCCCTCTAACCCAAGCTTACTGCCTACCGTAGTTCCCCACTAGAGAGGCCATGGCCGTCGGCGACGCCGAAGTATTTCAGGCATTCCAGACTTATGTTTTAAGTGTTTAATTTAGATGTTGCAAAAGAAAATCTAAAATGTTGCATATATTGTAATGACAATATACTCATATTGCAAGCGTATATTTTCAAGTGTTTCACACTACTACAATAAACTTAACAGAGACGGGCAAAAAGGGTTTACCAAGGCGGGCAACCTGTCCGCCTTGGACGAAAGGTCATGGTAAATCAATGATTTACCGAGGCGGACCAGTTGCTCGCCTCGGTTAATGAAAATAAAAAATTTAAAAAGAAAGAAAAAAGTCCACACCTAGACCAGCCCTGGATCTGGGCCTCGCGCCGCCACCACAGCAGCACGAGCCCTCCTCACCGGATCCGGTTCCTCCTCGCCAGATCCAGGGTCCTCCTCGCTGGATCCGCCGGTGCTGGAGGTGCTCCGCCTCCCTGTGCTCCCCACTGCTCCTTGCCACGCTGTTACCGGATTTGGATTCCCCGCACACGTCACCGACGGATCCACACTGCTAAGGGAGGGAGAAGAGGGAGCCGCCACCGGATCCATCGCCTGTGAGGGGAGGGGCGCCACCGCAGAGGGAAGCCGGTGCACCGCCGCCGTTGCCACCCCTTGCGCCCCGCTGTGGCCTACCCACCGCTGGGAGGGACCTCACGTGCAGGGCCGTTGTCGTGGCCGCCCCGTGCGCCCCACCATGGACTGCTCGCTGCCGGCAAGGTCCTCGCACACACGGCGCGCCGGCTTGCCCGCCTGAGGAGGAGGGAAAGGGTGGGGCGCCGCTACCTGCTGTGGAGGAGGGGAAGGGTGAGGCGCCTCTGGGAGAGGGTTGGGGCACGGCCAGAGATAGGAGGGAAAGGGTGGGGCACTGCTGCTCGCTCGGTTGAGCAAGGGCGCTAGGTGAGAGGAAGAGGGCGTGGCTAGGAAGGGCGCGCTTGGGTGGGGAGGGGGCTGAGAGAGGAGCGAGATGCAACTGCTCGAGTGGGAGAGAGAGAGAGGGGTGAATCTGAAACCCTAATCTCCTGTATTTATACTCACTCTCATTATCGGGCCTCACCTGGGCCTGCTGGGCCTCAAGAATATTAACCGAGGCGGGCATTATAAGATGCCCGCCTCCGAAAATGGGGCTATTTTTGGAGGCGGACCTCTTATAATGTCCGCCTCGGTTAATAGATTTTAGGAGGCGGTTGATTGTGACTGCCTCAGTTAGTAAAAATGAATGCCTCGGTTAATCGCAGGCATTAACCGAGGCGGTTGAAATGTCTGCCCGCCTTCGAGACCATTTTCTAAACGTCTCGCATAAGTTTTTTAGTAGTGTCAGACATATGTTTTGAGTGTTTTATCTGGATGTTGCAAAAGCAAATCTGGGTGTTGCATATATATGTATGCTGCAATAGTATGTTTCAAATGTTTCAGGTGTTTGATAAGTATGTTACAAGTGTTTCATATATTATATGAATGTCATATATGTTTTGCAATGGCTATCAGGTGTTTTGCAAGTGTTTCAGACGTATGTTGCATGTGTTTCAGCGGTTTTGAACGTATGGTGCAAGTGTTTCACCTAGATGTTGCAAATATAGATCTGGTGTTGTACATGTTGTAACCGTACCCGTCTGTTGCGGCCGCCTGCTGGGGAATTGTGCATGCGCGTGGGAAGCGGAGGGGGATGGAGGCAGGGCGCATGGGTTCCCGAGCACGTGATGCGGAGGGAATGGAGGCAGGGGCACGCGGGGGAAGCAGAGGGGGCGCGGGCGTCCGGACGGGGAGGCACGATGGTTCTCGCGTGCGCTCAAATGTTCGTGAAATGGAGCAGTAGGTGCCGGCACCCGGACGCAAGAGTCCATCCGGACGTTCGGGCGCTAGCCATGCCGTATCTATATCTATACCTACCTAATAAGATTAAAGTGCCAAAATTGCTCCACATTTGTTTGGTTTGGCTTGTAGCCAACCGTAAGGGCATGTTTGGAAGCCCGGTAGTTAGGTCAAAACCCTTGTAAATTACGGGTCTGTAAACTTTTACAACTGAAATAGAAATTTGTTCTTTGGATGGTCGGTGAGGCTACTAATTTTACATCTGGAATGAGCCAATACCATTGTAAAATAAAAACGCCTCCCTCGGCCTGGAAAAGAAAACGGCGAATGTCGGGCTTCTTTGCTCGACTCGTCTTCAAGGTAGACTCCTCACCGGTCGTAGTTGTTGGAAATCCCTCCTCACTTAATCTTGCAGGAATCTCTCCCTCACTCTACATGTGTTTATCACAAACACTCTTCCACTTTCTCATGGATGAACACACACAGGAATCTACTATCTATACTATAATTGACCAATTAGAATTATTTTAAGTCCACCAAAGAAAACGTACCCGCTGAGACCCTCCAACTATTATGCACCCAAGAAATTGCACATAGTAAATCGTCTTCATTGAAATCAATGGCTAAACAAACACCTAAACACGATCCGATCGCTGTCGATGAAAGTTTGATGCAAGCTTCAAACTCACCCCCGCCCCGCGCTTCCACCCTCACAGTATCACCGGTCACGGTTCGAATACTACGATCATCACGGAATAAAAAAAGGTCGCGAGCAGTTAACCCGCCGTCGTCTCCTCCGTAACCGGTCGCCGGCCTCCTCAGGTCGAGGCATCCCTAGCCGCCTCCGTCGCGGCGCGTGCGCAGCTCATCGGGGAGCTCCTGCGCGGCATCAACCAGCGCCCACAGGTTGCCCCGGAGGCCGCGGACGAGCACCGCCGCCATCTCCCTCACCACAGCGGCCGCGGCCGCACCGCCATCTCTAGGAAGCAGGACGCCCCCGCGTCAACCGGATCAAGGATGTGGACTTGCCGCTGCTCCCCTTGGGCCCATGCACGACGACGACTGGAGTGCGGCAACGCTCCATCGTGCACCGTTACGCTCTATCGATCTACGACCTTCCTTCGCGTCGTCCAATGCTCGCCGTCGAGAGGGTAGACGATCGACGCCGCCGCGGACGTCCATCGCCAGTTCCTCCATCGCGTCATCGAACGCTCGCCGTCGAGGGTAGACGATCGACGCTGCCACGAACGTAGCAACGAGGTACCTACTCCATCAATCTTCCTTGTTTTGCCATGGGCTTGCTGCGCCACCGCCGCCGCCGCCATCATGACTTCCTGCCGGTCGCTGAAGCTAGGTTTGCCTTGCCCGCATCCGCTAGAACTGCCTTGGCCGTCGTTTGGTTTTGCCTTCGCCGTCGCTAGGTTTTCCGCGGCCTTGGTTGTTCCCTCCTGCCTACGCCCTGGTTTCCTTGCTGATGGTCGGCTGCTACTACCTGCTTGCCTACTGATGGCTGACTGCTGGAGAGGAGCGCGCCCGACGCGTTGTGGCTCACGACGGCGCCCTCCGCGACCACGGCACGCCGAAGCCCCACTACCGGAGCGCAGCTGCACGCCCGCCTCCTCCAAGTTGGCCTGCAGGCACTGCTCCCTGTGGGCAACACGCTCATCGCCTCGCACAGAAACGGTTTGATGAAATGCACAACAGAGTAATGTCACCTGGAAAACGTTGCTTATGGTGTATTCACTCAGCGGCAATGCTACCCAATGCTTGCTTCTCTTCAACAAGATGCGGGCGGCGGGGCTGACCTGTGATGATGCAACACTGCACTCTTGTTGATGCTTGCACCGAGCTGCCCCGCCCATCTACTGGCTATGCAATTCACAAGATTGTAGTGCAGAGTGGATGGAATGCAATGGCCGAGGTCAGTAACTCCCTGATTTCCCTGTATACTAAATTCAGTTTGCTTGATGATGCCGTGCGGATCTTTGAGTCCATAGAGATGCATACCATTGTATCGTGGAATTCACTTATTGATGCACTTTTATGTGGTCATATAGGTCATCATAATGTCCTTTTCTTTGTTGCAGCAGCAGGCTCACCTTGGTTACAGGAGGCTCCTGCTTTTCATGTATGATCTTTTCTTGCATATTTTATTTTGGGGTCCGTTCATTTCTTTTGTTAGTGCTAGATGTCTATCAGATTTGTATATTATATTAATATGGAATAGTTTTATCCTAATGCAAATTGATAGCAAATCTTGTTCAACAACCATCTACCAGCGAATGCCCAACCATCCGGTGAATGCACTTACTGCTCTAACAATTATTGTTTTTTATTCTTTGCACAGGTTGCCTCAACTAGCTGGTGCCACGGTATTTCAATCAATATAGTATGTTACAGTTACAGGCTTTCGTCAGTAAACATGCCAGACATGTAAGATCAAATTCTATTGTAATAGCTGCTTCTCCATTTCGTGTTGTTAGTGCAATATAACCTCCTTAGGCTTTGATGCATAATCATTTTTTTAGTATAACACAACCTTTTGTTTTAGGAAAGACACATGATTGCTGCTACATAATTAACCATAATAGCTTATTTAAATAGAATTAGGCTAATGGCTTGTATTGATTGATTGCCAATTGACTATTCATATCCTTTCGTGCCTTGTTGACTCACTTTTTCGCATTGTATTTCCTGAATTATTGGCTGCTCTACGCATCAAATTATCTTTTAGTTTATTATGAAAGTGAAAACTTAAATAATGTATGCTGCTTTAAGTTCTGAGAAATACAGATGATATCCTGGAGTTGATCTGAATAGGGTTAACCATGGTTGGCACTCTCCACCCAACATATGTGTTAGCTAAATGAGTTTACTGTGTTTGAACATAGGAACATAAATTTCCTTCCCTTTTTAGGAAGCATGAACTGCAGGTGTGGAAAGAAACATCCATTCACATACATTTTCACAAAGAACCAACACATTGATGAGATAGCTTTGATTCTCACAATTCTCATTGTTACTTCAGTTCCCATATAGAAATTTTCCAAGAATATAAATATGGTAAAACTAGAAGCCGCAGCCGCATCAGATTTAAGCAGAAGCGAACAACCGTAGTTGTGGCTTAAGGGCTTTTAGATGTTTGAGAGAATTTGCTTTCTGTTACATTTGTCTAGACATCAATAGTTTGGTTTAGGTGTCTTTATCTACCTTCAAATTTAGTTCTACAACTGATTTTACTAATATTACTTGATTTTTTGACTGTGATGTATAATTTTTTATTTTGTTATTCTATCTTTTAATCTGTGTGCTTATAAGCCAAGAATTGAAAGCCACCGCCTATTGCAGTAGTTGTTTGCATTGTTTCTTGTATAGGATAAGCTGGGAAAGGACATTAGTGTATATGAACAAGATACCTGGGAACTATGGAGTTGGGTTTTTGATGAATTTATTAATCTGCGAGATATGGAATTGCCCTTTTAATTCTCCCTGTTGTTAACGATAAAGAATGACTATCGGAGCCTGTAAAGGATGGCCATGCTGATGGAATCTTGGATTTATTACCAATTGACCTGGAGGCCAAGAATGGAGATGCATCCTTCATCATAAAGCAATGAAACAGGAGGAAGAGCAGCTTCAAGACACATGGCTCAAGACACAGGAAGAAGAGGAAGCCAGGAAGAGGGAGGAAGCTACAATAGTTGATTTAGATCTTGAGACACAGTATAGCAAGTTACATGAGCTGCTTACGAAGACAACTCATTTTGGAGTTTCTACTCGAGAGAAAATGGATAGATTGCTCGAGTATGAAATTCCTACTGTGTGTTGAACCCATTTTATATGTTTTTTCATTCTTGTAGTGTTTTGCTTCTTTTAATTTGCTGACGATGGTGGTGTTGCCTGGTTGTTCTAGGAAAGTTTCAAAACTCAATATGAAGGGCCACAAGCAGAAGAGAAGAAGAAAGGGTGTGGCTGGAAGAGGAAAGCTCAGTCCCAGTTTTTGTGTATGTGTTCGTTATGTGAATCTTATATATTTGATTATACAATGTATAAGATGTGTGAATCTTATATATCTGAATGTTCGTTTTATTTTTGAAAATTTTATCTTCTTTTGTATTTTATCATAGCGTTAGCACGAATCTCCTCAACATACTCTAGGACATACAACCTGATAAATGGCAATGGCATCTTCAGTTTATATCAGAACAAGTATGTGTTCCCTATTCTTTCTCCTGTGAATTGTATGTGCAAAGGCAAATTGTACCTTCTATTAATATGTTTGTGTCAAAACCGGTAGGCGTCATGCAGAGACATTCTTCTGGAGGATAGGATTTTCCGGCTAGAGCATGCAGTCATACTGCGGGATAGTGTTGATGTACCCAGCATTGAGAGTATGGTGGCAGGAATGCGGTTACTTGATCAAGATACGTTGCCAAGAACATTCTAATTTCAGTGAAGGAATGTTCGGGAACAACATTGTTTGGACCGTGGCAATAATTATTCGAACTTCATTTTTTTAAACAGACATAACTGCAAAGTGCAATATATACATGTTTATTTATACTATATTTATGACGTGGGAGTGGGAGAACAGGCATACTTTGCAATTCATAGCTCAAAGAAAGGGTGGGCTACACATGGTGCGGGGCAAGGTGCCAGCGAGATAAATTTTTGGGTGATTCGGAGATGAACTGGATGCATATGTTTCATTATTTGGTTGTTTTCATATGCATCCCTGAAATAAGTCCGTAGAGTTAGCACGAGCACTCTACTCTACTAGTAATAAAAGTAGACAACAAAACGCAAGCCACACAACTCCTGTTGTTTTTCCATTCATTTATAGACTTTAACAACTACGTACATGCAAAGGATACCAACCGGCCAATTCCACTTAGCCGTAAGTCACGCCATGCAAGCCTCTAGGGCTGACCTCTTCACCGGCCACTAATGGCCTAGCAGCACATCTCGTGCATGCATCCATCCACGCCTGACCGATTCAGGTCGCTCCTTCCAAGCATCACGCCTGACCCTCTCGCCTTTCTTGACCTTTCTTTACCTGCAATCCAGTAGCAAAACCCCATGCAGCACCGCTTCACACGGCAACACCCGCATCACACGGCACGTCAACATCTTGGCCACAAGCCACAGACACTTATTTTCTACGTGCAACTAACAACGTAAACATGCAATGCACTAATGACAAGATTAAACACTAACAGTAGTTGCGCGGGATTAGTGGCGGCGTCGCCGGGTTAGGGGCTCCATGATCCCTCGACTCGACTGAGGCACCGCACGGATTCAAGACGAATGTCGCAGCGGTTTACGAAATCCGGCAGCGGCGCGAGCAAATCCATGGCGAGCGGCGGCGCGAGGCGCTTCGGTCATGACGTGGGGCGTGCGGGCTCCTGCGGCTTCCTCCTGCTCCTGCCCCGTGCACGAGGAGTGGTAAGCTGCACGCGAGCTGGCCTGGGCGGCGGCTGGTGTGTGCGGCGGCCTCGGCTCGCTGCGGCCTGGACGCGCGATGGCTTCGGCGAGTGGCAGCCTGAGCGCGCGGCCTGGAGCCTGATTATTCTTCTTCCTACGCTCATGGCTCTTGCTCGTTTCCTCCATGGTCATGGATTATAGCCGGTTTGGTATTCAGTTCAATTCACCCAAACAATGTTTTACAAGGGAAACATATTCCGGTTGTCTTGTGCACAAGAATTTACAGACGGAAGCAAATTACAGATGAAATAATTTACAGAGCTTCCAAACAGGGCCAAGCCACTCTCTTTACCTTCGCGTAATACACTCAAGCTCGTTCACGAGTCCGTATCCTTCCCAAATTCTGTGTTATATTCAATCTTCGTCCGCTACAACTCCACCAGACAAAAAGGCTCGCATGGCCAGCCTCAACCAACACGTGCTCTGTCGCCAGGGCCTCCCGCCTGCACGCGCTCTCCTGCAGCATTCTCTACTCATGTTACAGCTCCTCTATCTCTATATCTTGCTCACCGATAGCTGCTGCGATGGCGGCAGCAGACGCTCCGGCCTCATGGCCCACGAGTCCACGACGCGTCTACATGGACAGCAACTACGGCAATCGTCTCGGTCTCCCCGCGGACGGCGGCGGGCCTACGAGCGCTCCCGCGATGCTTCTACGCGGACGGCGGCGGGCCTACGAGCGCTCCGACTATGGGTCTACGCGTGGATGGCGGCTCCTCGGCCTCCTAGCCCATGTGCTGCGCGGCGCGAAGCGAGCAGCCAGCCGTGCGTCGTGCAGTGCTCTACCTTGCGTCATGCGTATGCAATATACGGCCGTTTTCTCTTCTCTTAGAAAAATAAATCCAGAAATGCTTTAGAAGTACAAATGGAAAGGGTGTCCCAGGCTCCCAACAACAATTACCTTATTACCCTTAATTAAAATAAAATTAGTTGGCGAAATAAATTTTGCACATATCGGATGGTTCAAATAAATCATAGACTTATAGATACTCAAAAATACGTATTAGTGCCTATACCAACCGGGAACTGCTCCAGGACACCTCTTTTAAAAAAATTGCACTGATCTTAAAGCAAAGCTCTAGTTAATGAATTGTTAAATTGATTATTTTCATTTGGATCCAGTACGGGTCCGGCCCTACCCTCGCCCAAATGCATCATGCCCGGCCCAACACAGTCTGGCACCACCATCTCATCTCATCATCGGCCTCCTGATCCCGTCCCCTTTCCCTTCCATTCTTTTTTTTTTTTTCACACCGAGCCAAGCGGCGACGTCGCTGCTGCAGCCACCACGGGGATGCTGCCCAACCATCTCCCTGGCTCCCTGCTATCTCATCCTCTGATCTGTCGTTTAGCTTTCAAGATGACAATAGGTACATACCCGCTAGGTGCAACTAACCTATACCCATGCCCGTGAAAAAAAATGCCCACTAAAAAACCTATACCTGCAGACAGGTACAGGTTTATGTTCATACCCGTGCCCGAGCAAGTAACAGATACCCGCGGGTTGCCCATGCCCGCAATTGATTAAATGGAGCTTTGCTTTAAGATTCGTGTAATTTTCTAAAAAAAGAGGTGTACTGGAGCAGTTCTCATACCAATCACCGTAAAAGAGCTCATTAAGTTCTTAGCCCTTCTATAATAAACAAAAATTCCCACACTAAGTTCTTGTTATAATTTTAATTAGGAATAAAATTTATTCTTGTTAGAACTTGAATTAACGATGGTCTTATAAGCAAACCGTAAACTAAAATCTTGAGTAGTCTGTTATCTAATAAAACCTAAATAAATACAACTCCAAGTTGCATATATATACCAATGTAGTCCTCGGCAAGAGTTGCCGTGTGAAAAGTCAGGAGAGACCTCCATCATAATCATCAACAGGCTGACAAATCCTTGGCAAGACACCAACCAACTCCTTGCCATCGCGTGACGACTTTAATCATACATTAGAATTGCATATTTTAATGAATCATCAAAAAAGTCACGTAACTCGATATTTTACTCTATCAACACAAAAATAATAAGAACATTAAAGCTATATATTTAAAAGTAATATTCTTGTGTCTTTCAATGGAAAAAAATATGGAGATCGTATTCTGATTCGATACAGACCTAATAAGACATTTGTCATATTGTTATCAATATTAACTTATGTATATTATGATGTCATGGTCATCATAAAATAATTACAGCCTTTAAATTTTCTAGGTATAGTAAAACATAAATAGCGGCCCTGTTTTGCAGAGCTATAGGAAATTCTAGATGTAGAACTGCAGACATGTTAAGTGTAGCTACATGACTTTTTTCATTTATTTTTTAGATTAAATAAAAATAGTTTAAATCACTTTAGTTAGCCTACAAATTATAGATCCAGCATAGATCTCGGAGCTAGAGAGTTGTGCTATAAACGGAGCCATAGCACTTATGTCCTCGTTTTCATTAACATTTGATATTATTTTTTCTTCCGTCGCAATGCACAGGCACGTTTGCTAGTACCTTTTATATCAAAGTTGAGAGCTACAACTTTCATATAAATGTAGCTTCATTTGACACCATACAAAAACAATATTATTTTTCTAATGCAACGAGCGCTAATACGCGATTACTATGTTGTTCAAATTTTATATTATTTTTTTAAGAATTTGAACGACCTCAAATATAAAAACTCAAAACTATAATGTTGTAGATCTCATTGAGAGCTACAACTTTGATGTAAAGAGTGTCTTCATTTGATACCATATAGAAAATATATTATTTTTCTAATACGCACTACACCAGAGAAGGACATCACTGGCGGTTCAAAACCCCCCTTCACTGGCGGATTTTGAACCGCCATAACCAACTCTGCAGTGATAAGCTGATCACATCACTGCCGGTTATGCCAAACCGGCAGTGATAGCTCGTGTATCACTGCCGGTTCGTGTTATAAACCGGCAGTGATACTTGAGCCATAACTGCCGGTTTGTGTTACAAACCGGCAGTGATACTTGAGCCATCACTGCCGGTTGTTTTAATCAACCGGTTGTGTAGATTATATTATCACTGCCGGTTTTCTTTGAACCAGTAGTGATATACTTTTCACAATTTGTATTTTAATAATTGTTTTATTTTCATTTCGAGGGGAGGTGGTGGGGTGGGAGGTCGGGGAGGTGGAGGTGGTTGCTATCGATCAATTTGATATCGATGTGGAGGTGGTTGTGGATCAGCGACAATACAAACCCATCAACATTTATATTACAAAAGTTCAAAAAAAAACTTTAAGTATCGAATTAAGAGTCGCATTACAATAGCCTATCGATGTGGTCTCTTCCGTACTAGGCCTTGTACTTCTTAGTCCTCGCAATGGAGAATGATCCTTTCTTGGTCAATATCTCGTCCATCACAAACCTTGCTATCTCCTCTTGAATTCCTCTCATCTCAAAATCTAGCAACTGGTTGTGATTGTTTGCTTTGCGCTGTAATTGAAGCAAGATGATATTGAGATGCACAAACGTAAGACAAAACAATAGAAATGGGATGCCTACGTACCATATCATCTCCATTATCTGTTTTTGCGCCAAAGTATTTTAGCATTGCCCACATCACATAGAACCCGCATTTGTTGTTCCCCATCGGTTGATCTAGGGTCTTGAGATCCTCCATATACTTTACACTGAATGGGGCACTCCATTGCTTTTGCATCTTGCTATCGAGATTTTTCCAATCAGGTAATGCCTTCATTCTATGTGACATTGTAAATGAAGTGTGAAGGCCGAGGACATTACAATATCCTATGTGATTAGAAAGTGTTGTGATATTGGGTTCACTTACTTATTCAGCACTTTGACTAGAGAGTCAATAAGAGAAAGTGGCTTTTTCTTTGAGTCCCACACCTCGATATGTGAATCTTGAAGATAGATATCTACGAGGATGAAATGGTTGCTGCAATCACAAAGTCCATGTTATTGAATGACATATCAAGAAAAGAAACACTAAAATAAGGGGCGAGAACACATACTCGCGTCGAGCGGCGGCGGCGTGCACTGGCGGACAGCGTCGAGCGCGCAAGTGTCGTGCACTGGCGTTGGAGCACGCTAGCGCCTTATATAACCCACGCATCCAGAACAATATCTACAACATATATAGTTCTAAGCATATCTTTATTTCTAGCACACAAGTTTCAGTACTCAATAATATCTCTATCCTTAGCATTGCTGGATAATGAGTTTGGTAAGAACTCATCATTTGGAACTAGAAAAATAATTTCATCACAATAAACTAGTTGATTGGAGTATCATCGCTTAATAAGATTTGTCAGTATAGGTATGAAACGCAATGAATAGAGTGAGCTGTGTTGAATAGAGTGGATCCAGGGGAACAGGTGTTTACCTGTGTTGAATAGAGTGAGCTTCTCCTTCCCAACGATGAGCTCGGACATCTGCCCCGGCACGTGGCGCTGACCCTGGCATAAGAAATCCCCAAATTTTAATCCAAATCGCCACCCTTAAGATCAGCTAAGACCCTTATTGCTTACATAAGACGTCGCTGGGCTCGGTTTTGGCCTAAGGGCCCTGCTCGGCCTCGGCGACGGCCATAGAAAGGAGCTGCTGCACCGCCGCCCTTCTCCAGTGTGCGCGCGCGAGGCCGCCCCGGCGCCGCCGGGGAGGGCAGCGCTTGCTACCATGGCGCGTGGCCCCCCACCTCTGGGTGCGCGTGCGAGGCCACCCCGCCGCCATGGCCGTCGAGGGAGGGAGAGGAGAGGGAGCTCAGGGAGTGCTGCAGTGGGGCGGAGATGAGAGATTCCGTGAGGGAGGGGGAGCCGGGAGTTAGGGTTCACGAGAAGTGTTCTATTCCGTTCGGACAGAGGAGGGAGGGAGGTCGAGCTATATGTACTGTGGATATATCACAGGCGGTTTAAATCACGAACCGGCAGTGAATCTAATTATCACTGCCGGTTCATGGTTGGAACCGGCAGTGAAGCTCGTAATCACTGGTGGTTCAAAAACCAGCAGTGAACCTTATTATCACTGCTAGTTCTAGCCACGAACCGGCAATGAAGCTCATTATCACTGCCGATTCTAGCCACGAACCGGCAGTGAAGATTCACTGCCGATTCCAGCCACGAACCGGCAGTGATAATGAGCTTCAATGCCGGTTTGACCCCTACCCCAATCATTTGAATGTCTGTCAGAGTTTGAACCGGTAGTGAAGATTTATCACTGCCGGCCCAATACAATCCGGCAGTGATGGGCCGGCAGTGATGTTTGAATCTGTAGTAGTGACGACAAGCACTAGTACATGATTATTATGCTCCTGGAAATGTCAAAACATCTTATAATAATTTGGAATGGAGAAAGTAATTTCTTTGTGTGTGTAGAGTCTGAGCAAATGTATAAAACGTGTGTAAAATTATACTGTGCGTCGCAACCAGGACGGATGAGCAAACAAAACTGCAGTTGCAATCAAAGCTTTCTAGGACAATATAATCCCATGTACTACTAGATATTGATAGTATCACACTACCATATAAAGCTTTGCCAAATTCCACTTTATTTAGAAGTGGTGAGTGAGCAAGTTGTATTTTCACAAAAACATGCATAAAGTTGTGTTATGCTTCACAGCCAGGATGGGTAATAAGCAACAGAACAAAGCTGCAGTTGCATAAAATGTGTAGTTCGCGTCACGGCGGGATGCTTGGGTGAGCAACAGGCCAAAACTGTAGCTGCACATGCACAATCAAACAAAGCTTTCTAAGGAAATCCGATCACCATCACGCAAAGCTTTGCAATGTTCCACTCTATTCATAAGAGGCTGTTGAGGAAGCTGTAATTGTAATAATTGCACAAAACATTTACAAAGCTGTAATGTCTATCAACCATGATGAGTGAGCAACAAAACAAAACTAACAAAAGCTTAGTATCACAGTTGGCATGGGTGAGCAATAGAACAAAACTGCTGTTGCAAAATTAACAAAGCTTTACAGGACAATCCCATACGTTAGTGGTAGATCGTATCACAGTAACACACGCTTTGCAAAGTTCCACTTTATTCAGTTCAGAAGAGGTGAGTAGTGTGCAAGATGTTGTTGCATAAAACGCGCACAAATTTGTATTGCGTGTCACATCCAAGACAGGTGAACAACAGAACAAAACTGCAGTTGCACAATCAAACAAAACTGTTCAGGACAATCCCACACACTAGTGACAGATAGTATCACACTAGCTATCACAGAAATAAGCTTCACAAAGTTCTATTTATTTAGAAAAGAGGTGAGCAAGCAAGTAATGAAGTAAACCAAACAAAAGTGAGCCATTTGCACAGGCCAGCAGATCGCCATGGAGGTGAAGGTGATGAGCTCTAGGCTTGTCAAGCCGTCCTATCCACCAGGTGTGCCACAACCAGACACCACCGAGCATGTGCCTTGTTCGGTGTTCGACAAGATCACATACCACATACAGATGGCCATCATCTACGCGTTCTCACCGCCGGTGCCCTCCATCGCCGACATTGAGCATGGCCTTGCCGCCGTGCTGGGTGTGTACCGGGCGTTCGCTGGGCAGGTCCGTCCGGGCCCGGATGGCGAGCTCGGTGTGCTGCTCAACGACCATGGTGCGCGACTCATCGAGGCGTCCGTGGACGCCCACCTTGCTGATGTTGCACCAGCGAAGCCATCGCCTGACGTGCAGCAGCTGCACCCTGGGTTAGAGGCCGAGATGGAGGAGGCGGTGCAGGTGCAGCTCACGAGGTTCACATGTGGCTCACTCATGGTGGGGTTCACCGCGAACCACGCCGTCGCCGACGGCCGTGCCACCAGCAACTTCCTCGTCGCATGGGGTCGCACCGTGCGCGGGGTCCCGATCGGCCTGCCGCCGCCCCTACACCACCACCCGGGGCTCTTCCCACTCCGAGACCCGCCGTGTTTTGAGTTCGAGCACCGCGGTGTGGAGTTCTACCGCCCGACGGCGCCGGCATCATCCCTCCTCACGGCACACGGTGAGACGACCCGCCACGACATCGTGATCCACAAGGCGCACTTCACCAAGGAATTCATCGCCGCGCTCCGCGCCAAGGCATCAGAAGGCCGTGGCCACCCTTTCAGCCGGTTCGAGACCATCGTCGGCCATGTGTGGCGTGCCATGACGCGCGCACGGGGCCTCGGTGACCCGTGCCAGGCGTCTACCATACGACTCTCCGTCGACGGGCGGCCACGCCTCGGAGTGCCAGAGGGATACTTTGGCAACCTCGTCCTCTGGGCATTCCCACGCACCACGGTGGGCAACCTGTTGACACAGCCGCTAACCCATGCGGCGCAGGTGATCCACGATGCGGTGAAGCAGGTGGACCGTGTCTACTTCCAGTCCTTCGTGGACTTCGCGAGCTCCGGCGTGGTGGCGGAGGAGGGATTGGAGACAACAGCCGTGCTCAGCAGGGACGTGTTGTGCCCGGATCTAGATGTGGATAGCTGGCTAACGTTCCCATTCCAAGAGCTAGACCTGGGCACCGGCGGCCCGTCCTACTTCATGCCGCCCTACATCCCCACAGAGGGGATGTTCTTCCTCGTGCCGTCCTGCCTTGGTGATGGCAGTGTCGACGCCTTCGTGCCTGTGTTCAAGCATAGCCTTGAGGCCTTCAAGCAATGCTGCTGCTCCGTGGAGTAGCCAACAAAGCCAATCGGTCAAACCTTCCAGTAGTAGAATAATTAAGCTCTTGTATGCTAGCTGGAAACTTTAATTATTATCTCTGCACCATATTTTCATATGCTTGCATTGTTTGTATATATCACCCTGGATTAGCATTCTAGTGTATGCCTATCCACATCTTCGACTTGTGCAATTCTTCTTATATAAATATGTACAAACTCACCAATGACCACTTTTGCACAGTTCTTAAGCATGGACTCACTACACAATAGACACTAAAGATACCCAACAACAAATAGAACATCTCCACCAGATTTCTCGTCTCCTCTCCCATCTCTAAAACCGAGTGATATAGGCCTGTTTGAGAGAGGGATTCAACAGCTCCAGATTCACCATTTTCAGCTTCACTTCACCAAAAATTTGCTAAACAATCCAGATCCACCAAATCCAAGAGGCAAGACCGACCATTTTGGTGGAGCTCCTCAAGGAGTCCTCCACCAAACTGAGTTTGGTAGAGTTGATGAAAATTACCCACCACTACCACTAATTAAACAACATACCCCCTTCATTCTTTTTTTCTTTCTCCCCTTCTTCGTACATTTTTCTCTGGTCCATCAGGCTCTCTCCCACGCGCCGGAAGCTCCAACGCCGACCCCACCTTCCCCAAGCCGACGACTTGCTGCTGCTCCCTTCCCATCTTGCGCCCTGCACATGTGGACGAGGGCCGAGCCTTTGGCAGGTCGGCTGCAGACCCCGCCAGCTAGCAGGACACCACCGCTAGGCCATCACCATCGCCATTGCCCTAGTTGGCGCAGGAAGCCTAGTTGACTGCCGCACCTTGGCTGTTGGTCGGGTGGGCCGGCCATGCTCGCCCAGCTGGCCATGTCGGGCCTGGACAAAGGGCCGATCCTCCTAGTCTTCGCCCGATCTACATCGTCTCCGCTCGACCTACAAAAAAAAAGCACCGCCGCGCTGCCACCAATAACCGTGCCATGGTCACGCGCCTGCGAGCTCCGACGAGGCTGTAGGACCGCCCGTGCTCGCCCCGCCATCGTGCCTGCGGCAGAGGCTGCCACAGCCGCACACCTACAGGCTCCGGCGAGGCCATGCCCACCCAGCTCTAGCGAGGCCGCGGGGCCACCCACGGCTGCCACAACCCTGGTTGATGCCTCTAAGATTCCCACCGGCAAGATGGAGATCCCAGAGCGCCAAGTACCTCGGAAGCACATCAAGTCCAACGAGCACAAGGAGATCCAGCTGGTCAATGACGACCCCAGCAAGATGGCCCTCATCGGGGCCAACCTAGATCCTAAATAGGAAGACGTGCTCATCAGGTTCCTAAGGGACAACGTCAGCGTGTTCACATGGAAACCCGCTGACATGCCCGGCGTTCCTCGGCACCTGATCGAGCACTCCTTGAACGTCTCGAAGACCACAAGACCTATTAAGCAAAAGCTATGACGGTTCGCTCATGACAAAAAGAAGGCTATTAGGGTAGAAGTTACCCGACTTTTAGTAGCTGGATTTATCAAAGAAGTGTATCATCCGGATTGGTTAGCCAACCCGGTACTTGTACACAAAAAGAATAATGAATGGAGAATGTGCGTTGATTATACTAATCTCAACAAATATTGCCCTAAAGACCCCTTCGGCTTACCTCGCATAGACGAAGTCGTTGATTCCACAACCAGCTGCGAGCTCCTTTCTTTTCTTGATTGCTACTCTGCTTATCACTAGATCGCTCTCAAAAAGGATGATCAGATCAATACGTCCTTCATTACGCCGTTCGGCACCTACTATTACACGACTATGTCGTTTGGGCTTAAGAACGCGGGGGCCACATACCAGCGCGCTATCCAGCAATGCCTTGTTGATGAAATCAAGGACGATTTGATCAAAGCCTATGTCGATGACGTGGTCGTGAAGACCAGGGAAACTCATACCCTAGTCGACAATCTCCAGCGTACTTTCATGGCCCTCAACAAATACCAATGGAAGCTTAATCCAAAGAAGTGTATCTTTGGAGTCCCATCTGGTATATTACTAGGAAACATCGTCAGTCACGATGGCATATGCCCCAATCTGGCAAAGGTAAAACCGTTTTGGATATGCAGCCTCCCAGAAACATCAGGGATATCCAGAAGCTCACCGAATGTATGGCCGCCCTTAGCCGCTTCATCTCACAACTAGGCAAAAAGGGTTTGCCTTTCTTCAAGTTACTTAAGGCTTCAGAGAAGTTCGTATGGTCCAAGGAGGCTGATGCTGCCTTCACGCAGCTCAAGGAATTCTTAACCTCTCATCCAATCCTTACAACCCCTCAGAAAGACGACATTCTTCTTCTCTACATTGTATCCACCGACCGCGTGGTCTCTACAGTTATCGTGGTCGAGCGTGAGGAACCTGGCCACGTGTACAAAGTCTAGTGCCCTATTTATTTCATTAGTGAGGTGCTCAATGAGTCCAAAGCCAGGTACCCTCAAATTCAGAAACTGATCTATGCCATCCTAATTACATCTTGAAAGTTGAAACATTACTTCGACGGATATCGGGTGGTGGTCAAGACCAATTTTCCGCTTGGAGACATCATTTGAAATAAGGATGCTAATGGATGCATTGTCAAATGGGCGATGGAATTATGCCCCTACTCCTTGGAGTTCTAGAGTCGTACAACTGTTAAGTCCCAAACACTGGTCGACTTTATCACCGAATGGACAGGCCTCAGCGCACCTCCCGATCAGGGGCTAGTCGAATACTGGAAGATGTATTTTGATGGCTCCTTGAACATCGATGGAGCAGGAGCAGGCGTGCTCTTCATTTCACCAACCAACGAACAGCTCCGCTACGTCCTCAAGATCTATTTTCCTGCATCTAACAATGATGTAGAATACGAGGCCTGTCTCCACCGCATGCGGATTGCGGTCAAACTCGGTGTAAAACGTCTCTACATTTATGGTGATTCGGCCCTAGTCATTAACTAGCTTAACAAAGACTAGGACACGACTAGTGACAAGATGGACGCCTATTGCAAAGAAATCCGAAAGTTGGAAGGCAAATTCTACGACATCAAGTACACCCATGTGGTCTAGGACAAAAATCAAGCAGCTGACGCGTTGTCTAAGTTGGGGTCATCCTGAGCTCAAGTCTCACATGGTGTGTTCGTCCAAGACCTTCTTAAACCGTCCGTCAAGGAAGAAGCAGATCAGGTGGTCGAGAAGCCTCCAGACCAGCCTCTGGTGACTACGGTTCCCCCTCCGAGTATTACGGAATCCTCTCCGACCACATCTGCAGTACCTCCGACCACTAACACTAAAGATTGGAGAGTACCTTTTTATCAAGTTTTTATAGGATGGGACCGGATATACTGATCGAACAGAGAACGAGCGGCTCATGCGCCGCAGTAAGCAGTATGTACTGGTCAACGGTGTCATGATGCACAAAAATACAAAGGAGGAAGTTTTGATGAAGTGTATCACTCCGGAAGTAGGTATTCAACTGCTCCATAAAATTCACAGTGGTACTTACGGCAATCATGCCGTCTCTCGGACCCTGGTCGGCAAAGCCTTCCGAGCAGGTTTCTACTGGCCGTCTGCCGTGGCTAGTGTAGAGATACTCATCCGGCACTGTGACGGATGTCAGTTTTTCACCAAACAAATACACATACCAGCACATGTGATCCAGACCATACCAGCCTCCTGGCCCTTTGCATGTTGGGGACTGGATATGATCTGTCCTTTTAAGCCGGCCCCTAGCAACTTCAGATGTGTCTTCGTGTTGATTGACAAGTTTTCCAAATGGATAGAGTACATGCCTTTAACCAAGGCATCATCAGATAAGGCGGTTGAGTTCCTTGATCAGATTATACACCGTTTTGGCCTTCCCAACAACATAATTACAGACCTGGAGACTCAGTTTACTAGCAGTGCATTCTGGGACTTCTGCGTTGAAAGGAGCATAGTTGTGAAAAATGTGTTAGCAGCGCATCCTAGAGCTAATGGGCAGGTTGAAAGGGCCAATGGCATGATTCTCGATGCGTTGAAGAGGTTGTACAGGGAAAATGACAAAGCTCCTAGAAGATGGCTTAAAGAATTGCTAGCTATGGTCTGGGGACTGCGAACCCAGCCCAGTCGCAACACTGGCGCCTCCCCATACTTCATGGTCTATGGCACCGAAGCAGTACTCCCTACAGATATCGCTTTCAGATCACCGCGTGTTGAGAACTTTGATGCAGACAGGTCTGAGGAAGCATGTGAACTCGAAGTCAACTGCTCTGAAGAACGGCGGCTTGACTCTTGTGTGCGTACAGCCAAGTACCTAGCTGTATTGCGCAAATACTATAATAGGAATGTCAAAGAGCGATTCTTTATGGTCGGGGACCTGATCTTGAAGTGGAAAAAAACCAAGATGGCATGCACAAACTTTCATCTCCTTGGGAAGGACCATTCGAAGTCATCGAAGTCACTCGGCCTACTTCATACAGGTTGGCTCACCTAGATGGTACTGAGGTACCCAACTCCTGGCATATTGACAAGCTTAGGCGTTTCTACCCCTAGAACGCATCGATAAAGATATGTAACTTTCTTGTATTTTGATTGTTTCAATGAAGCATATATTTTTCTCCTTTGATCACTCTAACATGTTTATCTAGAGTCTCCTTTCTTTCAAATACTTTTATCAAAGACCAGTTGACAGACCCACCATTCTTTCTTGAGTCCTCGGAGCCAGCCTCGTCTCCGGCTTCTCCCTATGCGTGCACGGGACCTGCTCTCTACGCTCTGGGTGGTCGGCGGGTGCTCCCTGGTCAGACCTATGCGCTCTTACATGCAAACAGGCTCTGCGCCTCGCACTCAGACCACAGATCCGACTGGGGCCATGCGGATTCTATAGGATGACGCGTCTACTAACTGATACCACTAAACTATAACACTTATACGTTCTAACTTAGTTATCGAATAGCAATATACAAGATTAATATGTTTTTCCACAAAAACAACACAAGCTTACATTGCTGCAATAGTACTTTATTACAAGCTTGCCTGACGAGGCATGAGTTTACAATAAACTAAAACTATTGTCTGCTCTACAACTACAGGTAACCAGCCACTTGACGATCGGTGGTCGGGCTAGATTTCGCTACCACCTATCTATGGCTATGGCGTTGCCTCCGCTGGTCGAGCTTGAGCTGCAGGAGTCTGGCTGGTCGTGACCGCAGGCTCTGGCTGCTCCTTACTTGTAGACTGCCTGGCTTGGGACTGGCTGGTCGAGACCGCAGTACCAGGTGATTGGCTCGAAGACCCCAGAGCAGATTTTGTCGGTGTCCTATGCGATGGTGGTGTTGCTGTTCCGCACAGATTTATGTCACCAATAATCATGGTCGCCAGCTCCGTTAGTTGGTCCCGCAGCTCTCCTGCTTCCTGTACGCCAACTTCCTTGGGGTAGCCTTTGGCGAAGCGCGTGAAGTCGATCAGGAGATATTGCGCACGCACCATGCTTAGCACATGGGACCGCACAAATTCCTTAGCCTCCTTCACGAACTGCTGCAGCCAATCCTAGGCAAGTTGACACTTGTCTATCATTCCTCGCTGCTGTACCTGAGGCTCTTCTGATGGCAGTCCTGGATCGAGCAAGTCGAGCATTGGCCAGATCCCATGCACCATCTGCGTGCAGCGATCTTTCCAGAGGTCGTGATCCTTTTGCAGCTCCACAATGTGTTTCTTGGCATTGACCTTCAATGCTACGCAAGGGCATTCTGATCAAAACGATGCCAAGAGACATAATTTGACTCATAAAACCAAGAATAGGACAACGGCCACTTACTGGTTATCTCTTGGTTTTTGGTTTTCACCTCCTCGGTCATTTTCATTGACTGGTCTCGGAGCTGTGCACGGTCCTCTACTAGTCGAGCATTCTCTACTGATAATCGGGCACTCTCCTCGACCAGGCGTGTGTTTGTCTCTTGAAGCCTGGTGACTTTCTCCGCCAGGTCTACAACAAGCTCCGAAAAACACATAAGTACAAACCAATAGTATTTTCCAGTGTTTGTAGGCGCACTGCTAAGATAAGTTACATGTTCTTTCCCGCTCTTTCTAGCCAAGCTAGAGAACAACATTGAGTCTTTGTGACTCGGTTTCTACTTGGTCCTTTTCAGCCGTCTCGAGCAGCTTGCGCAGCCGATCCACTTCGGCTGTCAGCTCCTTGTTGTCTTCGGAGATGCCTTGAATCTGGTCAAAGCACCGTTTACAGTACTTGGCAGTCTTCATGAGGCCCTACAAGCCAAATACAGTGCCATATAAGAAAGAATACAAATTTGACCAGATCTATAACAGTACTTACGTAGTACACCTACCTGTACTTCTCTAATGAGCCGTCTTGCTGCCTGCTCCACTCTGTTCGTCTCCTCGTCGATGGAGATCTCTTCGTGGTAGACATAGTGGTCTCCACGTTCATGGCAGATGTATATGTGTTGTCACCCGTCTTGTGGGTGCCCTTGGATTTCCTCGATGATGTCATCATCGGACTCTACCGCCTGCTCGGCACTGGTTTGCTTTCGCTCTCGGCGTAGCCCGGCTAGTGACGACGTTGCCGTTGATTTGCCCCCTAGCTGCGGCATCAGGCAGACCACCTTGCGTCGACCACGTGGGAGCTGTGGTCTACTCAGGCATGCTCTAATTGGTCTCAGGGACTTGCTTTTCAACCGGTGTCCCCGGAAGGCTTTGCTCGGGTGCCACCTGCTCCGATGCCTCACTGGTGGTCGACGCGGTTGCCCCGAAGGTGCCCGGAAGGCATTGCTTGGGCACCACCTGCTCCGCCGCCTTGCTGGTGGTCAACGTGGTTGCCCCAGTGGTGCCCAGCTGCTCAGGCCTCTCCGTTTATGCTGAGCTAGGATGAGACATCAGAATTGTTACCTTTACTACTTGTATGCTCGCTAACACTATTGATGCAGTTTTGAATGAGTTTTTAGGAACTTACATATCCGAGCTCCGGTGGATGGTTGTGAAGGCACGACGATGTGGCTCCCCCTAGCTTGTGTGCTGGGCAGAGGAACCCTGGCCTCCATCCTATGGTGGCGGTCTTGCTTGCTCTTCCGCTGTCCTCACGTCAGGTGTTGGTCCCGCTGGCGGTGTCTGGCCCTCCTGCAGCCCCTTTGCCGGTGAGGTCGTCCCCCCTGTGTTGTCTACTCACTCCTCTTTTGAGGGTTGAGCATGTAGGCACTTATGTCCTCGTCCTCTGACCAGTCTCACACCATGCGACGACGCTTCCTGGTTGAGTCTTCTAGGGCCTTGTCTGCCTGAGGACTTCTGTCCCTCTTCTTCGACTAGTCGGCGACGACTGTCCTTTTCCTGGCATTTGCTTGGGCCTCGGCTTCATGGTCATCCTCGACATCCATGTAGCACTGATGCACATTCAGTGGGGGAGGCTCCACTTTCTACAGTTGCTCCACTCCAGGCGCCAACGACACGTAAAGGTTGTGCCTCTCCACGTCGTGCACCTGTTATGCATGCAAGGACAAGAGCAATTAGGCATTTTTTACTTTTAGGTGGTCGGCAACATTTTTTTACTTTAAGGTGGATTGTTTACCTTTAGGGCTGGTTGGATGCTTATATGCATGCTAGATCTTGCTCGGGCGGGAGTAGCTCTGGTCCGCCAGATTGAATAACTCCCCAATCCGGCGTACGACTTCATCGTGGTCCAAATCCTCCGACAGCATCCTCGTCTGGTCAGCTGAGCCTTGGTACTTGTACCCGACGTGTACCCTCCTCTAGCATGGCTGCACCCGACGGCTGAGGAAATTCCCAGCTACAGCTACTCCGTCAAGCCGATTCCACGGGAGCAGCGTCATCAGCTCCTCCACTTGCCTAGTCAGCTCTGGTCGCTCGTTCTAGGCCACCCTCTTCTCTGGGATGTACCCGACATCGCACAGTGTGCTGCTATCGGGCTCTTCGCAGATGTAGAACTATTTCTTATACCAATCGGTGAGAGATGTGTTCCAAGGACAGTTGAGGTACTCTTGTTTCATTTCGTCCCGGAGCGTCAGGTACACTCCACCCGTGATTTTGGAGCCGCCTTGAGACCCTTTCTTCCTCAAGCTGAACAGATATCTAAAGAGGTCGAAATGGGGTTGGATTCCCCCATACGCCTCACAAAGATGGATGAAAACATAAATAAGGAAGATCGAGTTGGGATGCAGACTGCAGATTCTAATCTCGTAATACAGGCAAAGACCTTGCAGAAATGGATGGACTGGAACCCCAAAACCCAACTTGAAAAAATATTTGAAGATGACTATCTCACCAGGCTAGGGATTGGGGTAGCTGTCGCTATCTGCTGGCCGCCATCCTGCTAGCTCCCGGTTGTGAAGCACGCCCAATTCGACGAGGTCGTTGATGGTCAATTCGGTGGATTTCGACTTCCACCATTCCTTCCTCATCATTTCGGCTCTTTTCATCGCCTCTGTCTTAGCCATCTTCTACCTCTCTCACCTCTTTGCTCTGGCTTTGATGGTGTACAGAGAGCGCGTCACTCCTAACTACGGTGAGGTGTGCTAATGGTGGCGGCGGAGTAGAACTAGGGCAAGCGGGCTAGGGATGCAGCCGGCTAGATGGCAAATGCGACTGTTGGGCGTACATGGGAGTAGCCACGATTCGGCTATTTATCTTATTGACTGTGTCGTTCCATCTCCCCGAGATTCTTGGGATACGTGTGCAATAAACGTGGCATGATCCCTTCAGTTTCTCCTTTTTCCCGGTTACTGCGCCAGTAAATGCGCCTCTCGTTTCCTCTATGGGCGGGCCCACACCGGCATGCTACGCCCGATGGATGGCCCATTATGACACTGACATAGCAGATGAGCATGCCAATAACGTCACATCAGTCAACTTTTTGTGACAACATGTCAGAGCAAAGCAGGAAGAAAAAAATATCAATTGAATACTCCGTATCAGATGGGAGTACAGTAAGTGGTACTCAGGGACTGGTGTACTCACACACAGACCACCGAGTGCGTTATACTCTCCGAACAGGTTTGGGGCCTCGCCGAATGCGTCTCCTACTCGGGGCCTCATCTTCCGTACCTCATGGCGTGCTCGGGGACTGCTTCGACCACTCTCCGACCACAGCTCGACGCCTGATTTCCTCGGCTACATGTGCAATTGGACTCACATACAATTGAGAGATCTTTACATTTTAGACCTTGCTACAAGGCTCATACTTCACCTTCCAGCTAGCTCGGGGACTACATCGATACGATGCACCTGTCGGTGCATCTCAGTATCAAGTTTCCATGGAGTTTCATTTTAGACCCTGGCACCACGTGCCTATGTCACCTATTACCAGGCTCGGGGACTAAGTGAGCACACTTCACCTAGCGGTGAATGTGTTTATTTTTCAATCCCTACGCTTTGTTTACCCTGTGAAAGGATCAAGATGCCCAAGAGGGGGGGTGAATTGGGCTTTTCTAAAAATTAAATGCAAGAAATAAATCCTACAAGCCTGAATTCACCCCTAGTGTCTACTTGTGTTCCTAGAGAGTCTACCGATACAAAGTTTTGCACCCTAGTTTCCAAACCTAGTCTAGCATGGCAAGTCTAGGAATGTAAACAAGCAATGAAAGTAAATACGAGAATGTAAATGCTTGAATGTAAAGGGGCAAGGAACATGGTGATGTTTTTCCGAGGTATCGAAGAGTCGCCACTCCCCACTAGTCCTCATTGGAGCACCCGCGCAAGGGTGTAGCTCCCCCTTGATCCGCGCAAGGATCAAGTGCTCTCTACGGGTTGATTCTTTGACACTCCGTCGCGGTGAATCACCCACAACCGCTCACAAGATGAGTTGGGTCATCCACAAGCTCCGCCGGATGATCACCGAACTCCCAATCACCACCAAGCCGTCTAGGTGATGGCGATCACCAAGAGTAACAAGCTAGAACTCTCACTTGACCACTACGAGCCCAAATGAGAAAGTGGATGCACACTTGCTACTCTCTAATCGCTAGTGAGGAACTCTCAAGCTTTGATTCTCAAATCTCTATCCTCACTAGTGCTCTTGCACTCCCTTGCACTCCAAAGGTGTTTATCAGCTGATCAAACGAGCAAGAGTCCTCTAAAAGAGGTGGTGGGGATGTATTTATACACCCCACAGACAAAACGAACCGTTACCTGCTGACTCAACAAAACACGAGCTGACCGAACGCGCCGGTTGAACTAACCGGACGCGCTGGTCGCTCGTAACGGTCGAAATCCGAAAAACAACTGAGTGACCGGACGCACCGGTCAGAGGTGACCGGACGGGTCCGATCGTGCAGGGAGCATACTGTACTCGCACCGGACGCGCGACCGCGTCCGATCGGTGATGACCGGACGCGTCCGGTCGTCTCTGGACCTTACTGGACTGTGACCGGACGCACCGATCACACCCAGGTCGCGTCCGATCGGGTGTTTCCCTCAAGTGACATAGTTGACTTCTGACCACCGCGTCCGGTCCTCGCGAGGACCGCGTCCGGTCGTCAGAGCTGAAACCCTAGCCGCGGAACTGAACTGACCGGACGCGTCCGGTCATGCCGAGGACCGCGTCCGGTCAGGGGAAAACGACCCGAAACTCTCCGAAACGCGTCACAACTTGAACCAAGTTGCTTCCAACTGAACTTTGAGCTATTCTAGAGCTGCCTAGCGCCAAGTTTAACAAGTGTGCACCACACCTAAACATAGGACTCGCCTAGGTCAAGCTACCCGCTCATGCCCCCCTTAATAGTACGGCCAAAAGAGAAAAACGAAGATCCTAACGACTATTCCAAATGTCTCTCAACACCTCGACATCTGGAACTAACCGTCCTTAATCTTGACGTCACTCTTTTGAAAACCGAAACGATTTTCATCAAGGGGCATGAATACCATGGTGCCCAAAGCAGTTAAAACCTCCATGACCTAACTTACCAAAGTTTCTGCAAAACACACGTTAGTCATGGTAATAAAGCGTTGTCATCAATTGCCGAAACCAAACCTCGGGGCCTAGATGCTTTCACCCTGCTTACATTTCTTTTTAGAAATACAAGTGGGCACACTTCACCTAGAAGGAAATATTTTTCTTTTTTCTCTGAGTACTATACATTCTTTGGACAACCTACTTCTTTGGCAACAACAGTGGTCGGCTGTATTGTAAGCTGGTCGGAAGCCTGCAATAGCTGCTCGGATGGTGTTCTCGCTGGTCGAAGACGTCAAGGACTCAAGCCTTACTGTTCGGAGAAGGTCAAGACGGCGTGTCGCTTCACAATGCATAGTGCTCGGGGACTAGCTATGGGGGTATTAACCCATATACCCTTACGGCTAGACTTGGGCTGACCTAGACCAGAGGGCTCGGCCCACCAGAAGATCAAGCGTGGCCCAGTCGATCTGCTCGGCGTCCCACGCAAGGAAGGAAAGCAAACTTGGAGATCAAGCAAGATCCTGGTCGGTTAGAATAGGAATCCTTATCTGGCCAGCTATGGCAATTGTAACCGAGCATGATTAGTTTCTAGATTTGTAACCCTGCCCCTCGGACTATATAAGGCGAGCAGGGGACCCCCTCAAAAGACATCTCATCATACACAGCAATACAAATCAGACGCAGGACGTAGGTATTACGCCCTCATGGTGGCTGAACCTGGATAAAAACCTTGTTGTGTCTTGCGTCACCATCTAGTTCGTAGCTTGTGCACCTGTCTACTGATAAATCACTACCTTGGGCATACCCCTCGGTAGACTGTCAACCAGGTTTCGTCGATACCAGTCGTGTGCACCGGTTGCGGTGGCTGTAGTTTCACTCTACGCATTTCAGCCGAGCACCATGCACATCGGTGTGCATCGAATAAAGTGCAATGTTGTGGGGTTCCAGAGAGCTTCTAGCTTGGTCACGCGGGCATTTGGAGCACCGGTCGTCACACCGGTCACTAGTTCTAGAAAGCATGTAAATCAACTACGCAAACGCTATAACGCGCCAGTCATCTCCGGTGGTGGCACCAGTGGCACACAAGTCATCTAACAACACCCACGACTAGATTTACTAACATTGTTTTATAGCCATTGGGAGAGACCCGATGGTGTCTAGTGCAAGCAACCAGTGCCCCCGACAGGCTACTGGTGCACCCGCAGCCAGCTCATCAAGAGGTAACAGTTGGCTCTTTGGCTTGGGTCTATAAATAGACCACTTGGCCACCCAAGGCCTTTCTCTTGGACCTCTATTCAGTTGTGAAAACACCTTGAGAGCTGAAGAATACAATCCACTCACTTGCATCACTTTGGATCACATTTGGAGTGAGATTAAGAGCTTCTAGTGCATTGCATCAAGTTCTTCCATCTTGTGGCACTAGTTGGGCTGGTGGATCTCTTGTTACTCTTGGTGATTGTCATCACCTAGCCAACCCAATGATTGAGGGATCGTTGTGCGGAAGGTGGTGATTGTTTCTGTCTCCGATCGATCGATTGTGAGGGGTTTTGTGTCTATTCCCCGCGGGAGATTCGCAAAAGGCAACTCTAGTGGAATTGTGGCTTGGGTAGTGCCTCTCTACTAGTTCTTGTGGTGCTCATATGGTGGGCTTAGCGTGTGATGCCAATTAGCGTGTGAACCACTTAATTTGGACTTAGCACAACATGGACGTAGGTTGACAGCTAGAAACCGAACCATAGGGATATATCTTGTGTCACATTATCTCTTGCCCGGTTCAGTATAAAGCTCTATACTTGCAATTCAATTCATTAGTATACTTGTGTAGTGCTTGTTTGCTTGTGTAGCTTAGTCTCTAGTTGTAGTTGTTGTTGTAGTTTGCTTAGCTTCTCTAGTTGGTAGCTTTGCTAGTTGTAGCTAGGTTGCTAGAGTAGCTTGAGTGCTTGCGTGTAGTCAACCTATAAAGATCATAACAACTAGGTTGTGTAGGAGGCTTGCTTGACATGAATTAGAGCTAGAGCAATAGATTGCTTAGTTGCCATCTTATTTACTAATCAAAGTTGCTCTAGTGCTTTGAAGGAATTTTTATAGGTTATTCAGTCCCCTCTAGCCATTAGATCCCATCAAAGCCATGGCAACTACTAGCTACGGCCAAGGCGAGCACAGCTACGGTGAGCAGGAGGTGCTGCTCTAGCCACATGCTCCCTCACCGGACCTCTGCCCCAATGCACCTCCCTCGCTAACCCCGACGTGCCTCCCTCTTCGGTGCTTTTTTTTTCTCCTGATGCATGGATCCGGGTGTCTGTGAGACAGAGACAAACGTTGTAGCCAAGGGCAAAGTTGGCAATTCCAATGAAAATGCCCTTACATGGATCTAGAGCTGCTACATTAGCCAAACAGTTTCCTAGTAGATTCATGGTGAATCCTAGATCCAAATAAACTTCTTCGAGTGGTGAATTCTACTAAACAGGTCCATAGAGTCTATTTGGTTGCTTGCATGACCTCTGATTTGGACCTCCATAGCGCAGTTGTTGACAATAGTTAACAACCATTATAAACCATCAATATAACTTGTATAAGAGCATGAATATGGTCACCAGCACAGGTTTAGAGGTTTAAACTAACAAATTCCATGAGTTTTGATGAATCTATGTTTTCAGCAGGGTTTATTTAGAAAACCATCAAAGGTGGACCCAAACATCATAATTAAACGTGATTATCTATGACAAAAATAGTTCTAGAAGGTTCTAGAGGACACTAGAGGGTGAACCACCGAAGAAGACTGCGAGAGGCAGATAGGTGGGGTTGGCTGGCCCCTAGGGCCCACCAATTAGCCCCACATTGCAATGTCAGTTCTCCACCGCTTTAGGATTTGCATCTACACCATTCTTTCAAGTCAGTTTGATCCGAAGGCTCAGGATTGATGCTCTCCCCTATATATACCAGCCCCTGCCACCTCCTAGGGCATCATTGATCATAATCCTTCATCAGTCAAGAAGTCAGAAATCCTAATCATTCGTAGACCTCCACCCTATTCTAGGGCATAGCTAGCAAGGCTAGATCTAGAGGGAGGCAAGCTTCGCTTGGATTCCTGATCTTGTCAAGAAGCGTGGCTTGGTATAGCCAGCTTGTATCCTCTCTTGTATCTTTCATATTTCATATGTTTGCTACAATTGATTTGACATTATTCTTAATATTATTCATGTTCCTAGTTATCATGTTCATCATTTACTTTGATTATATGCTTAGTATAGCTAGATTATCATTATGTTCAAGCATAAGTTCGTACACCGATCGTTCTCATGTACATAGGGTGAGTGGTCAACATTGTGTAAGTGCGAGCCATGTGATAGATCACGGATGTGACACTACCGTTGAGTCATTTATAGTCCACTCCCCGAATATAGGTCAAGTAGGATCTAGTTACGAAGGAAGACAAGCTCTGTTCTTAAACTTCCTTAGTAATATCTCTTATGTGTAGATATGAAGTTAATCTTAGCCATGACTACTAAGTGCAATTGCACTAATCAACATATGCTTTGACTTATAATTAAGAATAACTTAGAAATTATTTCTCTAATTTCTACTTAGCAATGCTAATGCCATAGAAAGGAGTACTTTGAGTGATTAATGTTCAGTTATTGCTTATCATTCGTATATATTTATCTCTTGACTTACCCCTGTTATGAGTAGAATATTGGTTATGGTTTATTTTCTCCATCATATGTATAAGTAATCAATATATTCCATCCACCAGTCCTTCCCTGTGGTAAAAATATAAATAACGATACCTGGAATACTCCTAGGTGAAATGCTACAATGGTTAAATTATCTGTGCGCTTGTAGATCCCTTTCATTTATATATTCTTTCTAGTCACAATAAAATACTTAAGTACTTCTTAGTGTCATTCTCATGGTGATGCTAGAAAGTACCAACAAGCATTTTTGGCACCATAGCTAGGGATGACAACTTAGCAAAGGTGATGTTAAGAAATGTCAACAACATTAGGTGGCTACTTAAACAAGTGACAAGTTAATAAATACCAACAAACATTTCTGGCGGCATTGCTAGGGAAGGTAGCTAGGCAAGAAAGAAATATTGATAAACTTGTACTTATTGATGTGATCGAGAAAAACCATATACCCCTACTCAAACTGGCTTACCCTTGTTCTGTCTATTTTTGTATCTTATGCAGGGTAATGTATTACCAATTTTGACCTTCGGACAAACTACGTTGAAAATCCAAAAGCACTACTCAGGAGGACTAAGGCTAAACTCAAGAAAGTTTTAGCTTTAGAATCAGAAGACAACTAGATAAGACAAAGCTTAACACCAATTTTTGAATCCATGGCTGATAAGACTCTACGTGAATTCTCTGCTCCAACTATGGCTAACATCTGTACTGGACTAGCGATCAACAGTGGAGACAATGCTTTTGAGCTCAAGCTAGCTCTCATCAACATGGTGCAAGCTAGCCAGTTTTGTAGAAAGGCACATGAAGATGCGAGTGCCCATCTCCAACACTTCCTGGAGATCTACAACACTTTCACCATCAAAGGAGTTTCTAGAGATGCCATTTTACTTCACCTCTTCCTATTTTCACTTCTGGGGAAGGCAAAGTAATGGTTCTATGCCAACAAAGATAGAAATACTACCTGGGAGAACTGCTCCACTGCCTTTCTAGCAAAGTTCTTTCCCACATGCAAGACCAATGCTCTACGTGGGAGAATTTCAAGTTTTTAGTAATAACATGATGAATCTGTCCCTGAGGCGTGGAAACACTTTCAAGATTACATATCAGAATATCCTCATCATGGGATGGAGGATTGGCTACTCATACAGACTTTCTATCATGAGTTGACAAATAGCACCCATGAGAATATGGATGTCGCTGCTAGAGGTCCTTTCTTATCACTCACAATCGCACAAGCAACAACTCTTGTGGAGAAGATGATCTCCAACCAAGGTTGGAATGAAGAACATCTTCAAACCCGCAAGAAAGGTGGAGGTATGCATCAACTTAAGGAGGTAGATATGTTATCTGCCAAGATGGACCTGCTCATGAAGAGGATTGAAGACCGAGCCAATGAGAAGCAAGAAGTCATGCACATTCATGATTCCCACATGACGTGTGAAGAATGTGGCAACACTTGGTATTCAGGGAATAACTATCCTGAAACCCATGAGGATGTGAACTTCATTAACAACAACAACTATCATCCTCAATAGAATCAAGGATGAAATCAGCAACAAAGGTCAAACTACCAAGGTAACTATCAAAGTAATAATTACAATAATGTCAATAATCAACCACCCTTGAGAGAGTTAATTTCTGGCCAAGATAAAATAATGGAGAGTGTGGCAGAACCGCCCAAAAATAACACACTAACAGAGGTACTTGCCTTCCTCTAGGCACTAAGTACTCCGCCAGCGGCTATTCTAGCCGTTTCTGTCGAGCACACCCAATGGGAGAACTCGAAACCATCCACATTTTCATCCAGGATCCAATAATGAAAACGAGTACAATACTTAGTTTATTCCATACAACATAGTCTTCAGAAATAAGTTATTACAATACCAAGTTCAGAGTGCGGAATTAAAACAGCGAAAGTAAATATCTAGCGAGTGTAGCAAAGATCCATCTGAGCCCAGCAGACGATCCTCCACACAAAGACTCAAGCAACACCTGCAACAGGGGTAAAATAAACCCTGAGTACACAATGTACTCGCAAGACTTACCCGACTGGGAATAATTTCCCGACTCCAAGGATCATGATAGGCTTTTTAGCTACTGGTTCAAGTTTGCAGAAAAGCATTACTACTAATGGATCCTTATTGCAGTTCTTTTATTTGCCATCTTTTAGTTTATCAGCTAACCATCTATGTAAGCACTTATGCTATTTTCAAACAAGAGTTGGTCAATACAAATCCATCATTATTCACCTTTTCTCTTTCAGTTCTTACTACGATGCTCGGATCAAGTCATATTGGACCGCTTACGCGGCGATTCGCGAATCAATGTAGCCTAGCTGGGTATCCCGAAAAACACACGCCCCGCTCGTACCGAGGTACAAACGGGACCAACCCATTATCCTCCTGTCAAGAGAACCGAGTCCCTGTCTATACTGGGACTCCAAGCCCCCGCCCTCTCACGATGCTTAGACCTCCTAATACCCATATATAATCCACCTTCAGTTGGTCCGGATGGAGCCAAGACCCATGACAAGAGAATAACAAGTCTTTCTAGCCCCCTTCCGCTAGTATATGCTCGGGATAAGGAGATCTGTGACCTGACAACCATCCAAATGCAACGATTGGTCCTTAACCGACTCGGACAGGGAAACAATGTAACCCAGTGATGCCCTGTTGGCCGCAGGACACCCCTTGTCACATCCACCACTACCAAACCACATCCCTGCCCGGTCATCATTTCACCTGCCTTTATTTCCATGTTAACCATAGTGATAATAATGATCACCTATCGTGAACAACACCATGTTGTTCACGCTAACGAAACCTAAGCATGGCACTACACGGCCTAAACTAGTAAGACTCTTGTGTAGTAATATTTATGCAAGTGGGTTTCAATAGAACTCCTGAAACGTAAATGCACATATAACATAGATATCCTATTATCATTTTAAAATAAAGGTTATGCACCGGGGCTTGCCTTGGGCATCCTGGTGTGCAGCAAAGTTAGTGGTTGATGGCTCCGGGGATCCTTCCTGCACGGGGACCTCCTCCTCGTACACCTCCACGATCTCCTCGTACTCCGGCTCCTCCGCAGCCACGTACTCCACTATCTCGTGATCTATATGCAAGAATGATGACATGACTTAATGCAATGACAACAGCAGCTCTTAAAATAACAACAACTATTACTAAGCTACTAAGCTAGCTCTAATGACTAACATACCAGGCTGTCTACTATTCTTACTAAGCAAGAGTAAACTGATCCAATTAATCTTTACTCATTAAATTGCATACTCTTCATTTGTTTCCGATTTAATATTTAATACGGCTAGGGAAACTTAGCTATCATATCTAGTAAGCTATTCAAGGACTACAAAACTACAGCAAGCACCTAATAAAATCATGAAGCTACCGCAAAAGTTTCAAAGTTAAAGCTATTACCTATTTGCCACAAAAATTTATACAAGATTTGCCATATTAATATTAAGTGCTTTTGATTGATTTAATAGACTTTAGCATCACCACAGATAGGTATGATCTAACTACACTAATAGGCAGATAATGATTTTAGGAAGAAGAATCGAGTGATTCAGGGATCGTATGGTGGAGATATCGATCACGTAAGGTGGCTGTTGATAATCTCTGGAAAATCAAAGGGGATTAATTAACTCATGGCTTAATCTCTCGTGACATGCTCATGGTTGTACTGGAGGAGACTTGGTGGTCTTTAATCAAAGAATAATGAAGAAGGATGGCGATGCTAGGGAGACATAGAAAGTACTGAGGGACCCACGGGATACTCACCGCAATCGACTGGTGCTTCGGAGAGAAATCGATAGACGCAGCTTACTCGGGCAGGATCAGAGGAAGTTGATTTTGGAGAATCGAACGATCAGCTGAACGGAACGACTCGACAACTCAGTTAAAAGACAGGAGACGTGGCTGGAGACAGCGCTTTAAATAACCTCGCAGCGTGCATACCGGCGACAACAATTTTCTTCGGATGAACAGTGTTCCTGTGTGCTACAGTGATCTCTTCAGAATCCTGTGACTTCCCCCGAGTAAACAGTATTCTACGTGCTACAGTGTTTCCGCGCGTGCTACAGTAGGCTCCTGTATGCTACAGTGTTTCTGCGATTGCTACAGTAATCCCTGCGAGCTACAGTGATTCCTGCGTGTTCTCTGGTTCGCTAGCTGATGTTCTGCTCAGTGCGACATGTGCTCCGGTTTTCTTTTTGGTACTTAGCCCGACGTGCTGGTAAGTTCTACGCGCTGCAGTCGGTCATCGGGCAGGGTGAAAATTCTTTTTTTACATGGGACTAATAAAGACTCGTGTACTCTGGGTGTAGACTTGGCAAAGAGGAAATGATTTGGACGTGCTGCACACTCTCCCCTTTCTCCTTCCTGCTCGGTTGAGCATCTTTGATTACTCGATGTGAAGACCGGTTAAGGAGGAAGCAGGCAACAACTTTGATTGCTCGACGTGGAGATCGGGTGAGGAGGTAGCAAGCAGCGGCAAGCAAGCAGTATGTGCATGTCAGACGTGCAAGTAGCCGGTGACTTGTGTCGAAGCGTGTCATTCACGAGTAATTGATCTATCCCGCTTTGGTTTGATAAAATTCGTGAATATTCGCACTTGGTAATTTTAGTTAGCGAATTCTTGCTGATCTAGGTTTTATATTATTCATTTTCTGTTTTTCATTTTTGAGACTCGAATTGCATTTTGATTTTTATTTCCAGCTTATACACTTTAACTAAATGCAATGCTCATGAATATTTTTAACCTGTGATTTACAACGTAACACCAAGGGTGTTACAGAGAGCTAATCTAGAAAATTTGCTTCCAATGACAAAATCTTAGAAAACATAAATAATAGAATAGATAGCTTCTCCTCAGCCATTAAAAACTAGCATAGCTTCAATAAAATGATAGAATCACAAATAGCTCAGCTAGTGACTGTTGTTCCTCCGACTGACAAAGGTAAGATTCCGCGGCAACCGGAAGATCTTGAAACTATAAATCTTATCGATATTCACAAAGCTGCAGGATGCTACATAAAACAATCGATAGGAAGATGGGGGATTATTCCTTGCCTACCAAGGAAGGAGATCCAAGAAACCCGTCATCCCCATAGCCATTAGACCTCACATATTTTAAGAAGCTGTCTATGACTTCAGAGCAAGTGTGAACATTATGTCAAAGGTAATTTATGATAAAATTAATGGAGATACTATGTTATACACAAATATGTGTTTGCAACTTGCAGACCAGTCACTCTACTACCCCAAGGGAATTCTTGAAGACATCTGTGTACGAGTCGGACAGTCATACGTTCCCGTAGACTTTGTGGTTTTAGAAACAGGTGGAGATGTAAGGGCACCCATTATCTTGGGCCGACCTTTCTTGAGCACCGCAAAAGCCATCATCTACACGGACAGTGCCAAGATCTATTTCACAATCAAGGATAGAAAGGAGAAGTTTACTTTCAAGAATCGTATACACCATTCTCCTAGTCATCCACAAAAGGCGTACCTGCCCAAAGAAACAACAATGAGCAAGAAGAGAAACAACCGAAGAAGGAAGAACAAGGCTAGACAGTCAATAGAAGAATCAGTCAAGATGATCAACACACTTCAATCAGAGCACGACCACCTCCTCGCTTCACCATTCCTTACCAAGAAGGAAGACCCTGGAGTACCGACGATCGAGTGTACCATTGGACAAAGAATCTTCCACAACACCTTCTGCGACATCGGATCAGGTGTCCACATAATGTCCAAGGTAACATATAACTATTTGTTTGGTGACAAACCTTTGTTCCCTACATATATACAATTACAGATGGCAGACCAATCAATCCAATTTCTGGAGGGAATAGCAAAAGATATCATGGTAAGAATACAAGATCACTATGTCCATGCCGACTTCATGATTCTGGACATGGGAGAGGAAGAAGAAGACATACCTATTATCCTCAAAAGATCATTCTTCAACACTATAGATGTGATTATCTACGTCGGATCTGGATAAGCCCACTTCCCATTCCCTGGACAAAAGGTATGTTGCTATTTCAATAGTTATACCACTTATGAACAGCCAAAAAAAGACCCGATCCAAGAGAAGACGCTGACCATCTCAATGCCAGAGGAATCAATCCCCAAAGCATGAGGAAGAAGAAGTTATGAAAGATGAACATACCATGCCTAAGAAAAGTCCTCAGACCAAGCAAGTCTAGAAGGAAAAGGTGGCATCATCAGCAGAGTCACCATCACAAGAAGTGCAACCATCAAGGTCTCTATCTCCGGGACCGACAGATGCACCGAAAGAATGAATAGGACTAGAGAAAAGTCTGATTCGAAGGACTCAAAACACCAAACCCTCGTCAGGAGGTAAAATCAGTAGTTATCCATATTTAATTTATAGCATTGCATAAATTATTTTAGCATATTTACTTTTCTGCATTCGTATTTGTTGATGGTAGTTAACAACCAAATTAAACCAACAAAGAAACATGTATAAGGGCATAAATGAGATCACCAACAAAGGTTTAGGGTTTAAACTAATAAATTCCATGAGTTTTGGTGAATCTGTGATTTCTGCAGGGTTTAACCAAAAAACCATCAAGGCGGACCTACGTGTTAGAATTAATAACGCAATTCAGCCGTGAAACCTACATGGGAAGGTTCTAGAGGACTCCAGAGGACACCACACCGAGACAGGAAGCAGGACACTACCATGTGGGGCCAGTCGGCCCCACCTATAGGCCACCTAGACCTGGGCCCACCTGTCGGTCTCCCCTACGTTGGTTTCCTACCGCCTCCTAGGTTGCATCTCCACCGTTTCTTAATTCAGTTTGATCCAAGGGCTCATGTTGCAAGCTCTGGCCTATATAAACAGCCATGTACCCCCCTCCCTCAGCAGATCCCTGAAATCCTAATTCATATCTTTAGGATCAAAGCTAGCTATGCAAGAGAAGATTAGTCCTCCATAGGATCTAGTCTTATGAATAGAAATAGTGAGATAGAGAGTGAGAGAAGAGTTTGGAGGAGGTGCCGGCCTGTCGGTTCTCTGTCACGCCCATATTTTGGTAAACACAAAATTTGGATGCAAACCATATGTAAAGAACATATAGAACAAATTGTAAAGGAGAAGTATCATACTCAGTGCCTTATTACAATAACGAACCATAGTTCATTACATAAATAAAAACATCTCAAAGTCTGGAGATCTAAAAAAATAAACTAAACACTCTAAGGGCATCTCCATCACCATAGGATCTGGTCGACTGGTTGACAACAACCTAGTTGTCCTCAAAGTAATCGTTGTAGTCATTGTCATCTGTACCCATCCGAGATTTTTATCCAATAATAAAAAATAAACAAGCATAAGTACATCTCATACTTAACAAGATAATATGGGGTTCATGAGGCTCAGAAGGTTGACACTGGTTGTACTGCAGTTAGCTTTTAAATATGTAACCTCCTAATATTAATTAAGTTATGGTTATGCTTAAGCCCCAGGTAACCACAGTAGTATCATGAATAAGTAACACATCATCATTAATCATTATTATTATCATTATTAGCAAAAATTCAGTTATTCCATCAGTTTTCTGGGTCACCCGTAACCGTGGGCACGACTGTTATAACAATTTGTTAAACTCTGCGCAGAGGTGTACACTTTCACTGTGAGCCATGATTCCCATATGCCCGGGGCCCGTCGACCCCCTAACACTTCCAAGGTGAGTGGGCAGGGTACACTATGGAGCCTTTCAAAAGTTCGTCTAACATGTTAGGGCCGCTAGGTTTCGGTGGCAAGCAGATATAGGTCCCCCCTTCCCAAATGGCGCATTGACACGTAGCCTATACACATAGGGACAGGAGCCAAACTATACCCGAGTCGGCAGACCCCTTTTGCACCCTTTCGGGTAACCTCTAACATGCTAGAAAAGGTCTTCATTCTTGACTAAAGCTAGAGCCATATGGCTCTTATAGTTGTACTGTAGGTCCCAGCTTTTGCCAATGAATGAGTCCTTATGGAGGGCCAAGAGCATCGTGAATACACAAGCTCTCTCACCCTATGTCCATGTTTCTCAAAATCAAGTTTTAACAAGTATTGCATATAATCATTAGTCATTGTCCATATTCATAGTATTTAAGTGGAGCGCTAGCAACTACCCATATGCAAGTGTAACCCATCGGTAACAAGGTACAAGATAATCAAAGACTAGGATATCCTTATGTTGAGCAATTTGACACATGAAAATGACTAATTAGATAATGAATAGGACAACAAGGAATATCCCATATTATACTTGCCTTGCTCGAAGAACTTCTGCTGGTCTGGATTATCACTGTAGAAGATCTCGTCACCCGTGTAGCAATTACGGTCTACTCGAACCACAATCAACAACACGCATTCCAAGAACATCCATGCAAGGAAAACAAGACTAGATTAGAACAGTACATCAACAGAGAGAAATCAATCTAAAAGGTTTATAACACTATTCTACACGTTGCTATGATCACACAGATATAAAGATCACGAAAAACGGAGTTGAAACATGAAAGTTATGAATTTACTAAGATTTCCTATAGATAAATAATTACTATAATACAAATCCAAAATTTAAATATTACAAATCTACTATACAACAGTACTAACATGTAGAGCTCATGAATACGAACCTAACGGAATTTGAACGGGTCAAAACGGAGTTAAAATGAGCATTTTATGACTAAAACAAAATCAGTGGCAAACTTGTAAATAAAGGAAAACGTATTCTTGAAGTTACCGAGATGAACTACGTTTTCAAAAGAAGAAAACGTATTCGGGAGTTACGCTTTGGAGTGCAGGTTTGATTCAATAAAAACCTGGGGGTTCTTTAAGAAAATTACCCCCGAAGGGGTATCCAGCGATCTGGACCGTCGGATCGGATCTGAACGGTCCTGATTTAAAAGAGAGAGGACGGGGGCGGCTGCCGGCCGGAGAAGAAGGCCGCGCGGCGGCGCGCCATTTCCGGTGGCGACCGAGCTCGCCGGCGCAAGCGGAAATGGCCTTAGAGGCCACCATTTGACACCGGACTTGCACGAAATGAAAGAGGAGGTCAAGGCGGTTCTCACCGAGAGGAAAACGAAGACGGGAGTTGACCAAGGGCAGCTCGCGGTGAGAGATGGCGGACAGCTCCTCCCTGTGAAGTTCGGCGGTGAATCACGGGTCTCCCGAGAGCCAAACAAAGGAAAAAGATGGTGCGGGAAAGGTCCCTACCGTGCAGCGGAGCTCGGCAACGTGCGAAATCCGACGGTGGGTCGTCGGGGAGGAGAAACCCGAGCTCGTCCGACGAGCTAGGCTTCTAGAGTTGTGCGAGCTCATTATCTGTGGAGCGAAGTGGGAATAGAGCTTAGGGGGGCGTGGCTGGCTTTATAGGCGACGAAAATCGCATCCAAAAGGAAGGAAACGAGCAATTGCTCGATCCCCGGCCGTGGTGGCAAAAGAGGAAGGCTCCTCTAGTTGCGGCGGGAGGTAGGAGATGGCGGGGTGACGGGCCCATGCATCAGCGGCTGAGGATGGTGGGCTCCGCACGTCTGCAGAGGGAGGCGGGAGCGCGCGCTGTGGCTCGGCCCAAGAAGAGGGGCGCGCGGGCTATTTGGCCAGGTCGAAGGAGAAGGAGGGCAGCGGCCTCATGGGCCTACGGGAGCAAGGGGGGCGGCTGGCTGGGCCAATGGGCCAAAACCAAGGAATGAGAAAAGAATAAATTTTTTCCTTTTTCTTTTTATGAACAAATTTGTAAATTCATTTTCAAGAGATTTTGAACTCATTTTTGAATTCTGTAAAAACCACTCAACTCATAAATAAATATGCAGCAGCATGAGTGCAACAACATGTAGCTAGCCTTATATTTGATTTTAGTTTCATAAAATTTATTATCTTCCTAAGTTAAATGCTCACACAAATATATAATTAAATCCATTTCTTCTATTTTAAAAGATGCAAAAAAAATCTTGGGTGTTACAATTCTACCCCCTTAAAGATAATCTCGTCCTCGAGATTGGATGGTGCTTACTCAAACAACTATGGATATGCCTTTCTCAGATCCTCTTCTCTTTCCCAAGTGGCCTCTTCCTCACTGTGCCTATTCCACTCTACCTTACACATCTTGATTGTCTGACTTCTTGTAACCCTTTCTGCTGTTTCCAAGATTTTTACGGGGTACTCATTATATGTCAGGTCTTCCTTAACAACTATTTCCTCTAGTGATATTTGTTCTTCTGGTACACGCAGACACTTCTTTAACTGTGACACATGGAACACATCATGCACACCAGATAGATTTTCAGGCAATTCTAGTTGGTAGGCCACTTCTCCACGTCTCTCGAGAATCTTAAAAGGACCAATATACTTTGGTGATAACTTTCCTTTCATATTGAACCTTTTCACACCTTTCATTGGGGACACTTTCAAATACACATAATCCCCTACTTTGAAGGTCAAATCCCTTCTTCTAGTGTCAACATAGCTCTTCTGTCGAGACTATGCCACTCTCAAGTTTTCTCTAATCTTTCTCACCTGCTTCTCAGCATTTCTAAGAATATCAGGTCCAAACACCTGGGTCTCCCCCGTCTGATTCCAAAACAGTGGAGTTCTGCATTTTCGTCCATACAGGGCCTCGAATGGTGCCATCTTGAGACTCTTCTGGTAACTATTGTTGTATGAGAACTCAGCATATGGCAAACTCTTATCCCAACTATCACCATACTACAATGCACAAGCTCTCAGCATGTCTTCTAGAATCTAGTTGATCCTTTCAGTTTGCCCGTCAGTCTGAGGGTGATAGGCCGAGCTAAAATTCAACTTAGTTCCCAATGAATCGTGTACCTTTTGCCAGAATTTCGATGTAAACTACGTACCTCTGTCAGACACGATCTTCTTTGGGACTCCATGCAGACTTACTATTCTGTCCATATACAGCTCTGCTAATCTTGCACCCTTGTAGGTGGTCTTAACCGGTAGGAAATGAGCGACTTTTGTAAGCCTATCCACGATTACCCATATTGAATCATAACCTCTCTGAGTTCGAGGTAATCCAACAATGAAATCCATACTGACTTCTTCCCACTTCCATTCGGGTATTTTCATTAGTTGTAATAACCCTACGGGTCTTTGATGCTCTGCTTTAACCCTCTGACAGGTGTCACACAATGCCACATATTCTGCCACATCTCTCTTTAATCCATACCACCAATATCTCTCTTTAAGGTCTAAATACATCTTGGTACTTCCGGGGTGTATAGAGTAAGCTGACTCATGTGCCTCTCGCAGAATTATTTCTCGGATAGCCTTTACTTCGGGCACACATCCTCTTTCCAAACCATAGAGTGCCATTTTCATCTATCCTAAATCATGGTGCTTTCCCAAGTGATACTTTTGCAATAATCTCCCTAAGTTTCTCATCTTCTTGTTGGCCTTTACGAATCTCCTGTTCCAAGGTAGGTGTCACCTCTATTCCCATTGCATTGGTGACAATGCCTAGGTTCAACAATTTAAACTCTGCACACAACTCTTCCGATTCTGGCATTACCTAAACCTTGTTAGCATAACTCTTTCTGCTAAGAGCATCAGCTACTACATTGGCCTTACCAGGATGGTAGTGCACTTCCAAGTCATAATCTTTAATCAGTTCCAACCACCGTCGTTGCCTCAGATTCAGATCAGATTGGGTGAAGATATACTTCAAACTCTTTGTGATCCGTGTAGATGTCACTCTTGTGGCCAATTAGATAGTGTCTCCAAATCTTCAAGGCATGGACAACTGCTGCTAATTTCAAGTCATGAGTAGGATAGTTCAACTCATGTTTCTTCAATTGCCTAGAAGCATAGGCCACAACTCGTCCTTCTTGCATAAGAACACATCCGAGTCCTTGACGAGACGTGTCACAATAGACGGAGAAACTCTTACTCAAGTCGGGCAAAATCAGTACAGGTGCCGAAGTCAACTTCTTCTTTAATTCCTCAAAGTTAGTCTGGCACTTCTCAGACCATATGAACTTAGCATTCTTCTCCAATAGGGCAGTCATGGGCTTGGCAAGCTTGGAAAACCCTTCTATGAACCTTCTATAATACCCAGCCAATCCCAAGAAACTACGGATCTCAAACACAGTGGTTGGTGGCTTCCAGTTTAGCACATCCTTTACCTTGCTGGGGTCCACTGCTATTCCCCTGTTGGAGACAACATGACCCAAAAACTCTACTTCCCTCAACCAAAACTCACACTTGCTCCTCTTGGCATATAACTTGTGTTCTCTAAGCTTTTGTAGAACCAATCTCAGATGTTTGACATGTTCCTCTTCATTCTTAGAGAATACGAGTATGTCGTCAATGAACACCACTACGAACTTGTCAAGATACTCCATGAACACTTTATTCATCAAATACATGAAATAGGCAGGTGCATTGGTCAACCCAAATGACATGACTATGTACTCATACAACCCATACCTCGTGGTGAAAGCTATCTTTGGTATGTCCGAACGTCTGATTTTCAACTGATGATAACCCAAATGAAGATCAATCTTTGAGAACACACAAGCACCTCTTAACTGATCAAACAGGTCATCAATCCTAGGTAAAGGGTATTTATTTTTTGATGGTAACCTCATTAAGAGACCTATAGTCCACACACATCCGTTGAGTACCATCCTTCTTGTCCACAAAAATCACAGGTGCACCCCAAGGAGATGAACTAGGGCGTATGAAGCCTTTGTCCTGTAACTCCTTTAACTGCTTCTTAAGTTCTTCTAACTCATCAACTCCCATTCTATATGGATGCTTAGCTATGGGTGGCATACCTGGCAAGTCATCAGGGAATACATCCGGGAAATCATCCACAACACGTTCTAGCTGATTGGCTTCATTGTTTAGTTGGTTCATGGTTGCCGTTGGTGGTGCTTGCACTGCCACTTCAACACTCATTCTGTCCCTTTAGGGGTGGTCAGCACAACTACCTTCTCTTGACATTGAATTACTGCACTGTGTTGTTTCATCCAATCCATTCCCAAAATCACATCAATGCCAGTTGTCCTTAGCACAACAGGTTGAGCAGGGAAATCTACCCCCCTTAAAGCTATGTTAGCAGAGGGACAAAAGTATGAAGCTGGTATAATACCACCCGGTGAATTCACTATCATGGTATGCTTCATAGCAACTAAGGGTATGCTATGATTTCTAACAAATGCTTGGGAAATAAATGAATGCGAGGCTCCAGAATCAAAGAGAATGGTAGCGGGGATAGAGTTGATGCTGAACGTACCCAGCATAACTTCTGGCGCCTCTTGCGCAGTTTTCGCATTGATGTGGTTCACTCTAGAACCATTAGGTGCCATCTTCTGATTGCCATTTCTGAAAGCATTCGGCTGGTTGGGAAATTCTGGGCAATTATAAGACATGTGGCCTTCCTTGCCACAGCGGAAACACTTTTTAACATCATTTGATCCTCCATTCTTCATAGGAGCATTTTTTGGTGGATACTGGCATGGTACTTGGTAACCCTTCTGTTGCTGTGGTCGCTGACCAACATTCTGTTGCTGAGGATAATGAGGACGTTGGCCACCACTCTGCTGGGGGTACTGAGAACGTTGCTGGTTCTGACCTTTGTTCCACTGGTTAGGAGGCCCCTGGCTTCTCTGTGGGAAGCCTGACTGTGGGTTAGGACGAAGACAGGTGTTACTCCCAGAGGCTTGTCCTTGGAACCTTCTCTTTTTGGCCTCTATTTCTCTATGCTCATTGTCTATCACAATGGCGCGATTCACCAGCATCTGATAGTCAGGGTACGTAGTGATCTTTAGCTGCAACCTAACATCATCATTCAGACCTTTGAGAAAGTGACGCTGCTTATCTATGTCATTAGCCACCTCACTAGGAGCATAGCGTGATAGTTGAGTGAACCTATCATGATACTCACTCACAGTCATAGACTTCTGCCTTAGGGATCTGAATTCTTCCCGCTTAATCTCCATCAATCCATTTGGGATATGATAGTGTGGTAGAATCTCCTAATCTAATGTCCTCCCAGGAGTACTCGTCTTCCATTAGACACTAAGTACCCCGGGGAGAACACTAAATCACGCGATTCTGTCGAGCACACCGCAAGGGAGAACTCAAAGATCCACATTTTTACATCAGGATCACAAATGAGAGAGTAAAGCTTACAATATCCTTACCATTTCTTACATCCCTTTTAGTACAACATCAGCGTAATTTACTATGTAGATATAACAGCGGAATAAAAACATTATCAGAGTTCAGCAGAAATGAAACCATTTAATGACTAGTTAAACATTAACATGAAGGACGCTTAAATGCATGAAATGATAATAGATTAATAGGATTTTCCTTATAAAACTTTTGGTGAGAGTTTCAATAAATAAACTCTACTCCGCATCACAAAGGAAATCCTCGTTGAGCCTACCAGGAGGTTTCCACACACAAGTGTCAGCTTATCAGCACCTGTCACCTGCAACAGGGTAGAACAAACCATGAGTACTTAATTATACTCCGCAAGACTTACCCGTCAGGAGAAAGTAAAAAGACTCCAAGGATTATGCAAGGATTTCTAGCTTGTGGGTTCTTGTTTGCGAGAAGCAGCGCTAAGAGTGTGTCCTTAATTTCTTACTTTTAATAGCCATATTTCCTTTCTTATCCAACCTTCTATATAAGCACCTAGGCTATAATCAAGCCAGGATTGAACAAAAGGAACCATTTCTTCATCTTTCAACTATTAGTTCTTACTACGATGCCAGAGCGTAGTCAAGCCGTACTGTCACGCAGAAACGGCGATTCGTGAATCCATATGCCCAGCTGGGTACCCTGAAAAAAAAAACACACGCCTCGCTTGTACCCCAGGCACAAGCAAGACCAACCCGTTCCCCTCCTGTCATGGGTTTCTAGGTCCCCGTCCAAACTTGGACTCCTAGCTCCCGTACTTGAGGCCCGGCCTCAATACGGTGCTAAGACCTCCACCTATCCCCGCCTCCAATCAGTCGGTCCAAAAAGAGCCAGAGCCCATGACAAGAGAGTAACAAGTCTTCCTAGCCCCCATCTGCTAGTATATGCTCGGGATAAGAAGATCTGTGACTTGACCAGGGTCCATGCAACGAACGGTCCTTAATTGACACAGGCGGAACAAATGCAACCAGAGCCCCGCTCTATTGCCCAACCAGGTCCAAGTCCATCCAATCTGTTCCGCCCGGTCTCCAATTATCCATATACAGTTATATTCCATGTGATAGTAACATGATGATAGTAACAATAAGATATTCCTATCTCTCGCGAGTGACAGACAATCACTCGGCTTCTACCGGAATCCTATAGCATAGCATGCTACACGTCCCTATCATACTAGTGAGTATATATATATATATATATATATATATATATATATATATATATATATATATATATATATATATATATATATATATATATATATATATATATATATATATATATAGGTTTCATTCAACTCCTTTAAACTTAATGCACAAGCATAAAATAAGGTATAGAATAAGAGGGGTTATGCACCGGGCCTTGCCTGGCAAAGATTTAACCAAAAGTTAGCATTTCATCCTGATGACACGATCCTCAAGGCGCCATCTTCTCTGCTGCTCTAGAAGACTCCGCAATCCATCGTCGCCCCTATAATGATATATGCAGATGCAACATAGAGACGTGAATAATCAACGGAACTTGCAATACTTAAAATACGATCGTGCTCTCAAGCTAACGAGCTAACTCTAATGGCTAACGCACTAGCCTAGTAACCCCGTCGACGAGTATAGCGTCAATTCCCGACACGTGTTTTAGTTACTCGGACCCAATACGTTGCTTTATCCATTTTATCGATTTAATAGATATTTAAGCTAGGCTCATAGCTATCCTAGCAACTAAGTATTTTGGAGTCATAAAAATTACGAAGAGCAGATAATGACATTAGGAGTTTACTGTAAAATTTTTAGAGTCAATACTTTTATCATTTTCTTACAAAAATTCTCACAAGTTTATTCTTGGCAATATTAAGCATTTTAGAATAATTAACAAACTCCTAAAAATATTATACAACTATGTGGATAAAAGCATACTAACAGTTAGAGCATGATTTTAGGAACCTAACAAAATTAGTTTCACAATTTTTGGACTTCTACACATTTAGATTTTTGCATTTGTAATTTGTATCCTGAAACTAAATTAGAAATATACCTAAGGAGGCTAAAGGGCCGGCGGCAACCGAAAGGCCCAGCAGAGCACCGCGGCCTGCGCGGAGCGAGCTAGCGTGCCGGCGGGCCAGCCCAGCAACGGCCCAAGCAGCGAGCCCGCATGCTCACCTAAGCCTTTTTACAAACGAGTCCGTGGCTTACTCCGTTATTATGCAGAACCTTCGTTTACTATTGCACAAGAGGTGCGTCTTGCAGTACAAACCTCCAACTAACCTTCCTTCACCACGGGGAGGTCCCCGGTGCCCCTGAGCCCGCCGACGCGGCTCCGACCGGCATCCCGCACGCCCATCGGTCGACGGAGCGAGCCCCCCGACACACTGACGAGCCGACAAGCACCGTGGGACGCAAACAAAACCCTAGGCGGCGGTAGAATGGCCTACGGTGCCCCCTATTACCCTGCCCACGCTGGCGATCCACTCGCCAAGGCGGCGCTCCCGTTCCGACGAGCTAGAACCCCCATCGACTACCCAGGAGGAGGGTAGAGCAAAAGAAGCTTACCCAGAATACGACCCAGGGGGCGGTTGAGCCGGAGACAGCTCGGGTGAGCTCGGCCATGCGCGTGGTGGAGGAGTGGTAGCACACCGAACAAGGCATAACCGCGTCAGCTGGTCACCGGTGAGGATTGCGGCGCAACTAAGATGAGCACCTGATAAAGGAGGTCAAGGCAAGTCTAGGGATGCAAGCAATTGAACCTCTACCCGTCCTACGGGCCTTACCCCCAAGCGTGCCCTCCATGGCGGCGAGAAAGCCGACGGCCGCGGAAACATCAAATTGGCGGTCGGTGGTACACGACTGAGCTTGGCAAGAATAAGGCGCCAAGCTAAATCTCCAGGCTAACCACCCACTCGAGGATTTTCACTGTGGGGCTCGAACTTGGCAACTGGGGGGCGAAGGGGTGGCGGCTCTGAACGGTGTGGCTAGGAAAGGGGGTATACACGCGAGTCGAGCAGCTTCGATCGGTGGGGCAAAGCAGTATACTACAGTCGACGAGACCGTGGGGACTTGGCGTGCCGCCTCTGCTTGCGTCGAGGTGGTCAACTTCGAGCAGTGCCACTGATGGCGGCTGGCGGAACAGCAGGACAGGGCGACACACCTTACCTGTGACACGGTGCTGTCACGTCGGTGGCAACGTTAAGAGAACAGCGGCCATAGTTCGGACCAGACCTCACCGTGGTGTCGGCAAGCGAGGGAGAGGGCGCCACAGCACGCACGACCCCGTGCGCGGGGCAGCAGGACTGGGCGAGGCGACCCTCCACCTTACGCGACGCAAAAGCGGGGCCAGGCCCACGTGGGCAAGGGTGCCGCGCGGTCCAAACCGAGGGGCAACTGGTCCACAGCCACAGCGCGGACACAGCCTGTGGTCGAAGCCAGAGTGCTAGCGCGTGGTGACCGTGAACGCCGAGCCAGACAGTCGAACGTAACACCCGCACGAATTTTAAAGCGACACGGAACCGCTGAAATACTCAATTGGGGCTCAGACCAACCTACCAACCTAAAGCCGACACCTCCAGTGGGCTATCAGAATAGACACCCAGACCAAAGGGCGACTGGGGAGGAGGATACAAGGATGCCAGCATAAGCTTGCCACTGGAACGCCGGTTCGCCCACAGGACGCCACAGACACAACTCCCAGCGCGTTCCAAATAAGTTTGAGTAATTTTTGCAAGAGCAAGCTGATCTCCAACACCACCACGACCTACACCATGCTCAAGAGCCCGGTGAGGAGCAACCAACTATGCAACAACATGCTATTAGTGCTTAGGTATTTTGGTTGGAAATTAAACGTCAAACGAGGTATTGCCATTAACTCTTTCTACCTAGACACGATCTAGAGTTTAGGTAGAATTGAATTTTGAATTCGATTTTCAAGCTTGCAAAATACTATTTAACAATATTTGTTTTCCAAAACAAAAGTTGTATTTTCATCTACCCTTGCTCGTCAATCATTGCTTAAGCGCGACCCACCAGTCATAATTTTATTTATGTTCATAAAAATTGTTTTTTTACATCAATTACTTCAACAACTTAGACCGCACTCCCATGATCTTACGGGAAATAACTAACTTACCTTATTTGCTTATTATTTCCGATGAGGTAAAATTGTAAAACTTGAGAACTTGTTTATTTAATTTCTTTTAGGTTTTTAAGTGAGGCGCTAAGCGGCTCATAACACCAGGGTGTTAAAACCAACCCCCCTTTAAAAAGAATCTCGTCCCGAGATTCAGAGCAAGAATCCGAAAAGAGAAAAACGTGATTTCACTTCTTAGCTGAGATTACAAAAGGAGCTTACACGGCTTCGAAGACTACAACACTCGGGGATCTAGAGGCATCATGGCTAAGAACAAACTGATACAACTCGCAACCTCTCTAGAAAACGACGAAGACGGGGACAGTGAAAGAGTAACAGGAAAACAATAATCCAGAACATGGCATAGGCCTAGCAGATCCAGAAACAAGAGACCGAGAACTTGAACATTGTGAGCCCTACAGCCTAACTAACCAGAGATGACCTGAACTTCTTCAATGGAAACCAGATCCTTTCCACTGAGCTACTCCAACACCTTAGACTGTCGACCATAGATCTACGAGCAACGGCTGGATCTCGTAGCCCTGCGTCCAACCACTTCCTTCCTAACTGCTCCCGAGCCCCTCCCACCTGAGCACCACTAGAGGAGAGTGATTCTACGCGCTCTACTTCGGATCTGAGGGTGGGATGGAGGAGAGGCAAGCAAAGGAGCATTTATAGCTTGATGGACGGAGGTGGCGGTGCAACGCACCGAGAACGGAGGTGATGGAGAGGGGATTACCAAAGGAACACGAGGTGGGGAACAGCATCACCATGGTGCGCTCCCTGTGCGAGCTTGAGTGGGGGAAAAAGAAAAAGGAGGGGGGTCCGGTACCGGGATGAGGGCGAAAAACCGAGAGCCGACGAGGGCACCGGGAAAAGAGGGATGTATAGTGCCAGGGGGCGAGACGAGTGCGGCGCCACGCCGTGGCCACACAAGCACGGCACGCGTGGGCCCCGTCACTGATGGCTTTCGCAGAACACACAGTGACAGCGACCCGACAAGTGTAGCACGGTCAGCGGGCATAGGGGCAACGTCCAGTCAGGTGTTCCAAATATTCCAGACCACTGATGGCTATCCTTTCCTTGTCGCTCTCCTCTTTCTCCTTTTCCTTTTTGAATCTAGCTTGCACTAGCCTTTCATATAAACTGAGCTTAGGACTTACGTGTTTCTTCCAAAACCCCACTATCCAGGTCGCAAATGTGAGAGTACTACTCCATCAACTCGCTGTGGATTTCCCGTTAGAACACCAGGATATTGTTACCAAGGAGAACGTTTATAGCAAGGGCAGTACTGTGGTGTAACTTGGTAAAAGTGCTAGGTCAACAACCTCGAACCAGCGCGCGCCGAGCGGCACAACCATGTGGTCACGATCCACAGGTGGCCCTCGATTCCGTCGCGGCACCATAAGCGATTAACCAGACACTATTACTAACTTACTCGCAGTAAAAGCACTGGGGTCACAGATCACAGAAGTAGAAAAAGGATTGCAATGAATTTAAAGCAACAAGGGTTCTTTTTCAAATCAAGGAACAAGGAGCTTAAATCCCAAGGCGGATTTAAATAAGGGGATTCAAGTGTTCTACTGGGCATCCACAATTAGTTGATACAGTGTCCTCTGTCCTTCAATCGTGGCTGATCTGCTGTATTTGAAAATTGTTCCTCTTGAAACCTACTTGTGCTTGTCCCGAGAACCAAAACACACCACAAGGCCTAAGGGAAGATTGACGTAACAACCACAACGGATAAAGCAATTACTCATTCCAAACGACCTTACATAGGTGCTACTGACACGTACTCACCCGCTCATACTCAACACATCACTTGCATTAAGCGACCTACGGACGGAAGACAACGGACAGATTACAACACTGGAGGACAGTGATGAAAACACTATAGGCTACGGTTACATCTCCCCTAGGACGACTAATCCACTTTGTCGGGGCGAATGACTTCATTCCTGGGCTCTTGGGGCTCTTCGGCTACACAGGGCTGCGGATCCGCTTCTTCTCCTGGCAGTGGCTGAGTGAGGGGAATAAAATTCTCTATCTCTGAGGCTTCCGTGGGTGGAGGTGCTGGAGGTACAGCAGCACCAGTCCTCCTTCTCTCTAGTGGATGGACAAGGATTCCCTCCAAAATTAAGGGTTCCTGCCTCTCCAAGGCGAGCGTCCTACGCTTGGCCCTTGTGGCGAGATAGGCGTCCTCCAGCTCTTGGGCATGTCGGTCTTGGTCCACCTTGATGGCTTCCGCCATGGTAGTCTCTCGACTCTCCGCGGCTACCAGGTTGGCATGAGCTTCAGCAAGCTGCACTTCGAGCATCCTAGAGAAGATCTCAGCTTCCTCAGCACGGCGGAGACCCTCCCTCAGCTCCGAGGCCTACCGGTCCTACTGCTCATCCAGGGCTAGCAAGTACGAGGTCAGGTGCACCATGGTCGGGTTGTCCTCTTGCACGTCTGGACCCTACAAAGCCTCCATGCGAGCCCTCCATACCCGCCGATTCTTGTCCCAAGGGGGAAAGAACCGCTTGGGAGTACGAGCAATGGGCCCTTCATAGATCTGGCAGAGATGCCGCAGGGCTTTGCGGGCCGCAACTTGGTAGGTGTCGCCAAATTGAAACCTGGCTGCGGTCACATTCCAGGCTTCAGTGATGTCAGGAAACTCCTCACTCTGACTAATGTAGACAGTGACCTTGCATCGCTCCGTGCCATGCTTCATGTACTCACGACCCTCATACTCGGGACGCTCCCGAATGCCGAGTCTTTGCAGGGTGGCATACAGGATTTTGGGAGGTGAGTGGTGAGTGGTGGTTGCGAGGAAGGCTTGAGCGAGAACTTACTCAAGATAAAGGGCTAAATGAGCTAGGATGCACCGAATGATGGTTCCCAATGGCTAGGCTCGCCCTTAAATAAGGCAGAGCAACTAGTGGTTCTGTCGTAGTCCACCCGCGAGCCATGCACAGGGCCAGTAAAAGTGAACAGCAAGATCTTCACACGCACACAACGAGCGGTGATCGAGGTCATAAAGGGTTAGTATGACTGTAAGGCAGAGGTTTGACAAGAGCGCAGAAAGGGGACGACAATGTATGGGCCAGCCAGGCGTGAACCAACAGGCGTGCACAGTGCACGAGACTACAGTACCATCGTGGCTTCACGAACAAAGGCTGATTGACCTCAACAACTATTGCACGATAGGGCAAGCATGAATGCACGTCCTATCCATTCTCACACTGTTACCGACATATAGGGCAACCGCTCTTAGAGTTTTGGCACATCGTGCTCTCCCTGAAGCTAGTCGATGCTAGCGAACTAGTCTCGGGTTTAGGGTACCTGCAGAAAACTTAATTAAGCCTAACTAGGTCAGCAGAGTGCCATCTATCCTGAATACATAACCATAGTAATAGGGCTACTAATACAACTTCGCATGCAACCGTCCTATCTTTTTGAAAAGAATTTGTTGTCAAATTTTTAATTTGGGAGGGATTTCGAAGCTTTATTGTCTCATTTATGCTCTGATACCACCTATGGCAGAATCTCCTAATCTAATGTCCTCCCAGGAGTACTCATCTTCCATTAGACACTAAGTACCCTGGGGAGAACACTAAATCACGCGATTCTGTCGAGCACACCGCAAGGGAGAACTCGAAGATCCACATTTTTACATCAGGATCACAAATGAGAGAGTAAAGCTTACAACATCCTTACCATTTCTTACATCCCTTTTAGTACAACATCAGCGTAATTTACTATGTAGATATAATAGCGGAATAAAAACATTATCATAGTTCAGCAGAAATGAAACCATTTAATGACTAGTTAAACATTAACATGAAGGGCGCTTAGATGCATGAAATGATAACAGATTAATAGGATTTTCCTTGTAAAACTTTTGGTGAGAGTTTCAATAAATAAACTCTACTCCGCATCGCAAAGGAAATATTCGCTGAGCCCACCAGGAGGTTTCCACACACAAGTGTCAACTTATCAGCACCTGTCACCTGCAACAGGCTAGAACAAACCCTGAGTACTCAATTGTACTCCGCAAGACATACCCGTCAGGAGGAAGTAAAAAGACTCCAAGGATTATGCAAGGATTTCTAGCTTGTGGGTTCTTGTTTGCGAGAAGCAGCGCTAAGAGTGTGTCCTTAATTTCTTACTTTTAATAGCCGTATTTCCTTTCTTATCCAACCTTCTATATAAGCACCTAGGCTATAATCAAGCCAGGATTGAACAAAAGGAACCATTTCTTCATCTTTCAACTGTCAGTTCTTACTACGATGTCAGAGCGTAGTCAAGCCGTACCGTCACATAGAAACGGCGATTCGCGAATCCATATGCCTAGCTGGGTACCCCGAAAAAAACACACGCCTCGCTTGTACCCCAAGCACAAGCAAGACCAACCCGTTCCCCTCCTGTCACGGGTTTCCAGGTCCCCGTCCAAACTTGGACTCCTAGCTCCCGTACTTGAGGCCCGACCTCAATACGGTGCTAAGACCTCCACCTATCCCCGCCTCCAATCAGTCGGTTCGGAAAGAGCCAGAGCCCATGACAAGAGAGTAACAAGTCTTCCTAGCCCCCATCCGCTACTATATGCTCGGGATAAGAAGATCTATGACTTGACCAGGGTCCATGCAACGAACGGTCCTTAATTGACATAGGCGGAACAAATGCAACCAGAGCCCCGCTCTATTGCCCAACCAGGTCCAAGTCCATCCAATCCATTCTGCTCGGTCTCCAATTATCCATATACAGTTATATTCCATGTGATAGTAACATGATGATAGTAACAATAAGATATTCCTATCTCTCGTGAGTGACAAATAATCACTCGGCTTCTACCGGAATCCTATAGCATAGCATGCTACACGTCCCTATCATACAAGTGAGACTCATGGGATCAGGATATATATATATATATATATATATATATATATATATATATATATATATATATATATATATATATATATATATATATATATATATATATATATATATATATATATATATATATATATATATATATATATATATATATATATATATGCAAGTGGGTTTCATTCAACTCCTTTAAACTTAATGCACAAGCATAAAATAAGGTATAGAATAAAAGGGGGTATGCACCGGGGCTTGCCTGGTAAAGATTTAACCAAAAGTTAGCATTTCATCCTGATGACACGATCCTCAAGGTGCCATCTTCTCTGCTGCTCCAGAAGACTCCACAATCCATCGTCGCCCCTATAATGATATGTGCAGATGCAACGTAGAGACGTGAATAATCAACGGAACTTGCAATACTTAAAATAGGATCGTGCTCTCAAGCTAACGCGCTAACTCTAATGGCTAACGCACTAGCCTAGTAACCACGTCGACGAGTATAGCGTCAATTCCCGACACGTGTTTTAGTTACTCAGACCCAATTCATTGCTTTATCCATTTTATCGATTTAATAGATATTTAAGCTAGGCTCATAGCTATCCTAGCAACTAAGTATTTTGGAGTCATAAAAATTACGGAGAGCAGATAATGACATTAGGAGTTTACTGTAAAATTTTTAGAGTCAATACTTTTATCATTTTCTTACAAAAATTCTCACAAGTTTATTCTTGGCAATATTAAGCATTTTAGAATAATTAACAAACTCCTAAAAATATTATACAACTATGTGGATAAAAGCATACTAACAGTTAGAGCATGATTTTAGGAACCTAACAAAATTAGTTTCACAATTTTTGGACTTCTACACATTTAGATTTTTGCATTTGCAATTTGTATCCTGAAACTAAATTAGAAATATACCTAAGGAGGCTAAAGGGCCGGCGGCAACCGAAAGGCCCAGCAGAGCACCGCGGCCTGTGTGGAGCGAGCTAGCGTGCCAGCGGGCCAGCCCATCAACCGCCCAAGCAGCGAGCCCGCATGCTCACCTAAGCCTTTTTACAAACGAGTCCGCGGCTTACTCCGTTATTATGCATAACCTTCGTTTACTATTGCACAAGAGGTGCATTTTGCAGTACAAACCTCCAACTAACCTTCCTTCACCACGGGGAGGTCCCCGGTGCCCCTGAGCCCGCCGGTGCGGCTCCGACCGGCATCCCGCACGCCCACCGGTCGACGGAGCGAGCCCCCCGACACACTGACGAGCCGACAAGCACCGTGGGATGCAAACAAAACCCTAGGCGGCGGTAGAACGGCCTACGGTGCCCCCTAGTACCCTGCCCACGCTGGCGGTCCACTCGCCAAGGCGGCGCTCCCGTTTCGACGAGCTAGAACCCTCATCGACTACCTAGGAGGAGGGTAGAGCAAAAGAAGCTTACCCAGAATACGGCCAAGGGGGCGGTTGAGCCGGAGACAGCTCGGGTGAGCCCGGCCACGCGCGCGGTGGAGGAGTGGTAGCGCACCGAACAAGGCATAACCGCGTCAGCTGGTCACCGGTGAGGATTGCGGCGCAACCAAGATGAGCACCTGATAAAGGAGGTCAAGGCAAGTCTAGGGATGCAAGCAATTGAACCTCTACCCGTCCTACAGGCCTTACCCCCAAGCGTGCCCTCCATGGCGGTGAGAAAGCCAACGGCCGCGGAAACGTCAAATTGGCGGTCGGTGGTACACGACTGAGCTTGGCAAGAATAAGGCGCCAAGCTAAATCTCTAGGCTAACCACCCACTCGAGGATTTTTCACTGCGGGGCTCAAACTTGGCAACTGGGGGGGCGAAGGGGTGGCGGCTCTGAACGGTGCGGCTAGGAAAGGGGGTATACACGCGAGTCGAGCAGCTTCGATCGGTGGGGCAAAGCAGTATACTGCAGTCGACGAGACCGTGGGGACTTGGCATGCCGCCTCTGCTTGCATCGGAGCGGTCAACTTCGAGCAGTGCCACTGATGGCGGCTGGCGGAACAGCAGGATAGGGCGACACACCTTACCTGCGACACGGTGCGGTCACGTCGGTGGCAACGTCAAGAGAACAGCGGCCACAGTTCGGACCAGACCTCACCGTGGTGTCGGCAAGCGAGGGAGAGGGCGCCACAGCGCGCACGACCTCGTGCGTGGGACAGCAGGACAGGGTGAGGCGACCCTCCACCTTACGCGACGCAAAAGCGGGGCCAGGCCCACGCGGGCAAGGGTGCCGCGCGGTCCAAACCGAGGCGCAACTGGTCCACAGCCACAGCGCGGACACGGCCTGCGGTCGAAGCCCGAGTGCCAACGCGTGGTGATCGTGAACGCCGTGCCAGACAGTCGAACGTAACACCCGCATGAATTTTAAAGCGACACGGAACAACTGAAATACTCAATTGGGGCTCAGACCAACCAACCAACCTGAAGCCGACACCTCCAGTGGGCTATCAGAACAGACACCCAGACCAAAGGGCGACTGGGGAGAAGGATACAAGGATGCCAGCATAAGCTTGCCACTGGAACGCTGGTTCGCCCACAGGACGCCACAGACACAACTCCCAGCGCATTCCAAAGAAGTTTGAGTAATTTTTGCGAGAGCAAGCCGATCTCCAACACCACCACGACCTACACCATGCTCAAGAGCCCGGTGAGGAGCAACCAACTACGCAACAACATGCTATTAGTGCTTAGGTATTTTGGTTGGAAATTAAACGTCAAATGAGGTATTGCCATTAACTCTTTCTACCTAGACACGATCTAGAGTTTAGGTAGAATTGAATTTTGAATTCGATTTTCGAGCTTGCAAAATACTATTTAACAATATCTGTTTTCCAAAACAAAAGTTGTATTTTCATCTACCCTTGCTCGTCAATCATTGCTTAAGCGCGACCCACCAGTCATAATTTTATTTATGTTCATAAAAATTGTTTTTTTACATCAATTACTTCAACAACTTAGACCGCACTCCCATGATCTTACGGGAAACAACTAACTTACCTTATTCGCTTATTATTTCTGATGAGGTAAAATTGTAAAACTTGAGAACTTGTTTATTTAATTTCTTTTAGGTTTTAAAGTGAGGCGCTAAGCGGCTCGTAACACCAGGGTGTTACAGATAGGTCCTGAAACTCTGAGTAAACTCTACCCAAGTAATAGGAGCGGCATTTGCAGGGCGTCCAAACTTGAAGGAATCCCACCAATCTTGAGCTGCCCCCTGCAGTTGCCCCGATGCATACAACACCTTTTCCATGTCGTTGCATTGAGCTATGTCCAGTTGTTTTTCCATCGTGCGCAACCAATCGTCAGCATCCAATGGATCAGTAGAGTGTGTAAACACCGGTGGATGTTCTTTCATAAATTCACTACGCTTGTCCCTAACATGGATAGGTGGTGGTCCTCCAACAGGCTCATTGTCCATCCGCTGCATCATTGCCTGCATGAGTTGAGCTTGTATTCCCATCAGCTGTTCCATTGTCACTATAGGCGGGTTGGGCGGATCCATGGCGACATTCCTGCCACGGCCTCTGCCCCTTCCACGTCCTCTGGCTGCCATCTGTTTTCCAAAACAAACGCTCAAATTTAGGGTTTATCCAATTATAAATCACTTATAAATGATAAAAGATACAAATCTGAAATTTTCTGGGCGAAAACCAGTGACAACAGATCAGTAAAATGAACATAACTCTAACTCCAGATATCCTATTAAGGTGTGCTATACGTGGTTGGAAAGCTTAATAAGTTCTCTGCAACTTTGGTATTTAACACGTTTTCAGATTCTGTCATTATGTCAGCCGAAAACAGAGTACAACCCAGACTGTTCCAGACTCTCAGTTAGCACAGCAACCTCAACTTAGAACTGTTATAACTCCCAGACCAGAACAGATATAAGGGTGATCTCCTATGCGTTGGAAAGGTGTCAAAGTATAGTTACTGCTGTAAAATTTTCATGATTTTTAGACTTACCAAAACTGAGATATTAAATAAAGAGCACATGCTATCCCAGTAAACAGCAACAGTGAAGATAGATAAAGTGGACCCCAAACTTAATTAAGCATCAACTAAATCTTAAAATTTAACTTAAGAGAATCACGGACAAGCCCATGAATTCTCAGCATTCAAAGGAAAAGTTCAACTCAAGCATGATCACAAGAACAAACCATCAAACACATCAAAGTTCATGACCCAAGCAAAAGACTCGACTCGAACGGCGCGACTAACGATCTTTATTACAACAGGGCATCGCAAATCTAAGAGTCATCCTAATGCACGTCATAGTCCTCATCTAGCTTCTTGTAGAGTGGGGGCTGCCCCAGCCGAGCCCTCAGCTTGTCGATCTCTTTCTGGTAACGCCTCGCGGCCTTGTGCACTCCACGCAGTTTCTTCTGGAGATCTTCGTTCCCCACCTTTAGTGCAAGAGCATACCGCACTGTAGTGTCTAAGGCAGGAGAGCTGTGCTGAGGGTCTGTCACCACCCAGTCCTTCTTCTGTACATCATAGCGAGGCAAGTACCTAAAACAATCTGCCTCCATAGCCTCATACCGTAAGCCATGGCAGTACTCATATGCCTCCCGAGCGGCGTCCTCCATACTGTTGAAAGCTTCAGCACGCTTGGACGTGTGCCCATGGACAGTGTTCACCACCCTACCATTCTTATCATCCTTCCAGACGGTGACAGTTAGCTCCGACTTCCAGTAAGTCGCCTTAGTGGGGTGAGTGTACTCAGCACAATAGTACTAGATGCCGGTGTTCAGGTCGGCGTAGTAGTCCTAGAGCATGTCGTTGAGCAGCTTGTGATGGTAGGCCGTGTGAGGAGCGTGCTTGTAGATGTAGGTACGAGTCCACCCAGGCTCCTCTTCAGGTTCTTCCTCATCAGCAGGAGCCATCTCCTGCTCTCCCTCTTCAACGAACGCGGCAGGAACTGGTGTTGGTGAAGCCGGCGCAGATGCAGCTGGTGCTGGAGCAGGCGAAGCAGAGAGTGGTGGAGTCGGTGCAGCTGGTGCAGGTTCTCCATCATCCTCCTCATGCCCGGTGATGTTCACTAAGAGCACAGTGTCCTCCTCCATGGGTTCCTCTTCCATCATCATGGGCTCCTCTTCATCATCAGAGATGATGACAATCTCTGGGACTGGCGCCTCTTCAGGGAACAGGACACGGGGTGGAAGGCTAGCTCCAACGCTCTTGCGGGCGGTCTCCCTGGTGCGGGCCATCTACAAAATTTATTTTTTTAGAAGAGATTAGAGTCAATAATTTCATAATAGAATAAAGTAGAAGGAGCATAAAGGTTTTAACAAATAACAAGACTAAGGTAGTAAGCAAGAACAAGTAAAATAATAAGTAATAAATGACCATTTCTAACTAGGATTACGTCCTACAGTCGACACGAGCTCCGATACCAATTTGTCACGCCCATATTTTGGTAAACACAAAATTTGGATGCAAACCATATGTAAAGAACATATAGAACAAATTGTAAAGGAGAAGTATCATACTCAGTGCCTTATTACAATAACGAACCATAGTTCATTACATAAATAAAAACATCTTAAAGTCTGGAGATCTAAAAAAATAAATTAAACACTCCAAGGGCGTCTCCATCACCACAGGATCTGGTCGACTGGTTGACAACAACCTAGTTGTCCTCAAAGTAATCGTCGTAGTCATTGCTATCTGTACCCATCCGGGATTTTTATCCAATAATGAAAAATAAACAAGCATAAGTACATCTCATACTTAACAAGATAATATGGGGTTCATGAGGCTCAGAAGGTTGACACTGGTTGTACTGCAGTTAGCTTTTAAATATGTAACCTCCTAATATTAATTAAGTTATGGTTATGCTTAAGCCCCAGGTAACCACAGTAGTATCATGAATAAGTAACACATCATCATTAATCATTATTATTATCATTATCAGCAAAAATTCAGTTATTCCATCAGTTTTCTGGGCCACCCGTAACTATGGGCACGGCTGTTATAACAATTTGTTAAACTCTGCGCAGAGGTGTACACTTTCACTGTGAGTCATGATTCCCATATGCCTGGGGCCCGTCGACCCCCTAACACTTCCAAGGTGAGTGGGCAGGGTACACTATGGAGCCTTTCAAAAGTTCATCTAACATGTTAGGGCAGCTAGGTTTCGGTGGCAAGCAGATATAGGTCCCGCCTTCCCAAATAGCACATTGACACGCAGCCTATACACATAGGGACAGGAGCCAAACTATACCCGAGTCGGCAGACCCCTTTTACGCCCTTTCGGGTAACCTCTAACTTGCTAGAAAAGGTCTTCATACTTGACTAAATCTAGAGTCATATGGCTCTCACAGTTGTACTGTAGGCCCTAGCTTTTGCCAATGAATGAGTCCTTATGGAGGGCCAAGAGCATCGTGAATACACAAGCTCTCTCACCCTATGTCCATGTTTCTCAAAATCAAGTTTTAACAAGTATTGCATATAATCATTAGTCATTATCCATATTCATAGTATTTAAGTGGAGCGCTAGCAACTACCCATATGCAAGTGTAACCCATCGGTAACAAGGTACAAGATAATCAAAGACTAGGATATCCTTATGTTGAGCAATTTGACACATGCAAATGACTAATTAGATAATGAATAGGACAACAAGGAATATCCCATATTATACTTACCTTGCTCGTAGAACTCATGCTGGTATGGATTATCACTATAGAAGATCTCGTCACCCATGTAGCAATTACGGTCTACTCGAACCACAATCAACAACACGCATTCCAAGAACATCCATGCAAGGAAAACAAGACTAGATTAGAATAGTACATCAACAAAGAGAAATCAATCTAAAAGGTTTATAACACTATTCTACACGTTGCTACGATCACACAAATATAAAGATCACGAAAAACGGAGTTGAAACGCGAAAGTTATGAATTTACTAAGATTTCATATAGATAAATAATTACTATAATACAAATCCAAAATTTAAATATTACAAATCTACTGTACAATAGTACTAACATGTAGAGCTCGCGAATACGAACCTAACGGAATTTGAACGGGTCAAAATGTAGTTAAAATGAGCATTTTATGACTAAAACAAAATCAGTGGCAAACTTGTAAATAAAGGAAAACGTATTCTTGAAGTTACCGAGATGAACTATGTTTTCAAAAGAAGAAAATGTATTCGGGAGTTACGCTTTGGAGTGCGGGTTTGATTCAATAAAAACTCGGGGGTTCTTTAAGAAAATTACCCCCGAAGGGGTATTCAGCGATCTGGACCGTCGGATCGGATCCGAATGGTCCCGATTTAAAAGAGGGAGGACGGGGGCGGCTGCCGGCCGGAGAAGAAGGCCGTGCGGCGGCACGCCATTTCCGGTAGTGACCGAGCTCGCCGGCGTAAGTGGAAATGGCCTTAGAGGCCACCATTTGACACCGAACTTGCACGAAATGAAAGAGGAGGTCAAGGCAGTTCTCACCGAGAGGAAAACGAAGACGGGAGTTGACCAAGGGCAGCTCGTGGCGAGAGATGGCGGATGGCTCCTCCCTGTGAAGTTCCACAGTGAATCACGGGTCTCTCGAGAGCCAAACAAAGGAAAAAGATGGTGCGGGGAAGGTCCCTACCGTGCAGCGGAGCTCGGCAACGTGCGAAATCCGACGGTGGGTCGTCGGGGAGGAGAAACCTGAGCTCGTCCGACGAGCTAGGGTTCTAGAGTTGTGCAAGCTCGTTATCTGTGGAGCGAGGTGGGAATAGAGCTTAGGGGTGCACGGCTGGCTTTATAGGCGATGGAAATCACGTCCAAAAGGAAGGAAACGAGCAATTGCTCGATCTCCGGCCACGGTGGCAAAAGAGGAAGGCTCCTCTAGTTGCGGCGGGAGGTAGGAGACGGCGGGGTGACGGGCCCACGCGTCAGCGGCTGAGGATGGTGGGCTCTGCACATCGGCGGAGGGAGGCGGGAGCGCGCGCTGCGGCTCGGCCTGCGGGTCGGCCCAAGAAGAGGGGCGCGCGGGCTATTTGGCCGGGCCGAAGGAGGAGGGCAGCGGCCTCATGGGCCTGCGGGAGCAAGGGGGGCGGCTGGCTGGGCCAGCGGGCCAAAACCAAGGAACGAGAAAAGAATAAATGTTTTCCTTTTTCTTTTTATGAACAAATTTGTAAATTCATTTTCAAGAGATTTTGAACTCATTTTTGAATTCTGTAAAAACCACTCAACTCATAAATAAATATGCAGCAGCATGAGTGCAACAACATGTAGCTAGCCTTATATTTGATTTTAATTTCATAAAATTTATTATCTCCCTAAGTTAAATACTCACACAAATATATAATTAAATCCATTTCTTCTGTTTTAAAAGATGCAAAAAAATCTTGGGTGTTACATTCTCTCTCTACGGCTTATACCTTGGTGGATCCAAGTTCTACCTGAGCTTGCTTCTGAGATTTCTCTCATAATCAACTTCTGATTCAAGTAAGTATTTGTTTATATTGTTCATCAGGATCGCACTATTTTGAGTGCTTTATTCTCTTCTTAGGGGGAGTAAAGTATTAATCGTAAGTGTAAGTGTGGTGCTTAGACTTAGGTTAATTATGGATGCACCCTGCATTCCGGATCGATGGTAGCTTGCGAGGGTGACTCTTATAGCCTCGTTGAATCCTCTATAGTCCACCTCCCGTTTGTAGGCCAAGTAGGACCCGGTTGCGAAGGAAAGCATCCTATGTTGGTGTCTTTTCTTAGTAATGTCTCCAATTGAACAGTTGAATACATAGTTTACCCAAGATTAGAATTAGAGAACCTCAGTTATGCTCTCTACGCTCCTGTTTATCTTAACCTTGTTGCTACTCTTAGTTAAGTTAAACCTTAACCCAATTACCACCCCCTTGTTAAGTTAGATCATAGTTAGTCTCACACGTTTTCCTGTTTATACGATACTTGGAATACCTCCAGGTGAAAGCTACAGCAATATATGTGCGCTTACGAATTTATTTGTGTGCGTTAATTTATACCAACAGCATTGCATTTAGAAAAGAAAATAAAATTTTTATTATTGCATTATAAACCTTAAGCCCCATGTAAATAATTTTTACAGTGTGTAAAAACTAGCAAGAATATTCACCATGGTGGCATATAAATAAAAATACCATGCATGCATTATATAAGAAAATCCAAAAATATGAGATAACATCCTACTAAAATTGTGCCAAATCAAAAATCTTTCTAACTCTAAGAACGACTAATCTCTGGACAGCTGACTGCTAATCCTTTTATTCTAATCTGTTCCACGAGTTTTGTTGTTCTTATTGAAGTTTTTGCAGGATAGTCATGAGCAAGTTCATCCAGTCGTCTTCATCTCGCTTCACCAGGAGTGCACCCTCTAAGAGAAACCTAACTTCCTGATGAATGAGAAGGGCATTCGCTAGCGAACCCGTTCTAAGAATAACAAGTTTGAACAACCATGATAACAACCAGCTTGGGGAAAAGGCATCCTCCGTATCTAGATAAGTATTTTTTCCCTTAGTTTTACTATTTATAAGTTTGCTATATATATAAGTCATAAAAAGATGCATAAGCTAAAAACAAAATAAAAATTTATCTTTGTGTTAGATATATATAATAGTAATGTGTGATCTAAAAAATGAAAACAAAATAAAAGATGTATGTCTAGTTTTCTATTTTTAAGAGCTGAATAAATAAAAGGACTCTAAGGATAATCTCTTGAATAGAAATGATGAATAGTTGCTCTGTCGTAATTCCTTTCAAGTACCTAGTTTTCAGCCTTGAATCCTCCTGAGTTTTAGATAAGACTGTTTTGATATAAGAATTTACTCTAAACTCGAAACTCGTGGGTAGCATATGCTTGATCTAAGTCTAGGTAATTGACGAATATGTTATAAGAAAGTCTGAGATGATGTTTATCTTGTTCCAAGTAATAATAAAATTCTGGAGATTTCTTTTGAAAAATATAAAAATATTACATGATAAGTTTCTGTATGACAAAGCTTGAATTTCTACCAGAGCCAAATATGATATTTAGGCTAGGAAAACTTCCACTAATATGCTGCTTATTTTGTATTGAGTTTTGTCAAGCTTTGTTGACCCTTTTGAGAGGTTTGTCATGCTCTTAAAATTAAGATCACATACACACCACCCACATATGCACTATTCCTACACTAGAAGTAGGCGTAAAACATGGCATTCCATTTAGATCCACCCAAAAATATTTTACTCTTACACTGGGAGTAAACACCAAAAATATTCTTGATAGGTTTTTTATCCATCAAATAAATGCTCCAAGTTCTTATTGCTATCTCTTAAAAGTTTTGTTGCCAAAAAGAAGCTTGGGCTTTGCAAAAGTTATTCATAAAAAAGAAGAGAAAAAATAGACAAGTGTCCGAGATATCTAAAACAATGGGTACTCAGATGCCCACCTGAAAAAAAAGAGATAAATAAGATAGCCCATGTTCTCTTGCAAATGTTTCTAAGTTTTAAAAGAGAGATATGTTTTTAAGGAGCATAGTAGAATTAGGTTAGCCACCTTATATATCCATCATATATCCACACACATGCACATCTTGATTTGATTATATGACTCAAGTCTCTTTGGATCCGAGGTTTAATTTTACAATATATGTATTACAAGTATGCTCTTTCATGTTTTCTCCCCTCCTATGATCTCCAAAGCCTTAGTTTTAGGAAGAAAGAAAGGCATAACATCACTATTGCCTTGGTGAGGATCCATAAATACCACATATATTGAGAGATTTGAGTGTCATACAAAGGAAGCTCTGAGTTTTATTTTGAAAATCTATAAAAACTCTAGAATAATGGTTGAGCAAAGAACTTGAGACATAGTACTTGAGTAGATTGTTCTGTCTTTTAATTGCTCAAGACCGAAGTGAAGACTAAGAAGCCCCATGGTTAAAAGTAATATGGGTAAGTTTGAAAGTCAGAATAGTTTGTTCTAATCCAGAGGAGAATTCTTATTTGAACGCATGTGTACTTTTAAGGAGTTGTTACAATGTTTTCAAAAATCTTAAAACTCATGATTCATTGCTAAGTTTAGCTTTGCTCAGGAATGAGCAAAGGTTAAGCTTAGGGGAATTGTTGACAGTAGTTAACAACCATTATAAACCATCAATATAACTTGTATAAGGGTATGAATATGATCACCAACATAAGTTTAGGGGTTTAAACTAACAAATTCTACGAGTTTTGGTGAATCTGTATTTTCGGCAGGGTTTATTCAGAAAATCGTCAAGGTGGACCCAAACATCAGAATTAAACGTGATTATCCATAATGAAAATTGTTCTAGAAGGTTCCAGAGGACACTAGAGGGCGAACCACCGAAGAAGACTGCGAGAGGTAGACACCTGCAGGCCGGCTGGCCCCTGGGGCCCACTAGTCAGCCCCACGTTGCAACGTCGGTTCTCCACCGCCTTAGGGTTTGCATCTACATTGTTCTTTCAAGTCGGTTTGATCCGAGGGCTCAAGATTGATGCTCTCCCCTATATATACCAGCCCCTGCCACCCCCAGACATCATTGATCATAATCCTTCATCAGTCAAGAAATCAGAAACCCTAATCATCCTCAGACCTCCACCATATTCTATGGCATGGCTAGATAGGCTAGATCTAGAGGGAGGCAAGCTTCGCTTGGATTCCTGATCTTGTCAAGAAGCGTGGCTTGGTATAGCCCCTTGTATCCTCTCTTATATCTTTCATATTTCATATGTTTGCTACAATTGATTTGACATTGTTCTTAATATTATTCATGTTCCTAATTAACATGTTCATCGTTTACATTGATTATATGCTTAGTATAGCTAGATTATCATTATGTTCAAGCATAAGTTCGTATAGCGCTCGCTCTAATGTACACTGGGTGAGTGGTCGACATTGTGTAAGCGTGGTGCTTATATGTTTTTTTACCTATGGATGCACCCTATATTCTGGGCCATATGGTAGATCATGGATGTGACACTCCTGTTGAGTCCTTTGTAGTCCACTCTCGAATATAGGTCAAGTAGTATCTAGTTACGAACGAAGACAAGCTCTATTTTTAATCTTCCTTAGTAATATCCCTTATATGTAGATATGAAGTTGATCTTAGTCATGACTACTAAGTGTAATTGCACTAATCAATGTATGCTTTGACTTGTAATTAAGAATGACTTAGGAATTATTCCTCTAATTTCTACTTAGCAATGCTAATGCCATAGAAAGGACTACTCTGAGTGATCAATGTTCAGTTATCGCTTACCATTCGTATATATTTATCTCTTGACTTACCATGTTATGAGTAGAATATTGGTTATGGTTTATTTTCTCCATCATATGTATAAGTAATCGATATATTCCATCTCTCAGTCCTTCCCTGTGGTAAAAATATAAATAACGATACCTGAAATACTTCTAGGTGAAATGTTACAATGGTTAAATTATCTGTGCATTTGCAGATCCCTTTCATTTATATATTTTTTCTAGTCATAATAAAATACTTAAGTACTTCTTAATGTCATTCTCGTAGTGACGCTAGAAAGTACCAACAAGCACTTCTGGCATCATAGCTAGGGATGACAACTTAGCAAAGGTGATGTTAAGAAATGTCAACAACATTAGTTGGCTACTTAAACAAGTGACAAGTTAATAAATACCAACAACAGTTCATATCCCTATTTGGTTACCACACACATGTTCATATGCTGGTAGAACTGTCCTCAAAGCAAGCCCAACCTGCATCCCATAATTTGGCCAAATCCAGCCCTAAGATATAGTTTGTCCACTTACAAAGGAAAATAATCACACGCATAACATTATACAACTTCCTATCCAGGCAAACCAAACAACAGCAAATTGCATTGCCTTGTCTAGGTTAACGATATGTTGCATAACCTCCAATGCATGCAATGCAATATTAATGCAAATAACCAATTAGGCCTTGCTCCAATAGGTCTCCTTTATGAGTTCCTTTCCTTTTCATGCATGTTTTAGAGATATTTCAAAATCTACCTCATGTCCCTCAAACAAAGGAGACACCAACACATCTCCTATCTGTAGATCTCACTCCAAACTGCCCGATAAATGCCCATGCTGCTGCCAGCTGATCCATTGAGGTCACTGCTCGCCAGGTGCCCATGGCCAAGCCTTGCATCGTAGCACGCTGTCAGCCATTAGGCACCCATGGCTAGGCCTAAAGCTACCACCTACCAATTATCTGAGGGTCATGGCCCACGGCGCTGTCAACCAGGCTCTCGAGGTCGTGTCTCTATAGCTCAGGATTACCATGTCCTCGCGGTCAGGCCTCATGCCACCGCTAGTCCGTTTGTTCTCATTCAAGGAGAAGTGTGGGGAGGAAGAAGTCCTCGTGAAGCCATCCACTCAAATTTGAGGAGAAGTGCGGGAGAGGATGAAAAGAAAAATAGATTTGACCATGACATGTGGCACCATGTGTATATAACAATGAATGTAAAGGATGAGTGTTTTGAGTAATCTATTGTGGCATATGAATAATTGTACAAAATAGTAGTAACAAAATTCAACAGAAAACATGGCATGGTAGAGACAAGATGAAAAAGATTAAAGAAAAACACTGGCCACATGCATGTGGCCAATTTTTTAAAACAATGTATGATAAACAAGCTTGATGTTCATTGTTCGAGCATATAATCAGACATCAAATCATGGATACTGATAGATGAGGGAACAAGACAACACATATTCTCCCTAATAATAATGCAAATAGTTTGTGGTACAACGCAAATTTGACAACTTGCAAGCCCAAATGTTATCAATTATTATCAAAACTATACATCCTATACATTTTATTACAATACAAATAAATGAAGCACCCTAATTAACATTGCTCTGATGTTTTAGGAAAAAAGCATAACTCATTCTTACGGAGTCATCTCGGCAATGTCAGTGTGTGGCTAGCTAGCAGTAATTGTGTTTGCACCAACCAGCACTGAGGGCACAACAGTTGACAAAAAAGTGTTCAATACATAATATAATTGAAATATGTTAGCTAAGCTACCAAACATTTTTTGTGCCCATGGAATGAAATATGTTAAAACAATGTTTTGAGTCTAGCATGGCACATCAATGATCAGTAACACTAATCATTGTGCAATACATAATTTATTGGATGAAATCACCATATATAAGGCAAAGCATGCTCCTATCCTTAAAATATGATAAATCATAAATTATTGTCTCTCTGAGTTATGACAACCCATAGATTCATATCTATGACTTAGGATAATAAAATCTACAATAATCAAGTAGCATGAAATTGCACATGTAATGTAATATTATTATTCGAATATGACATGAATAATAAAAGCATTTGTTTTGCATTACAATAAATAACAGTGACTCATGAAACCATAACACTGTGAACCTACACCTACCTGAATCTCAATGAATCAACCAAAGTTATGGAAGGTGGTAACAGAGAGCATCAGAGATCATGGATACAATTTACGTTCCCCATGCAATATGGACTAATCAGACATGGAATTAACCTTTAGAAAAAAATGGATGTACAATGAAGCAATAATCTAAATCCAAATCGCCATTGGTTCTAAATTGAATATGGGAGGCAGAATTGCCCTGATGATCCTTAGAATTGCATGGTTGCTCACCTCAAAGACATGATAAAAACAAAGATTCAGAATATGGTTCTAATCTCAAACCAGACTAATCAAGAGATCCCTTAATGAAGGCAAATGATGCTAGACAGAGATGAGTTGAGCAGCTATGCACCGGGGAGCCACACCACCATTCCATTCTTATGGTCATGACACAAGAGACACTATGCAATTCTACGATGTGCTCCATGAGGAGGTAGGGGCCACCGTTGTCGGGACAAGGGAGGAGGTGAATGTGTTATGTCGGTATTAGAAGCAAGTATGCCGCCACACCCCTGGGAGCCTCCTTGTGTCACCGTCCTGATCGCCGGCTGTCGTGTCATGGTGTTAAATCTGACGAGCCATCATGTCGGTCTACACTAATCTAGATTGCATGTCGGGTTCACACACGTGCTAGCAACTGTGACACTTTGTCCTAGGTGTGGACAAGAATAGCACTAGCTAGGATGGATGGAACTAGAATGTCGCATGAGGATAACTGTGGTATCTTAAATGGTGAAGAAGAGCAGGGGGTGCAGAGAGTTGTTGGGGATAGCCACCCCTCTTCGTCGTTTATCAAATCAGGTAGGTCGTGGAAGTGGCACCACATGTTGGTGGATGGACAAGGTCAAGCTCTCACTTAGTGGCAGCGGTGGTGATAGAAATGGAGATGGCGCCACATGGGCCACATGTCGCACCATGTCCACAACCCCCCCAACTCCGAGGTTGGTGCCACGCACTCGCCCTCTTTCCCACCGTGCAGGGTGAAGGTGATAGATCCATCACGGCAGGATCTAGCAGTCAACATGATATCACTATAGGGATGAATATAGCATAGGGGCCTCATGCAGCTCATTATTTTTTCCCAACCAAAAACTCCTCAAACAATGATCATTTGAAATAATCTATAAAAACAAGCTCAATACTCTTCTCACTTTAGTAGTTTATAGTGCGATTTATTGTCATACCATTTGATCATATTGCTTCCTTTAATACACTTCTAAAGCCTTTGGTTACTTTTGCAAATATATGCTTCAAGGGTGACTTTTCTAGCGTCTCTTTTATACCTGTAGCCAGGGGATCCAAAGGAGGCCGACATCATCTCGTTCAGCATGCAAGTTAATTCCAAATTAGAGAATGCTCTACGGTCATCCTAGTGCCCTGACGTTCGGTGCACGAGATGCGTCCGGACACCGCTCCCCTTCCCAAAACCCACCCGCCCCCGACGCCGCTCCCCTTCCCAACACGAATATAAATCAGATCAGAATAGAATAGAATAGAATTGCATCCACCACACACCTATCCTCCGTTCCCCACCGTGCCCCTGTCCCCGTTCCCCAACGCACCCCGTTCCCCCACTGCGCCCCCTATCCGAAGAGCATGAAAACACTCCAAGTGCAACATCACAAAACATATGGAAAAAACTATGTAGTGCAACATCGGAATATAAATAATGCAACATCGCAAAATTTTGTAGTGCAACATCGAAGAACATGTACTGCAACATCGAAAAATATGTGCTACAACATCAAAAATTATGGACTGTAACATCGAAAATTATATACTGCAACATCGAAAAAAACATGTACTGCAACATCGGAAAACATGTAATGCAACATCAAAAAATATGTACTGCAACATCAAAAGTTATGTGTTGCAACATCAAAAAATATGTACTGGAACATCTCAAATATCAGTACTGCAACATCGTAAAAATGAACCATGAAACATGGAATTGGAAAATATTTGAAAATCATCTGTTGCAACAACCCAAAAATATCATTGCAATATTTGAAAATCATCTGTTGCAACATCCCAAAAAACCCATTGTATCGCGAAGGAATAGCAAAGAATGTAAAACAGCAAAGGGATGGGTTCGAGGTGCAGGCTCAGAGCTCGCTGGAACCCTAACCACCACCGCGTCCCTTAGATCCAGAGGAGGAGGAGGAGGGCTCATATCCAAAGGAGGACCGACCTACCTCGTCGGAGCTGCCACTGTTGTCCTTGTCTTCGGTGGGGGGAGCGGGAGCATGGGGTTGCAATGGAGGTCACGAGAAGGGGGAGGGAGGGAGGAAGGGAGCACGGATGGGCGGGGCAGTGGCGAGCTGGGCGCGGCGCACGGTGTCCATCTCGGTGACGCTAGCAGGCCCAGAGAGTGACAAGGTGGAGCGGCAGCGAGTGGCGCACGGGGGGAGTGGAGTGGGTCACGAGATGGCGGAGAAGCAACAAGTCGGTGTGGGGGTAGGGGAGCAGGGTGGGTCACGGGATGGGATAACGATGTCGATGGAATAATGAGTGGGGGTCACGAGGCCGCGTCCAGACGCAAGTGGGGAACGGACGTCCTCCTAGAATCATTATCGAAAGTTCTAGGGCTTACGGACCAACAATACACAAATCAGATTCCTTTAAAAACTTGCCTCGTCATGAAGCACCACCATGCAGTGACCAGGCGGGATGGATATGGGCCTTGTTGGGAGAATTAACTTCGTCCAAAAAAACTCGAGCCTAAACTTTGGAGTGTGAAAAATATAAAAGTATCCTAATGAAATTCACTTGCAGGGAAAAGTATAGCGAAGGATGTATTTCGACTTCATCGTCAAGAATTCAACTTTGCCTATCGACTTCGCCGTCAAAAATTCAACTTCGCCTATCGACTTTGTCGTCAAGAATTCAACTTCGCCTATCGACTTCGTCGTCAAGAATTCAACTTCGCCTATTGACTTCATTGGTAAGAAATTAACTTCGCCTATTGACTTCATCGACAAGAAATCAACTTCGCCTATTGACTTCGTCGACGATAAATCAACTTCGCTGGATAGAGAAGTAGACGAAGAGCAAGAAATAATCTGAAGAGAACAAGTTCATTGAAGAAAAGAAGATTGAATGTGAAAAAGAACACTGAATCAAGGAGAAAGGACTACTTCGCCCTTACATAGATGAAGGGTTGTAAATATTTTAGTCAGGGGTAAAATAGTCATTTTATGTAAAATACGAAGACTAGGGCCCTATAAATACCCCCTCTGACATGTATGGTACGATCATGAAATGAATACAACTTTGCACACAACTTTGTCTTGTCTGAAATGTTTTTGATGATTGTGTGAATTGTGTCATCCGACCTGAACTTTTCACCCAACATCTGGCGCCCACCATTTGTGTGTGCATTTAAAGATCCTCGCGACCACAAGAAATCAAATGGCAAGGCCAAACAAAAAGACTGTCAACGGAGAAGCCGAAGATGAACCACCACTTGGCGAAGACCGAGGTCTTACAAAAGATGTTTCCCAAGGTGCAAACTCTTCAAAAATAGGCGAAGCTGAAGAACAAAGACTCAAAGAACTTGAAGAACAAGTTTTAAGAAGACAAAAAGAACTTGAAGAATATCACGCAAGAGCACGAGAAAAGACACTCAAACAAATAATAGAAGAAGCCGAAGCTACCCTCCGCAATTTAAATGAGCAACTTCAAAATGCAAATCATGAAGTTATAAATCAAGAAGAACTGCATCCGGCAATAAGAACCTCTCAAGAGAGAAACAACCAAAAATCATTCATATCAATTGACACAAGCTCCCCACTATCAATAAATTTGCAGTTAGCTCAATGACCTATAGGACATAAATTCAACATGATACCAACATTTGATGGTGAATCAGACCCAAGGCAGTTCTTAATGAGTTTTGAAGCCGTAGTAATTGCCAGAGGTGGGGACGAAACTACACTTGCAAAATCACTTGTCATGGCAGTCAAAGGTCCAACACAACACTGGTATTCATCCCTAAAAGCAAAATCCATACATTCATGGGAACAACTAAAGACAAATCTACTTGTTGACTTCCAAGGATTTTAACCAACTGGTCTTACAGACATGGATTTATTCAACTGCAAGCAACAGCCCAAAGAACCTCTAAGTCAATATTACAAGAGATTCATTCAAATCAAATCTAAAATCACAAATATCCCAAACAAAGTTGTCATAATTGCAGCAATCAAGGGACTTCAGGCAGGACAATGTGCAGCACACCTTACTCGAGAAAAGCTAACTTCACTTGCTCAGCTTTACGAGGAAATACAAAAATATTGCAAATCCGATGAAGATTACAGAAAAAGAATCGAGGAAGAAAACAGCTTTAGAAATCAAAACAAAAGCAGCAATTTTTATCCCCCAAAGCAAAACAACTATGAGCGGAGACACTTTAGCCAAGTCAATCAAGTTGAAAATAGCAATTCAACCACTAAAAGCAATTTTCCACCTCAAAATCAATACAACAGTCAGTACAACGAAAGGACATTCAAAAGAGGTGGCTTCAACGCAAGAGGAAGAGAAGGATGAGGAAGAGGAAGAACACCCCTAAGACCAGAAGACATGTATTTCATCATTCACGGCAAAGGGGCTAGACACACATCAAAAATGTGTCCAAAAGTAAAGAAAAGCATCGAAAAAACACAAGAGGGGAACAAAATGTCAAGTCAACCAAAAGCTGTCAACCATATGATTCAAGGCCAATAAAACTCATATTACCCAATTCAATTTGGACACTCTCAATCAATGATTTCAGGCCCATCACCATCATATAGCTATGGACCAGTAGCAATTTATGATCCAAACCAATGGAGGCAAAATCAACAACAAACAAATTTTCAACAATTACAGCTTGAATCCTCTGTGGCAAACAATAATCCACAAGGAAACAACAAACAAGACAACTCTCCATCAACTTCAATGGCAAGCAAAGAAAGAATCATGACAATCATTGGAGGAAATAGCATTGATCATGAAAACAACAATCAAAAGAAGAATTACTTTCGAAGAGTAAACTCTATTTTAATGGAAGGCCCATACAAAAAGATAAGATAGTCTCATCTACCAATCACATTTTCAGAAAAAGATTTACAATTGAAAGATTATCCACACATGGATGCAATGGTAATTGAAGCAAATATTAATGGATGGGCTGTCTCAAAAATTCTAGTTGATGGTGAAAGTTCTGCAGACATTATATTCACAGCAATAATCGATGCCATGAAAATTGATCGCAAACTTCTAGGAAGAGCTGAGCACCCACTCTATAGCTTTGGTGGGAAGCCAATTCACTCAATAGGAAGAATAGTTCTTCCTGTATCATTTGAAACAGTAAACAATGCAAGAACAGGATAAATTGCATTTGATGTGGTGGACATCCATTATCCCTATAACGCACTTTTTGGAAGGGGAACTTTGAATGCATTTGAAGCAGTAATAAGCTACTCTTACTTATGTATGAAGATGTCTGCAATAAATGGAGTTATCATAGTTCATGGAGATCAAACTGAAGCAAGAAACATTGAAAAAAATACACTCCTGGTCGGAAAAATATTCATACAATCAAGGAAAAAGAGAAAGAAGAAACAGAAAATACGAAGCCACAAGCAAAAGCTCAAGTCGTCAAAGAAACAAACAAAGTGTCCCTTGACTCATTAGTCCTAGACAAACAAGTAATCATAGGGACAGGACTTTCTCAAGAAGAAGAAAACAGACTCATAGAATTTCTTCAAAGCAACAAAGATGTCTTCGCATGGACATCCAATGATTTAGGAGGAGTGAGCAGAGATATAATTGAGCACAAACTCGACATCAATCCAAATTTCAGACCCAAAAGGCAGAAACTAAGAAAGTTAGCTGAAGACAGAATACAAGCTGCAAAAGCTGAAGTCCAAAGATTGCTAGATGCTAAAGTTATAAGAGAAGTCCAATTTACAACTTGGCTAGCAAATATCGTCATGGTCAAGAAAAAGAACGGAAAATGGTGAATGTGTATCGATTTTACAGATCTCAACAAAGCATGCCCAAAAGATAATTTCCTGGATTGTTTCTCAGGATATCATCAAATTTGGATGAGAAAAGAAGATGAAGAATTCACAAGTTTCATCACACCATTTGGAACATACTGCTTTGTAAGAATGGTAGAGGGGCTTCGCAATGCAGGCATAACATTTGTCAGGATGACTTCAACAGTGCTAAAAAGTCATATTGATAAAAATTTGCTAGCTTATGTCGACGACATAGTTATCAAGAGCAAGAAAAGACAAGATCATATTCAAGACCTCTAAGAAACATTCTCAAATTTGAGATTAGGAAATTTAAAACTAAATCTAGAAAAATGTACCTTCGGAGTACAAAAAGGAAAAATCTTAGGCTGCATTGTATCAGCAAAAGGGATAGATCCAAACCCAGACAAAGTTCAAGCAATTTTGAACATGAGAATTCCTGAAAACATAAAAGATGTTCAAAAATTGACTGGAAGACTTGCAGCTTTAAACAGATTTATCTCAAAATCAGCAGAACGAAGCCTATCAATATTTCAGGCACTCAAAGGATCCAAAAGAGACTTGATATGGGGGACTTTTGTAGCAACATGCAATTGAAGAAATAAAAAAGTATCTATTACAGCCAAACACATTGATTTCACCAACACGAGGAGCAGATTTGCTATTATATGTCTCAGCCACAGAAATAGCAGGAAGTGCAGTACTAGTCCAAGAACAAGAAACAAATCATTCAAAACAGCAAGTACCAGTCTACTATATTTCAGAAGCATTATCTGGGTCAAAATCATACTATTCCGAGATTGAGAAAATCGCATACACAGTTTTAACAACATCAAGAAAGTTGAAGCACTACTTTCAGACCCACAAAATTAGAGTTCTCACAAATTACCCTCTAAAAGAAGTATTACAAAGTTGCAGAATAATAGGAAGATTAGGCAAATAGGCAACATAATTATCTCAATATTTCATAGAGTTTGAAAAGAGAACATCAATAAAATCTCAAGTTCTAGCAGACTTCATAGCAGATTGGACACCCTCCCAAAGTTCAAGCGAAGAAAAAAAGCAAACAGAATGGACAATATATTGCGATGGTGCATGGGGCTTCGCAGGGGCTGGAGCAGCTGCAATAATTACCTCGCCTTTCGGCATAAAAATGAAATATGCTACAAGATTGGAATTTCAATGTACAAACAACATAGCAGAATACGAAGCCGTTTTACTAGGACTTCGCAAAGCAAAAGCAATGGGAATCCAAAGATTAGTAATCAAAACAGATTCGCAAATTGTAGCAGGACACATTAAAAAAGACTACAAAGCAAGAGACTCAGAATTAGCAAGATACTTGCAATTTTTCAGAGATCAAAAAAAATATTTTGAAGGTTTCACAATAAAAAAACATCTCAAGAAATGACAATTCAGATGCTAACGAACTAGCAAAAGCTGCATCACAAAATACAAGCCTCCCTTAAGATGTTTTCTATCAAATCTTGAAACAAGCATCCATCAAAGCAGTACAAGTTATCCCCAGAGAAGTTCATATAATACAAAGTAAAACTTGGAGAGCCCCAATTATGGCTTACTTTCATGGGCACTATGAGCCTGAAAACGAAGTCAATGACATAAGAATAAAGCAAAGAACAAGAAATTACAAGATCATCAACAATCAGCTATACAAACAAGGAATATGTGCACCATTACTCAAATGTATATCAGCAGAAGAGGGGAAAAAGCTACTATCAGAAATACACGAAGAAATTTGTGGCACACATCCTGGAGTAAGAACAATGGCAGAAAAAACATTTCGTTAGGGATTTTATTGGCCATCAGCCCAAAATGACAGCAAAGAAATTGTCAAATCTTGTCATAATTGTCAAATGTCTGCAAGCAAAACAAAGGCTCCAGCAACAAACTTACAAACAATAGAACCAATTTGGCCATTGGCAAGATAGGGAATTGACATCATTGTAAAACTACCTGCAGCACAAGGAAACCTTCAATATGCAGTAGTAGCAGTGGAATATTTCACTAAGTGGATCGAAGTTAAACCAGTGACAAACATGTCATCATTCACAATGAAGAAATTTCTTTGGCAAAACATCATTTGTCGCTTTGGAGTTCCAAGACACATAACAGTAGATAATAGAACTCAATTTGACAGCCAAAAATTCAGAGAGTATTGTGAAAGCTTGGAAATTCAATTATATTTCGCATCAGTAAAACACCCATAGTCAAACGGTGCAGTTGAACGAGCAAATAGAATTATATGCACAGGAATATCAAAATGCCTCGTGGGGTTGCCCAAAGGCAAATGGGTGGATCAGTTACCTAAAGTTGTTTGGGTACACAACACTATAGTTTCAAGATCAACAAACTTCTCTCCCTTCAAATTACTTTATGGAGAAGAAGCGATGACGCCTGAAGAGATAAAATTTCAAGGCCCAAAAACAAATATCGAAATAATAGATGAAGACCAACAAATAACAAGCAAAGACTTACTAGAGAAAGAAAGAATGAAAGCGATCCAGAATCTTGAGAAATATCAGAAGGAAACAAAAAGTTGGTATAATAAGAAAGTCAAACCAAGACAATTATCACCAGGAGACTTCGTCTTGAAAATAAAAAAAAATGAAGACACAGTCGGAAAGTTTCAGCAAAAATAGGAAGGACCATATCTCATCATAAGAACTAACAAGCCAGGAGCATTTCACCTAGCAGATATGAGTGGGAAGGAAATTGATCACACATTCAACATTCAAGACCTACGAAGATACTACCCCTAGAATTTATTTCTAACTTTGTACAAAATAGATTAGCTTTTACATTCTGAAAAATTTCAATTCAAACGTAAACGAGCTGCACTCTTTTTTCACTCAGGGGAAGCCCTTCGCAGGGTGAGTGGTTTTTTAATGAGGTAGTCTCTATTGTAAATTCTCATCAAAGTTTAAATGAGAAAACTAGTTCCTCTAAAAATAATCCTATTAAAGGCCGAAGAGTATATTTCAAATATACTCATGCTTCGGCAAAACAACTAAAAGTAGGTAGCATCATTATTCGAACAAGCAAAAAACGATGCTAACCTATTAAAAAAACATTTAATTCACTAAGGTGAATTTTTTTACTTCAAAAACAAAGTCTACATATTACCTTCGCCAAAAAGAGCGAATAACGTTTTCAAATTCACTAAGGTAAATCAGATAGCTTTAAAAACTTGCCTCGTCATGAAGCACCACCATGCAGTGACCAGGCGAGATGGATATGGGCCTAAAAAAAACCGAGTATCCCTATTAGAATTTTCGGGCCAATTCAATCTGGCCTCGGTGTGGCCCAAGTACAGCCCAACGAATGTCAAACAGCCTGCGCTGTTCCTCTCTCCGTCTCGGCGTCTCGCACCATGCCACCATCGCATGCACCCGCTCGTCTCTCACTATCCTCGTCCTCTCCTCTGGCTCTCGTCCCTGCCAAACGTTGGCGGCGTTTAAATCGACAAGCGACGCGGACAAATCTACTATGGGCACGGCTAATAAATCGAACGGTGGCCGCTCGATTGGCAAGCAGCAGCAGCACGCTAGCATGGCCAAATCAAGCAATGGGGCAGCGCGGCTGCAGGACTACAGAGGCTGGCCATGGCCCACGGCCGGAGGAGAGCACAGCAGTCAGCAGTCTAGCTCTAGCCTTCCTTGCAGCAGGTATAAGTTTAATGGTAAAATACTTATTTAACGATAACAATTGTTCTTACTTCATTAACACTTATTTAATAATAACAATTGGCTAGAACGACATGTGAAGATCATACTCAAAACATCATTTTGTTTAATGGTAAAATATATGCATAAATACTTTTTCTTCGATTACAACACACAAATGAGTATGACAAAAACTAGTATTTCATCCGTTCCAAATTATCGCATTCTGTCTTTTCTAAAAACATAGTTTTTACAATATATATATATATATATATATATATATATATATATATATATATATATATATATATATATATATATATATATATATATATATATATATATATATATATATATAATCCATATCTACATATTTCCTCGGTTCTAATTATAAGTTATTCCAACTTTCTTGAAGAGTCCAAGCATCTCAAATTTGATCAAAATTGAAGATTAATGACATCAAATAGGTAATACTATGAAAATATAATTAATAAAAAATCTAATGAGATTTATTTGTTATCATAAATGTTATTATTTTATTATGTAAATTTGGTCAAACTTGAGATGTTTGACTCTCCAAGAAAATTAGAATAATTTGTAATTTAGAATGGAAGGAGTACATAGAAAAAAAAAACTACGTACTCGCTGTTCTAAATTATAAGTCGCTTTTACTTTTTTTGTCCAAGTTTTGCGATGTATCTAAAATGCTCGTAAAAAAGTCAAAACGACTTATAATTTAAAATAGAGAGAGTATTTTAAAAAACTAAAATGATTTTATTATTTAACTTGCACCTTTGAGACGGAGGAACTATAAATAAACATGGTCAACTGAAGGCAGCCGCTGCTCTGGATTTACTTTTACAACCGGGTTGCTCCAGGGCATGTCCCACCTGTCAGCGGTCAAACCAGGTCGGCACGATCCGGGAGGCGCCGCGGGGAGGGGGGTGACGAACGGCGCTCGGGTGCTGGTGGTTGGGCAGTAGACAAGGCCGTACGCGGAAGAAACCGCGGCAGCCTGCCCAGCGCAAGAAAAAGGCGGAACCGAACGGAAGCAATCAAAGCCAGCCGCGGCGCTCTCTTTTGCCAAGTCCCAACCGAGAGGTGAAAGCGTCGTCCCGTCCCCATTTCGCCGCCGACCCCCGCAAAGCAGAAGGCTTTGCGCTTTGCGCGTCCTCCCAATCCGCGGCTAGCGGTCCCCTCTTTCCTACCGAGCTCGCCGGCGTTCCCCTTCTGCTGCTGCCGGTGGTGGTATGGCGCTCTCCTCCTTGCCCTTTTGATTTGGAACCGTTAATGGGCTCCTTTTGTGGGGAATTTGGGCGTCGATTGAAGCTAAACCTGTCCTGGTTGCGGGGGGATCCTGGCTTGTGATTGGCCGAGTTGAATGGAGTCAGTCGAGATTGATTCCAATGAGAGCTCTGCGACGTATGAGTCCCCTGCGGGGGTTTGGCTTTGTCTTTATGTGTTCCGAATTCGTTTGCTGTTTGGCGGGTAACCTAGGATAATCAGCGACGAACTGTAGGTGAACTAACTTTTTGTTCAGCGACGAGTCATGATGATACTGGAAAGCAAAATCTATTGGGATCTTGCCCCAGAGTACAGCTAGGCAGGATTCCGTGAAAAAAGTGGGCAGATGATGCATACCATGCACTATAGGCTCCTTAAGTTCTTTTACTCCTAATAACCTCATCTGCAACCAAAAAAAAAAAGCTAATCATGCTTTGTCAAGAAGAAACAAATTGGTGCTCCAATTTGTAGCCTCAGAATGCAATTTTGCCTCCAGAACAATACTATTCTCCACGCTCTTTTCGTAACCTAGCTAGCACAGAAACTAGCACATAGTCAAATTCGATTATCCATGAGAGACGGCCATCGAATGTTCTGTTGCATCATCATGGCTCCTTGTGCTTCAAGCGCAATATCAGTGCCTCTACTGTATAGTTATACATCTGGGAGGCCATTGTCATCCCGTAATGAAGATTTAGGTATTACATACATGGAACATCACTGTAAGTCCATATGCATAATTGATTATACAACAACAACAACAAAGCCTTTTAGTCCCAAGCAAGTTGGGTAGGCTAGAGTTGAAACCTAACATGAGCCCCTAGTCACGGTTCAGACACGTCAATAGCTGCTTTCCAAGCACTCCTATCCAAACAAAGATCTCTTGGTATATCCCAACCTTCCAAAACAATTGATTATACCATATGTAATATTTTAAAAGCATACTGAAAGATTTGGGAATGGATGCAAACTGTGCTTGAAGTGAAAGATATTTGAGATGCCATCAGACATCTCTGACATTTGAGTACTGTAGATAAGTGTGGGCACAAGCAAGTTATTCAAATCATTGTTCCTCTGCCAACAACACCATGTACATAGTAATAAACATTTTACAGTAAACTTCATTCAGCTAGGCCTCTCTCATTTTCTCTGCATATGCTTTTCAATTCCCTTTCCATTTGTGTGTGTGTGTGTTTCTCTCTGTGTTGTGTGTGCCTCTCCATTAAAGTTATATAATTTTTCAGCCTACACTTTGTAGGTTCTGTTTCCTTGATATTAATAGTTGTACAACATGTAAATTGCATTTGCATGTTTCTTTCTTTTTTTTAGATATTCAATTTCTTTGAACTCTTCAAGATGTTTTGCAACACATTTAGCGTATCAACATTACTATAAAATTGTTTATCCTGGCAACCACTAGGTTGGAGATGACACATATGTTTCCAAGGGAAGGTGCCTCATCTAGCTCAACCTCAATGAGCAGCCAGAGGAGTGAAACTGGTGATGATAGGATGATTGCAATGGTTCTCTCCGAAGAATATGCCAAGTTAGATGGTGCTATGGCTAAGCGTCTTACTAATTTAACATCGATTCCTGTAAGATGTCTCACGAATTTTATGTTACTTGTATTTTCCTTTGCCTTTTCCTTTTCTTCCCTGCACAGAAGGCTATTTGTTTTATAGGCACACACTGTCTTCATTTCTGGTACTGATAAATTGATTAAAGAAAGTTAACATCACTGGCTACTTATCTGGTACTCATTTTTATCCGTACATGTGTAGCATGTTCCCCGTATTAACACATACTTCCCGACATATAGTGATGCCACTATGGACCATTATCGCCTTCTTGATAGGTAACATTTCATGAACTATAGTTTCCTTTATCTGCCTAAGCATTCACATTATTTCGTTAGGAAGTAGATTGCTCATTTTTCATGAAGGTGTTTCAGTATTTTTGCCTTATTTTGCAATCATTAACTTATTCATGTTTATTTGTTTACATTGGTTAACTCCATCCTCTTATTACTAATATTTTAAACATCTGGAGATCTCTGTCCTTGACAGTGTACAATTTTTCTCGCTCAAACGAATCTTTAGCTATTGAGTTAAAGCCTTAAAGCACAAGGCTTTGTGTTAAATTTTGTTTTGGGGTTGTACCTGGGATGTCGGGAAGAAATTAAAGGAAACAATAAATTGACATGCAAGCTGTGGGAGATTCAACTTAGGATGTGCTTCCCACCATTTATCTCCATCTTCTAAAACATATAAATTGGATCTGTTTCTTTCTAAAATTTTCATTTCCCTGGGTATTCTGCATTTTCAAACAATATTTAGCGATATCTTTACTATCCACATTGTGGATATGGAAGTTCAGTCTCTTGTACCTTGCGCCTGTTTTGTTTATAGATGAAACATCAACATGTGTTCACAATTAAGTGTTCTTTGTAGGCTAAATGCATACGGCTTGTTTGAGGTGAGAGTATCTGGTGATGGAAATTGTCAGGTACACCAACTTGTGCCCATTCAATTTCTTTGATACAGCAACAACAATAACAAAGACTTATATTGTCCTAAGCAATTTCTCAGGCCCATTCTATTTATTCGATGAAATTAGACAATCTTGTTAAACTCTTGATCATATGTTCATGTGGTTGTGTTTTGTTCATGTAGTTTCGTGCACTCTCGGACCAACTATATAGATCACCTGATTATCACAAGCATGTTCGAAAGGAGATTGTAAAGCAGGTTTGTCAATCACCTGGCATTATTAGAAGTACCATTTTTTAATTTATGTTACCAATTTCATTTACCTTTTTGTTATTTTTTATCTGTCTTAACTATATTATTATGTTTTTTTCATGGTTTGAAGTATTATAAGAAACATTTTTTGGGTCATTATTGATCTGATACTTCCTTTTCTGTGAAGCAAACCTGCATGCTTACATGTACTTAACATCATAATCATTTTTAGGATGAAGAGAAAGTTGTATTACTCATCCAGTAAGGACGCATGAATAAATGGAAGTGGTATTAACTGTGTTAGTTCAACCAGCTTTTTAACAGGGATAATAACAGTACAGGAAAACCCCAAAACGTCATCTATCTGAGAACAAAACCAGCAAATTAAAACATCATCTATCTGAGAACAAAACCAGCAAATTAAAATATCTTCTATCTAAAAAAGAACAGAGGAAGTATTCAGAAATATAATTTTGTCACCATTGGTCTGATGATTTTCTTTCCTGAGAGGCCTGTATGCTTATATGTGCTGTTTTTCTCCTTTTGCAGCTCAAGCAATGTAACTCCTTATATGAAGGTTATGTTCCAATGAAATACAAACATTATTGCAAAAAAATGAAGAAGTATGTATTTTGCTAATATTAACTTTGCCGCTTCATAATAGAAGTCCCTGAATTTGTGTTTTCTTGACTGTGGTGTCATTGAAAACTATCTTCTCCAGGTCTGGTGAATGGGGTGACCATGTCACACTACAAGCAGCTGCAGACAAGGTTAATTCTCTTTTTTATGCTATGTTTCTAACATCATTTGCTCTAATGAATTTTCATGCAACTTATGGCATCATTGCAACACATTTAGCCATTGTGCTACTATGCAAATGATTGCTATTATTTTCGTATCTTACTGAAATACAAAACAAAGATAACATATGTTGTCTATGGTATAGCCTTAGAATAGAACCTTAATGATCTTGTATTGTTGCAGTGCATTTAAATTCATCATATATCAATTCATATTTGCATCGTGCTTCACTAAAATCACCATACTTCTGAGGCAAACACATACTCATAGTTTTCTACTCTATAAGGGCAGTCTATGTTCATATTTACTGTTGAACATGAGTTGCCTGGAGTCTGGAGAAAGAATATGTCTAATTTTTTCATGTACTTTTGGCAGTTTGCTGCAAAGATATGTCTTCTTACATCATTCAGAGATACCTGTTTTGTTGAAATTGTTCCTCAATATCAAGCTCCACAGAGAGGTAAGGTTCCTTTGTTATACTTATTAGTGACTACTAGCAGATCAGCTAAATAGAAAACTCTGCATACTGTTCAGTCCTCACACTGAGCAATATGCTATTTCAGCTTTATTATTAGTTTATGCATACACCTTCATGATCACTGCACACTTCGCTAAACATAGGTGGACATAAAAGTTATGTAGCTATGTTTACTGACCCTAAAATCCTATGCCTTTTCAGAGATTTGGCTGAGTTTCTGGTCAGAAGTTCACTATAACTCACTGTACGATGCTCGAGGTCAGAACCACATATACTTAATACTTAACTAACTTGCTTATGGCAAGTCTGAAATACATTAATGTGATGTCTTGCTATGTATACCGATCTTTTAAGAAAAGGAAGTACTTGTTGCTGTGCAGATCTCCCTAGCAAATACAAGCCTAGAAAGAAGCACTGGTTGTTGTTTTAATATCAATGCGGGAGTTTGCTTCATACTGGTGGAATCATATTGCTTGACCGTTTAGACCACCGTCCCCCGGTGGCAGCCTGGACATTAGCTCCTTGTGGCTCTATACCCTATACAGCTCTGCATCAATGATCCATTGTGTTGCTCGGTACAGCTACAGCATGATCCAGGCATGGAGCACTAGATACAGTTACAATGCTGAACCTGAGCCTTGTGAATAGATACTCCTTTACTGACATATACAGGTTGATTGTAATACCCTGTCCTATTCGTTCATTGTTATATTCTTTACTTATACAGCTACATATTAGTGCTCTTCATGAGTTCATTATTCACTTCACTTTTGGAAGAATTCATCATTGAATTCTTGGCCCAAATGATGTTTCAAAAAAAAATCTTGGCCCAAATGTTAATTGCCTTTTGCTGACACGTTTTATGGTGCATGGCTTGTCTGCCTGAATCTGTTTATCATATTTCATGTCTGGACTGGGTGTACACAGCAGTTGTGGTACAGCCTGCCAAGTGGTGTAAACCCTGAGTGACTGATTCTAATGCTTTACAGGAGGTATATGAAGTAGTAGTCACTTGTTATTATTGGATTATTATCGCTACTCGAAATGTTTGTTGTCTGTACTACGAGTGGCGTCTTTCAATGGGGATTTTTGGCACTTGGCCTGGTGTTGTTTAGACTTGAGCTATGTTTAGGGTGGTGAAATACATGAAACAGGGAACAATTAACTGCACTATAAACATATGATACCCTTCTCCAATGCTGGGAAGCGGGTGTCTCTCTGCCCCGGACGCTCCGTTGGTGGGCTGCGATTCTAGTCCAACTACCCCTTCAAATCCGTCCGGGAATTTCTCAAAAAAAAAAAGAATCGGTCTTCCTGCCTCGTGGCCCTCTTCCTTCCCCACCACATCACACCCCGCGCGCAGCGCAGTACGACAGCCCTGCCGGTCACCAGCACAGTAGCGCGCCCCCACTGCCTCCTCGCTGCTTCGACCTGGCATCGTGCCGCCCTTCCTGCCCACCTGCTGCACCGCCCATGCTTGCTGCCCTGAACTTAGGGTGGCAGTGAGGACCGCAGGCTGCCCTTCTTCCGAGATCCATCCATCGCCTTCTTAAACTCGATGTGGGCGCCGTCTTCTCCGCTTCTCGCCCCGGGCCGCTGCGTCTAGTGAACTCCACACGCCGACGAGCCTCTATTCTCCCAAGTAGCAAAGAGATGTTGCGCTGAAAGCGCATGTTACAAGCGTGTGTTTCAAGTGTTTCAGAGGTATGTTGCAAATGTTTCATACAGATATTGCGATGTTGTACATGTATGTAGCCAGCTTTGGCTCCCAATGTTTCATCTGTTTTTTCTAGACATATGTTGCAAGTGTGTTTATTTGTATGTTGCATATATTTCACACATATGTTGCGAGTGTTTTATCTGGATGTTGCGTATGTTTTACAATGGTTTTCAAGTGTTTTTTTTGTATGTTTTTACAAGTGTTTCAGATACATGTTTCAAGTGTTTCATCTGCCTTAAGACGTATATTGCAAGTGTTGTATCTGGATGTTTCAAAAATAGATAGTGCGTTGTATCTCCCTTATCGTTTTTTTCTGCTTCACCTCGGTGTCTCCTCCTCCCGGCGCCGGCTGGCATCCGCTGTCCCTTCCCCCTCTTCTCGATGCTGGCAACGTTCAGGGCAATGTGGGCCCCATGTAGGCACGGGAAATAGCTGTAGGCGTGGGCATCTAGACACCTCGAACGTTCGAGCGCTGGCAAGCCCGCTCTTTTTTCCCAAGGAAGCAGTTTTTCCTTTGCCTTCAGCATACGGCTATTTTCTCAGACTTCTAAACCAAAGAGGCGGGCCTTCCGGACGAACAACAGGCCATAGCCTGAGAGTCGTGGCACGTTTAGCGGAGGAAAAAAAACGGCCCAAGTAAATGATAGGCCTGCTCCAGTCGATGTCCCACAGATATAAACCGATAGCCCAGCAGGCAGCCATGACTACAGTTTCTCTGCCTCACGTACACCAGTAGTACGTGCTGCACGGATACGGTACACCGAGCCGCCGCCGCCGGCGGCGCGAACATTGTCGTTCGCCGCTTGGATCTGCCGCTCTCTGCTTCACGTAATCTCTTTTCTATCCATATCCATCCGAACAACCCCACTCTCTCCTCTAGGCAACGCAAGAATTTTACAAGAATTATGTAAAAATTTTCAATAAATCAGTTTAATTTCACAGAAAATATAAGCTATAAATTTTTCTCACGTTCTAAATAGACCCTTAATTGGAATTACGGACTTCCATGAAAATTTCTAATGTTTTGAAACATGGTTTTATTTTTGTTTTTTCTTTTTCTCTATGAAAATAAAATAATTTCTGTAAAATTACTTTCATGGTTGTAATGAATTTCTTGCATTCTAGTTTGCCCCTTTTTTGGCGGGGGGAGGGGGGGTGCGCTGTTGCAGCTACCAGACGTTACGACTACAGTGATTGCAAGAGCAAGAGAGGAGGAAAAGCTAAGGCTCTGTTTGGATACAAAGTATTTTTTTTGAGTTATAGAAAATACCATGGTTTTGTGAAATTATTTGGTTTTAGAGTACCACGAAGTATTTGGTTGCAACAAACTTTATGGTTTTGAATACTATGCTATTGCTAAAATTGTGGTCTTTTTGGTGTTTTAAAAACTCCACTCTAGACTTCTTTTTCCTAAACCACGGTTTTTGCACATCAATAGTGTTGGGTACCTAAACAAAGGTACCCACACTCAATGACTAAAAAAGACAAACCCCTGAAAAAACTACGCCAATGGCTCCGCCCACGAAGGCAGAACGAGCCAAAACCACGCACGGAACGCCTCGACCACGTTCCGACTCGCACGAGGCTTGCTCGATGGGACGCCTCGACCACGGGGAAATCTCCGACTCGTACGACCCTAGGTCGACCCGCCTCACTCACCAACTCTCAGACAAAAGTTAAAGCATTTAATGCAACCACCAACCACTTCCTACCCCATGGCTACAGCGCCGCCAGCATGGAAGTAGTACCAGTGTCAAATCCCACTTTTACTGTCCATCCCGGGATGGGCGGTGAAAACCTGTCACTGCACACGCCATGCCGGACATTGTTCCGCCACTGATCCCCCTCGAGGCAAAATACGACGAGTGTCGTACCCCGAAATTCCTGGGGCTCGGTCTTATCCATTCCCCGTCGACCCACCTCGACCCGGCCTCGACCAACCGCCGGTCAACAAAGGAGCAAGACCTGCACGCCACAGGACCCGGGTCTTTTCACCATCCCATCCTTTACGTCACCATGGTGTCCAGGGATGGCCGGCCATTCCCGAAGCACGTCGCTACAGCGGCTTCCACAACGCTCGACAAAACTTCACTTCTAAGGCACCCCCGGCGTCTCTGCCTTCTCTTGACCCTATAAAAGGGAATACAGGGGACTCTACGAAGGGGGGACGGACAAGGCGAAACAAGTCATCACCCCACCACAGAAAGATCAACATCTCAAGCAATCTCCTTTGTACTCTCTCTTTCTCTCTGAGACTTGGGATCGGCTCCCTCTCTCGCAGCTTGTAACCCCTACGCAAGCACTTAGGTGCAAGGAAATACAATACTTCCCCCCTCGCTGGACATAGGGCCTTCTTCCGCCCGAACCAGGATAAACCCCCGTGTATTCTCTTTGCATCACCATCTAGATTAGAGACACGCAACACAAATTCACTCGTTGGTTTAGGACCCCCACGGGACCGAACACCGACAAATAGTTCTAAAACTACAGTTTCTTATGGTTTCTTAATACTATAACATCCGAACAAGGCCTAAATCTGTAGCTAGAGCCGCTGTTTTTATGCAGCGAGCACCCCGATATTACAAACGTCAGGGGTTATATTGGTGGTGGATGGCAGTGATAGGCTACTGGGCCAACCTCTCCGTGCCGTCGAATTTGAGGAACGAATATACAAGGAGCAAGCAAGTCAAAGATGAAAATATTAGGGAGTTGCAAAGCTCACTAGTCAGACATTGCTTGCGTTTGCAGTTACCAATGTGGTCAATATGGACTAACTGAACAAAATAATGAAATTTGAGAAGAAACTTCCCTCGTTGTTCTAAGGTATGTTTGGTTTAAGTAGCGAGATGATTCATTATCTTGTCACTTTTTTTTGCTTTGTGAAAACTAATGAATTATCTATGGCCATCACATTCATCACAGCTAACTATTACAATAACCATGAGGAGAAATTGAGTCATTCATAACCAATATCATAAGGTGAACTCATGATGCAAAACCTCATTATATTTGTGCAAAATTGATGTTGCTGAATGCAAGTGACTGGGCAATAATGGCGAGGACAAATGGATCGATCCCTTTGTCCTCGCCATTATATAACCATCGTGGTAATCCCTCCGGTCACAAAAACATGTAGTTTAAGATAAAATTGTGTCAAGAATCTTTTTTGCTGCAAGGAATATTTTACATAGATCATTAGCCTAGATCTCAGTTTAAAAAAAGAAAGTGTGATCATACAGATATCAATTTCTTAACAAAGAATTACAAGGAAGCAGTCAGCAACTCCGGCCCCCTACATCCAACCGTGAACACCGCGTCCACCGCGGCGCCACATTTAATTTTCTCCGGTGGATTTCTCGGTCACGATCGAGCTGTCCCCTCAGCGCAGACCGCAGTCCGCGTACGCGCACGGCCACCGTGTCGCGCCTGAGGACGTGGAAGGAAAGAGCGGCCTTTTCCACTTGGATTCCTCGGTCAGACTCAGACACGCGCTTTTCGTGCGACTCCGGTGCTCGGCGGGCCGGCGGCGGTGGGTGGCCGGCAACGGAGCTGGTCCTGCGGCGGACCGAACCGCGACGTGCCGTGTGCGTGCGTGGCGTGGCGAGCTGCTTTTGCGGACCCCCGGCCGCCGGCGCGACGCGCGCAGGTTCAACTGAACCGGGGCGAGCTGGCACTGGCAGTGGCAGCCTCGTCGCCGCGGTGGACGCGCCTTGGAAGTGGACGCGCGCACGGACGCGCTTGGCACCGTGCATGCGCCACGCGGAGACTACGGCCGGCGCGGAGACTTGAGCAGAAGGAGCACCTGTCGGCGAGTATATTGTTGAGTCAATGGGTGGCAGTCAATAGTCATCACTGTGGACAGGAGTGGTGGCAACTGGCAACCACTATTGGCAATGGGTTGGGCGGTGGTGCCGCATTCGGTGAACGAAGAAATGGATCCAAAGCACGCAACGCGGGAAGAAAGTTCAAGGCGACCCCTCGCGCTTATAGATCCTTGGTGCATGTGTTCGATGCGATCAATCACACTTAGTTAGAACTCACAACATTCCATTACCATGATATCATCTATGTAGGGATGAAAGCGGTACGGATATTTTCCGACCGTATTCGAAACCGAATTCGTTTAGAGGGGTTTAAATCTGTCCGAATCCGAGTCCGGATATTCAACATCCGATACTGTATCCGTATCTAAATACTCAAATCGCATATTTATGGCGTTGATATCCAATCATGTCTTATTCGGCATCGTTGACACTGTCCGTATTCGAATCCGAATCCAGACAGAAATATGAAAACAAATGTGATATCAACGATATCCGTTCGTATCCGAACCGTTTTCATCCCTACATCTATGACATCTTGACTTCTCTCCTAAGGACCTCTTGGAAGGCAGAGGCAGGTTTTTTAGAGCCAAAAGCCCAAAACCGGTATAAACATAGGCACGAAATATTTTACATGCTAGGTCCAGAAAGGTTGTTTAGATGTATACTGGAGTAATAACTTAATAATGTTACACCTGTATTAGGCCAACACATCTCTATAAGTTATAGATTGTGACGGAAACCCTCCAAAAGCTATGATTTGGGTGGAACTCTTTCTTTTTTCCAAACCTTTGACATATAATATGTTTAATTAAAGTGTTCTGTTTCAGCGACACCCGATTGAGTAGTAGGGGATTAAGTATGAATCTGTCAGACCTGTTTTAGACCATCCAAATTATTTATGGGCCGCCATCATGAGTGGTTTGATTTTTTTTTAGATAATGGATGGACATCTGAGTCTCTATATCCACACGTGAATATACACGACCAACTATTATTAGTTTGATATGAACCACATTGCAACAAAGGCCATTTCAATGACAACATCTCATTGTTGCAGTGAATATGAAATTAAAGGTTTCAAGAGAGACCCTAGTGAAATAATCTCTAGAGATAGTCATTGGCATTTTATCTCGGCAAACATCAAATAACTCAACTTCTTTTGTGTTATAGAAAAAAAGACAAAATACCTATCGAATGTTCAACTTGTGATGCACCTTTTTGCACGGCCGGTGTATGTATTATCTAAGGAGGTGTTTAGTTCCCACCCAAAATTTTTTCACCCCATTATATCGAATGTTTGAACATATGCATGGAGTACTAAATGTAGATGAAAAAAAACTAATCGCACAGTTTGGTTGAAAATCACGAGACGAATTTTTAAGTCTAATTAGTCCATGATTAGCCTTAAGTGCTACAGTACACACAGGTGCTAATTACGGCTTAATTAGGCTTAATAAATTCGTCTCGCGGTTTTCAGGCGAGTTATGTAATTAGTTTTTTTTATTATTATCCAAAAATCCTTTCTGACTTCCCATAAAACATCTGATGTGATACCCTAAAACTTTTCACCCACCAACTAAACACCCCCTAATTGAAACCCAAATGGATATACATTTCAAATGAATAAGAGGAATATTATGGCCATTACCAAAAATGATCAAGTATGTTCTACGAGGGGGAAAAAGAATAGAAGAACTCGTTGGCGGCGCAGGGAAATGGTACGAAGACGACACATAATACATGGACATGCATAGAAGCCTAGCCCAGCCGTCGCCTCCGGCCGCGGATACGCCTGCCTCTGCTTCGACGACGCCGGCCCGGGCGCCCCATCCAGTCCTGCCCTACCCCCAGTCGATGGAGGTCATCGTCGAGGACATCACGGATGAGGATGACAAGGATGAGGTCCCGGCAGCGCTGTCTGCTAGCAGAGCCAAGGCTCTGCGATGGATGGAGGACTCCGGCGACAACGATTCCGATGGCGCGTCCTCTGCTGTCGGGTCACCGTACCTGGATGCCGCTCGTTGGGCCGCTGTGGTGGAGGCCTCGGCCGTGGATAGGGACGGCTCTGCCCTCGCCAAGGGGAGGCGGCGCTGTCGTAGTCGTCGTCGTCAGGCCAGGCCCGCTGACGGTTCTACAACGGCACCCCCACCCATCGTCGCCAAGTTGCCCGTGCACCAACGGCTTGGCCCTTTGCCGGCCGAGCGTGTTCCCGTGCACCAACACCTTGGGCAGAGGCGTTGGGAGTCAGCCCCGGGTGGCCGCCACCGTCGTTGTCGTGTGCGTGGCCCCACGTCCACAACGTACACCAAGCGATCTCCGGCGCCGCTGCGCGCCCACCCTCCGAATGCGCCTCCTCAACACCATGTCCCTTGGGCGGCCGCGCTTGTCGACGCCGATGGCTTCACACTTGTTCAGAGCCATCGGCGCAGGCACCGTCGTGCCCTGCCTCAACCTCGTTGCCACCGACCGGTGCCTCCCTCGCTCGTTGGCCTCTGCTTCAACTGTCTGGCGGGGGGCCACGTCGCTGCACAATGCACCTTCCCTTCCCTCTGCCTTCTCTGCCTTAGCACGAAGCACCGGGCGAGGAACTACAAGAACGACTACCCGTCCCGCCGCCTTTCCTTGGACCTCCCAAGGAGTGGCCCTCGGCGTCGTGCAGCTGGAGACAACCTTGGCCCGCGTCGATGCTGTCGTGGCCGCGCTGGCGATGATGTCAACAACGGCGCCAACGGCCAGGTAGCCCGCAGCACTCTGCTGCCGCTGCTTCAGCCTACTTTGCAAGTGCCGTCGGTCATTGTCGGAGGGATTCTCTGCCCGGCCCGGCCGGATATGGGACCTTTGACGTTTGGCAGGCCGTCGGTGGAGCTCAACATCGCCGTGACCCCTGGCTTCGCTGACAACGTCGTTACTTTCTCTGTCGCACGGTGCTCCCCTGAATCGGTTCGGCTCGCGGTGGCGCTGTGCGAGGATGCTGGGCCTCCCATTTGGGTCGACCCGATGTTCGATGAGCTCGTTGCCTCCCTGGCCGCGAGTCCCTCAGCGGGTGTTCCGGTGACATGTCCGTCTACTTCGACAGTTGCCGCTCTGGAGGTCGAGGCACGTTCGCCGCCTTGGATGGTTCAGCTCAGCTTCGCTGATGCTGAGGCGCCGGGGATGGATGGAGCGGATCGGTCTCCTACCTCTTCTCCGACGCGGGACCAGCAACCGGACATTGACGTCGCTTCTCCTCCGGCCATCACTAGGGAGTCTAACACTGTGGTACGTGCCACTGACGACATCGACGCTGGGATGCAGGCGGCTCTCTTCACAGTCGCGCTCATGGCCAAGGATGTGGCCCAGGTCGCCAACCCGAGCACGCAGCCTGCTGTGTCCTTGGAGAGCTTCATCTCATCCATGAAGCTGCCACTGGAGGAACCGCTCGCATCTTCCCCGATCCGGCGTGTATCGCGTGTTGACGACTCTGTGTTCGTCCCAAGGCGCAGTGTCAGGTTAGCTGCCAAGGCCATCCACCACGACCCTATCCTAGAAAAGCAGGTGAAGCGTGTCCTTCTCAGCAAGTGGACACGCGAGCCAGCTCGCGTGTCGCAGACACCGGACCCCGCTGTTGCGGCGAAGTTTCACGAAATGTTTGCCGAGCCGCTTTCCGCCTCCAAGCGTGCCGCCTTGAGCGAGCTGTACCCGATGGCTGGAAAACGTTGGAGGAGAGTGCTGCACGTATCAGACTGGTCGCAGCGGGCAGCTCTGAGGTCGCACAATTAGTTCCTTAGTTTAAGCAAACCAGTGTGCATTCCACCACCCTGCGGTGCTTTATGTTTGTGTTCTTCCTCGTCACTAATGGCATCTCGCTATGATATGATGTAAGGCGTGTATGTTTCTAAACTTCTTCTTAATGAAATACGTGCTATGCACGTTCTAGAAAAAAAAAATAGAAGCCTAGAGCCCTAGATGTGCCACAAATGTCCAACGCTCGCAGTCTTAATCATGCTCAATCGCCTTGCTGCCAAACGCTAGTATATACTCGCCTTGCTGAGGAAATAGTTCCGAGACAAAGTCCCTAGTTAAGGCTCCATTTCTGAGGGCACCACTACAGAAATCAGAACGTTTCTTTACCAAGTAGTAGACTAGTAGGAGTAAAAAAATCAAGTGTTTCACTGCATGCCGACTCCAGGCAACTACAACATACTAGTGTTCAACAAAAATACCATGTACCCTATCTATTTATCAAAAAATAATCCCTACTATGTAAGAAATAAGTCCTAAAGAAATGCACGAAGACATGCAAACCGCAATCTCAAGCTGATGTGACCCAAATCTATTGTCCAAGAGCTAAAAAAAATATCAAATTTTCTAGTCGTAGAACATCAAGTTGCCAGACTCATTTCTGCAGCAGTTTTGGCCCTTTAACCGTTTCAGAACCTGTGGCATTTGCGTTCCTGCAACGCCTTCATCGTCGTAGTCGACCGAACTCCTTGGAGCACCAGTGTTCGCTCGCGCCCGTAGCTGCTTTAGCGAGCAGAGTTTTGCGTTGCCACGCCGGAACGATTGATCCTGAACGAAATGAACGCCTCCAGTAAACCACTTGTCTGAATTCTCAACAGAGTTGAAGCTACACCTGGGCGGGCCCTCTGCTGCGTGTGTCTGCACACAAAACTTGTTGACATTGCCAGATTTTGAGTATCAGTCGCGCAAGACTTGCTTGCACTTCATTTTTGCCGGGCTGATAACATGAACTGACAGAGGCGTGATTCCATCTCATTTAAATGTCAAAACTTCGTTGACATTATCCTTTCCAGTTTTACAGATTGCAGTTGTATGATTTGCCCCTTGTTTGATCGAGTGAATGAGTGATCCAAGTGCGGAAGGTGAGAACAGATTGACGCGTTCGTGCCGTCCTGGAGCACGCAGCAGGTGGCTTCTCGGACAAAGGCCTTGGCTTCCCTTCCATGCTCATCGGCGTGCTCGAACGCTGTATGCTTCAGCAGAGCAGGACATCCAAGTGCGGAAGGTGAGAACAGACTGACGCGTTCGTGCCGTCGTGGTGCAGCAGGCAGATTCTCGGACAAAGGCCTTGGCTTCCCTTCCATGCTCATCGGCGTGCTCGAACGCTGGACGCTGTAGGCTTCAGCAGAGCAGGACATGGAGCGAGGCGTTCTTGGCGGCGGAGCAGACGGGGCACGCGTCCACGGCGGCCTCACACGAGCGGCACAGGCACAGGTGCCGGCACGGGAGCAGCAGCACGCACGCGTCGCCGCCGCCGCACGCCTTGCAACTGCAAGACGACGACGCTGCTGCGGCCTCGTTGGACGCGGCGTCGGCGGCCGGCGCCTCAAAGCAGCACGACTGCGCGTCCTCCGCCGCCGCACCCTCGTTAACGGAGACGGCCGCCGCGCAGGCGCAGGGCGACTGTAGCAGCAGCTGGTCGAGGGTGGCGCGGAGGCCGGCGGCGACGGCCTCGTGGCTCCTGGCGACGCCCATCCACGCCTGGCACTCCGCGCCCGTCTGCCGGGCCTTCTCCTCCAGCTCCGCGTTGCGGCGGAGGGACCGCTCCAGCTCGGCCTCCGCGGCGCGCGCCCGCCCCGACGCGGCGCGCTCCACGGCGGCCAGCAGCTCCCGGGCGTGCCTCCGCCGCGCCTCCTCCAGCGCCGCTCGGATCCTCTCGCTCTGTAGGGACACGGTTAGTTCACAGGCATTCCGATCAAACACCATCCCACCAAGCATCGAATCAAGAAGCCGATGCCGATCAGCGATCAACCACCACCACGGTGAAAGGTTGTCTATCGATCAAGCATCCCGGGCGTGGCCCGTCGCCGTGTGCGTACCTCGAGTCTCACGAGCGCGTCGATCTCCACGTCCTGGTGGTACAGCCTCGACAGGAGGAGGCCCTGCGACTGCGACTGCGAGACGCTCGCGCCATTGTCCAGCCTACGGCTGCTGGACGCCGCGCCGGAGCCCAGCACTCTGCCCTGCAAGTCGCGCACCTGCGCCGCCGGCGGGCGCATTACTACCACGCTCAGATCCTCCGAGAACCGCCCCGCCGCAACGCGCGGCCGCTTCCTCGGCTCGAAAGCGTGATCGCACGCCAGGTCGCCGCGCGGGAAGTCGCTGAGCACCGTCGTCGTGCCCCCGATCCCTGGCGCCACCGCCGCATCCTCCATAGAACTGCGGCAGAGCGTGCAAGATTAGATACGCTGATTATAGGCTGTACGACATCAGAAGTCAGAAGAGAAGAAAGCGAAGGAAGCCTGCGGCGTGCTGCTTACCTGAAGCTGAAGGCGTGGGGGTCGTGGAAGAAGGCGTGCGCCTGCACGGCCATGGCGCCAACGCAAAGCGAAGTAAAGGGGTGTCGGGTAGGAAGTGGAAGTGGAAGTGGACGGTGAATTTTTGGTTAGAACGGGCATGGAAGTGAACCAGTGAGGGCCTGAGAGAGGCGTGCATAGCATATATACGGCCATGGCTCGTGGTCGCGCGAAACCATGACGATTGACGACGGACCCCGGCTGAGGCGTTGGGACTTGGGAGCACGAGTGCACGACGACGAAAGCGTCTCCTTCTGAACCGGGCCGGGCCGTGTGGGGGCCTTGGGTGGAAAGGCGACAGGCTCTCCATGCGAACTAGCGATGCTTATTCACAGACGCAGTTTTTTTGTTTGACAATATTCACAGACGCAGTTTGTGTGATATGAAGTCTTTATTATGCGTTTCTGTGGTAGTGATATCCGATCCGTCATCCGTGTACTGCCGGCTTACCGCGATAGGGGTGTGAAATGTTTTTTTGTTGTTGTGAACAGCGATAGGGGTGTGAAATGTGAATGTGGTGTTATAGGTGGTGGTCCGGCTGGATAGATATGACTGGAGTGGATGGGTTGGGTGGCCCAGTCTTCACACCATCTACATCTACTATATAGGTGGTGGGTGTAGTTGTCTGTGATGATGTTCGGATAAGTGAGGATTAGCACTAGCTAATCTTTCTTCTAAGATTCGGTGGCAAAAATATGTACGTTCAAAAAACTCTCTTGCAAATCATGATTTTTGAGGATTATGAGTACACCATCTAAAGACGTGTTCACTCAAAGCTCTAGTTGAATAAGTTTGATGAACTAGAATTAAGTATTTGGATCTCATGGTCGAGTTTAGCTGGCTAAAATCAAGAGTAAAATTTTAGACCACTTTAACTTACTTGTGTAGTCTAATAAACTAATGGCCTGTTTGTAAGGTTAGATAAATTTTAGACGATACTTCAGATCACATATTTATAGTCGCAGGAACTAGAGTGGTCTAAACTTTAGTTGCTAGGCTTTAGACCATGGGATCAAACATGGCTTTATTTGTGTCAGACGGTGAAAAACTAGGTGGACCACATAAATAGCATGGGTAGCTACTAGCTTTTATCTACTCTAATATTTATAATCTTCTTACATAAAAATAATTTTTGTTTAACAATTTACTTTATTTGTTTAATTATATCGGTTTTTTTCTCCATGCTTCTCCTTTATATTGTAGTCACGAACTTCATAGAGCAATCGTCGAACAATACATTGGTTTAAATCTATTTCATCTCTAATCCTCTGTTTTTCCCCACTCCAATCATATGAGTGTGCAATTTATGTCAAGAGAACTGCTCCAGCACTCCTTCCCCTAAAACTTACATGGATCTCAAAGCAGCTCATATGATTAAATGTTTTCTTAATTATTTTCATCTGGATTACGCATGGGTCTGGCCCGTCCAAACCCAGCCCATGTCCAGTCCAAACTCCATCTTTATTTAGATGGTGCGCCGGAACCGCCTCATGGGGGTTGTGTCATCCTCGCCACTCGCACTGAGGAGCTTGTCATCTCGGTTTTGCCCATGTCGCCGCGTTGGGGCATGGAGGAGGATGACGCGGGCCTTGGCTACACGTATGAGAGGAGGATGGTGTGGGCCTTGGGCTGGGTTGGACATGATGTAACCAAATTTGTTTCTACTTGCGTCATCTTCTTGCAAAGGAAAAGGGTGAATCATATCCCTTGCATTGCCTTGAAAGCTTCTCACATGCGCACCGGGGAATCAATGAAGCAATTGCATTTAAAATAGCAAATGTCGATATGCTTTTTGTGAATTGCTCGTAACTATCTAAACATGTTTCCACGATTGTTGGAATCAACACATTCTGTTTAGTTGTTTTCACTTTATAGACGTTAATGTTGATGCAAAATTTGGTGGCTAGAAATGACACTGAAAGAGCTAGCGACTTGATGAACGTTGGGATGGCATGACGTAGTCCGTAGAGCACCGGGGGTGGAGGAGAGATGTGGGGGGAGTGGCGTGGGGATTTGAAGTGCTTTGAAGATATTTATGGGCATGCCGAGACATTAGTGTCCGGCTTGGATGGATTGGGCATGTGTGCGATCCTTCTCATAGATGCTCCTCATTGTTTTATTATTTTTAATTGCCATTTCAAAAATCTAGTTATTAGAATATACCCTACTATATCTTTCCCTACATGTTCTATTTTAGTTGGAGTCTTCATTTATCTTTTTCTTACATCTTTTGATAGGTATAAACCATTACCATATAGATATATAGGATTAATGTAGTAGTTTTTATGGAAGAAATAAGGTTTTTTAACTTGTCCTTAGTAATATAGTACACACTAACTTTTTGTTTAGATCTTTTTCCAACGTACTGAAACTACAATACTATTTTTCTAGAAGTTCTGATTTTAATTTTAGCTATTTAATGTTTATATTTTATATGGACCATTCATTTTGGTACGTTTTTCTATACAATTCATTTGATCATCAAACTATTACATTTTTAATATTTTTGTTCAAAAAGTTTGCCTTTACTTACCATATTTTACACGGACACGTTATTTTTCTTAACAATTTCTATGGAAATCAAATTGCCCTTTTTTGTAATTTATCATTTTAAATATGATATTTACAAATCTATTATGATGGACCTTTTGTACAGTATAATATGGAAGTATAACTAACTTTATTTAGTTTTTTCCTATTTTTGCTCTGTCTGTTATCGTCATTCCATAGCAATTTGCTACCCATCTTTTGTGAATTAGAAAAAACAAAAAAATAATAATGCAGCCCGCCATAAGCCCACGAGGTCCGCCGTGTCGAGCGCATCCCTAAGCTGGTCATGTATATTAAATCGGCATGGCTAGTGCCCCGGCGTACGGACGGATGGCCGTGTCTGGATGCCGGTGGGTGCTGCTCCATTTTACATGTGTCCGTGCGCACGCCTTCGTCCGGCCGCCCGCGCCCCCTCTGCTTCCCACGCCTCAGCCTGGGCAATCGGTTTAACCGATGTGTTCGGTTCGGTTTCTTCGGCGTAAGGAAAGTTCGGTGTTGGACAAACTGCAAACCGATCGGTGCAACGGAAATGGAGAAACCGAGGGCTTCGGTTTCGGTTTGATCGGTTCGGTGTTCGGCTCAGGACCGAAGTTTCCTCGTTGCTCACGTTCCTCAACCATCTTCCTGCTGAAACCAGTACCGTGTTGATCCAAATCGAATGGAGAAGTCACGCTCATACGAAACAAGCAAGCAAATCGAATCGATATCCAGCAAGCTATTAGGCTAGTAGCTTGCACCCATGCAGAGACGTTAATGGAGTACTCACCGGAGCCCCGTCCGGCCGCCCGCCTGTTGTCTGTCCGGTGTCCGGCGTGTCGCTCGCCCTCGCAGCTATAGCCCCTAGCACTTGGCCCCACGCCTCGACCTGACCTACCGCCGGTCTCAGTAGCGCACATCTCGTGTGTCGTCCGAGTTGCCGGCGCCGGCACCGCCGCCGCCAGATACGAGAAGAAGACCGAGAGGTGAGAGGAACGAAAGAGGATCACGGGCTTACTGAGTTACTGATGCGTGGCTGTTTGCCGATGTGCTACTGGGCCAAGGCAGCGAGATGGGCCGAGGTGGATGCACGAAATGGTTCGAGTCCTAAGCGGTGCAAAGTTCGGTTGGGTCGTCGGTTAAGCATTGAAAACCGACACCGAGCCGATGCACCGAAGTGCACGAAAGTAGTAACTGAACCGACCACCGAACACCGATGAAACCGAGAATTTCGGTGGTTCGGCTTCGGCTCGGCTTGGTTGTTCGGTGTCGGTTGAAATCTGCCCAGCCTGACCCACGCCCGCCTGCACGCGGGCCCGCGCACCCCTGCCTCCGTCCCCCTCCGCATCACGTGCCCGGGACCCTGTTCCCCTGCCTCCATCCCCTCTGCTTTCCACGTGCATTCACGGCGCCCCAGTAGTTGCAGCAGACGGGTTTGGCCCGTTGCAACATCTGCAACACTAGATCCACTATTGCGACATATAGATGAAACACTTGCAACATACATTCGAAATAGCTGAAACACTAGCAACATACATCTGAAACACTTGCAAAACACCTGGTAGCCATCGCAAAACATATGAAACATCTAGATGAAACACTTGAAACATACGTATGAAACACTTAAAACATACTCTTGCAACACCAGGATCTACTTGCAACATCCAGATAAAATACTTGAAACATACGTTTGAAACGCTTGAAAATATATGCTTGCAACATGTGTATATTGTCATTGCAACATATGCAACATCTCAGATTTCTTTTGAGACATCCAGATCAACGTCGTCGGCGGCCGCAACTTACTTGGTGGGGAACTGTGGTAGCCAGCAAGCTCGGATCAGAGGGACGTCGGCTCAGCGTAGGACGTCAGTCCAACGTACAAACCTCCGCTGTAGGACGTCGACCCATCGCTCCTCCTAGGATTCTCCCGCACCTGCTCGCTATCTAGGCTCGCACCTGTCGGCGTGGCTTCTCTAGCGCCATTGTTGCTCGGCCGCAGTTGTCCACGTGGTGGGGGAAGGGCATGGCACGGCGGGGGACGGCGGACACATAGTGGGGGAAGGGGGCGTGGCAAGGCGGAGTGGGGCGGGTGTAACACCCTAGGTGTTTGGCTCCCACAAATTGCATGTTCATTTCATAAACATGTGCATCATCCATCTCATCATGCCATTGTTACTTGAAACATGTGTATGCAACATTCTCAATTGTATTTGTTTCATACATGATTACTTGTGAATTGTGGTTAGTACAACATGTAGATGCAACATGAGTTCTCATACCTTGAAACATGGCAACAATGTTAGTGTAACATGACAAGCTTAAACTTGCAACAAAGTCACGAAACATGTGAAACATGGTCTTGCAACAATTGAGTAATTTGATTGTTTTGTTTGTTTCATCACATGTGGTACTTAGAAGTTAGTGTAACAAATGTGTAGAGTGGTTAATTATGGTCTAATACACCTTAACTACACTTAGGGTAATTAGTTGAACACTATTCATATTGACCAAAATGACTAATTTGCCCTCTAGGTGGGGTTTGACCATGTGATGACCTATAGAGTGTCTCGGTTTGACCATTTTAAAAGTCCAACCAAGAGATCTTGCATGGATGCGCACCCTTTACCAAAGTTGTAGCAAATTTATCAAGGAACAAAAGTTTCAATATGGCCATCTCATGAAAATGGCTGGAACATGCTCAAACATGGCCCACAGTCGGTTTGGAGTGTTGTCTTAGCACTTAACAATTTTTGGTTAACTATAAACCGTTTACAGTTTCGATGTACCCCACTTTAGGGCTCTGTAGTTCCAAATCCAGGCCGAACTAGTTCAAGCTTCAATTGACAAAGTGATAGATCTCACATAGCTCTACAAGTTTACCAATTACCACTTTCGCTATTTCGAGCTGGATTAGGCGTTGATTAACGTCAAAGTCGAGCCGTCAGTCAGGTTCGGCAACTCTGATTCAGAGCCGAGCTAGGCTCGGTGGCCGATGAAAGTCCTATGTTTGGTGTTGGTAATTAGTGACAATGCCTAAGTACTAATCCTATGCCTAAGTTGTATGTAGCATATGAGGATTAGTACATTCCAAGGTTAGTGGCAAGATGGACATGGTGATCATGATGGCCACACTTGGATTTGGACGCAACCCTACATGATCAAGGCAAAGGTATATGCTTAAGGGTTGTGTTTTAGTAACCAAGACACCTAGTGGGTGTGGTTACATTATAGGATAGATAGCCGTACTATAAAGAGGGGAATGACGCGGCTATTGAACTCCTAAGTGCCTCTAGGTGTGCATTTCATAATCATATGCATTTGGATAGAACTAATATCGCCTCAAAAAATGATTGTGAAAATGCTAACACACTCAAACATGACGAAGATCACTTGGTGGTGTTAGCACGTTTACGAAGGCGGTGGAGTTTGAGCCATAGAGAGGGTTTGGGGTCCTCTCTCCCTCCCGCCGAGCTTGCGAGGCGGGATTCAGGCGTTTTCGAGGAGTTGAAACGACTTTTTTCCACTACGCCGGAAGTTCGGAAAAGAAACGGAGGCGAACGGAGGTCACAGAGGTGACTGGACGCTGAACCTGACGCGGTCTTTGCATGACCGGACGTGTCCGGTCAGTGTTCAGTGTCTGCGCAAGTTTCAGGTTGATGATCGGATGCGCAGCGCGTCCGGTCACTGACGATCGGACGCGTTCGGTCGTTCAGGGAGCTTACTAGACTCTAACCGGACGCTGGCACTGTCGCGTTCGGTCATTTTCTTCAGCGTGTCCGGTCACTGTTTCGTTGAGCGCTGCTCAGGCGACCAGCGTGTCCGGTCACTCACGGGACCAGCGCGTCCGGTCATTACCAGCGTGTCCGGTCTGCGCGACGAGCGCGTCCGGTCGTTGCTTCGCAGTTAGCCATTGGGCGACCGGCGCGTCCGGTCAGTTGGACCAGCGCGTCCGGTCAGTGCTTCGCGACTTAGCCGTTGTGCGACCGGCGCGTCCGGTCAGTTGGACCAGCGCGTCCGGTCAGCACGATTTCAGCTGTTTCAGTTTCTAACGGCTCTATTTGAAGGGGTACGTCTATAAATACTCGTTGGCCGGCTTAAGGCTCTCTCCCTCGAACATTTGACATACTGGTGAGCACTTTGAGCTAAGCAACTCCCCCTCCCACTCATCTCTCTTGATTCTTTGCATATTCGAAGTGAGATTGAGTGATCCAAGTGCATTTGCATTGTGAGATAGCATCTAGTTGGCACTTGGTGGTTGATTTGCTGCAGGATTCTTGTTTCTCTTGGTGGTTGCCGCCACCTAGACGGCTTGGAGCAGCTTGGAGACGTTGGCAAGAGTTGGTGATTGTTCTTGGCCACCTCCGGTGATTGTGAGGGGTTTGTGCCTACCTCGGCGAAGCGCCAAAGGCAACGTTAGTGGATTGCTCGTGTCATTGCAACCTTTTGCCATTTGGTAGGTTCTTGTGGCGCCTTTTGAGAGGCTCGGTGTGTGACCGATTAACCACCGAACCACGTGGTGAAGAGGGACACAACGGGGACTAGCGTGCCGGCAAGCACGTGAACCTCGGGATAAATCTTCGTGTCATCATTCTTATTGTGTTTGATCGATCCCGGTGGTTGTATATTGTGGTATTCATTTCTTGATCATATTGATTGGTTGGCTCAATACTTCGCCCCTCGGTGATACCCTCCTAACTCTCTCTTGTATTAATTTCTTAGTTACCTTGCTAGCTTGTTAGTGTATCTCTTAGCTTGTGTAGCTAGCTAGCTTTAGTTGTAGTTAACTTGTGCGGTTGAGTGCAAATATACTAGAATTGTGAATTGGTTAGGTGGCTTGCAAACACCCCATAGGCTAAGCAAAACTCGCATCTCGCTACTTGTTATATTGATAAACTTGTTTAGTTTGTCTTTGTAGAAAATTTTAAAAGGCTATTCACCCCCCCCTCTAGCCATCAAGACCTTTCAAGTGGTATCGGAGCAGTGGTCACCGTTTGCAAGGTTTAACAACCTCGGTGTAAGATGGCTCAAGTTGTGTTCAACCATGTTGGGGGCAAGCCTCAATTCTTTGATGGTGTCACATCTTTTGATCATTGGAAAAGAAAGATGAAGCAATATCTTGGCTCTATTCATGAGAACGTTTGGAAGGTGACACACCATGATTATGCTATCATTGATCCCGACAACCTCACCAACAATGACCGCATCAACAACCAATGCAACACTATGGCTCTCAATACTCTCTATAATGGGATTGATGCAAAGGTCTTTGAGCAAATCAAGGATCTTGAAATGGCAAGTGAAGTGTGGACAAGATTAGAGGAAACATATGAGGACACTTCAACGGTAAAGAGTGCCAAGCTCTATATGCTCAAGGATAAGTTTGCAAGCTTCAAGATGAAGGATGATGAGTCCATACCGGAGATGTTCTATAGGCTACAAGTTATTGTCAATGATCTCAAGAGCCTAGGAGAAGATGTCAAGGACAAGGACTTATCACATAAGTTCTTGATAAACTTACCTAAGAAGTTTGCTATCTTGAGGAAGATAATCCAAAGAGAGGGTTTGGACAAGGTGACTCCAAACTAAGTGCTTGGAGATGTCATGACTGATGCTCAATATGATGATGATGAAGATGAAGATGAGAAGAAGGAGATCAAGGTCAAGCAAGAGAAGACCACCGCATTCAAGGCTTCTTCTTCTAAGGGCAAGAGCAAGGTTGATGATGATGATGATCCATTTGATGATGAGATCATGGCCCTTCTAGTGCAAAAGATGGGTCGGTTCATGAAGAAGAGAGGCTATGGTGCAAGAAAGAGAAGGGACTTCATGAAGGCAAAGGAGGTGCTTTGCTACAATTGTAATAGCCCCAATCATGTAGTGGTGAAGTGCCCCTATGAAGACAAAAGATATCATGATAGGGAGTTGAAGCTCAAGAAGAACAAGAAGGATAAGAAAGAGAATGAGAAGAAAGCAAAGAAGAGCTTCACATTCAACAACAAGAAGAAGGGTTGTGGTTATGTAGTCACTTGGGATAGTGACAACTCCGATAGTGATGATGATGCAAGCTCTAGTGATGATGAAAGGATCACTCAGTGAGCCATTGCAAACATCGCCCTCTCCAACAAGCCATCCATCTTCGACACTACATCGACATGCCTTATGGCCAAGCCTACCAAGGTAAAATATAATGATAGTGATGATGATTCTTGTGCTAGTGATGGTTGTAGGAGTGATGATGAGGAGGATGAGGACTACAAGAGAACCACCAAGAAATATAAAATCTTGGAACAAGAGCTCATTGCCAAAAGCAATGAAAATGATGCTTTGATAGAGGAGCTTGTTGCTCTCAAAAAGAGTAAGGAGTGCAAAGGAATTGAACAAGAGCTTAAAGCTCTTAGGAAATCCTTTGATGAGCTAGAGGCCTCTTGTGAGTGTCTAAAGGAAGACCACAAGGATCTTGAAATTGCTCACACTAGGCTTAAGGAAGCTCACTCCACTCTACTTGAGCTCATTAAGGAAAAGGACCTCAAGTTGGAAAAGTTCATGAAGGAAGCTAAGGAGGAGCAAGTGATTGTCACTTGTGATATTGGACTAACATGTGATATTATTGATAATTCTTTATTTGTTGGTCCTACTAATGCTTCATGTAGCTCATCATCATCCACCACAACCAACTCTACCTCTACTACTAGTGATTCATCACTTGTGGTTGAGAATGAGACTCTCAAGAGAGAGGTGGATGATCTCACCCGCGCATTAGGCAATGCCTATGGTGGGGATGCCCGCTTGCTAAAATGCTTGGGTAGCCAAATGTTCTCTCTTAATAAAGAGGATTTGGGCTATACTCCCAAGAAGGGCAAGGCGGCCTTTGCTACTCTAAAGTCTCGTTTTGTGAAGAGCAATGGTCGTTATTGCAATAGATGCAAGCAAGTTGGGCATCTAGAGATTAATTGCAATAAAATGAATAAGAACAAGAAAAATGCTAATGTACCTTACATTCCTTTTGATTCTTGTTATGTGCTTACCAAGGGTGAGAAAGGTGTGCATGCTAAGTTTATTGGTACACCAATTGTGGGTCCAAAGAAGAACACCATTTGGGTACCAAAGAGCTTAGTGACTAACCTCCAAGGACCCAAGCAAGTATGGGTACCTAAGAAACATTAATTTGTTTTGTAGGTCAATTATAAGGCCGGAGGAAGGCATTGGGTACTCGATAGTGGGTGCTCTCAACATATGACCGGTGATTCAAGAATGTTCAACTCTCTCAAATCAAATGATAGTGGCATTGATAGCATCACATTTGGTGACAATAGCAAGGGTGATGTAAAGGCTCTTGGAAGGATTGCAATCTCTAATGATCATAGCATTTCCAATGTGCTCTTAGTTGAAAAGTTGAACTTCAATCTTCTCTCGGTTGCTCAATTATGTGATCTTGGTTTCAAGTGCATATTTGGTGTTGATGATGTGGAGATAATTAGTGTTGATGGCTCTAACTTGATCTTCAAAGGCTTTAGATATGAGAATATATACTTGGTTGATTTCAATGCTAGTGACACTCAACTTTCAACATGCTTGCTCACCAAATCAAGTATGGGTTGGTTATGGCATAGAAGACTTGGTCATGTTGGCATGAAGCAATTGAACAAGTTAGTGAAGCATGACTTAGTTAGAGGCTTGAAGGATGTCACATTTGAGAAGGATAAGCTATGTAGTGCATGTCAAGCCGGAAAGCAAGTGGGCAACACTCATCCATTGAAAAGCATTATGAGTACTTCCAAGGCATTTGAGTTGTTGCACATGGATCTATTTGGGCCAACTACATACACAAGCATTGGTGGCAACAAGTATGGCTTTGTGATTGTGGATGATTTCACTAGATATACATGGATATTCTTTCTTGGGGACAAAAGTGATGTATTTGACATATTCAAGAAGTTCATCAAGAGAGTACAAAATGAGTTTGAAACCATAATCAAGAAAGTGAGAAGTGACAATGGAAGTGAGTTTAGAAACACAAGAGTTGATGAGCTATGTGATGAGCTTGGAATCAAACATCAATTCTCGGCCAAGTATACACCTCAATCAAATGGCTTAGTTGAGAGAAAGAATAGAACCTTAATTGATATGGCAAGATCAATGTTGAATGAGTATAATGTGAGTCATTCATTTTGGGCCAAAGCAATCAACATGGCTTGCTTCTATAGCAACCTCCTCTATTGCCACAAGTTTCTAGAGAAGACACCATATGAGATCTTAAATGGAAGAAAGCCAAACATTGCATACTTTTCGGGTATTTGGTTGCAAATGCTACATCTTGAAGAAGGGCACTAGATTGAGCAAGTTTGAGAAGAAATGTGATGAAAGATTCTTACTTGGTTACTCAACTACTAGCAAAGCTTATAGAGTATGGAACCTAGCTAGTGGATAACTTGAAGAAGTGCATGATGTTGAGTTTGATGAAACAAATGGTTCTCAAGATGAAGAAGATAACTTGGATGATGTGAGAGGAACTCAATTGACCAATGCTATGAAAGAAATGGATATTGGTGATATTAGGCCAAAGCAAGTGATTGATGTGGATGACAACAAAGATTAAGTGCTCCAAAGTCCAATTACACAAGCTAGTGGTTCTCTAATGCAAAATCAAGCTAGTACATCATCTCAAGTGCAACAAGATCAACAAGTGGCTAGTTCATCATCTTCAACTCATGATCAACATCAACATCCAAGCAATCAAGTCCAAGTGCTTCAACCAACTAACATTGCAAGAGATCATCCATTGGATTCCATCATTGGTGACATACAAAGAGGAGTTCAAACTAGATCAAGATTGGCATCTTTTTGTGCTCACTCTTCTTTTGTGTCAATGGAAGAACCCAAGGACATTGATAAAGCATTGAGAGATCCGGATTGGATAAATGCAATGCATGAAGAGCTCAACAACTTCAAGAGAAATGAAGTATGGGAACTAGTTGAGAGGCCTAAGGATCACAATGTCATTGGAACAAGATGGGTCTTTCGCAACAAGCAAGATCAAGATGGGATAGTAGTAAGACACAAAGCAAGACTAGTGGCTCAAGGTTACACACAAATAGAGGGTCTTGACTTTGGTGAAACTTATGCCCCGGTTGCAAGATTGGAAGCAATTAGAATCTTACTTGCCTATGCTTGTGCTCACAATATCAAGCTATATCAAATGGATGTGAAGAGTGCATTTCTCAATGGGTACATTCAAGAGGAGGTGTATGTGGAGCAACCTCCCGGTTTTGAAGATGACAAGAAACCCAATCATGTCTATAAATTGAGAAAAGCTTTGTATGGATTGAAGCAAGCACCTAGAGCATGGTATGAAAGATTGAGGGACTTCTTGCTATCCAAAGGATTTGTCATGGGCAAAGTTGATACAACACTATTCACCAAGAAGATTGGGAAAGACTTGTTTGTGTTGCAAATATATGTTGATGATATCATATTCGGTTCAACCAATCAAGATTATTGTGATGAGTTTGGGAAAATGATGGCAAAGGAATTTGAAATGTCAATGATTGGTGAACTTAGTTTCTTTCTTGGACTTCAAATTAAACAAATGAAGGAAGGAACATTTGTAAGCCAAACCTAATACATAAAGGATATGCTAAAGAAGTTTGGTATGGAAGATGCAAAAGGAATCACTACCCCAATGGGCACTAGTGGAAGTTTGGATAGTGACAAGAGTGGCAACATGGTGGATCAAAAGCTATATAGATCAATGATTGGTAGCCTACTCTATGTGACGGCATCAAGGCCCGATGTAATGTTTAGTGTATGCATGTGTGCAAGATTTCAAGCCTCACCAAGAGAAAGTCATTTGAAGGCAACAAAGAGAATATTGAGGTACTTAAAGCATACACAAGATGTTGGATTATGGTATCCCAAAGGTGCAAGCTTTGAGCTAGTTGGATATTCGGATTCCGACTATGCCGGTGATAAAGTGGAGAGAAAGAGCACTTCTGGGACTTGTCAATTGTTGGGAAGATCACTTGTCTCATGGTCATCTAAGAAGCAAAATAGTATTGCACTATCTACCGCCGAAGCCAAATACATCGTCACGGGTAGTTGTTGTGCACAAATCTTGTGGATGAAGGCAACATTGAAGGATTTTGGAATCAATTTCAAGAATGTGCCATTGCTATGTGACAATGAAAGTGCCGTGAAGCTAACCAACAATCCGGTTCAACATCAAAGAACAAAGCATATTGATGTTCGCCATCACTTTATTAGAGATCATCAACAAAAGGGTGACATTGCTATTGAGAGTGTGGGCACCGAAGATCAATTAGCCGATCTATTCACCAAGCCACTTGATGAGAAGATATTTCACAAGCTAAAGAATGAGTTGAACATACTTGACTTCTCTAACATGAGTTGATGCTCCCCATATATGACATGCCTCTCCTTCGAGCCCCAAGGTACACTTGGTTGACATGTCATACATTCTATGCTAAGGACTTGTTTAGTGCATCTAGTCATAATTTACATGTTCTAGGCTCATTCATGAAAATCAAATGAATTTGAAGTTTATATGGTGCCACTATTATTTTCCATGACTTGTATGATCTAGTGGTAGCATATAACTTATTTAAGTAGCTTGTGATCCTAAGTATTTAATCTAAAAAACTTATCTAAATATTTGCTCCAACATGGTGCATGATAACCCTTCTAGTGAGGTGTGAAGAAGCTTGCCCTTGGATCAAACCGAAGCATTTTATTTATGCAAGCAATCTAGGTTGAATCACAAACTTGATCCTCACCCCATTTTTCAACATGATAATCTATCTAAAATTGGTCCCTTGTGGTCATTGGTGCCAAAGGGAGAAAAAATGTTGTTCACAAAGATAATTTTGAGCACACAAGTAGGGGGAGCAAGCTCTTAAACATGAATGCTGCATTTACATGTGCACTTCATATGTATGATGCATAGTTATGCATTTCTTTTTCTCCGATACATTGCTTGTGTGGTGACTTGCTAGTATATAATTGAATGGTGTATTGAGGTACTAGCATGAATAGGAAGTAGTTAGATTTTTCTTGCTTCATGTTTTTCAAAGTGGTACTAGAACCTTGCTTATAATGTTGATCTCACGAGGTTTCTAGTTATGTTTGTGCTTTTCCAAGTGGAATCTAACTACACAAGGTGCTAAGATGGTGTTTATCGCTACTCCGATGGTATCACACTTCAAAGGTCTATAATCTTAAACACTTAGCACCTATTGATAGTCAATGCTCCTATATTTTCCTATCTAACATGTATGCTTCCAAAATCCAAACATATAGCATACATGTAGGGGGAGCCATTGCTATCAATTTGAATTCATGATCACATGTCCATAATTCTTACACATGGTAATATACTTGGACAATGTGACATGGGTTCAATCAAAATTTTATCATAATATATTTGTGAAAGGTTTGTCACCAATTACCAACAAGGGGGAGATTGAAAGTCCTATGTTTGGTGTTGGTAATTAGTGACAATGCCTAAGTACTAATCCTATGCCTAAGTTGTATGTAGCATATGAGGATTAGTACATTCCAAGGTCGGTGGCAAGATGGACATGGTGATCATGATGGCCACACTTGGATTTGGACGCAACCCTACATGATCAAGGCAAAGGTATATGCTTAAGGGTTGTGTTTTAGTAACCAAGACACCTAGTGGGTGTGGTTACATTATAGGATAGATAGCCATACTATAAAGAGGGGAATGACGTGGCTATTGAACTCCTAAGTGCCTCTAGGTGTGCATTTCATAATCATATGCTTTGGATAGAACTAATATCGCCTCGAAAAATGATTGTGAAAATGCTAACACACTCACACATGACGAAGATCACTTGGTGGTGTTAGCACGTTTACAAAGGCGGTGGAGTTTGAGCCGTAGAGAGGGTTTGGGGTCCTCTCTCCCTCCCGCCGAGCTTGCGAGACGGGATTCAGGCGTTTTCGAGGAGTTGAAACGACTTTTTTCCACTACGCCGGAAGTCCGGAAAAGAAACGGAGGCGAACATAGGTCATAGAGGTGACTGGACGCTGAACCGGACGTGGTCTTTGCATGACCGGACGCGTCCGGTCAGTGTTCAGTGTCTGTGCAAGTTTCAGATTGATGATCGGACGCGTAGCGCGTCCGGTCACTGATGATCGGACGCGTCCGGTCGTTCAGGGAGCTTACTGGACTCTAACCGGACGCTGGCACTGTCGCGTCCGGTCATTTTCTTCAGCGCGTCCGGTCACTGTATCGTTGAGCGCTGCTCAGGCGACCAGCGCGTTTGGTCACTCATGGGACCAGCGCGTCCGGTCATTTCCAGCGTGTCCGGTCTGCGCGATGAGCGCGTCTGGTCGTTGCTTCGCAGTTAGCCGTTGGGCGACCGGCGCGTCCGGTCAGTTGGACCAGCGCGTCCGGTCAGTGCTTCGCGACTTAGCCGTTGTGCGACCGGCGCGTCTGGTCAGTTGGACCAGCGCGTCCGGTCAGCACGATTTCAGCTGTTTCAGTTTCTAACGGCTCTATTCGAAGGGGTACGTCTATAAATACTCGTTGGCCGGCTCAAGGCTCTCTCCCTCGAACATTTGACATACTTGTGAGCACTTTGAGCTAAGCAACTCTCCTCCCACTCATCTCTCTTGCTTCTTTGCATATTCGAAGTGAGATTGAGTGATCCAAGTGCATTTGCATTGTGAGATAGCATCTAGTTGGCACTTGGTGGTTGATTTGCTGCAGGATTCTTGTTTCTCTTGGTGGTTGCCGCCACCTAGACGGCTTGGAGCAGCTTGGAGGCATTGGCAAGATTTGGTGATTGTTCTTGGCCACCTCCGATGATTGTGAGGGGTTTGTGCCTACCTCGGCGAAGCGCCAAAGGCAATGTTAGTGGATTGCTCGTGTCATTGCAACCTGTTGCCATTTGGTAGGTTCTTGTGGCGCCTTTTGAGAGGCTCGGTGTGTGACCGATTAACCACCGAACCACGTGGTGAAGAGGACACAACGGGGACTAGCGTGCCGGCAAGCACGTGAACCTCAGGATAAATCTTCGTGTCATCATTCTTATTGTGTTTGATCGATCCCGGTGGTTGTATATTGTGGTATTCATCTCTTGATCATATTGATTGGTTGGCTCAATACTTTGCCCCTCGGTGATACCCTCCTAACTCTCTCTTGTATTAATTTCTTAGTTACCTTGCTAGCTTGTTAGTGTATCTCTTAGCTTGTGTAGCTAGCTAGCTTTAGTTGTAGTTAACTTGTGCGGTTGAGTGCAAATATACTAGAATTGTGAATTGGTTAGGTGGCTTGCAAACACCCTGTAGGCTAAGCAAAACTCGCATCTCGCTACTTGTTATATTGATAAACTTGTTTAGTTTGTCTTTGTAGAAAATTTTAAAAGGCTATTCACCCCTCTCTAGCCATCAAGACCTTTCAGCCGACCACCGCTGACCATTGCCGCTGCGTGGCCATGCCGTGGCAGACGTACACCAGTGTTGGCCCCACCGGTCAGGCCACGGCGCCCCTCAGGATAGCCACGACGCCCTCAGCTCGCCTCTCCCTCTCCATTCTCTCCTTTCCCCTCCCTCTGTGTGCGCTGAAGTGGAGGACCGAGCACCGCAAGCTCTGTCGCTGTCGTGCGCGCTCTCCACTGTGTCTTTGATGACCAAATCACGTCTGCAGCTCCGCCTAGCTCTGCTCTACCTCGTCCTCCCATCCATTGATCTTGTTGGCCAAAGGTGAGGTCACATTCACCAATTTCGCTGTGGCCGCCATGTGCGGGACCTCACCGGAGTTTGAGGCCGCTATGGTCGGGGTAGCTAGGGTCCTTCACATCCTCTCTTTTCTTCTCCTTTAGCTCCATTGTGATCTTGTGATGCTCGTACCGAGCTCAGTCGAGGAGATGGGGGCTCGCCGTCGCCGGCGCACCGCCACCGGAGCCCTGCCGTCCACCATGGCCGGCAATGGGCATCCCCAGCTACTCCTAGGGTCACCAAAGTACCTCACTCAGTATGGAATCACATAGGGAGCACGAGGGTGGTCTCGGTTTTGACCATCGGCTCACCGGCGGCGAGCTCCACCGTCGGTCGCCCTCCACTGTCTCTGTCTCCCTGGCCTATGGGCCCCGAGTGTCAGCAGTCGGGAGGCCGGGCGGGATCCGGCCTCGGGCCGAGCAGGCCTAGCAGGTTGCGTGGGGTTACCGAGCCACGAGGCTTAACTGGGCCGGCCCAATGCCGAGTTAGGGTTAGGAAATTTTGATTTTTGTTTTATTCTTTTTCCAGATTTTGAATGCAACTTTGAAAATGTGTAACTTGAGTTTGGTAGATCCAAATGGTGTGGTTCTAATTTTGTGGTGTTTCTAGTAAAGTCTAGTTTATTTAGAAAATATGAAATATGATATGTTCTGTTATAAAAATCTAAGTTATTAATTATGCCTTTTAATCATGCTCTAAATGGAGAAAATTGTATCTCTTGTTGTGTAGCTCCAAATGGCATGAAAATTTTATGGTGTGATGTCTATGCTATGAATAGCTTATAGTTTAAATTTCACCTAGTTTGGATACTATATAATGGAGTTATGTATTTAACTTGTAGGCATGGTTGTAAATTGAGCTAATTTTCATATTTTATCTGTAAGTCCAATAGGGACAAAATTTGGTGAATGCAGTTGTTATGCTTCGAAGATGCTAGGAAAAATATAAAATCTATTGTTTGATACATTTCAATAGGGTTTCCTATTTATACTAGAAATAGACATACCATCTGTTATTTTGGATATAGAAAGTTCTGCTTATACAATTGCTTTGAAAATTTTATGGTAATCTGAAAGGACCTAATTGGCCTAGAGGGGGGTGAATAGGCCTTTTTGCAAAACCTGAAACACACAAACTCAAATTTGTAGAAGTTAAATGCCTGACCAGAAGTTCCAGTGGTCTAGATCGGAAGTTCCGGTCAGGGGGACCAGAACTTTCGGTGCAGACCTTCAGAACTTCTGGTGCCCTAAATGAGCTACGAAATCAAAGTGAATCGAGTTGGGATTTCAGATCCAAGTGATACCACACCCTCCTAGAGGTTGTTGATGAATATGTTGAACTCCTCAAGGCTTGGCACCACACCAAACCGTAGATCGGGACCTCCCACCTAAGAAGATGGGGTAGAGAGGAAGAACAACAAGAACACAAGAACAAAGGGTAGTCGATGCTACCGCCACAGCAAGACAAGATATTTTTACCGAGGTTCGGCAATCCCCACTAAGGAGTTCCTACTTCCTCGTTGTTGAGGTGACCACGAAGGTCCGACCACTAAGGTCTCCTCCCTCAAGCAACCACGAAGGCTAGCTTAAGATTTCCACTAAGGATCAAAGGGTGATTACAAACACTTCTGGGAGCCCTCACAAATGAATCAACACGGGCAACCACGAAGAACGCCTAGCCAGATAGGGTTCCAAGAACCCAAGAGAAACAAACACAAATCAAGCCGATAAGACAAGAAACCCAAGTGCTCAAGTCAAAGATCGATGCTCCCGCTCTCAAATCTCACGTCCCTAGCTCAAACAATCGAAGATTGAAGCTTGGAGGCAAAGGGGGAGAGAGAGTGGGTGAGTCACAGCTTGAAGAGAGTTGGGAGAGCATAAATGAGTGTGTAAAGCTCGGGCAACAGTTAGAAATGAAGAGAGTGGCTTATATACTCGAGCTCGGACGAGCCACCGAAAGTTCTGGTGGAAGCCACCGGAACTTCCGGTCAAACGAGATCAGACCTTTGGGCTTGTCAGTCAACTCGGGTTCACCGGACCTTCCGGTGCCATGACCGAAACTTCCGGTCCGTACCGGAACTTCCGGATGGAGCCCAGAACAATTTTCTCGAACGTGGGCGTGCGCGCAAACTGCACCAACCGAAACTTCTGGTGCCTAACCGGAACTTCCAGTGAGTACCAGAACTTCCGATGAGTACCGGAACTTTCAGACGGAGACCAGAACAAAATACTCGCACGCGGGCGCGCACGGGCGCCAGCGACCGGAACTTCCGGTGCACGTCTCTCTAGCCTACTAAGCTTCGACAAGAGCACTTTTTATCCTCATTTTGCCAACTAAATTTGTATCCCTCTTGATAGTGCGGCGTTGCCTACGACTCAAATCAAAATAAACGGTGTTAAAGCCCTAGAGTCGAAGCGCCTTTTGTCCATCAAAATTTAGGGTGCTATAATTCACCAAATATTCTTTTTCAATTCCATCAATGGACTAACACCTGTAGATTACACTTGATAAATATGTTAGTCCCTAAATTGATTGTCATTAATTATCCAAAACCCACACCGGGGGTGAATGCACTTACAAACTCCCCCTTTTTGATAATTGATGCCAACCAATTTAGGCTTACAATAGATAGAAAGAATTGAAGCTTTTGAATTCCAAAAATTCAAGTTGATCTCCCCCTTAATGTATGCATAAGATTTGAAATTTCAAATCTTGATTCAAGTCAAGATTGCATACATTAAGAGTAAGCTCCCCCTAAATTTTGCAATTCGTGGGGTGCCTAAGTGTGTGTGAAATAATAAAATGGTGATGCATATGACAAGTTATATCACAAGAAAAAAAATCAAAAGAACTTGAATGGTTATGCAAGAAAGAAAAGGACTTAAACTCAACATAACCATTCTCAAATAAACAACCACCATAAGCATCAACACAAAAGGCTAAACAAGCTAAGATAGACATTAAGCATAAATGTTTTAGCCTACAATCAACCATCACACACATATAGTTCAAGTTTACCACATGGTTCACCACACGAGATTAAGTTATTACATAATGAAATTTTAAAATACCCCTATTACATCAAGATAAAAGCCTAACACTCCCCCTTTGGCATCAAATGCCAACAAGGGTAGGCTTCGAGAGGCTCCAAGGGGCAAAGGCAGCGAGGGATCTACTCGTCATCGTCATCATCATCAGCAGCAGCAGCAGCATAGTCCACCAGATTGCTCTTGCTAAGAGGATCTACAGAAGTGGACTGTCCAAACCGAGGGTCAAAAGCTGAAGCACGAGAGGTAGAAAGCCAAGTGATATCATCCGCACCACTGAAGATGTCCTGATAAGCAAAGCCACCCATGGTGCTAGCAGGAATACCACCACCATAAGTGGGATCAAAGGCACTAGGCTGCTGAAAACCCTGTTGTTGCTCAAACTCCTAAAAATCCTCCGTGTCATGCTGCTCCTCATCAACAAACTGCTGTCCAGAGAGGTTGTCATATTCCACATAAGGATCGACAAAGGAGTGAAGAGGAGAAGCTGGAGGAAGACCGGCCTTCTCCTCTAGACACCACATGCGTTTGTCCTGCTTGGCCTAACAATAGCAGAAGTAAGACATGAACCTCTAAAGCGCATGGCGAGTGGCATCCATGGGACCACGACCACGGCCACACCCACAGCCATGCCCACACCCATGCCCTCTAGAGGCTCCAGCTGAAGGATCCACATGAGGGACATCATCCTACTCCACTGCTGCTGGAGCATCCTCATCATCCTGTGCTGCACCACTATCACTAGCTTCAGTTGCCTTCCCTTTCCCTTTGCTTGATTGAGCCTACAGTCGCCTGACATTCCAATCCGGATGCTTCATGTCACAAGGAAAGTCAAACCCGGTGACTTGATCAATGATGTACATGAGGTAAGGGGCATAAGGGAAAGACTGAGTGGAAGTCAAAGACACCTCGTCAATGTGACACCACAGAAGATCTGTCACACTGAACCTCTTGTCAAGTCCAAAGCAGACTAAGATCCTAGGAGCATGATTCTGAATGGAAGTGGAGTCACCAATCTTAGGATCAATAGTAGCACGGAGCAAATTGTTGAGCACATAAAAATAGGGCTTCAGACCAACTGTCTTCCCATTAGCCTGCTGCAGATCAACATACATACCGGCTTCAATGAAATTAGCCCTGCCAACACCATTGGGATAGTGATCATACAAGCTAAGAGCCTCACGGTCATGATGATCAAACCCAAGAAGCCTAGAGAATTGATGGTAGTCACAGCGGTAGTGAAGTCTGTTTGTCATCCAATGAAGTACCTTGTGCTGTGAATCAATGTGGACTGTCGCCCAAAACTAGCAGATGATCTCAGTGCTCCAACTATGCTTGAAGGTCATGAGTGGCAAGATGCGCCACTCCTCAAGCTTGGCAATCAAAGCATCAACCTCTAGATGATGGTGTCCCTATAGAGAGCTCAGAGTTGGTGCTTTATGGTTAATGATGGGTGTAGTCAGACCATGGATGCCATCCTTCATGTAGACAGACTCATAATAGTCCTTGTGGAATTGGGACCAAAAGCGATCATCCACAGCTTCAAACTTGGACCACATAAAAGGATTCTCCTCCCGCATACGCCTGATATCTGAGGATTGTACCTTGTAGTTGATGGACCTCCTTGGAACACAATGAGCAGGCTCACGAGGTCGATGGATGAGAGGAGCACGTTCTGGAAACCGCTGGAGAACGCGGTTCATAGTGGCAGCCCCAATACAAATCGAAGAGTGGCGAACAACTCTCGGATCAATAGCACGGCCCTCCACATCAATCACACTAGGAGCCACTGCATCATGAACCTGATCACGGTGTAAGGGCGGAGGACATGTGATGGTAGAGCGATCGGGGCAGAACCGTGTACCTTCTTCACTGTCATGCTGCTGCTGAGAGGACTGAGCATTGCTTAGACGACGAGCACGACTACCACGGGGACGATCCTCCTTGCCATCCCCCAAACTTTGAGGACGGGAACGAGCGGCACGGTTAGGATTGGCATGAACCATACTGCAATACAAACAAGGCAAGGAAGGGCTCGGACAAGACATGTATGGAATGCGGCAAATGGACGGACAAGCGGAGCCACGGACACGTGCGGCCCTCTGCCCACTGGAAGTTCCGGTGCACGGGACCGGAAGTTCCGGTCCGAGGCAGTGCGTGGCACGTGGTCACGTCCAGACGAATCCATCCATGGAACTTGCGCAAAAGGCATCCAAACAATATGTATTGACAATAGAGAGCAAGCACGTGCGAGGAATCGACCCAAAACAAAGTACATTGGGAGATCGAGCGTGAAGTCCTGGTACCTTGTTCCTTGAAGAGAAGGGGTCAAATCCACACGTACTGAGCCTTCCCGGCAGCCACCAACACCACCAAGATGATCTCCAAGGCTAGGGCAAGCTCCCCCTCAAAAGGATTTGAAAAAGAATGGAGGAGGAGGGAGATCGGCGGTGGGAAAGTGAGGGCGCCGTTGTAACACCCCAGGTGTTTATCACCAATTAGGCGGTGGGTTTGAGCTCAAACATGATAGATTAGTGGAGATGACGATGCCAAAGTCAAACCTATGGAAATAAACCCTAACCTAAACTTGGATATTGCACCCTTGCTTACATATAGGCTCAATTAAAAGATATATGCTTGGGTTTTGTTATCAAAGTATATTCACATGTCTCACATCAATAACTGTCTATATTGATCCCTGGAAAAGTTTCGTAAAGTTTGGAATCAAAAAGTCACATGAAATGATAAGTTATATGCTTGTTTGGATTATAACTAAAACCTGCCTTACATCCCATGGGAACTAGTGTTTGTGCAACATACAATGCAACATGTGCAACACATCTTGGACACATGTGGAACAACCTAGTGGAACATGTGTAGCATGTATCTTGAAACAACCACATGAAACAACTATAGCATTTCACTTGAGTTCTATGTTTCAAGGCATGTGAGGCCTAAACTTTTGTGCAACCTATGCATGGTGGGTATGTTTGGCCTCTACAACACCTTAACTACACTTAGGACACATAATGGAACAATGTTCATGTTGATCATTTTGCCTAATTGTGCTTCTAAGTGAGGGTTGACCATGTATAAGGAACAAACTTTATTTAAGAGTCAAGTCATGAAAATGTGTGGAACATGCTCAAACAGGGCCCACAAGGCAGTTTTAGGGCTGATTTCAGCACTTAACCATTTTTAAGCCCTAATTCCGGTAACATCGACGTTGGCATCCCGCGTTCTCATGATTTTGCTAACTAACATGATTTGACCCCTTAACAAAAGTTGGAGTTTATGTTTTGGAGAACAACATGTAAAAAGTTGGGATCAATTTGACCAAGTTTGGCATTGCAAAATCCCAAAACCGAGCCCTAGCTTAACATGTTGACACTGGTAAGTTGGGGACTGATTATCTCCTAATCTACAGCTCTAGTGACTTTGCTCCCTAAAAGAAAATCATAGAGCTTGGAATGGGCTTCAAACATCGTATTGGGCCCATGTCCAAATTTGGCCCGGAGGTGGCCCAAACTCACGTCCCACTCTCGCTGCTTCGCTACACGCCGCGTGTTCGGTAGAATGCCGCAATGGCCGCCGCGTGCCCTGGGCGTGGCCGCCATGCAGGGCTGTCGCGCGCCCTCCGCCTTGCCACACGTCTCTGCATGTCTGAGCTGTTGGGGAATGGATGAGCTGCCCACCGTCGTCTCTCCCCCGTCCCTGAGCTCGCCTCCGCCTCCTACCTCACTCCCTGGCGTCGCTCGCGCAGAACGCGGTCGTGACCGTCATGGACAGCCGGCCGAGTTCAATGGCCGCCATCATTTCTTCCACCTCAAGCGCCCATAGCTCTGCACCTCAGCCACCACATCTCCCTCGCGTTCACCGTGCCTAGTGTGAGCTCGTGGGATGACCGTGACGCCGGAATCCGCCACCGCCACCATGCAGACGCCGCCGCGGCCGTCGCGCGCGTGGCCAGACCGTCTCGGGCTGCCTTGAGCTAGGCCAAGCGACGTTGCGGGTGCGCACGAACCCCCTTGGGCTTCCCCATCCCTTGCCGCCGCCGGTGCTCGCCGGGCCACGCCTCAGCGCTGCCGCCGCGGCAAAGCCGCCGCCGTGCGTCCGGCTCGCGTGGCCAGAGGGCCACGGACGGCCGCAGGCCACGCTACGGTTGGCCCCGGAAGTGCCTCACCACCGTGCAACTCCCGTGCTGCTCCACCGCCGCCGGGTCGCCGGCAGCCGGCCGGCGGACCGCCCGCCGGTCATCCCCCCTGCTCCTCTGTTCTCCCGAAGAAAGAAGAAGACCGCCCCTGTGTTCCTCTCTGTCTCTCTGTGAATGACCGGTGGGGCCATCTAGGTAACGGGTCCCACATGGCAGTTTATGAAGTGGCCGTCCTGGGTGTGTATTCGGGTGTGCCTAGCGATTTCAATAGGGTTTGAGTAATTCCGATTTTGAATTTCAGATTTCTTGTAAATCTTCAAATATTCATATCTAATGCTAGGAGACTCCAAAAATAGTAAAAGTGGACTTTTTGGAAACCTTGAGAAGAGATCTATGTAATAGAGTCATAAAATGTTACAGGTTTGTAGACGTTTTCTGATGTCCTTATTTAAGTTTTAAAAGTGCTATAAAAATGCCTCTAAACTTGACCAGAGCAAGATCTGGAGTTTTAGATATCCAAAAATAGTGATTCTTGTTTTGTTAATTTTGTAATGACATGTAATTTCTAGAAAAAATATTAAACACCCTAGTTGTTCACTGTTTTCTTAAGGTTTTGATTGGACCTTGATAAATAAGGGAATCTATATTATTTTGCTTGTCATTTTATATCTTGAGTTGTGATGCTCCAAATGATGTGAAATTTTGATGGAAGGTTTGTCATGATATGGATGTACTGTGGTATAAATTTCATTGTCATTGCCTATTGTATGATCTAATTATTGATTTAACTTGTTTAAGGCTTGATAAATAGCTTATAAATAATATATAAATGATAAAATGGAAAATGTTGTTTCATTATCTTAGTATGAGGATGCTCTATCATTTTGATCCATACTATGGCCATGTGTTCATAGAAAATATTGAGTTTTAGGTTTAACTTGCTCTCACATAATTTATTGCTATGGCCATTTGTCTTTTTCTTAGAGGTTGATATACATGTCCAAATGGTTTCAAATTTGGACAGTAGACTTTTGGGAGCATGTGTAGGCCACTGTAATTTCTGTAGAATTTATTGTGCAATTTTGATAGGTGTTCATAATTCCACCTAATTATCTAAATAAATTAAGAAAATGCATTAAAAGAAATTATTTAGGAATGGACACTATGTTTTCTGGTGTTCATTAGTCATGTGTGACATGTTGGTAAAGTTGGTTTTATCCAATTGTATGATTGCAACATAAGTTAATAATTATTTCTCGCAATTACTAGTTTCTAGACAGTTCTGGGGGCAATGTAGATTACCCCATGTTAATTATGTTTTCTGAGCACCTTGTCTTTAACAAAGTTGTATATAATTCATGTATCTAGCTTGTGTTAAAATTTAGTGGCATTTGGTCAAGTAGTTTTTGAGTTATAGATGTTTAAAGTCAGGTTCCAGATTTGGTTGCTCTCTGTTTGGAGCAGACCAGAGTCTGTAGTTTCATCTTTTTGACCAATTAAACTTGGGAATCAGGCTTAGTGGATATTAAATGAATTGTATACAATTTCATAAGCTTTCCAGAATGTCTTCTTGCAAGTCATTTGGATTTAGGGATCTCCAGTTATGATTGATTTACCCAGATACTGCATGTATGTCCAGAATTGTAGAAAATACATGATTGCTTGGTTACTTTGTTTGCGTATTGCTAAGTGTGATTCATGTCTTTGGTGATTAAGCTATTACACCTGAGACTTTGTAAATCTTATGTCATGCTTGGTATTGCTTTCTTTGCTATTTAAGCATATTTGTTTGTATAAGGTTACTTAAGTGATGTGATGTACTTACGTGTCTTTATTATAACCTTCTACTTGCCTTGATTAACATGTGATGCATCATCTATTGCATTTCCTTGTATTCATGCACTGCATCTTGCATTTCATTTAGGTACGCTAGCTGAAGCACGTGAATGACCTGATGTGGAGCCAAACCCGAAGATGGAGTTGGTGGATCTATCCCGAAGATAGAAGGACCGGACAAGTGATAGTTTGGGAGATGCTTGCCAAGTAAATTCATCTGACATACTCTAACTTGAGTCAGACCCCAGGCAAGCCCCGGAGCATTATAAGCCTCCTATCTTCAAAGCAATTAATTCTATATATGTTATAAGTATTGTTGCATTAAGTGATAGGAGTTGGTTGGAAACTCTTGCTGCATTATATCATTCCTTGTCCAGATATATGAATCCTTGAATCCTACATAGACTAGGATCGAGTAGATGCTTAGCCCTGCTTTAAGCGGTAGAAGTCAGGTGATTTTCTATCACCTGTGAGATATAGGGATATTCATATATGGCACGGTTGGCTATATTTGCTATCGTGGAATAGAACCATGTGTTAATAAAATGAAATGAGACCGGGTGGGATGACGATAGTGAAGCAACAAGGCATGGAGGTCTTGGGTGTGGATCTATCCCCGTCTGAGTCATTTAAGGACCGATTCGCTGTACGTCCTTGAGTCATGTTGAACGCAGTCTAACACTTAGTTGGCCGGATAAGCCGTTCCGACCGTGAAACCGAGTAATGTGATTCAGGCCGGGAATCGAATGGTAGATTGCTTCTTGGAGGAGAGAAAGGATGTGCTTGGGGACATTGGCGTGAGACCAAGGGGGGTTAGAGTCCCTATCACCTGGCAGAGTGTCGCCCTTGGGGTCACGACATCATTCGGATCCGCGATTCCTGAATCATATGAAAAGGTGGCCTGTGCGACCCTAGCAGGGGTCTGCACGGTGAGTGTTAGAAATACCCCTCCAGCTGGATAGGAATTCGATTCGAATCGCCGTTGCTCCCGGTTAGTGAGCACTTGACTTGAGCAGCGGCAACGTAGATTCAATTAAATTAAACTGATGGTTAATTGGATCACGATGGAAAGGTTGCCTCAATTTATACCTGCTATGGTTAATATTGTTTGCTCCTAATCAAGTGAGTGCTCTAGTACAGGTTCTAATATAGATGATAGGTTAATGATAATTAACTTGATGCTTAAGCATTAATGATTGATCATCTATATTAAGCTTTTTATGCAAATTGTTGTCAAGCTAGCCCCACTTCATATCAGCCTTGCATGATCCTTGGTGTCACCTTATTTCTGGTTTCTGACGGGTAAGTCTAGCTGAGTACCTTCTTGTACTCAGGGTTTTATCCCCACTTGTTGCAGGTTGTGATGTATCATGGCGACTGCAAGAGTTGGTTGGCTCCTGCCTTGTGGCAGAGTGCGATCATGGGCATGATCCTTCTTATTTACCTTATCTCTAATGCTTTTGTTGGAAGTCGACCGGGGTACTGTCATGTATTTGAAATAAGATTTATGTTAGTTTTAAATTACTTTGCTTCCACTACTTTTGAACTTAAGTTGTAATAACTATGATGAACTCCGATGTATATTGAATTACTTGTGAAATGGTTGTAACATGTGACTTGTTATGTTGAATCACTACGATCTTGGCTTGTATGTTGGTTGGTTTGAAATCCCTCGTGATTTCACTGGACTACCGGAGTTATATCGGCTCAAGTGCGAGAATTTGATCACTTCGGTGATTGTTTTTGTACTTGTGCTCTTATAATTTGGACGGTTCCGTTACAGCCGTCGCCATCGGTTAGAGCAGGGTCGGGGTGAGAAGGAATGAAAAAACTGATTTTAACCCCACGGACCGCATTTATACCGTAGTCAAAATGAATGACCGGAAGTTCCGGTGAGGGTTACCGGAAGTTCCAGTTGGCTAGGTTAGATTAGATTTGCGCAGAGAATTGAACAGCCGGAAGTTCCGGCACACAACCGGAAGTTCCGGTAGGGGCCAAAAACTAGCGTGAAGCATACTAAGAAGTGGTGAACCATATGATATACTCAAACCAACTCAAATATGTCCAGATTTCATGAAATCAATACATAACTATGGACACATTGGAGCTATGAAAAATAGGTTTTGAAAGTTTCACACAACTTTTCACAAGAGTTTTATCCAATTCTAAAGCATACAAGTGTGCACAAGATGTCAAGCCACGTTACGAGAATCAACGATATTGAACTCACGCCTCAAAGCACAAAATCTTGACTCATCTAGAGGCTTTGTGAAGATATCGGCTAACTGAAATTCGGTTCTCACATGTTGCACAACGATATCTCCTTTGGCTTGGTGGTCTCTCAAGAAGTGATGGCGAATGTCTATGTGCTTTGTTCTTGAGTGGTTTACAGGATTGTCAGCTAGCTTGATTGCTCCCTCATTGTCACATAAGAGAGGAATCTTACTTTGCTCACAACCAAAGTCTCTCAAGGTTTGCTTCATCCAAAGTAGTTGGGCACAGCAAGCATCGGCCGCCACATACTCGGCCTCAGCGGTGGATAAGGCAATAGAGTTTTGCTTTTTAGAACTCCATGACACCAAAGACCTACCAAGAAATTGGCATGTCCCGGATGTACTCTTTCGCTCTACCCTGCAACCGGCATAATCCGAATCGGAATAGCTAAGTAGAGTGAAAGTAGAGCCCTTAGGATATCACAAGCCAAGACTAGGAGTGAGCACAAGATACCGAAAAATTCTCTTAACGGCCATGAGATGACATTCTTTCGGATTGGCTTGAAATCTTGCACACATGCACACGCTAAGCATAATATCGGGCCTAGATGCACAAAGCTAAAGCAAGGATCCAATCATGGAGCGATATACCTTTTGATCTACGGCCTTACCGTCTCTGTAACACCCCAGTGTTAAGCATGCATTTTTACACTTGCATTTCATGGGCATAAGCATAATTTATTCATACATGAGCATTAACACAAGTAACACTTGAAACATGCATTCGAAACATCTGGAACGTGTGACATGTGTTAATGAAACAATGCTTGTTATCTTATGTTGCATGATGTGTATGTTTTATAATTATGCTTGGTTAATATAAGTGGATGCTTTGTTGGTCACTAAATTCACCTAGACATGTTTAGGGTGCAAAACGAAATAAGTGAAATATTGCACTTATAACCTTTGCAACACAATGTTTCAAGTTTAGAGTTGAAATGTTTTCATTAGTACAATGTGATGTTTCATATGCTATAATTGGACTTTTGTAGTTTTAATAATGCAGTTGTGCACCTATGATTATAACAATACTTGATTCATGTTTAGGACATTAAATGACACCATATTCATGTTAATAACTTTGGCTAATAAAGTTTTTAATTAATGACATGCTAATGATTGACCTAGAGGTGGCTTTGTTTGGTTTAAATTATAATTAAAAATATAAAAGGAATTTGGCTTGGAGTGTTATATATGAAATGTCCAGATTAAATATCTCTACAACTTTCATGTTTAGTCCAACTTTTGAAACTGCTTGGAATGGCTCAAATTAGTGTTGTATGTGGTTGTTTCATTTCAAAAGAATTTAAAAGAGGCAGAAAGTGGAACGGGCCGACATCCAGCCATTTCGGCACAAGCTACCCAGGCGGTGGCTCCACCCAACGCGCCTGCGCGCGCTGCGCCCCGGCCCGCGTCGCGCTCGCAGCCCAGCATGACCCCGCGCTGAGGCCCATCTCGCCTTCGCCCCGCTCCCGCTCCACGCGCCTCGGCCCAGCCCGCTTCACTCGCACACGCGCAGACGCGCCCCGCCTCCGTGCCCTGGCCGACCGTGGCAGGAGCCGTGCGCCGCGTGGCCGTTCGCCGTCGGCACGCGTCTGCCCAGACCCGCGACCCTCACCTCTATGACCTGCCCGAGCGCACCCTGCTCCCCCATCCACTCACCCTTTCGCTCCACCCGCTCTCGCCTCCGTCTCTCCCTTTTGGGAAGCCGCAGCGGGAGCACCTCGCCGCCGCTCCCCGTCGCAGCCCCACCGGCGCCTTGAGCCGCTGGTGGACCACCTCCATCCGATTCCACGCTCTCCTTGGCATTGCGAAGCCATCGCGCCGCTTCCCGTGCTCTGCGGTGACCGGAGTCGGCGTCGCCACCGTACGACCCCGCCACTGCTCGCCGGCGTCCGCCGCTGCCACCGCAAGGGTGCAGCTCCGCCTCCATCTCTCCCACCCATGCGTCCGCCTCGTCGTGGGGAGGAAATGTGTGTCGCTCGCCCCACTGGAGACCTCGCCACCGGCGAGAAAACCGGCGGCGGAGCTCCTCCCCTGCCTCTGGTCGCTGTCAAGTGGGGTCAACGGCCCACTGTCAACCTCAGGGGATAAGCCTGGGTGCAGATCCATGTGACTTTAGCGTTAAGGCCCATTTTCGGATTTAAATGATTTTGGAAAATGATTTTTAGAAAAAGAAGTAATGCTTGTGTAAATTATATCTTGAGTTGTGGGTGTCCAAATGAGGTGAAACAAGTTGTGTTGTGTTTCTAGTGAATAGATCTATCTGTTAAAAATGTGAAATAGCATTTTTGTGATACTTTTATATAGAGTTTTATTTAATGTGTTAAATGCTTGTGATCTTTGGAAATGTGTAGTAATTAGAATAGGGGTCAGAAAAATGTGAGGCTTGATTTGTTTGATAGATCTTGAGGTGTAGAATCTGTGGTAAAATTTTGAGGTGCTATTATTATGGAATAAATTGTACTTATTATTTAAATTGCTTTAACATTGATTCTTGTGGCATTTTAGTAAATACAAATATGCATAGATAAATCTTGAGAAAAATTGTGAGCTGCTCCTGTGCTATGAAGTAGCTAAGAAAAATAGTAAATCTGTGGTTTGACACTTTTCATAGTACAAAGTATTTTCATGCATACTCTGCCCTGCTATTTGTCATTTTTGTGTAGGTCATTATGCTTATAATTTTGGCATGGTATTTTTATGGTAGGGTCCAGAGAGCATGTTTAACCTGCTGTAATTTTTATAGAATTTTTGGAGCTCTAGAAATATATGGCCTAGTTCTATGCATTTTAATAACTATAATTAAAATGAATTGTTACATGTGATGTAAATGCTTCATGGCACTTTTATGTACTTTTGTGTCATGAGTAACTTGCTGGTGTGTTTGGCCTGGTTCAACTTGAAATGCCATGTGGTCATTCATGTGTGCATGTATATTTGGGTACAAACTTGAATGGTGTAGGTGTGTATACCTTGTTAGTGAGCATGCATGTTTTGCTTGTGAGTGCATATAGCTCTGTGATGCTTGCTACAAAATGTTCAGTCCAAGTGAAACATGATGTTAGTACAGGTAATAAGTTGATTTGCCATGTGTAAGTATAATTACCTTGCTTAGTGGATAATTGTTGTTTTGGTGTATCTTTGAAGCACTAATAACCTGCCGGCATATCTTAGCTTATTACTTGTAATTGTAGTATGTGTTTATGTGTATGTTATATGCATAGGGTAGACTTGCCTTGTGTCGCTAGGTATACCTTGTTATTATGTATGCGTGCATGCCTACTTATAAATGAACGCAGATAGCTCTTTGATGCATGTGTACAAATGTTTAGAGAAACATGATGTTAGCTACATGTGATAAGTTGCTTGTCTTATGTTACTTGATCATGATGAGTCTGTGTTATAAGTACTAGAGAAGAAATATGCAACTACTCGGTCAAATAGAGTTAATTTGCTTATCACCTGAATGTAGCTATGTTTGTATGTATGCTCGCATTCACGTCATCATGTCATATGCAAGTCCTTTCAAGTACACTCCTTATCATCATGTACGCTTATCGCACTTTCATGCATTCATACATCTGCATTGTCGCATCTCATTTAGGTACGCTAGGTGCATGAGAAGCACGTGGTGTGGAACCGAACCCGAAGACGGTGTTGGTGGACCATCCCGAAGATGGAAGGACTGGACACGTGCTAGGATCGGAGGTGTTGACAAGACGGCGCAACTAACTGACTTGACTAGGTGTCAGATCCCAGGCAAGCCCCGGAGCATTCTAAGCCTCCTACTTTACAAAAGCAATTGAGTATATATATGTTATATATGTATTGTTGCATTAAGTTATAGGAGTTGATTGAAAACACTTGCTGCATATATATCCTTTCCTTGTCCCGTAAATATGCCTGGAATCCTATTTTGGTTCAGGATCGAAAATATTGCTTAGCCCTGCTTAGACTGGTAGCGATCGGTGATTTCCTGTCACCGGCAATTATAGGTGGTTACTAGGAAACTTTAGCTATGGCATGGATGATATCCTAAAAATAACCAAGTGTTGATGAATAATTGGAGACCGGACAGAATAAGTATTGGGCAACCAGACAGGGTTCTGGGGTGCTTGTAGTTTCCGTCTGTGTCGATTAAGGACCGACCGTTGTTGGCCCTCGGGTCATGTTGAACGCATGCCTCACATTTAGCTGGCCGAATAAAGTACCTTCCGACCGCGAAGCTGGGAGATTATTCGGGCGAGTGGATTGCCCGCAACGCACTGTACCGGAGCAGTAGTGGCAGGAAACGGGGGCGCGATGATAAGGCCAAAGAGCAGTCAGACGGCCCCCGGGTACAAGTGGTTCCTGGCAAGCTCACAACTTTACCTGAATGGTTGACTCGGTGGCCAACACCTCACTTTAGCGGGGTGAGTGAGGTTTGTGTGAGGAATAAATCTTCAGCTAGATAGGAATTCGATTCGAATCGTCGTCGCTCCCGGTTAGTGAGCACTTGACTCGAGTTACATCATTGTAGTAATGATGATGGAACACGGATGGTTATGTGGATGATGTTGGACATGCTAAACCTGAGATGGTAACCTTTGATGTTAATGGTTAATCAAGTGATTGCTTTAGCATAGGTGCTTACATAGATTGAATAGGTTATAACAAAGATGATGCAAAAGGAGTTAAATTAGTTATTCATGATAACTTATGCTTTTTCGCAAAGCAAGTCAAGCCAGTCCACTTATAAAGCCTTGCATACTCCTTGGTGTCATATTATTTCTGGTTTATGACGGGTAAGTCTAGCTGAGTACCTTCTTGTACTCAGGGTTTGTTCCCACCTGTTGCAGGTAGTAAGGCGTACTACTGTGGCGACAAGTTGGATCTCTCTCCCACTTCGGGTGGTGAGTGGACCATGGGCAATGGTCCCTTCTTACATCATACCTATTTGCTGTTGTTGGACATGACTATGCGCTGGCACTGTAATTTAACTAAGTGTGTGTAAAAGGTGGTTTCAAGCTATTTCGCTTCCGCTACTTCTATTTTGAAGTGGGTTTTGCACTAAGTTTATGTTGCACTCCGATGTATTTGTGAACTTGTTGTAACATGTGGACTGTGGTTACTAAATCATGTATGGTCTTGGTTGTAAGCTTGAAAAAGTTTGAAATCCCTTGTGATTTCACGGACTACCGGGTTTATATGAGTTCAAGTATGAAAATTGAGCGGGAAATCGCTGATTTTGTACTTGAGCTCTTATAAATTGGGCGGTTCTGTTACAGTCTCCATCAAGGTCGAGATGTCCGGTTGTAGGCATTGGGGTCCTAATGGGCTTGGCCTTGTTCATGTCAAACTTCTTTAGCATGTCGGTGGTGTACTTGGTTTGACTTATGAGCGTGCCATCCTTGAGTTGCTTGATTTGAAACCCAAGAAAGTATGTCAACTCCTCCATCATGGACATCTCAAATATTTTTGTCATGATCCTACTAAATTGCTCACAAAAATCTACATTAGTACTACCAAATATAATTTCATCGACATATATTTGGCAAATAAATATATCATTATTGACTTTGCGAGTAAATAAAGTAGGATCGGCCTTTCCAATCTCAAACCCTTATTTGAGTAGGAAATCCTTGAGACAATCATTTTAAGCTCTAGGTGCTTGCTTAAGCCCATAGAGCGCTTTGTCAAGTTTGTAGACGTGGTCGGGATGATGTGGATCTTCAAAACCCGGTGGTTGCTCCACATACACGGTTTTGGAGAGGGGGCTGTTGAGGAATGCACTTTTCACGTCCATTTGAAACAACTTGAAATCATGGTGAGCAGCAAGGGCAAGTAATATGTGAATAGATTCAAGTCTAGCTACAGGTACATAGGTCTCCCCAAAATCCAAACCTTCGATTTGAGTGAAACCTTTGGCTACCAACCGTGCCTTATTCCTTGTGACCACACCATACTCATCTTCTTTATTACGGAAGACCCACTTGGTACCTATCACATTTTGATTGGGCCTTTCCACCAAGGACCAGACTTCATTCCTGGTGAAGTTGTTCAACTCTTCTTGCATGGCCATCACCCAATCCGGGTCCTTCAAAGCATCCTCCACCTTTTATGGCAATTTGGAAGAGACAAAAGAGTAATGCTCACAAAAAGCTACTAAACGAGAGCGTGTTGTTACCCCTCGTTGTATGTCTCCCAAAATGCTATCAACAGGATGGTCCCGTTGAATGGATTGATGAACTCTTGGGTGAGGAATGATTGTTTTTGTTTAGATTGGACCATCATCTTCATCTTCATTATCTTGATTGTCTTGATCACCACCTTGGTTGTCTCCTTGAGCTTGTGGTGGATCTTGCCCAGCTTGTTCTCTTGAGTCATGACCCCTTCTTGAGGTGGAAGCATCACCATGGGCATTGGTTGACCCATGATGCATGTTTGGACCATGAGGAATTTGCACATGCATATCATCTTCTTCATCTTCAACAGGTCTCACTTCACCGGTAGCAAGCTTCTTGATCACTTGATGAGATGGTTCTTCTTTACCTAAATTTTCAGCATTGACTTGCTCCTTTTGAGAGCCGTCGCTTTCATCAAAAGTCATGTCTACCACTATTTCAATTTGGCTGGTGGCCTCATTGAAAACACGATAGCCATGTTCGTTAGTAGCATAACCAAGTAAGAACCCTTCATCAACCTTTGGTGCAAACTTAGAGCTTTTAGATTTCTTATTAAGTATGAAACACTTGCATCCAAAAACTCTAAAGTAATCCACATTAGGCTTTTTACCGGTTAGAAGCTCGTATGCGGTTTTGTTCCTTATCTTGTGGAGGTACAAGCGGTTGATGGCATGACATGCCGTGTTAACCGCTTCTGCCCAATAATCTTTCTCCGAAATCTTGTACTCATCCAACATTGCTCTTGCAGCTTCAATGAGCGTTCGGTTCTTCCTCTCCACAACACCATTTTGTTGTGGAGTGTATGGAACCAAAAACTCATGCTTGATGTCTTCTTCATCAAGGAATGCTTCAATGTTGGTGTTCCTATACTCCGTCCTGTTATCACTTCTCACTTTCTTGATCTTCACTTCAAACTCATTTTGAGCTCTCCTTGCAAACTTCTTGAAGATCCCTTGGGTTTCGCTTTTATCTTTCAAAAAGAACACCCAAGTGAAGTGAGAAAAATCATCAACAATTACAAAACCATATTTGTTACCTCCAATGCTTATATAAGCATTGGGTCCGAATAGGTCCATGTGAAGTAACTCAAGCGGCCTTGTTGTAGTGACGATGTTCTTAGCGGGATGCTTGGCTCCAACTTGCTTACCCGCTTGACATGCACTGCAAATTCTATCTTTCTCAAAAGAAACATTTGTTAGTCCAAGGATGTGTTCGCATCTTTGAAGATCGGCCAAGTTCCTCATGCCAACATGCGCTAGTCGGTGATACCATAACCAGCCCATGCTAGATTTTGCCACTAAACAAGTCTCGGACCCCACTCTACTAGATGAGAAATCAACTAGGTAGAGCTTGCCCTTCAATTGACCCGTAAAAGCAATAGAGGAATCTGATCTTCTAGAGACTTCCATACCCTTATCCGTAAAGAGACAATTATAACCCTTCTCACAAAGTTGTGAGACGGACAACAAATTGTATCCCAACGAATCCACAAGTAATACATTGGAAATAGAATTATCATTTGAGATAGCAATTTTACCCAAACAGAGAATGTCCCCCTTACTATTGTCACCAAAGACAATCCTTTCACTTGTGATTTGATTTGGTTGAAAGGAGGTGAACATGTTCTTCTCTCCGGTCATATGATTGGTGCATCCACTATCAAGCACCCAACTTGGCCCGCCGGAGGAATATTCCTACAAAACAAGATTAAACTTTTGGTTTAGGTCCCGAGATGGAACTTAGGGGGTTAGAAACATAAGACTTGGACACCCAAACACTCCTCAAGATTTGTCTCTTCTTGAGGGCGCCCACATACTTCACAACAATCTTGCCATCCTTGTCCCAACAACACATATAATCACAAATGTGATTGCGTGAAATAGGCACTTGTTGCTTGGGCACCTCTACTTGCTTCTTCTTGTTGTTCTTGTTGTTGACAAGTGGAGTTGTAGGTGTGACAACATTGTTCACCTTGTTGATAAGGTCAACAAGCGGCACACTCTTGTTGAACTTCACACAAGCCACCCCATTAATCATTTTTCTTACATTGGCTTTGTCATCATACCTATTGTAGCCAATGCCATCCTTAATCATGGGGAGCCTTGATGCCTTGAACACATTTGTCGGTTGCTTATCCTTGCACTTGCAACCATTTTTGACAATTGTGTTCAACATTTGGATCTCCTTATCCTTCTTGGCTAGCTCATCAAGGATAGTAGCACAAGCATGTGTATCAATATTAGAGCATCTTTCGCAACCTTTATTAGTTGTAGCTTTGGCATCCTTGGAAACGGTAGAAGTGCTAGTCCAAAGTTTGTCATAGTTTAGTTCAAGCTCATGATATTTATTTGTCAAGCTTGTAAGGCTTTCTTGATCCAAACTATGATCATTCTTTAGACTTGCCAAAGAGTCATTGAGTGAAGAATGTTTCTTAGCCAAGCGCTCATTAGCATCCTTGGCTAAAGACAATTCTACACTCAACTTCTAAACCTTCTCCTCCTTGGAGAGACATGCCTCAAGTCCTTGGGTTTTCTCCCTTTCCTCTAGGAGCAATTCCCCTTGCGACTCAATGCATGACTCAAGCTTATATTTGGCATATATTAGCCTCAAGATTTTAGTTGCGACAGCATTACCATATCTTTTGATGAGATTATAAGCATAGTTTTCATCATTTTCATCATCACTATCACATTCACTAGTGGTATGTGTAGGAGGATCAAGTTGTACCTTATCTCCTAATGCCATAAGGCAAGAAGGAGCATCATCGTCGTCGTCGGAGAGGTTGGCGAAGAGTCTAGGTGATGAAGAAGTGTTTGTGAAGAGAGATGTTGATGAAGCATTGTCGATGAGGACCTTTGTTGAGGAAGAAGTTTCTTGTATAGCAATTGCGACCACACTCTTCTTCTCATTTTCATTGTCATCATCACTATCACTATCACTATCCGATTGCCATTCTTGACCTAGATGTGCTTCACCTCTCTTCTTGTCCTTGTACTTCTTGTCATCTTGCTTGCTATATATTGACTTCTTCCCCTTGTTAGGACAATCGGCCGCAAGATGGTCGGTGTCACCACACTCATAGCAAAACCTCTTCTTGTATGGCTTGTTTCCTCCATATCTCATCATCTTTTCTTTCTTCATTCTCAAATATTTTGTGTAATTTTTCACTAGCAAGGCTTGCTCTTCGTCAAGGTCATTATCATCATGGTTATGCCTATGCTCACAACACCCTTTGTGGCAATGACTTGAGTCATTTCCATGTGATGTCGTGAGGGCAATACTCTTCTTTAGCACACTTGCTTCCTTGGCTTCATCATCAAGTACCTCATGATGCATCAACTTGGCTAACATCTCTTGTGGTGTCATTGTGGTGTAGTTGTCTCTCTCCATTATGACGGACGCAAGCATGTTGTTCTTTTGTCTATACACTCTACATATCTTCCTTGCGGCGGAGTTTTCATCCCATCTTGTGTCTCCAAGTGCTCTAATTTTGTTGATCAAGGTCATGAACCTATCAAACATTGCTTGGGTAGTTTCTCCTTCAATCATGATAAAGTTCTCAATCTTTCCTTGCAAGAGCTCAATGTTTCCAATTCTTACACTCTTGTCTCCTTCAAATGATACTTTCAAAGTGTCCCAAATTTGTTTTGTATTGACCATTCCATTAACCTTGTTGTTGTCTTCCGGAGTGAGGCATTGCAAAATCAAGGTAGCCGCCATTGCATTGAGGTGAAAGTCTCTTTCATCTTCGGGTGACCAATCATTAGGATCTTGAGGCGGATTGACACCAACATCCACTACTTCCCAACATCTTGCGGCTATAAGATGCAACTTCATCCTATGAGCCCAATCGGTGTACCTTATACCATCAAATGGAGGTGGCTTTCCGGGATTGATCATGGGCAAGGTAGGATTGTTGTTCTTGCTTGATCCCCCATAATCAAAACTGGTTCTATTGTAGCTCTTCGGTGTCTTACTTGCATCTCCACCATCACTTGATGATTCTTGACTTTTCTTGTCTAGAAGTTGTTGCATCTTGTCTAGTTGCTCTTGCATCTTGGTCATTTGCTCTTGTTGTTGCAGCTGTAGGGATGCGGTGATTTGAGCTACGATTTGATCAACAATTTGCTTTTGTGCTTTTGGATCCATCTTGGCCAATGTTACTTCTCACGCGGTGAAGCGTTTATCCGAGGGACCAAGGCTCTGATACCAATTGAAAGGACCTAATTGGCCTAGAGGGGGGTGAATAGGCCTTTTTGCAAAACCTAAAACTCACAAACTCGAATTTGCAGAAGTTAAATGCCTGACCGGAAGTTCCGGTGGTCTGGATCGGAAGTTCCGGTCAGGGGGACTAGAACTTCTGGTGCAGACCTTCAGAACTTCTGGTGCCCTAAATGAGCTACGAAATCAAAGTGAATTGAGTTGGGATTTCAGATCCAAGTGATACCACACCCTCCTAGAGGTTGTTGATGAATATGTTGAACTTCTCAAGGCTTGACACCACACCAAACCGTAGATTGGGACCTCCCACCTAAGAAGATGGGATAGAGAGGAAGAACAACAAGAACACAAGAACAAAGGGTAGTCGATGCTACCGCCACAGCAAGACAAGATATTTTTACTGAGGTTCGGCAATCCCCACTAAGGAGTTCCTACTTCCTCGTTGTTGAGGTGACCATGAAGGTCCGACCACTAAGGTCTCCTCCCTCAAGCAACCACGAAGGCTAGCTTAAGATTTCCACTAAGGATCAAAGGGTGATTACAAACACTTCGGGGTGCCCTCACAAATGAATCAACACAGGCAACCACGAAGAACGCCTAGCCGACTAGGGTTCCAAGAACCCAAGAGAAACAAACACAAATCAAGCCGGCAAGACAAGGAACCCAAGTGCTCAAGTTGAAGATTGATGCTCCCGCTCTCAAATCTCACGTCCCTAGCTCAAACAATCGAAGATTGAAGCTTGGAGGCAAAGGAGGAGAGAGAGTGGGTGAGTCACAGCTTGAAGAGAGTTGGGAGAGTAGAAATGAGTGTGCAAAGCTCGGGCAACGGTTAGAAATGAAGAGAGTGGCTTATATACTCGAGCTCGGACGAGCCACCAGAAGTTCTGGTGGAAGCCACCAGAACTTCCAGTCAAACGAGATCAGACCGTTGGGCTTGTCAGTCAACTCGGGTTCACCGGAACTTCCGGTGCCATGACCGGAACTTCCGGACGGAGCCCAGAACAATTTTCTTGAACGCGGGCGTGCGCGCAAATTGCACCAACTAGAACTTCCGGTGCCTGATCGGAACTTCCGGTGAGTACCGGAACTTCTGGACGGAGACCGAAACAAAATACTCGCACGCGGGCGCGCGCGGGCGCCAGCGACCGAAACTTCCGGTGCACGTCTCTCCAGCCTACTAAGCTTCGACAAGAGCACTTTTTATCCCCATTTTGCCAACTAAATTTGTATCCCTCTTGATAGTGCAGCGTTGCCTACGACTCAAATCAAAATAAATGGTGTTGAAGCCCTAGAGTCGAAGCGCCTTTTGTCCATCAAAATTTAGGGTGCTATAATTCACCAAATATTCTTTTTCAATTCCATCAATGGACTAACACCTGTATACTACACTTGATAAATATGTTAGTCCCTAAATTGATTGTCATTAATTATCCAAAACCCACACCGGGGGCGAATGCACTTACATAATCTAGGTGAAGCATGAGGTAGCCACTGTAATTTTTGTAGATTTTTCTGTGTAGTTTTACTATATGTTGCTTTAATCCTCCTTTTATCTAAATAAATTAATAAATGACATTAAAGAAATAATTTAGAGGTTGGCACCACACTTTCTGGTATTCTTTTGATATGAGAAATAGGTTAGTAAACTTGGTTTAACTCAAATATGCTTTTGTTACATCACTAAACATTTAATTTAGCGAATCTGCCATTTCCGGACAGATTTAGAGGTATTGCTAATTACTCTATGAAAATTATGTTTTCATGTCTTGGGGTCTATAGCAAAGTTGTTGTGAATTTCATGATCTAGTTGCTGTTAAATTTTGGTGGCATTTAGTCAAATGGTTTAGTAGTTATAGCTGTTTAAAGTTGGCTCTCAGTTTCAATTGCTCTCTGTTTGCACAGAACAGATTTTGTGTTTGCTTAATTTCAACTTAGTAAACTTTGAAGTCATGCTTTGATGTTTATAAATGAATTGTAGATAATTTCATAATATTTCCATATTGTCCTCTTGCAAGTCAATTGGATTTGTAGAACTCCATTTGTGATCGTTTCATTGAACTGCTCTTTTCTATGTTCAACTTGAAGCTTTTTGTTAAGTGTGCTTCTGTTATTTTTAAGTAATGTGGTGGTACTCCTAGATGCTTAAATTGATTAAGGTGAGTTTAGGTGTAGGTGTTAGGCCTTTAACTGAAGATGAACATCTTTATCTTAGGTTATGCAAGTTAGGTACGTTGATCTTGTTCTTTTGAGTTAAGTTAGATATATGTTTTAAAGTGATTTGAATAGAGCTATTCTTACTCGGTCAACGAGTGTTCGGTGATATTTTGGTTAAGTAATTACTTACTCTTATCCATTCATCATGAGCATCATGTCATTTCTTATGCATCCATGATATTTATCTTTTGCATATGCATGCAATAGGTGTTCTGGAGGGAGTCATGCTTCTGGAATTCGAGAAAAACCCAAAGGAGCAAACCTCGGAGCAGGAGGAGCAGGCCCCCGAAGAAGCAGCAGAAGGAGATGTGGTGGAGTGTCCGGACCACACGCCTTGTAACTTCGTGAAAGGCAAGCCCCGGAGCATTATAAACCTCCTAATTTCTAAAATACAATTAAAGTATTATGTTATATATATTATTGCATTAAGTTTAGGTGTTAGATGAAAACACTTGTTGCATTGGTTATCCAATCCTTGTCCAGATATTGATACCCTGAATCCTAAGTAGCTCAGGCTCGTGTAGTTGCTTAGCCCTGCTTTAATACGGTAGAAGTCAGGTGATTTCCTGTCACCTGCGAGCTATAGGAATATACATATGGCACGGTTAGCTATATTTGCTATCGTGGAAAAGAACCTGTCTTAATTTGAAATAAAGACCGGACAGAGGCTTGCCGGTTTGCAGTGACTCCGTCTGTGTCGATTAAGGACTGATTCTTGTAGCCTTTATTTGTCATGTTGAACGCATGCCTCTCTCTTAGCTAGCCAGGCCCGAGTGCTTGACCACGAATCCGAGTAGCTCAACTCAGGCCGGGCTCAGGCAAGTATAAAATATGCCTCGGAAGGGAGCCGTAGGCGTGAGTCCAAGGGCAGGTGATTTAAAAGTCCTGATCGTCCTGGCAGAAGGGTAATCCCTGAGAGTGCTGACGTTGACTGAACCCGCGAAGTTGATTCCTGAGTTGTACCAAAGGTGACCCACGGCTACCCTTGCAAAGTATGCCAAGGTGAGAGTTAGGAATACCCTCTCAGCTGAGTTGTAATTCGATTCGAGTCGCCGTCTCTCACCGGTTAGTGAGAACTTGACGGGCTTATCTCTAAAATAGATGCACTAAATAATATTAGTTCAAGAATGAAGATATGATGATGGCCTGATTATACCTGCTATGGTTAATATTGTTTGCTCCTAATAAGTGAGTGCTCTAGTACATGTGCTAATCTAGCGGCCAGGTAAATGATGATGAACTTGATGCTAAGTTTAAAGTGGTCATTTTTAGTCATAAGTTCTTTTATGCAATTGTGTCAAGCTAACCCACCTTATAAGTCTTGCATGATCCTTGGTGTCTTTTATTTTTGATTTTGACGGGTAAGTCTAGCTGAGTACCTTCTCGTACTCAGGGTTTATTTCCCACTTGTTGCAGATGACTTGTTCTACTTCGGGTGCTGCAAATACTGCCTCCTCCCTGCCGGAGATGAGGATTAGATTGTCGGGCACGATCTCTGTTAGTTATCTTACTTGAGATGCTTTTGTTGGACATGACTACTCCTGGCAATGTATTTAAACCTATGAAGTTATGTACTGAACTATATTGCTTCCGCGAAACAAACTTGGTTTGTAATATTTTCTTTTGAAGTCCGATGGATGTAATCCGAATGCCACTTGTGAAATGTTGTAACGAATGATGTGTTGTGTTGAATCACTACGATCTTGGTTTGTATGTCGAAAGTTGTTTAAAATCCTTCGAGATTTCCGGACTACCGGGATTATGGGAGCTTAAGTACAGGAATTTGATCACTTTGGTGATTGTTTTTATACTTACGTTTTTATAATTTGGTCGGTTCTGTTACAACGGGTGTATGCATGGTGACTCCGCGACACCGATGCGAGTGCGAGTGGGGATATTTCAGCGTTGGAAGATGGAAATGATGTAGATATGTTGTTGAGCCTGTCCGCTTCTCAAGGCCGAGGAAGGCATCCGTCCGCGGCCGTGTGCAAGCATTTGCGATATTAAATTTGCCATAGATCATGCTGCCCACCGTGTAGATCTATTGTTGAACCTGTGCCGAAAGCCGTTGTAGTTGCATTGCTGGATGCCCTCCTGTTTTCGCTGCTCCTTGGGGCGGTGCTCTGGACGTCCTGGATGCACGAAGCCATGCAGATCCAGCCAGGAGTACGTGGCGGACATTGCTCGCGCACTAAGCCATGCAGATCCAGTGTCCTTTTGCGGATGTCCTCTATGCGACACCAGTTCCCCTTAATTTGCCGGACGCGAGTGGTTACAGGATCGATATACAGGACCCGGTGCAGTATGTTTTTACGCTATATGAGTTTACAGGATCCATATAGAGGACCCGGTGCAACCAGTCTAACCTCCTGGATCCCCATGCTGCGCGAACAATTTTTTCCAATGGCAATAAAACGATGAGTATGAATTTTAGTTTCAATGAAGGAATTTTCGGACTGCCCTCGTCCTCGTCTAGAAGCTCGCTGTCATGAATCAGATCGCACAGTATATAGCTACCTGGACTGATTGTTGCCAATACCCTACTCGACCAGGTAATTCAATGTGAATTGAATGACCAAACCTAAATGCCTGTGGGATGGTCACCAGTCAAAGTCTTCCCTAGAGGACGTGAGACCGTGAGTGAAGAGACCTAATTAAGTTGCAAAGCACAAGCGAAGAGATTGGATGATTCATGATTGGATCGATCGATCGGGGCGGTGGAAACGCCGGCTTCCCACAGGAAAAGAGGAAAAAGTTCACCCTGGATGATTGGATTGGATGCCGATCCGGTCCACAGCAACTAACCAAGCAAATTTTCTTAGACGTCAGAAATGCAGTTTCAAGTTTCAACGGCACATGGGTCGCCCGAACAAATTCCAGAGTCGGCCGGGACAGGTGGAGAGAACCATTCAACTACGACGCAGGAACCATGAGTTTTCAGTTGAAGGGTAGCTCGCTCTTGACGCCACGCGCCCATGGCTCTCCAGAACAGCCAAGCGAGCGTTCAAGGATTGGAGATGCCGTGCACGTGAAACCGCAGCTCATGTTCCATGGGGCATGTTTAATTTTTATATATAAGCTATTTAGGGTTATAATAAACTGGAACTAGAAACTAGCGGCCTATTTATTTAGTTTATGTCCCAAACTCGCCGACCCAAAACTTTAGCGTGGCACAGTCACTCCGATCAGGCGATCACTGTTTGCTTCTTGATGCATGTGTAGTGTGTCGTACTTCTATATGCTTGTCCGTTACGCTCAACGACAACTTTTAATGCCAAATAATTAGCAAGCAAAATGGATGCCAAACTTTTGGCAACGCCGCAGTACAGTTGCAGCAACCTATGGTCACGAGGCAAACAAAGCTTAGGCCTGGTTTAGTTTCCAAAAATTTTTACATCTATCCATCACATCGAATGTTTGGACACATGCATGAAGTACTAAACGTAGCAAAAAAAAATTAATTGCACATTTCTCGGGGGAAATCACGAAACGGATCTTTTAAGTCTAATTAGTCCATGAAAAGCCTTAAGTGCTACAGTAACCGCATGTGCTAATGACGGATTAATTAGTATCATTAGATTCGTCTCGTAGTTTCCTGACGGGTTCTATAATTTATTTTTTTTATTAGTATTCGAAAACCTCTCCTAACATCCTTCCAACATATCCGATGTGACACCCAAAAAGTTTCTTTTCGCGAACTAAACGCAGCCTAAAAACCCCACCTCAGCAGGACAGAAGGTGTCACTACCCAGACAGTAGGCCAGTGGTAGATCGGATCCGTCAGGAGGAGGTTAGGGCAGAATGAACAATCGTAATTCGCTTTAAAAAAAGAATTGGCTATTATTTGATGATGATAACTATTTAGTACTCCATTCCAAAATATAAGATGGTTTGGTATTTTTAGATATATAGATTTTAATATGCATTTAGATATACACTATATGAGCAAGGTATTTTGAAAAGTCAAAACATCTTATAATTTGGAACGGAAGGAGTGGTATCCACTAGTCTAGCCCTGTATAGTCGCAGGAAAGGCAAAACCAGGGTTGATACAGAGTACTCCCTCCATACTCGAAATTCTTGACGTTTAGGACATGATTGCGGTAACCAAGGAGTGATTAATTGAGGGTTAGTTTTCCATATCTGCCCCTAATAAATATAGTTACGAGTGCACTCTGTACAAGAAAGTAAACCGGCCCTGATGGCTAGCGAGCGGACATTTGAGGGCTGCGTCTCAGGTTCGATCCCCGTGGCCCCAGCTTTTTTGTTTTGCATGGCGCGCGCGACCAATGGCTAGAATCGCTTGGGCACATGCGAGCGATTAACGCGGGCGGAGGCCAGGGGCAAATGCGTCAACATTGCAGCTCCTGCGGCCACAACATCAATATTTACGAAAACTGGCCTTTGGCCTACAACGTCAACTAATATGAGTATGGAGGGAGTATCTATCCATCACGAAAAGTTGTTGGATGGGTGTATTTTTCCCTTTTTTCCCAAAAATCTTAAATAGGGGGTTCATTTGCCAAGTTCTTGGAGTTGCTGGGTTCTCAGAAAACGCACACAAAACACGGGAATTTTTGGTAAAGGGTCAACTTAGGTAGCTATTTAATTTTAATTTTCACAATGCAGTGGCGGGTAAAGTTTTTTTAGAAAAACTAATTGATCCAATCGTTATTATTGCTAGTAATGATTGACCTTAATAAATTGATGGCTAGATGATTTTTATTTTCATAAGATTTTATAGGAACTTTTTTTCTAATGAGAATTAATGTGGGGTCATGTTTAGAGCCCTCTATAACTAGTAAAATAAGATAAGAATTCCACCAGTGGGGAAAATCATGTTATATAACTTGTACTGTACATGGTGATTGGCCATGCGTTTGTGTATCAGGGCATGGCGGCATGCACGGTACGGGCGTACGGCCGGGGAGCCCCATATTGCTGCATCAGGCACCGTTTAGATGTCAAAAATTTTGCTAAAATTTTCAGATTCCCCGTCACATTGAATCTTTGAACGCATTCAGAAAGCATTAAATATAGATAAAAAATAAAACTAATTACATAGTTTAGACGAAATGGACGAGACAAATCTTTTAAGCCTAATTAGACTATAATTGGACAATATTTGACAAATAACAACGAAACTGCTACAGTAGCGTTTCGCCAAAAAATTTGCCGACCCTGCACATGCCAGATGCCACAGACCACAGTGCAAAGCAGTACTACGAGTGCATGCATGATGCATCGGCATCGATCTGCCGTCCGATACCTGGCTGCCATACGGAGACAGTCGCCCGGGTCACATGCACGACGAGTATTTTGCGACCACCCTAGCTTTACACCCGCAGTTCGCTGCTGTGTACGGTAGCTCCAGCAACAGCAAGCTAGGGCCGGTTTAGTTCCCAGAAAATTTTGCAAAATTTTTCAGATTTCCCGTCACATCGAATCTTTAGACACATGCATGAAGCATTAAATATAGATAAAAAATAAAACTAATTACATAGTTTAGACGAAATGGACGAGACGAATCTTTTAAACCTAATTAGACCATGATTGGACACTAATTGTCAAATAACAACGAAACGTGCTACAGGATCATTTTGCAAAAATTTTTGCAACTGAACAAGGCCCTAGACGAAAAAGGAGCCATGCATGCGTGCAGTGGATTGACTTTGACACCGCCTGGTGCTGCTGCTTCCACGGGAGGATTGCATCATTGCATGCATGCCAAGCACAGCCATTACTACAGTGCTGCGGCCGCGCTGTGCATTGGTCGTGGGCTACAGATCCATATGCCAATCCCGCCTGCCACGTCCATCCATTCATGATTCATCCATCGCATCGCATCAGAGTTGGCAGGCGATCTGATTCGCCTGTCGTTAGCTAGCGCCTAGCGCTGCTACTGCTATAGTAGGCGTGGATGTCTTTCACTTTTCTGTGCAAGCGCCGTGCAGGTGCAGCGGCACAGCACTGCGGTGGGTGGGAGCAGGGGTGCAGGACCAGGATTGCGGGAGCAGTCGGGTACCGCCAGATACTGCACTGTAGCAGTGCTGCTCAAACTCCTTGTGAGTTGTGTCTTGTGACCTGCAGTCTCCCAGTACGTACTAGGCCCAGTTTAGATGAAAAAAAAAATTACAAATTTTTTCAAAATTTCCCGTTACATTAAATCTTTGATACATATATAAATCATTAAATATAGATAAAAAATAAAACTAATTATACAGTTTAGACGAAATTCACGAGACGAATCTTTCAAACCTAATTAGTCCATGATTGAACACTAATTATCAAATAACAACAAAAAGTGCTACCGAAGCATTTTACAAAAAAAATTTACATCTAAACACAGCCCTAGTTTATCAACGACAGCAGTGGCACGAAGAACCGAAGCAGTAGCCTGCGCTCATACGGGTTCCTACAGAGTGCGGCACTGGTGGCGTGCCTTCAAATATAATACGACATTGGTCCTAAAAATAATGTAATTATAGGTACGTTCTCGGTTAAAGAGATTAAAGTTTGATTTAATATATAAATACAAAATATTAATGTTTATTATATATATATATATATATATATATATATAAACGTGGTGACTGGTACTGTAGTTACACAGTAATGGGTATTTCTCATTCCATTTCCCCATTCATCAGCAGCAGCACCTGGTACTGTAGCTCAGACCATCAGTGAACAGTACAACCCGCTAGCTAAAAATTAGCTACAATTAGCCCTACTAGTTTATCAACTCGTGCTCTCTCACGGCTTAGAATCTTAGTAGACACTAACTAATAAAAATTTATTTATATTAAATATTTTTTCTCTTCACTAATGTTATAAAATAATAGCTATAATAGGTACTATATAGTCTATATTCAGTTTTGATAATATATCAATTATTGATTTTTATGTACTTTTCATCCATATCCATCAGTTTTTTTCTTTACATAGCACCTCTATTTATCTCCAATATACATTTAGTTCAAACATTTGTTTAAGCTATGATGGCTTTAGCTGCCGTCTATATTTTGACAATATGACCTAAATTTTGAGCTTATTAATTGCTCACAACGACTATTTTTAGGTGATTATAGTCTACCAATTTAATGGCAAAATGTTTTAGGTTTTTTAAGAATTTTAGGTTCTATCTTTTGTTATTTCTAGCGATTTCATGAGTAAAAATTTCTAGGATTAATCTTTTTTTCTAGCATGATATGTGTTTAGTTGAAACATAAACGTATAAACTCTTATCGCTTTATGTGATATCATAAAAATCTATATTTTCAATTCAAAAAATAAAAATCTATAGTTCAACTTTCAGCTTTTGATCACGTGTTAATTTGAAGTTCCAATGCTTATTGTATCGCTTAGTCAAAATTTTCATTTTTTATTTTATTAAAAGAATATTCTAGGTCCTAGGCTACCCTTAGTTCTCATGATGGCATAAATAGTTGTTTCAACATGCACCGTGGCACTGAAGATGTTGAATTTATTATATTGTATTAATACTGTTTTATCAAACAAATAATCCTTGGAACTAAATTACTAATATTCATATATTGTTCCAATCAAATTGTTTAAATTTTTTTTCGACACAACGACTTGCAAATTTATTATCATGAGTATTAATATAACTTAAAGTGAAGTGTAAGTGTCATTACTATATGATTTGCTAAGGATATTTTTCCACACTTGATAAGCTTATAAATAAATATTTGTCCTAATATAAACATGTTTCCTTGGTCTATGTAGTGGACCATAGCTTTGTGCATAGTTTCAACTTACTATTGGCAGAAGTGTGTATTTCAAATAGCTTTGTGCATATATTGTACTTATGGATGTAGAATTATTTTTCATAATAGTATATATTAGCATTTACATGTAGATTTGAGAGATTTTGTTAAGTTATTTCTAACGATGGAGATGGATAATTTAGTTACAAATTATATACATATATATTACATTACATTATCTTTCATAATGTCTGGTATGGTTAATTTGAATGAAAACTTAGGGGTCAAAGCAATATCTTTCAAAATGATAGATGTGAATAATTTATAAAATAAATATTATGGGATCAGTTAGTTATCTTTTACAATTGTGGAGGTTTGAGTTTTTCCATATAGGCTTTATTGATAACTCCATGGACCATTGTCCCTAATATTTGAGCATCATTAACATCTAAACTCAAAGTAATCTAATGGAGCTATTATTAAAGTGGACAAAAAAATATAATAAGTTATTCATGGTCAATAAGGATTATATCAAGACTTATTTGTTCAAAGTAATCCAAGACTCTTGCTTTCATTTTTCACAATTCTTTCCCTAGTCTAATCTCACCTAGGGCTAATTTGGAAACTCAAATCCTCTTGTCAGTGGCGGATCCAGAAACGGACCAAGGGGGGCTAAATAGCATAGGCCAAAAATAATTTTGCTCACCGGACATAGTACACTAATAGATATAGCTAAGATTGATAATTTGATATTGATTCAAAGTGCTCAAAGTCAAAGATACATAGAATTATGATAATAAGGATAGAAAAGTACCAAATACAAGGAGTCTTCAATCTTCAAGAATTCACACGAGTTGAATCAATACCACTTGAACCACCAAGCTCAATGCTACATAATTTTAAAATGTTATATACTTCTTCAATAATCAAGACAACAAGCAAAAAGAAAAGAACTAAAACAATACGCACCTCGGGACCTTGCGTGGCAATGGTGGCAAGTTTATCTAACGGGTTCTTAAGCCTTGAAAGCGCTTCAAAATTTTATCATCTTCAATGGATGCAAACAAATCCCTCTCAATATAGCATATCATGCTATTATTAATCCAATCATCATTCATTTTATTCCTCCTATCGGTCTTGATAATATTCATAGTAGAGAAGACTCTTTCAACTGTTGCTATTGCCACGAGCAATATCAATGCAAGCTCAATGAGGCGATACACCAAAGGGAAATATGTATGTCTATCAGTTTGAACCATCTTCTCGACAAGGCTACCAAGATCAATACAAGTGCCAAAATCTTCATCATATTTTACTTCAACAATGAAATTTTCAAGCTCAGTTCTTAGCTTCACACATTCATAATCACTAAAGTCAGCATAATAAATCTTAGCAAGCTCAACTAATTTCTCTATCTCAAAGTTGGCAAATTCATTTGTCAGATCAAGACAAGCCACATATCTCAATAGTTGAGTTGATCATTCTGGAAATCAATTGTTCAACTCACAAATTACTTGATCAAGGACAACATTGAAAATCCCATGATGAAAATGATGGTAGTAGGTCACTAATTTGGCTCCACGACATTTTGAACGACCTCTGACTGGTATCATATCTTCCATATTATGAATGTCTTCTGTTTGTCAGCAAAGGCTTTTACTTCCTTAAAAATATCATCCCAACCATTTCCCTCATGGCATTTACATTTCTCATCACAGAACCAATCAATCCTATTGCACGAACAATGTTTTGATTTTTCTTTTGCAAACATTGTGATAGGTCTTGAGTTATCCCCAATACTCTAATCATAAGATGCAATATGAACACAAATTGAAATGACTCCATTTTTTCTATCAATCCACATGTTGTAGTTTTCTTTTCCCCATCAGTTCCATCATCACTAATATTTTCTAACACCTCAAGCACAGATTCCCACATGAGCATAAGACGTACTAATGTTTTGTGATGTGTACCCCATCGTGTATCACCAGGCCTAGCAAGACTAGTTTCTTGGTTTTCCCTCTCCCAGGAGATATTTCACCACTATCTAATTGCTCAACAAGATTATCATGGTGCTTTTGCAGAAGTTGATTAAGTGACTGGCAAGTCACCGAACCACATAAAAACATAAAAACATCATGTGTCATCCTCTACATTGTAGTTTGCATATCTCAACACAAGCTTACTTCATTGCAATATTCTCTACTTGTGTTGTTGAGTTTGTGCCTAGTGTTTACCACTTTTATCACTAGTATGTGTAGGAGCTCCCTTGCGTTTACTCGTGTACTAGTTGTTTAGCTTGTTTGTTCTTGCCAACTAGAATTGTTTAGAAGAGCCCTCTCTAGCTTGGTACCCTTAGTTGCTCACTAGTTCTTTCCTCTTTTGTAAGGGTACTAGCAAATTTAGATAGAGGGGTGTAGTTGAGGCTAGACCGGTATTTCACTTTCGCATTTAAGGCTGTGTTTATATGGTGGTGTAAAATTTTTAGAAGCACAGTAACTCTTTCGTTTTTATTTGGCAATTAGTGTCCAATCATGGGCTAATTAGGTTCGAAAGATTCGTCTCGTGATTTACAACCAAACTGTGTAATTAGTTATTTTTTTACCTATATTTAATGCTCCATGCATGCGTCCAAAGATTCGATGTGACGGAGAATCTTGTAAAATTTTTGGAACTTTGAAGCAACTAAACAGGGCCTAAATTGGCTAGCTCTTGCGATTAATTTTTAGAAACTGACTATTCACCCCCTAGTTGGCCATCTCGATCCTACAATGCCATTGAGCTGTGCTCAACAATTCTCAAAAAAAAGTGCATGAGAGTATCTGTATGTGGCAAGGACCATACATGCACAGTTTATACAGGAATCTCAGCAACAACAAAAGGCTCTATCAGAGGCTAATAGTTAAGCATGCAGCTTCATGTGCCTCCAGGCTCCAGAGTAGTGTTGATCCCAAACTTGCCTTCTTGCTGTGCATTGTCTTTCAGTGGAATGGAATCTTGCTTTACATGCTAGTAATGGAAGGTAAATCGGCAATGTGGATGCCTACATAGCTTGACCCAGGAACCTTTATTTTGCACGGACCTATGAGCAGCCACTCCCATCTTCCTGCAATGGATCAAGAAATTGAACTCCAAACCAACAAATTTTGGACGGGGAAAGGCGAAATGAAATCGATTTCAAGAAACCCTAACCCTTTGATCAGGACACTTGTAGAACAGGCGACCTTGGCGCTCGGTGGCCAAGGTGCTCGCGGAGGTCTGGAACGCATCCGGCCTGGGCCAGGTGCTCGACGCATTGGCCGCGGTGTTGGGGAGAGGGCAGAGCAGGCGAGGCGGCGGGCTTCGGCGGCTCACGGCATTCTTCCTCAGCGTCGTGGTCTGTGCGCTCGTCTGCCACAAACTCGCGACATGGATGGCGACGGCGGCTCTATGCTCTCACACGGTCGAAGGGGAACGAACGAGGCGCAGGGGATAAAGAGAGCACGGGGGGTTCTTTGCTAATTTCTAATCGTCAAAGCAGTCAACAGGCACGCTGTATATACCATGTCATCACGAATAGCCTGCCAAAGCCCGTTATGAACTTAATTGAGACCCAAACAACGAATTAGCACTTCGTTGACACACTTTAAAAGTTCATGGACCGGCCTGACACAGGCAGACAAGTTCAAGGATCGGGTATGCACTTTACTCTTTATTTAATATACTTGAATTCTGTTCATGGAGTAGACCAAATTTCAGTCATGTGCTGGCCATTGCGTGCGATCCCTAATAATGAATCCAAGGATATCCGTAACAATAATCCTACTAGTACTCCGTACTAGCTAGTGAATACATATACAGGGGGTGTCTAGTTATGGTGAAAAATATACCGTAGCACATTTGGGTTTTATTTAACAAATATTGTTCAATCACGGACTACTTTGGTTCAAAAGTTTTGTCTCGCGACTTTCCACCTAACTATGCAATTAGTTTTTTTTCGTCTACATTTAATGTTCTATGCATGTGCTGCAAGATTCGTTACTGTAGTTTTTTTAGAAAAACCTTTTAGGAACTAAACCAAGCCATAATACGTTTATATAAAGTCAGTAACATGAATCATGCGTTCATGTATGCACTACACATGGTACTTTAAAGTAAACTGCATACCCGTTCCAAACCGGCAGAAGGAGAATGAGCAGGTGACACAGCAAGCACAAGCAAGGTGGCGTGCACCGGACATGAACCACATGCTTCTGTATCTGGAATGGGGCCTTGTTTAGATGACATCAAAATTCCAAGTTTTTTCACTCTCTCTCCATCACATCAATTTTTAGCCGCTTGCCTGGAGTATTAAATGTAGGTAAAAAAAATAACTAATTACACAGTTTAGTTGGAAATCACGAGATGAATCTTTTGAGCCTAGTTGGTCTATAATTGGACAATATTTGTCAAATAAGACGAAAGTGGTACTATTCATCGGGTTGAAATTTTTTCAGCATCTAAACGAGGCCTGGATCAAACAGCAGGCAGCCCCTAGACCTACCGGCCGGCCGGGTCATTGGCCGTAGTACGTCACCGACTGACTAGTACTACCAGCCAGGTAGCTAGGCCTAGGCCGGCCCTGCTTGCTCAAAGCACAAGCTGAACGTCAACGTACACAGGTCGCGCAAGTCGTGGCATGTCCAGTCAGGCGTGCCCAATTATTTAAGAGATGAGACAGGGGACTGACTGACTGATCGATGGCGCTAGCCTTGTGTTTGGCGCTGAAACTTTTAAGGTTCCGGAGGCAGGCATCATCATCTGCAGTGATCTCACGAGGACGAGGACGGCACCACCACAGACAGCGGCAGCGACCAGCGAGTACAGTAGGGTAACGTAATAGAGGCCTTGTTTAGTTCCCAAATTTCCCCCAAAATTTTACTATGCAAAAAGAAGATTCCCCATCACATCAAAATACCGGTAAATGCATGGAGTACTAAATGTAGATGAAATCAAAAACTAATTGTACAGTTTTGTTGTACTTTACGAGACGAACATTTTGAGTCTAATTAATTAATTTTTGGACAATTTTTTGAACTAAAAAACAAAAGTTGCTACAGTGTTCCGACACGGGCACTGTAGCAACAGTGCCCGAATCGGCCCCCCGATTTGGGGAACTAAACACGGCCAGAACCGCCAATGCGCGCGGCATATGTTTCACGGCAGATTACAGGCAGAGCTTGCCGCTACGAACACATGCCGGCTGGCCTTCCATGGACAGCAGGAATGGAGGCAATGGATTAACGAGTCATTGTCTGTCGTGCTTGTGCTGCCCCATCTTTTCAAGTTACTGTCCCTATTTACATGATGTTTCCTCTAACCACCACTGTTGGCATACAGCAAGTGGACATATAAACCACTGTATGACAACGATGTCACTAGATCACGGCATGGTGCACGCCTCGTTTGTATGCTCCGTTAGCTAGAGGAAACAGATCAGTTATAGCTTATCTGATCAAGTGACTTATCTTTTTCTAGCTTGTCTAGTTGGAAAAAAAGTAAAATATCCATAATATCCTCTTTTTTTTCATCTTTCGTTTTTCTTCCTGCATTTTTCTTCCTCTCTTATTTCTCTTTCCTTTCTCTTCTCTCTCCACCTTATCCCGTCTGCAATGCGCACGCACTTCTGCCCCCGCAATGTCTCGCCTTACCGCCATCCGAGATACCACCACGATCTCCTCTCTCGCCTTGCCAGTCGTGACACCGCCTCTTTCCTCACCATCTGCACGGGCTCGTCGGGAAGGAGGCGTTTTTAGGGGCACCCCATCCACGCACCTGAAGTTGGTTTTTTTTTTCAGCTCCACCATCTGCCCGTGCTGGAGGCATCATTCGGACAACCTAGGCGGCCGGATGAGCTAGGCTTGTCGGTGAAATTCATAAAAAATTACAATTGAAAAACATTATGCTAGATAAATATTTTTACATAACGAGAATTGTCCGGACTCTGAAAAGCTTATGTCTCCGAAACTGCCGTCCCTCGGCGTTATGAGGGCATAGTTCCCACGGTAGCTGCCTCTATTTGGCTGGAAACATTCTGAAATGGTTTCAAGAACGGGTGAAGAAGCTCCACCAAATGGTCAATTTCTACAGCGACATTAGCATCGTTTTCAATTAGTTTCACCATTCAGAACCCCTCCTTTAATTTTCTTGTTAAAAATATGTACTGTACATGGACGCGATCATCATTCACCTCCTACTTCTTGGTATGACACGGTGCAGCGCTATCAGGTTAAGAGTTTTACCAGCAATCACGGTAACGCACACCGGTACCATTCTTCAGAATCAGAAACAATAGTCCGACAACGCCTCAAAGGACTGATTAAACCCTTGCCAATCTTCACCAGAACAACGATCTCCAGCATCCAACTGTGCTTGGTGAGTGGTGACTTTGCGAAGAGAACATTTTTCTTCGTTGTTGGACATCGTCTCCGGTCCACTTCTGCGGCTACCACCGGCAGGTTAACTGAATGACCATCGCACGATTCCCTAGGACGTCTTGTGCCATTGCAGTTGCACTTCTTGGCCACAGAATCTCCTTCCCAGCATCGGCGTGTGGCACTCAAGCGGCGCATCGCATGTACCGCGCTCTGGCAACGAAGCAGCAAGCCTCGTGACCTCGTCTCGTGCCATGGCCCATGGCCTCTTGAGACGCTACCCGTTGACGACGAACATGGTATGACGACGTCCTTCAGTTCATGAGAAGAGGACGTGGAGCGAGCCGTTCTTGGTGGTGGCGCAGACGGGGCACGCGTCCACGGCGGCCTCGCACACGCGGCACAGGCACAGGTGCCGGCACGGGAGCAGCAGCACGCACGCCTCGCCGCCGCCGCACGACTTGCACGCCCACTTGGACCTGGACGCGCACGCGCCGTCGTCGTCCTCGGTGCCGTGCGCAGCCGCCGCCGGCGCCTGCTCGAAGCAACACGACTGCGCGTCCTCGGCCACGCAGCCACCGCCGCCCGCGGCAGCAGCACCACAGCAGGGTGACTGCAGGAGGAGCTGGTCCAGCGTGGCGCGGAGGCCCGCGGCGACGGCCTCGTGGCTCCTGGCGACGCCCATCCACGCCTGGCACTCGGCGCCCGCGTGGCGGGCCTTCTCCTCGAGCTCCGCGTTGCGGCGGAGCGCGCGCTCCAGGTCGGCCTCCGACGCGCGCAGCCGCCCCGATGAGGCGCGGCCCACGGCGGCCAGCAGCGCACGGGCGTGCCTCCGCCGCGCCTCCTCCAGCGCCGCGCGCATCCTCTCTGCCTGCACGACGACATAGTATCACAGATTAGACACCATCTCATCTTGTGAAAGAAGTTGATTCCAGTTAATCGCGAATTGACAGATTAGAACCTCGATCGAACAATGGCCGAGCCGTACCTCGAGTGTAACGAGCGCGTCGATCTCCACGCCGTGTTGGTGCGTCCACGACGACAGGAGTTCCCGCGAGACGACGGTGGTCGCGCCATTTGCCACCCTCCCGCTGGTGGACGCGGCGCCGGAGCCCACGGCCCGGCTCCGCACGTCGACGAACGGTGGCACTGGCTGCAGGCGCTCCGTGCACGCCGGAGGCGTACCCTGGCGCTGATCTTCCAAGAAACCACCGCCCGCTACTGGCGCCGCCGCCTGGTCCGCCGCAGCCTCAAGGCGCGGCCGCTTCCTCGGCAGGAAGCCGTAGCTGCACCAGGCGAGCTCGCTGAGCACCGCCGTGGTGTCCCCGATCCGGGCCGGTACCGGCACGCACCCGGCGTACTCGTCCAGGAACAGGGAGCCGCCCGCCGCCGGGGCTAGGTCGTGCGAGAAGTGCCGCGCCTGCACGGCCATGGCAGACGCGACCCAGGGAATGCGAAGGCGTTGGGGACGCGTTGCCCGTTGGGTGGGCAGTGGCAGTGGAAGAAGTGGGAATGGCCGGTGCCGGTGGTTCGCAGGCTCGCGCCGAGGACCCGAGGTGGTTATATATATGCTGTCACGGTTAGGGAAGCTATAAGCCATGACTCCGGCTGGCTTGGGTTGGGTGGGGGAAGACTCAGCCGGCCGGTGCCTGCCAACAAAAACACACGTAGTAGATGCGGCGGATGCGTTTGAGGCGCGACAAAACAGGATCGCTTTCGATCAGCCTGACCACCGCCCGGGCGTGTGCGTGGGGCATTGGGTGTGTGGACGCCGTTCTTTACTGTGAGCCTAGCAAGTTGCTGGCAATAGCATCGTGATACAATACAGCAGCCGTGGGTGTAAAGATGATAAGTCATGAGTGTGATGTTGGGCGGTGGACCGGGCTTTATGGATCGATGTGATGCATGGGCCGGCCATTCCATGTTTCATGGCCGATGCAATCGTATAGTAGTGCGTGTCGTCGTGTCCTTTCTGCTTGGTTCTGGATCGGATTCGGATCGGATAGCTAACTAGGGCAATAACCGTGTCCATGCCACTAGTAAAAGCGATTTTTTTGCAGCTGCGGCGCGCCGGCCGGTCGAAGTCTTGGCCGTCGGAGACGGCTACCGCACGCGAGCGGGCCGTGAAAGCGCCGCCCTGCGAGAATCCGATCGATGCCACACCGGCCAGAAATTTCACCCTCGAACGACGAACCGTCACGCGATGCGGCCCAAACAATCGCTGGACGACGTGCGGTTGCGGTTTCAACGCACCGAGCGAGAGCCAGGAACCATGCAAATGAAAACTGGTTTTCAAAGGATTCGATTCGAGATGGAGGCAGGACCGGTTAATTGGATATGAAAATTGGATGACTGACGCCAGGACGTCCGGCCCTAGGACAGCTACGGCCTGTTTAATACTTGTCATAGGAACTGTTCGATCTCAACTATGGAACCACGGAATAGCGTAATAGGAGCGTTCGTCCGCCCGTGTAATGGAATCATGGAATAGAAGGAGCGTCCACCCGTGCCACGTCCAGTGGCGGACCCAAAGGGTAGTTCAGGTAGACCCAGAACTACCCTAAAATCTGGCCCAAGTCTCTTTACTGCTCTACATTTTTGGTACTCGAAGCCCATAAGAAGTCTGGCCCAACAAATAAAACAACAGGCCACTAGGGCAGCCATCGACCAGCGATACTCTTGCCGAGCCGCCCACGCCTCGTTCTGTCGCCTAGCCCCGACCCCAGCATGCACAAGCACGAGCGGCCCCCGGACGCCGGCCGAGCTGTCGATTGTCGACTGGCAGACTCCACCGCGCTGCCGCCACCAACGATAAGAGCTGACAGGGCGAGTGACCTGCTAGACCGCGACCGGCGCCCCAGGCCCCCAGCCTAAGGCCGATGCAAAAGCGTCGGCACCGAGCAGCACCGCTTCCCCAGGCACGCAAGACGCCGGCCTCCAATCCACCGGGAGCACCTCGTGAGTGTGCTTCTCCCAAATCCCATTATATTAAGCCTTAGAATAATATATAGTTTGGACATTGCACTGTAAAAATAGACTTAGGGATTTGTGTATCTGTGTTTACGTGAAATCAGTGTATGATTCATTAATACAGATTAGGGATTTGTTGTGAATAAAACCATAGCCTAAAATCGAATGAAATTTGCTGTAATTTTCTAGAAAATTGAGGCATGTGAGGCAAAAGTTGCCTCTGGTTAACTTATAGTTGTGTATGTATGCTGAATTATATAAAGTATTTTTTTATCTTTTTTGTTACAAAATTTTCTGTTGGATTTTATGGTACTGCATATGAAAATTTTGACAAGGACTACCCTAGTTTCAAATCCTAGGTCCGCCTCATGCCGCTCCGTCATCATCGAGAAGATGGGGAGGGAGCGGCGCCCACCTGCGCCTCTGGTTCGGATGCCTAGCCGACGCCGAGAGAAGGTGGAGACACCGAGGCAAGGTAGTTAAAGGCGAGGAGGGACCAAGATGTAACACCTAATCTACTTTTGAAACATCTAGATGCAACACTTGCAACATACGTATGAAGATTAAACATTTAAAACATCCATCTGAAATACTTGCAAAAACACCTAAAAACCATGTAAAACTTACGCAACATCCAGATAAAACACTTGCAACATATATGTGAAACATATACAACATTCAAATAAACACATTTAAAATATACGTCTAGAAAAATAGCTGAAACATTAGAAACAATAGCTTGCAACATATGTTAGAACCACTGCAACATATGCAACATCCCTATCTACTTTTGCAACATCCACATGAAACACTTGCAACATCCAAATAAAACATCTGAAACACTTGAAACATACTCTTGCAACATGCATTTTCAGCACACAATGTCACCTTGCTGCTCGGACGATTCGCAAAGGTTGCCGCCGGTGCGCCCCTAGGCGAGGACCTGCTCGGTGGCCTGGGCAAGCACCTGCGCGAGCACCCCGGGCGAGCATCTGTGCGAGCACCTGCTTGGCGGCCTGGGCCAGTGCACCCTTGGTGAGCACCTGCTCGGCGGCTAAGTGGGTTGTGGCACGAATGTCGTGGTGCAGGTAAGCAACGTGGTGGAGCGCGCAATGGGGAAGTCCGGCGGCGCGGTGGAGTCGGGTGTGAAGGTCCAATGGTGCCATGGATAAGGACGCGACATTGAAGGCCGAGTGTGCAGAGGGAATTCTGTTTTTCTTAGACGAGCTGCACTGGGTACGCCACCACCGCATGCTATCCTCCACGCTAGCACGTAGCGTTCCGAAAACGCTGCAGCGGATACGCCACCGGCTACGCTACGCTCGCGCGCGACGCTATTTCTAGCGCGGTAGCGGGCACCCTGCATGCGCGCGCGGGGCTCGCGCATCCTCGCGCCTCCCGTCGGACCTCGCGAGGTCGCCCGCCCCTGCTCCGCGCCGCTGCTCCGTCGCGAGGAGGCCACCGAGGCCGCGCCGCCGCAAGGCCTCCAGCCGCCTAGAGAGGGAAAAGGGGAGGAGCAGAGGAGGAGGGAGGTCGCCGGAGAGGGACGAGCGGCGCCGTCGCCCAAATCCTCGACCCGGAAGCCGAGCTCGCGGCCATGGCCGCCCGCCGCACCGCGCCATGGAGGCGACCCGTCCCCGCGGCCGTGGATGTAGGCGCGCGCCGTGGATGGAGGCGACCCATCCCCGCTCGCCCATCCATGGTGCCCTGCTCGCCCGCGCCCTGCTCGACGACGAGGAGTGGGAGCGGCCAGGGGCAGGGCGGGTCACCAGCGAGGAGAGGGCAGGGGGCGCGGGTGGCGCTGGACGCCGGCGAGGAGCGGGGGCATGGGGCTGGCCGGCCGGCTTGGATGGCGGCGAGGAGCGGGGATGGCGGGGAGGGGCGGTGGGGAAAGGATAAGGAGAGAGAAGAGAGAGAAGAAAGTGGATGACAAGTGGGTCCCGCGGTTTAGAGTGTGGGATATAGAGGATGGATGAGTGCGGAGAAACTGTATATTTTGTGGTGACTAGGATGGAATATTCCGTTTAGAGGATAAAAATAGAGTAACATGAGTGCGGACAGCCTTAGAGGGATGCGAACCGGAACGAGCGACAGCGGCATCCGTCGTCTCGGGACACCCGCACAAGAGCAGCACCGATGCGTAAAGTACGTTCCACGACCTCGGCTCAGCTAGCAAGTTTGGAAAGAGTTTAATTATTGGGAACTGCTAGCGCCCGGACGCCCGGCTCCAGGGGGCGTTCGGACGCTCCCTAACCCCGCCAGCGCCTCCCGCCCATCCCGCCCCGCCCCACGAAAATGAAAACGGAAAATGCGACCCCGTCCCACTCCCGCACGGGAACCCGCGAACCCCCGTCCCGCCCCTGCACAGAGCCCCGCCACCAGCTCACCACCATGCTCCACCCTCCCATGTGCAGCAGAGGTATAATGCTATTGCAACAAAGAAGGACTCCTAATGAAACAAATAGAACAGAACTGGTGAAACAAACGAAAAAACTGTTGAAACGTCGGGAAAACATGTAATGAAACAAGTAGAAAAAAACTGGTGAAACAAAACCAAAAAAACTGTTGAAACATCGAAAAACAACTAATGGACCAAGGAGAAGCTGCCGCAACAAGGAGAAGAAAGCTTCTGCAACAAAAGGGGAACAATCTACTGCAACAAGAAGAAGAACCTACTGCAACAAAGGAGAAGAAGCTATTGCAACAAAAAGGAGAAGAAAGCTGCTGCAAACAAGGAGAATAAGCTACTGCAACGAAGAGAAGAAGTTACTGCAACAAAGGAGAAGAAGCTACTGCAACATCAGAAGCGATACTAATGAAACGTCGGGAAACATGGGTGATGATGCTGCAAACAAGGGGAAAAACTATTGAAACATCTCAAAAAGAACTACAACATCAGAGAATCGTGCAAACATTTCACATCATCTGTTGCGTGTAGCTTAGATCTGACTCGCCACAAACTCTAGCCGCCATCAAAACCTTAGATCCAGAGGGGGAAGGAGGAGGAGGAGGTGGAGGGGGAGGAGGAGGAGGAGGGAGGGGGAAAAATCTCAGATCCGGATTTAGAGAGAGGAAGGGAGGAGAGGAGATCCAGATTAAGAGAGAGAAAGGGAGGAGAGGAGATCCAGATCAAGAGAGAGAAAAGGAGAAGATGAGGCTCTAGATCTAGATCCCTCTGCCACCTACCTCGTCGGAGTCACCACCGTCACCCTCATCTCCGATGAGGTGCCAGAGCCGGGTCGCAGAGAAAACCGAGGTGTGTGGGAGGACGCGGTGTGCGCGAGGGGAGAAGGGGGAAGGAAGCACGACGCGTCGCGGGCGCGCAGCGTGCTCGCTGGGGCGTGGCGCGTGGTGCGGGCCATCCCGACGATGGCGCGGGAGCGCGAGCAGCGAGGGGGCAGAGGTGCGAGAGGCGAGCGGGAGTAGAGAGGCGTGGCGAGCGAGGAGGAAGAAGTGAAGAGACGGGAGTCATACGAGCGAGCGAGTGGGTGGGGAGCGTCCGACCGAACGAGCAAGTGGGTGGGAGATATATCATTACCGTTAATTATTCGTACCTGCGGCTCTTACTATACAGAGTATATACATATGACGGATGAGGCGTCAGGTTTAGCGGTTGTGCTAGTGGTTCAAGCAGCACAGTAGTCGCCTCCTGTCCTTTGATGTCTACCACAGTATGCAGGCACGCAGCAGGCATCACACATGCAGCACGGCAGCACCGTCTGGCAACAGATCACAAGGCATCTTTTGGATCGGTGCCGAAGTTACCACACGCAACCAGGCCGTAGACACACGTTCATCAGCGCTCAAAACAGGCGAGGCCCCAGGCAGTCGCACAATTCTGCGCGAACATGTCCACGGAGAAAACACCAAAGCGCAGCAGGGCGCGTGGGTTGTGTTCTACGGACAAAACACCGACTCATCTCTTCTAGCGGCAGACTTTCATCCCCCCTAACCCAATTCAACATGTTTGGAATCTTCTAGCACCCAAGTACCCAACCCAGCCCAATCCTATGAAAAAGATGCAAAATACCCAAACCGGTCAACGTGACATCAATAGAGACCCAGGCATGTTGGTACCGCTCTGGCTCCAGCTAAAACAGTACCAGTTACAACTTCTTTTATGAAGCAACTTGTTTGATGAAGCAGTTTCATAGCGTTGACTCAAACCGTACGCGTCATGTACATGAGCCCACGTACGTGTTTGACAAACGGATTTATTTATTATAACTAAAAACTAAAGCAGATCTGCATCTCAACTGCTTCCTCTGTAGCCAGGTCCGAAGAAGTATGTGCCGACACAAGCATGCATGAGGTCGACTGGAAAAGAACTCGTGGAAGCTGCGGATGAGACCAAGCCAGCCAGACATTGCAAAAGAAAAAGAGAAGAGAGGACGTGTCTATCCACATGCCGATCGGCCAAGATGACGACCGACCTGTGGGCTGTGGCACTGGCACGCATGTGCGATCTTGCATTGTGAGCTTTGATCGAATTGTAAGTGACCCTGACCCTGACGGCAACACACGCAGTCACGCTGCATGCATGCGCTCTGTTGCGGTGTGCGCCGATAGTTATGCAGGTGAAAAAAAAATCAACAGCTCCTACGCACTTGCCCATCCTCGATCTGCTCATATCCTGCAGGCACCAACGCTACCGTCCAACAGATAGAGATAGGCCATCTCGCATGCGATTCATGAGCTAGCAACAGATGATGAGCCATGTTTAGGTCGCACTGACGCGAGGATACATCACCTTTCTGCGCCAGAGCCTACATCACCTTGACACCTTTGCTGGCGCATCCGTCGTGTATCGACAGGACCAGCAGCTAGCAGATACCAATGCCAATTAATCTTGATAATGATTCTTGTCGACAAGACTGTCGAGCTCAAATCTGACGGGTCTCAACGGCCTTGCCTTGTACATCCCGGCGTACTGTATACAGCTGCTGCTAACCGAACGCATGTGAACGTGATCCGCATGTCAGGCCATGTGCTTTGCTTCTTGTTTCGGCACGGCCCGGTCCAGAGCCAGAGGAACAAGTCATCACAAACACTTCCTCCGTACTGCAGTATTGCTGTTCAATTCATAGGTCGCTTGCACGGCGTTCGGGGCCACGCCGCGCGCCCAGCGATCTTTCGTCGTCGCCCATGCCACCCATCCACCATCTGAACAGACGTGCAAACGTGGTGTGGGGGCGGCTGTTGTTGCGTCTCACTTCACCTCATCCATCACGCTACTGTGGCATGGCAGCTCCACCGACCACCAGCAGTGAGAGTTCCTACTGAGGCTCAAAACGATTGATGGTGCCGGCCGGGCGGCCTTTCGCGAATGACCATCCGCTTGTACTAGGATTCAAGAGACCGGGACAAGGAGCGACGCGTTCTTGGCCGCCGGGCCCGGTCGCCGCCGCCGCAGTGGCGGCCGCGCAGGCGGGCGACAGGAGGAGCTGGTCGAGAAAGGCGCGTGTTGAATTACAACTTAGACTAACAGGATCTTAACTTAGTCTAAACATGATCAGTAACTCATCTTAATGTGAAAACTAATTTTAGATACTAACCAGAGCCTGAGGACGCCATCTGTGTCGCTGGAGATGTGATGGAGTTGACGTAGATGAAGTAGGTGTATTGATCTTCACCAATTGAGAGTTAGAATTCTCTCTTGATGAAGAGCTTGTGTAGATCTGTAGCAACAGTATGTTGACGTGGGAGACGGCCTTTCTAAACCCTCCAGCGCCTTAGTGACCGGTTGTGATTTGTTTCACGTGGATGGAGCCGCCAGGGGCGTCTCATCTTATTTATAGATACGTTGTGGGCCAGGGAGCCGAACCCTATAAGATCTAAGAGCATCTCCAGCAGTACTACCTAAAACAGACTACCTATTTCTCTGTTTAGGTAGCCACCAATTCTCAGAGTACCTTTTTTCTGTCGTCTCTGGCAGTATTACCTAAAACAGACTACCTATTTCATTTTTCACAAATGCATGTTGCCCCTCTATAATCTTCATTTCTCCTCTACAATTTAACCAAAAGTATTTCAACCAAAAATAAAACACGTAGTTCAAACATAATTAATTAGAACATAATAAAACAAAGATCAAAATAAAGCACATAGTTCAGACATAATAAATAAATAGGATATAGGATCCTACAAAGTTCAAACATACTTAAATAAAGTACGATGACAACAATTGGAAATAAAGAAACAAAGCTTAAATAGATGGATCGCAACCAAGTCCATCATCTCCTACATTATGACTACCACCACGGGAACCACCCAGGCTTTGGGAGAACTCAGCCATCTTCTGTGACGTGATTTGAGCCCTCATTGCCAAGACATAATTCTTCTGATCTATATTTAAAGTGTTGACATCACAAAACATTATCTTTTGCTCTTGTTCCCACATCAACCGTTTCTCCTCAATAGATATCCTACGCTCCTGAATTGCCTTGGCCTCTTGCCACCTCAAATCCTTCATCTTCTTTTCCTCCTTCTCAACAAGCAATTCTTGAACCACATTCTTGTATGAACCATCATCTCCTCCCTTGTTCTTGAGCTGTTCCTTTGCACGCTTCCTTCCCATAGGTCTTTGTCCTTGTGACAGTTGAGATGAATCAGGAGTTTGTGGGCTCCCCATACCTTCGGCTTCATCAACAAGGATTGGACTGGAAGATGTGGCATTGCTAGTCTTTTGCTTCTTGGCACTGCTAGCCTTCTTCTTATCCTTTGGATTCATTGACTTGAATTTGGCTGAGTTTCTCACTTTGAGCCAGCAATGAAGAAAAGGAAATCCTTTCTTCTTTCCACCTGAGTAGGTGAGTTGTGCTTGCAACAACTACATTCATTATAAAAATCAATGGGTAAACAAGTATGAACACACACAAGACAGTTAATTTGTAGTAATTTATGCTAGAATCACGACTAGTTGTAAAGCCTCTCACAGTAGCAGGTTGTGTAAGTCTACAGTTGAATTCATATTCCAATTTCCAACTATATGCATAAGGAAAAAAAAGGATAGAGTAAAAACATTGGTGCCTGCAGTTAATCCACAGAACATGAAGAACAGAACAGCTTACATGCTCTTGGTATGGTACTCCACTCGGGTGTCGATGCTCCACATCATCAAACATTGCTTGAAATTTCATACATTCCCTTTGGATTGTGCCCCATCTATGCTCAAGCGAACATGCATTCCTATCGGACTCAAAGGTCTTGTTGGCATGGAAATGTTGGGTGATTCTTGACCAATGTGCCTTGTCGGCTGCTCATTGCCAACAATTGGATCGGAGCTGACATTCTCCCAAGAAAGGCAAAGTTGGATATCTTCATCTTGCGTATAGTTGGTACTTCTCTTTTGGGTCTTCGATTGAGTGCATTGAACAGGAGTCGACTCAACATTAGTGGCATCCAGCATCAAATCTGTGTACGAGCCTTCATAATTCATTGGAATCTAATTTAAAAAAGCCACAACGAAAATCACATGGTCAATTATACTAGTTTGTTTTGACTGCACAAATCACATGGTCAATTATATTGTAAATGTATTTATTTCGCAACAAAAATTCTGCAAATGTTTTTGGAATCATATATAATATCTTCTTGCAGAATTTTATTTCTCAAGTCTCACAGTACATACTGAACAAGGGAAAGATTATGTTTGCACTGAATTAAGCAAATCATCTTGTGCATTATTTATGTCAGTGAACAAGGAAATATGCAATCCTCCATATCTGAGATGACTAAACTAGTAGAACAAACGAAATTCCTAGTCAAAGCCTCACAGGATTACACGACCTAGTTCACCGAAATAGAAGCAGAACTGCAGAAGGGGTCACCTTTCGAGCATCAGATCCTTGCTCTGGAGGGAAAGAACGAGCGTCAGATCCCAGCGCCGAAGGAGGTGTCGTTGGCGCCGGAGGGAGCAGGGGCACGGAGGGAGGCTTCACGGTGCTGGGAGGACGACCGGCGTGGCCTTCTTCTTCGTGAGGACTACGGGGAGGCGACCCTCCAGATCCGGCGAAGGAGAGTGTGGGCCGAGTCGGAGAAAGGGCAGCACCGTTGAGGAGCACGGGGCAGAGCCGGTGAGGTCACGGGGCATCGCCGACCATCTTCCCGGTGCTGGTGGAAGGGCACGGCGGCGGCCCAGCTCTTGGCGGCGACGGAGGGAAGCGTCGGGCACGAGCGTGGGAAAGAGTCGGGCACGCGCGAGTAGGGGAAACGACCGAACAGATTTTTAGCTGGCCATTTGTTGCGCCAATAGATGTAGGTAGTGGAATGGAAAATTTGTTGGGCCAATAAAAATAGGTAGTCAGATAGGTAGCCTGTTGGAGTGCATTTTTTTTTTGGCCCTCACTATCTAAATATATGATAGGTAGTGGGTTTAGGTAGCCTGTTGGAGATGCTCTAAGGGTTGCCGCCGATCACGGCATATCTAATCTGTTGGATATGTATGGTAGGTGGACCTAATTTTTTTGCAATTTAGCCCTTTTTTAAAAAAAATCATATTTAGACCCCTGGAAGACGTAAACTCATCTTTGGACCCTAGGGGTGGACGCCATGATTCATGGCGTCAAGGTTACACGTCTCGACGCCATGATTCACGGTGTCGAGCTTCGGGGCCCCGTTCGACGTGGCGGATGATCTAGCAGACAGATCGACGCCGTGAATCACGACGCCGAGGTCGACATGGCGGATGATCTAGCATACAGATCGACGTCATGAATCATGGCGTCGAGGCTGGATTCAAAGCCCACAGCCGACTTTCCCTATTTGAGGGTTGTTTCATTTGTTCGTCTTCCCTCTCAGGTTCTTTCTCTCCTCAATCCGCCCAATCTCTTTGAACCGACTGTTTGCACCTTGAAAACTTTGATTTGATCCATAGATCTTCTAGAGCAAGGTATACTCTCTCCCCTCTTCCTTTTTACACATTGATTTGATCTATTTTAGGTGTATTTTTGTAGCCGTAGGTACATCATTACTAGGTTTTTGAAGTTATTATTAATACTTATAATATGCAACCGTAGGATGCCAAGACGTGGAAAAGGTAGCAAACCAAGGTAACCTTAGCGCTTCTTTCGATATTATTCGTTCATTGTTGTGCATCAAATGGTAAACCCTAGGTTTAGAGTTTAATGGTATTTGCTTTCGGTTATTAGAACGAAGTTCTTTGAATTGTACCTATGGCCGGATGACCAGAAGTCCCTATGACCCAAAGCCTCTCCCTAGCGGTGTTCCAAGACCCATGTGCTTTTATGGTGATCCTTGCAAGGTAGACATTTCTGAAGATGAGGAAACATATAGGCAGAGGTATTGGATTTGTTCTAATTTTACATGGGAGCCTACAGAGCGTCAGCGCCACAGTACATTTATTGTGAGAAATTGTTATTGTGTAATAATTGTTTTATGTCATTCGAAGTATTGCATATGTATTTGTTTTGTAACAATTGCCTTTATTGCAGACCCCTCCACCGCTCTGTGATTTTGAGCAGTGGATCGACACTAAGATCAAGGAGTCAGACAAGCGGCTTCTACAAGGCCTAAAGGAGTGGGATGCGGAGCATCTAGAGATATTGGAGAAGAGACGCAGAGAGGAGACAACAGAAAAGGAGCACAAGGAAGAGGAGGAAAGGAGGCGTGTTGCTACGTACAGGGAGGATAGGGAGAAGAAGCTTGAGCGTGTGCACCGAGCGAAGGCAGCGATGGAGGAGAATCCTGATGTCCAGAGGAAGGGAAAGTGGCCTCGTTGCACTTAGTAGTGTGCATGACTTGCTAGTTCTATGGTTTATTCATGAACAATGTTGCTAGTTCCTCTTTACATTGATTGTTTTCTGTATGTGCCGCAATCTTGGATTATTGCAAACAACGGTAGTTTGAGATGCATATAGATCATTACTAATCTCTCAGTGTTTTATATCACATCAGCAGGTTCGATGTACCATTTTCCCAGTATATACTATGACTTCATAAATCTTCTAGCGTTCACCAACCTTTCTGTAGAACAACCTATCGCACTGAATTTTAATTGAGGTTCTGCAAATAGTTCAAACAACTACAAGTCTAAAGTGTATTTCCTATTAAAATCAGATGTGCGTTATCACATTATTATGAAAACCATATAGTGTTGTCGGTATAAGTGATGATTGGGTGCAAACAGCAAAAAAATACAGATTCTTTTGTGTTTTGGTAATATGTTTTAAACGTGGCAGAGGTATCCATTTAGTTATTGACTACAGCTTCCTTTTTCACCATGTCAGTTGACCCAAGTTGTGTGCTAGGTGGACCAGCTTAATTTGGAGCATTCTACAATGCTTAGCTAATGCTGCTTCAATTCAGTGAATCCATACATGTAAAGATTCTGACCATTCTAGAGTGTTTACCAAACGTTGCTTCAGTTCAATGAATACTAATCCAGGTATTTTAAGGTTATTGTTGTTGCTGTATTGCATTCCTCTAGATTGCCGAAATGTATGCCTTCAAGGAGAGATGTGAATATTGTTTCAGTTACAATGAAATTTGAATCACACTTTCATGCTTATGATGATGATAACTGCAATAGAATACAAGTTATTTCGTCTCATTTTCAATTGGATTAGATCGTCTCAATATATATGGCAAATATTTACCTAAAGACGACTTTGAACTGCTCGGTTTAGCACGTGGTTTTCCTACACCGTTAGCCTAATCCTCTTATCTTGGTCTTAAACTAAACTAATATCTCAAGTACTCATGTAAACAGGACGTAGTGACACTTACTTGTGCAACTCCACGTTGGTCGAGAACTGCTCGACTGGCCACTCCTGAGCCAAGCCAAATTGGCGTGCAATTCTATGGGGAATGTGATACTCAACCACATAGAAGCAGATCAGCGGACACATCATCTTGTACAGGTCTTTGTCCGTGCTGCACATGATGATAACTCCAAGCTGCACCACCTGTATGTCGTCGTATGGCTCCCAATTAACCTACAAAAGAAACCATCAAGGGCGTAAGTTAGAACAGTTATGGTTCATTCATAGTACACAATAACAAATGATGTTGACTCACCATCGCGGGCGTTAGTGTGTCCAGCTCGTTGGCGTACTGCACGTAGGCACGTGCAGTCCTGCTGAAGGGGACTTTCGCCTAGTCCCAAAGATGGGCAACCGTCGGTCGGTGTGGCAGGTTGCCGACTGCGAAACCACTCTCGAGGAGCTTCCACTACTGGCCGGCCATCTGGTAGACGAGACCACATCCAAAGTTGCAGAAGGTAGACACAGCCGCCTACGGAAGCACTCGGCGAACTCTGAGGACACGCCTCGCACAGGTGGCGGTACAGGAACGCCAACACACCAGAAGCCCAGTTGTAACCCCCTGCGGTGTCCTAGTCAGTGAGGCAGGGGGATGATCTCATCTATTAAACTCAATGGTTGACTAGGTTTTAGCGAGACAAAACTCATGGATATAAATACCCGGCCAAAACCCTAACATCCACAATTTCTCAGATTCTTTTGTTCTTCTTAGGGAAACTCATAAATATCAGTGAGAAAATTTATATTAACATAAACTCATAAAGATTAATATTAATCAACTTAAAACTTAACTGAAATGTTTAAATTGTGCAATGAATAAATAACAATTCAAACTTGAATTCTGGACAATGAAAACTCAATTTTGACCCTTAAAAACGCGAATAGCCCAGCATGGGGGCCATTCTAGGGCTCCTTGCGTGTAGGAAAATGGAGCCCACGGCTACTCCCATTAAAGGCCCAGTCGTGGCTTTCCCTAAGACCAAAAGTGGCCTGGCACATGAAAAGCCCTAATGGAAAGGGAATCTCAGCCATCGAAACGAATCCGACGGCCACTGTTAATCTGAACTCATATAAAACTGGGACAAAACCCTAAGGCCAACTCAGTTCTCGCTCTTCCACTCTCTCTGCTGCTTCTCATTCTCACATACACAGCCGCACTGAGAGGGAGCAAACTTACCAAACTTACGGAGCGGCGCGGCTGGCACCGGTGCGTCCAAATGGCTAGGGGGGTGAATAGCCTATTTAAATTTTCTACAAGCTTTACTAAACAACAAGTTAGTAAATAAGATGGCGAAGCTAATTCTAGCACTAGCTCAACTACTTTTAAGCAAGCCACAAATACAATTCTAGTGCAAGGCTATGATCTCTAGTTCACACCAACAACGCTAAGTCTCTAAACTAATTATCCCTAAGTGATAAGCTATTCTACTCAAGCTAAACAAGGCAAAGAATAATAAGTAAAGGAGCGACCTTGAAAAGATATACCAACGTTGATGAGAAGAGATATGTCCAATGTACCAATCAATCAACATGATCACATACACAAATGAAATCCTCGGCAATAAGATGACACAAGATTTATTACCGAGGTTCACTTGCTTCCCAGCAAGCTACTCTTCGTTGTGGCGATGCACTCACTTGATGGATCGCGAGCTAATCAACTATCAAGAGTTGAACCCTCAGCGGGTGCCGCACATCCACTCACAAGATGGGGATCCTCCAAGCCATGAGCTCCACTAGAGTAGCCAATTCGCGAACTCCCGCGGGGAAGGCTCAAGAACCCCTCACAATCGCTTGGTGAGTCTTGAAACAATCTCCAATCACGAGCTCAACACCACCACTGCTCCAAGCCGTCTAGGGTGTCGGGAAACATCCAAGAGTAACAAGCAATCCACAGCAAACTCAAGAATCAAGTGCCACTAGATGCAACTCTCAATGCAATGCACTTGAATCTCACTCAATCTCTCTAGAGTATGCAACCAAGCAAGAAGATGAGTGGAGGGGAAGTTCTCTAGCTCAAAGTGTGCCTCAATATCTCAAATGTGCAAGAGAGGACCCCCAAGGGCCGGCCACCTCTTATTTATAGCGAAGGGAAAAGCCACTAGCCGTTATACCCTTTACTGGGCAATTTTCGGGGGCGACAGACGCTGCACAGTAGCGTCTATCGCCAAGCTGACAGACGCTACAGGCGCGTCCATCGCTACGTGCGACGCCACGTGTCCAGTTCATTCGAAAACCAACGCTCACGAACAATAGCGATAGACGTGTCTGACACTGGTCGACAGACGCTCCCGTATGCCCGACAGACGCGGTCCAGTGACGATGTTTTTGCCCGAGTTCGTCAGACATGTACGCCGCAAGGCCGACAGACGCGGCGTCGAGCGTCTGTCACTCACGCTCGCGCGCGCCCGCGCAGTTCCACAGCGTCAGACGCTAGAACAGTGCACGAGGCCGCGTCTATTGCCTTCGCGACAGCGCGTCTGTCGCGCCCACGCGCACAGGCCGAGCTAGGGTAGCCCGACAGACGCTGACGTCAGCGTCTGTTGCTCTCGGCTCACGCGTCTGTCGCGTGTATCTCAGTGACACTTCGTCGTTTTCTCGTCCCGCTTGATCACCCTTGTCATTTATGAGCTACTCTCCATATGTTTTATGAGCTACTCTCCATATGTGTATCACTGAAACACTTTCGTGCTTTCAACACTTTTTCAACCTCCAGCAATGGAAAATAGGCATTTCATTTCCCCAAAAACGCCTAAACCCCGCCGAGCTTGCGAGCCCCAAACCCCTCACTACCGCTCAAACACCGCCGCCTTCACAAATGTGCCAACACCATCATGTGAAAATCACCATGTGCATGTGTGTTAGCATTTTCACAATCATTTTCAAGGCGATATGTTAGCTCTCTTGACTAGATCCCAATGCATATGCTCAAGAAGATGACCTAGTAGCACTTGATCCACGAGCTAACCGTGATTGCCCCTCTTGATAGTCGGCTATCAATCCTAAACCCGGTCAATCACTTCTCTACTCATCTTAGACCGGCAAAAGTGAACCCTATGATTATATTTTTGCCTTGATCACTTAGTTCGGTGTCCATCTCCTCATGCTTGATCACCATGACCATCATTTCATGTCCATGCACCATCTCTTTGTGATCTTGTGGCCACCACTCCATGCCACATGCACCTTCATCACATGTGTTTCTTATGCCTAACTTAAACCACTTAACACATGGCATTAGCAACTTGGTGTCATTAATTACCAAAACCAAACTTGGGCTTTCAATCTCTCACTTTTTGGTAATTAATGACAACCATCACAAAGATATGAAATGAAATCATATTTCAGTTTTGGTAGTATTAGCTCCCCCTACATATGTGCTTCCATGAGTTTTCAATTTTGCACATATGCAAAAATCGGAATTTTGGGAGAGTTACTACTACCAAAATAATGCTAAGGTATATAGAATGGACCTTTGAAGTGTGATTCCAATCGGAGTTGCCAATATATACCATCCTTAGCACCAATGTAGCTAGACAACACTTGTAATACATCACTTGTAAAGATCACAAACACTAAAATACCCCGTGAGATCAACATTGTAGCAAAAAGTGTCTAGATACCACTTGTCAAGCTACTCTCAACTATTTATCATTCAAGATCTATTTCTAGCATTCACCACACAATCATGAATATGAATTTAAGCTTTGCAATGCCACAATTCATCATGATAGTGCACACACAAATGCAACACATGATTCATGAGCTTGCTCCCCCTACTTGTGTGCTCAATTTTAATTGATCCCTTTCCAATGTCATATCTTTTGCTTTCTCTCCCCCTTTCTATATCTTTGTGACTTACTTCTCCCCCTTTGTCAACAATTACCAAAAAGGTGCCAATTTTAGTGAGAGTTAAGTCAATCAATTAGGGTGTGAATATGAGGGTCATATTATGGTTCAATCTAGATCACTTGCCTAGAATATGTAATTTAGTTTGATCCAAGGACAAGCTTCTTCACACCTCATAAAGTATAAGGGTTATCTTGACCATGTTGAATTACACATCATGAGCTCATTTTCTAGATTCAACACTAGGTTTGCAAGCCCACAAACATGTCATATGCTACCACTAGATCAATCAATCATAGAAGCAATATTGGTATCATATATACATCAAATTCATTTGATTTTCATGAATGAGCCTATTTGTCATGCAAATATGTCTATATGTTCTAAACAAGTCCTTAGTAAAGTATGAATGATATGCCAAACAACTTTACCTTGCATTGTCGAAGGGAAGGCATGTCATATAAGAATGTGGTGGTGCACTCATTTCAAGTTGGAGAAGTCAAGTATGTTCAATTCATTCTTCAACTTGTAAAATCTCTTCTCATCAAGTGGCTTTGTGAATATGTCGGCTAGTTGATCTTCGGTGCCAATACTCTCAATGCTAATATCACCCTTTTGTTGATGGTCTCTTATGAAGTGATGCCTTATGTCAATGTGCTTGGTTCTTGAATGTTGAACCGGATTTTGTGTCATCTTGATAGCACTCTCATTATCACAAAACAAAGACATATTTTTGAACTTGATTCCAAAATCATTCAAGGTGGCTTTCATCCAAAACAATTGTGTACAACAACTACCGGCACTAATGTATCTGGCCTCGGCGGTAGATAGTGCAGTACTGTTTTGTTTCTTTGATGACCATAAAATGAGAGACCTTCCTAGCAATTGACAAGTATCACTTGTGCTTATTCTATCAATCTTACATCCACCATAGTCGGAGTCTGAATATCCAATCAACTTAAAATTAGACCCCTTAGGATACCATTGTCCAACATCATGAGTGCCCTTAAGATATCTCAATATCCTCTTGGTCGCTTTCAAGTGACTTTCTCTAGGTGAAGCTTGATATCTTGCATACTTGCACACACTAAACATCACATCCGGCCTAGAAGCGGTGACATATAGCAAACTTTCAATCATAGACCGGTATTGCTTTTGATCTACCATGTTGCCACTAGCATCAACACCCAATTGATCATTTGTGCCCATTGGTGTACTCATTTGTTTAACATCTTGCAAAACTAAACTTCTTGATCATGTCCTTGATGTACTTGCCTTGGCTAACAAAGGTGCCATTCTTCATTTGTTTGATTTGTAGTCCAAGGAAGTAACTAAACTCTCCAATCATGGACATCTCAAACTCATTTGCCATCATTTTTCCAAACTCTTCACAAAAGTCTTGATTGGTTGATCCAAAAATGATATCATCCACATAGATTTGCAACACAAACAAGTCAATGCCTATCTTCTTAGTGAAGAGAGTGGTGTCAACTTTTCCCATCTTGAACCCTTTAGAGAGGAGAAAATCCCTCAACCTTTCATACCATGCTCTAGGTGCTTGCTTCAAACCATACAATGCCTTCTTGAGCTTGTAAACATGGTCGGGCTTCTTATCATCTTCAAAACCAGGAGGTTGCTCAACATAGATCAACTCATTTATGTACCCATTAAGGAATGCACTTTTCACATCCATTTGATATAACTTGATGTTATGGGCACAAGCATAGGCTAAAAGAATTCTAATTGCTTCTAATCTTGCAACCGGTGCATATGTCTCTCCAAAGTCAAGACCCTCAACTTGAGTATAACCTTGTGCTACCAATCTTGCATTGTTTCTCACAACCATTCCATCCTGATCTTGCTTGTTTCTAAAGACCCACTTAGTACCAATCACATTGTAGTTCTTTGGCCTCTCAACAAGCTCCCAAACTTGATTTCTAGTGAAGTTATTTTAGCTCTTCATGCATGGCATTAACCCAATCAGAATCTTTCAAAGCATCTTCTATTTTCTTAGGTTCTTCAAGTGACACAAATGAGTAGTGCTCACAAAAAGATGTCAATCTTGATCTAGTTTGAACACCACTTTAAATTCTACCAATGATTTGATCCAATGGATGATCTCTTGCAATGTTGGTAGGTTGGAGTATTGGGAGTTGATTACTTCCACTTGCTTGACCTTGATCTTGAGCTTCATTGTGAGTACCACTTGAGCTAGCTTGATTTGTATCAATTTTCACATCTTGATTAATCATTTGTATGTCACCATCATCATCAACTTGCATCGGCCTTATATCACCAATGTCTATGTTCTTCATTGCATTTGACAATTGATCTCCTCTCACATCATAAAGGTTTTAAACTTCATTTTGAGATCCTTTGATTTCATCAAACTCAACATCATGAACTTCTTCCAAGGTGCCATTTGTGAGATTCCAAACTCTATATGCTTTGCTTGTGGTAGAATAACCAACTAAGAACCCTTCATCACATTTCTTGTCAAACTTGCTCAATCTAGTGCCTTTCTTGAGAATATAACATTTGCAACCAAACACTCTAAAGTATGCAATGTTAGGCTTTCTTCCATTTAATAGCTCATATGGTGTCTTCTCAAGCTTCCCATGGTAATAGAGACGGTTGCTACAATAGCATGCCGTGTTGATGGCTTCACTCCAAAATGAATGACTCACATTGTATTCACTAAGCATTGATCTAGCCATATCAATCAAGGTTCTATTCTTCCTTTCAACTACACCATTCGATTGAGGAGTGTATGTTGGAGAGAATTGATGTCCAATACCAAGATCATCACACAAATCCTCAATTCTTGTGTTCTTGAACTCGCTATCATTATCACTTCTAATCTTCTTGATGGTGATTTCAAACTCATTTTGCACTCTCTTGTCAAAAGACTTGAATAGATCATAAACATCACTCTTGTCATAGAGAAAGAACACCCAAGTATATCTTGTGTAGTCGTCCACTATCACAAAATCATACTTGTTGCCACCAATGCTAGTGTATGTTGTTGGCCCAAACAAATCCATGTGTAATAACTCAAATGCCTTAGATGTGCTCATTTCACTCTTGCTAGGATGTGCATTTCCAACTTGTTTGCCGGCTTGACAAGCACTACAAGTTTTATCCTTTTCAAAGGTGACATCTTTCAATCCTCTAACTAAGTCATGCTTTATCAATTTGTTTAATTGTTTCATTCTAACATGACCAAGCCTTCTATGCCACAACCAACCCATACTAGATTTGCTAAGCAAGCATGATGTCAATTGTGTCTCACTATCATTGAAGTCAACCAAGTATAAGCTACCATGTCTAAATCCTTTGAATATCATGTTTGTACCATCAACACTAACAACTTCAACATCATCACTACCAAATATGTATTTGAAACCGAGATCACAAAGTTGTGCTATTGACAATAAGTTGAAGTCCAAGTTCTCAACTAGCAACACATTGGATATGCTCATGTCATTGGAGATAGCAATTTTACCAAGCCCTTTGACCTTGCCTCTCTTGTTATTGCCAAAAATAATAGCATCAAAACCACCATTTTGACTTGTATCAATTGATTTGAACATACAAGAATCTCCGGTCATATGTTGAGTGCACCGACTATCAAGCACCCAATGCCTTCCTCCAGCTTTTATAATTGACCTACAAAATAAGATCAATTCTTTTTAGGTACCCAAACTTGTTTGGGTCCTCCAAGGTTAGTGACCAAGCTCTTTGGTACCCAAATGGATTTTTTCTTTGAGCCCATCCATGGTGTACCAATGAACTTAGCATGAACACCATTAGTACCCTTGATAAGCATATAGAAGGAATCAAGCTTAATTGATGATACTTTAGCATTGGATTTCTTGTTCACGCAATGTTGCTCTGTATGACCAACTTGCTTGCAACTTTTGCAATAGTTACCATTATTCTTCACAAATCGAGTCTTGTGAGGAGCAAAAGTGGCCTTGCCTTTCTTGGGGTTATAGCCCAATCCCTCTTTGCATAAGCCGGTCCTCACCACCATAAGCCTTAGCCAAGGTGTGATTGAGCTCTTTTACCTCCTTCTTGAGATTTTCATTCTCAACTATTAGTGTGGAGTCACAAGTGAAACCATCACTACTAGATGAGGATGATGTAGATGAGCTACATGAAGGGTTAGTGGGAGCAACAACAATAGTCTTATGACAAGATTCATCAATTATATCACAAGATATGCCTATGTTGCAAGTTTTATCTTTCTCAACATTTGTTGGCATGTTTTCACATTTTTCAACTAGAGAGGAATGAGCTTCTGCAAGCTTAGTGTGAGACTTTTGAAGCTTCTTATGGTCTACCTTTAGACTCTCATAAGATGTGAAAGGATCAAGATGCCCAAGAGGGGGAGTGAATTGAGCTTTTCTAAAAATTAATTACAAGAATTAAATCCTACAAGCCAAAGTTCACCCCTAGTGCCTACTAGTGTTCCTTGTGATTCTACCGGTAAAAAGTTTTACACCCTAAGTTCCAATCCTAGTCTAGCATGGCAATTCTAGGAAAGTAAACCAAGCAATGAAAGTAATACAAGAAAGTAAATGCTTAAAAGTAAGGGTTAGGAATACGGCGATGTTTTTCCGAGGTATCGGAGAGTCACCACTCCCCACTAGTCCTCGTTGGAGCACCCGCGCAAGGGTGTAGCTCCTCCTTGATCCGTGCAAGGATCAAGTGCTCTCTACGGGCTGATTCTTTGACACTCCGTCGCGGTGAATCACTCAAAACCGCTCACAAGATGAGTTGGGTCATCCACAAGCTCGTCGGATGATCACCAAACTCTCAATCACCACCAAGCCGTCTAGGTGATGGCGATCACCAAGAGTAACAAGATAGAACTCTCACTTGACCACAACAAGCCTAATGAGAAGGTGGATGCACACTTGCTACTCCCTAGTCACTAATGAGGGATTCTCAAACTTTGATTCTCAAATCACTACCCTTACTAGAGCTCTTGCACTTTCTTGCACTTGAAAGGTGTTTCTCAGCTGAACAAATGAGCAAGAGACCTCTAAAAGAGGTGGAGGGGATGTATTTATATACCCCACAGTCAAATCTAACCGTTACCTGCCAACTCAGCAAAAACGACGTGACCGGACGCGCCGATCGAACGTAACGGTCGAAAAACTGAACGACATCGCTGAGTGACCGGACGCGTCCGGTCGTGCAAGAACCTTACTATACTTTGACCTGATGCTCGATCGCGTCCGATCAGTAATGACCGAACGCATCAGGTCAACAAAGTACCTTATTGGAACGTGACCGGACGCGTTCGATCACTTCCTAGTCGTGTCCGATTATATCTTTTACCCTCTGAGACACGTGTCAACACGATCAATGTGTCTGGTCCTCGCATGAACCGCGTTCGGTCAACTAGGTTGAAATGCAGTGACTGTTAGAACTAACCGGACGCGTCTGGTCGAGACAGAGACTACGTCCGGTCAAGGGTAAACAGCTCAAACGACTTCGAAACGCGATGCAACTTGAACCGAGTTGCTTCCAACTGAACTTTGAGCTTTACCTGAGCTACCTAGTGCTAAGTTTAACAAGTGTGCACCACACCTAAACAAAAGACTCACCTAGGTCAAGCTACTCGGTCATGCCCTCCTTTATAGTACGGCCAAAGGAAAGAAGCAAAGATCCTAATGACTATTCCGGATGTATCTCAACACCTTGACATCTGAAACTAACTGTCCTTAATCTTGTCGTTGATCTTTTGAAAACCAAAATGATTTCCATCAAGGGGCATGAATATCATAGTGCCCAAAGCAGTTATCAACCCCATGACCTAACTTATCAAAGTTTCTGCAAAACACACGTTAGTCATGGTAATAATGCGTTGTCATCAATTGCTGAAACCAACTCTCGGGGCCTAGATGCTTTCAAGATGCCCTAAGCTCATCAAGTTCTTGCATGAGGTTTTTCTTATCCTTAAGCAAGCTCTTGCACTCCTTTCTAGATTCTTTAAAATGTTGAGTGCAATCTTCTAGCATAGTGATTAGTTCATCTTTAGTTAGATCATCATCATCATCACTATCACTGTCACTAGCACTATCATGATCACTCTCATCGTCGGATAATACCTTAGCAACCTTAGCCATGAAGCATGATGGAGTGTCAAATATGGAGCTCTTCTCTTGAATAGCAATACTAGCATGCCCCTTCTTCTTGTAGTCTTCATCATCACTTGAGGAATCATCACTATCCCATGTAGCAATATGAGAATCATTCTTCTTCTTGTGAGAGCTCTCCTTCTTTTCTTGCTTCTTCTTTTGCTTCTTTCTCTTCTTCTTGATAGCATCTTCATCATCACTATCATAAGGACATTTGGCGATGAGATGGTCCTTGCTATGACATCTAAAGCATCTCATAGTTTGCTCATTTTTCTTGGATGAGTTCTTCCTCCTCCTTGAACGATAACCTTTCTTCTTCATGAATTTGTCAAATTGCTTGACAAAGAGAGTCATCTTCTCATCAATGTCATCATTATCACAAGAGCACGAGTCTTCATCACTTGATGATTCAATCTTGGACTTGCCTTTGGATGTGGTGGCTTTGAATGCCACACTCTTTTTCTTCTCTTCATCCTTATTATCACTTTCCTTTTTCTTCTTCTTGACCAACTCCTCTTTCTCATCGTCTTCTCTATACGAGTCATCGGTCATCACTTCTTGAAAGACTTGTTGAGGTGTTGAATCTTTCAAGGTTGTTCTCACAAGCATGGTGATCAATGTGTCAAACCTCTAGGGTAAGCTTCTCAAGAACTTCATAGAGAATTGATTGTCCTTCACTTCCTCTCCAAGTGCCTTAAGCTCATTTACAATGACTTGCAACCTATGAAACATCTCTGGCACACTCTCATCTTCTTGCATTTTGAAGCTAGAGAACTTTTCTTAGAGAATATAAGCTTTGGCGGTCTTGGTGCCTTCGGTCCCTTCAAATGTTTCTTCAAGCTTTGCCCAAGCATCATGAGAAACTTCTATATTCTTCACTTGCTCGAATGTCTTGTCATCTAGTGTCTCATGAAGAGCAATAATGGCAATGTTATAGCATTGTAGCTTCTTTTCTTCAACCGGTGTTGGTGCTTCTAGATTAACAACCTTAAATTTGGTTTCAGTGACCTTCCACACTTCTCTATTGATTGACTTAAGGTGTGCGGTCATCTTAACCTTCCAATACGCATAATTTGTGCCATCAAAGTGAGGTGCCTTCTTGGTGTTATTGATGTGCAAGCTTAATTGAGTCATTTCTTTTTCAGCGTAGGTTGTTAAGCCTTAAATAAATGGTGCCACGGCTCTGATACCACTTGTAAGGTCCAAATGGCTAGAGGGGGGTGAATAGCCTATTTAAATTTTCTACAAGCTTTACTAAACAACAAGTTAGTAAATAAGATGGCGAACCTAATTCTAGCACTAGCTCAACTACTTTTAAGCAAGCCACAAATACAATTCTAGTGCAAGGTTGTGATCTCTAGTTCACACCAACAACGCTAAGTCTCTAAACTAATTACCCCTAAGTGATAAGCTATTCTACTCAAGCTAAACAAGGCAAAGAATAATAAGTAAAGGAGCGACCTTGAAAAGATATACCAACATTGATGAGAAGAGATATGTCTAATGTACCAATCAATCAACGTGATCACATACACAAATGAAATCCTTGGCAATAAGATGACACAAGATTTATTACTGAGGTTCACTTGCTTCCCGGCAAGCTACTCCTCGTTGTGGCGATGCACCCACTTGATGGATTATGAGCTAATCAACTATCAAGAGTTGAACCCTCAGCGGGTGCCGCACATCCACTCACAAGATGGGGATCCTCCAAGCCACGAGCTCCACTAGAGTAGCCAATTCGCGAACTCCCATGGAGAAGGCTCAAGAACCAATCGTAATCGCTTGGTGAGTCTCGAAACAATCTCCAATCACGAGCTCAACACCATCGCTGCTCCAAGCCGTCTAGGGTGTCGGGAAACACCCAAGAGTAACAAGCAATCCACAACAAACTCAAGAATCAAGTGCCACTAGATGCAACTCTTAATGTAATGCACTTGAATCTCACTCAATCTCTCTAGAGTATGCAACCAAGCAAGGAGATGAGTGGAGGGAAAGTTCTCTAGCTCAAAGTGTGACTCAATATCTCAAATGTGCAAGAGAGGACCCCCAAGGGCCAGCCACCTCTTATTTATAGCGAAGGGAAAAGCCACTAGCCATTATACCCTTTACTGGGCAATTTTCGGGGGCGACAGACGCTGCACAGTAGCGTCTATCGCTAAGCCGACAGACGCTACAGGCGCGTCCATCGCTCCGTGCGACGCCATGTGTCCAGTTCATTCGAAAACCAATGATCATGAACAGTACCGATAGACGCATCTGACGTCGGTCGACAGACGTGCCCGTATGCCCGACAGACACGGTCCAGTGACGATGTTTTCGCCCGAGTTCGTCAGACGCGTACGCCGCAAGGCCGACAGATGCGGCGTCGAGCGTCTGTCACTCACGCTCGCACGCGCCCGTGTAGTTCCACAGCGTTAGACGCTGGAACAGTGCACGAGGCCACGTCTGTTGCCTTCGTGACAGCGCGTTTGTCGCGCCCACGCGCACAGGCCGAGCTAGGGTAGCCTGACAAACGCTGACATCAGCGTTTGTTGCTCTCGGCTCACGCATCTGTCGCGTGTATCTCGGCGACACTTCGTCGTTTTCTTGTTCCGCTTGATCGCCCTTGTCACTTATGAGCTACTCTCCATATGTGTATCACTAAAGCACATGTTTTAGCTCATGAAACACTTTCGTGCTTTCACCACCTTTTCAACCTCTGGCGCAATAGAAAATAGGCATTTCATTTCCCCGAAAACGCCAGAACCCCGCCGAGCTTGTGAGCCCCAAACCCCTCACTACTGCTCAAACACCGCCGCCTTAGCAAATGTGCCAACACCATCATGTGAAAATCACCATGTGTATGTGTGTTAGCATTTTCACAATCATTTTCAAGGCGATATGTTAGCTCTCTTGACTAGATCCTAATGCATATGCTCAAGAAGATGACCTAGTAGCACTTGATCCATGAGCTAACCGTGATTGCCCCTCTTGATAGTCGGCTATCAATCCTAAACCCGGTCAATCACTTCTCTACTCATCTTATACCAGCAAAAGTGAACCCTATGATTATATCTTTGCCTTGATCACTTAGTTCGGTGTCCATCTCCTCATGCTTGATCACCATGACCATCATTTCATGTCCATGCACCATCTCTTTGTGATCTTGTGGCCACCACTCCATGCCACATGCACCTTCATCACATGTGTTGCTTATGCCTAACTTAAACCACTTAACACATGGCATTAGCAACTTGGTGTCATTAATTACCAAAACCAAACTTGGGCTTTCAACCGGCCGGTCTTCTAGGTGGCGCGCTTGTGGCAAGGCTTGCACACTGCTCCGTCTAGTAGGCCCTGCCGGGTGCACAAGCCCACGGCGGTGGCGATGCCTAGCACACGGGCGGCATGGCCCCGGACGGAGCTCACATCTGCACGGCGGAGGCACAAAGCACAGCGGCGCAGCCTCGAGGGTGCACGCACAGCTCGCGACGGCGACGATCGGACTCAGGAGCCCGAGCGGTGCACCCAGCCGACGACAGTGCCTCAACTTATGGCGGCAGCGCCCTCAAGTGCACGCGCGGCAGCGGCGGCCTATTGCTCGCATGGCCCAAGCCAGCAGCGACGACCAGGTCTAGATCACCAGGTATGAGCCACAGAGGTGCACTCTCTGATGGTGATGCTTAGGTTAGGGTTCTTGATTTGGGGAGAAAATTAGGGGATTTTGATTATGGTTGTTTATTTGATTCAATCCCCTCCTTCTAAATGCTTAACTCTTTTTAGTTTGGTGGAAAACACCCTTAATCACAGAAAATTAAACTAATCCGAGAATGATTGCTTAGATTGATTCTTAATTTGACTGAACGTGATAAACAATGAACCCTAACACCGTAATTACTTAGTCTAATCATAAACTTATCCTTAGACCACCTCTAATTAAGATCTAATTACTTACTGATAGCATAAATACGGATCTAATCTGATGCTTAGATTGCATAAACATACACTGAAACAAAACTAAATATGCATATAACATATAATATCGATCTTAATTTAAACTTAATTGCATCTAATCTGACTCGGCCAAAACTAATCTAATTTAATCTAATCAACGTAATAGAGGTATAAAATAGATTAAACTCTGGCTTAGGATCATCAATCATGTAAGGTCTAAGTAGGCTCTGATACAAATTGTTGAATTAGAACTTAGTCTAACAGGATCTTAACTTAGCCTAAACATGATCACTAACTCATCTTAATACGAAAACTAATCTTAGATACTAACCAGAGCCTGGGGATGACATCTGTGTCATTGGAGATGTGATGGAGTTGATGTAGATGAAGTAGGTGTACTGATCTTCACCAATTGAGAGTTAGTACTCTCTCTTGATGAAGAGCTTGTGTAGATTTACAGCAACATAACGTTGATGTGGGAGACGACGTTCCCAAACCCTCCAGCGCTTTAGTGACCGGTTGTGTGATTTGTTTTGACGTGGATGGAGCCGCCAGGGGCGTTTCCTCATACTTATATATGTGTTGTGGGCCAGAGGGTCGAACCCTAAAAGATCTAAGGGTTACCGCTGATCATGGCAGGTCTAATCTATTGGATATGTATGGCAGGTGGACCAGAAACTTAATTAATAATTAATCCCATAATTGATATCAGGATTAGCCGAGATCACATTCCAACAGCGCGGAGGCCGGCAGCGATGGCCTCATGGCTCCTAGCGACGCCCATCCACGCCTGGCACTCCACGCCCATCTGCCCCGTCGCTATCCGCCCCACGACGAACACCAGCGCCCTCGCGTGCCTCTGCCACGCCGCCTCTAGCGCCGCACGCATCCTCTCGCTCTGCACAACACCCACCGAACAAGAACCGTATATAGCAAATCAGACACCATTCCACGAAATCAGCAAGTCGATTCGGATCAATGTGAGCACGTACCTCGATTCCTATTAGCGCGTCGATCTCCCTCCCACTCCCATTTGTGGACGCTGCTGCGCCGGAGCCCATCACGTTCCTGGCTATCATTGGTAGTTGCACCAACCCCTCTATCACCGCCGGGAGCAGAACCAAGCGTTGATCCTCCGAAAGACCCCTGGCCTGCCCCATGCGCGCCTGTCGACGGCAAAAAAATGAACTCGTCGTCGGCACACGCAACAAGCCGAGAGAAACCGCGTGGAGCAGATCTCGAGCTCTCTCCGGACATAGTAGGACGCCGGACCGGGCGGTCGTGACCGTGTGATTGATAAGGAGAGAAAGGTAATCAATAATTTAAGGTGGAACATGTCAGTATTGCTCCAGACAATTCCAAACGTGCGGCTAGATAGCTGATTCAATAAGGCTATCAACTAAAGAGTCGATATCCAGCATGTTCATGATACAAGATATTGAAAACAAACACTATTGGCAATTATCAGATATTAATGACAGAAAATCAATACCAATGATCATAAAACATGCTAGAACATAGTAGAGAGTTGATATGAGTGAAAGCATTTGCATTGACTATACCCTGTATTTGCTTAAAGATCAGGACAAGAACAAGTATAATAACAAAAGCCAATATATATGCAATGGCCGGGCTATCGGCAAAATAGCCAATTCCAGGATAACAGATACATAACACATGATCAATCACTCGTCCAGTATAAATAAATCTACAAGCTCCTTAAATCTAACCTATCATCATAACAGAGGGGGTCGAGTGGATCGAAGATGGCCATGATAATGATAACAAATTAAACTTTTAAAGCATGTAAATCTATCCATACTTAGGCAAGATTATGAGCATGTGCTATGGGCATGAAAGCATAGACAACCGGCCGAGAGGCCGATTTAGGTAACTTTTATCGTACAACACACGAACACTCAACCACCAACGCATAGATAGATCTATGAACCAACCAAACCCAATTTATGGCACTATCAATAGGTCGACCGAATCGATGTAGCATTGATAGTAGAATGGCAAACTACAAGTCTAGTGATCTATGAACCTACTTATGTTTTGATGGAGTCATGGACGTGTGCCATACACGTGAAAGCTCAAGCTATCATCTAAAGTAGCTGATAGAGACATAGCGAGTGGATGACGTCATAGCCCCCTTAACGAGTGGATCCATTAACCATCAAAACCCGATCTAGTGCGCTACCAACAGGTTGGTAACAAAGACAACAAACCGGAGATCGATGACTAGTGAACCTATTCCTTAATGAAGACAGGGCCCCAAACGCTCACTATGTCCAATCAAGATCAAGATAAAACGGTCGATAAAGCGGGATCTAACGTCAAAGAGTGGATTTTAGCATGAAACAATCAAAGCCGATAGATCAAAAGATGTAGACCGAGAAATCTTTAATCTAGATCAAGCAATTGGTGATATTGTGCTGAATAGTAAACTATTTAACACAATATCGATAACTAATCCATATCGCTACTCATAAGAGATCGACTGAATTGTTGCAGCGTTACAAATAATAGTATAGATCGATAACTAACTTATACCAAACTAGCAAGAGGTCGGCTAGACCGATGCAACCTCACAAGCAAAGTATAAGTCGTGACGGTACTTACAACAAACCAGAGGTTGCCCGAACTAATGCAGCCCTGCTTGCTAGAGGAACTCGCCGGAATCTACTCTACTTCTACTCCTAAGGGGCCACGAGGCCAAAAAAGGTAAAGGTACTATTTTGATTTGATGTGTGGATGTTCATTACAATAGCCGGGGTTCATTATTTATACCCAAGACTTGACTACGACTCCTGGTTGAACAAGACCGATCACAAAACTTGGAAAATCCCTAAATTAAGATAACTTGGACTCCAAACTTCCCCTTCTATAGAGTCCGGCGTGTCTCCCTGCTCCTAGTCGATGCCATTCTCATTGCCGGAGTCTTTTTGAAATGGCGATGATATTGAAATCCTAGCTGATTCTAATCAGCGTCTTGGCTAGCCAATTTCGTATTCATTATGGCTTTCTTCGGTACACTCTGAATTATGGGGCCTCATGCAACGGACCAAATTTTGGTGTCAACAGCGCCCGCTTCCTCGGCAAGAAACCGTAGCCAAAGTTAAACTCGCTGCCTGGGAAGTCGCTGAGCAGCGGCTTGTCCCCGATCATGACCGTCGGCGATGTTGGCACGCACTCGGTGTGCTCGTCCAAGAACAGGGAGCTGCCCCTCGATAGGAAGTAGTCGTGGGAGTGGTGCCGCGCTTGCATGGCCATGGCAAACAGGCCACGCAAGAGGGAACATACGCAAGGAAGAACTTTAAAGTGTGGGCAAGTGAGAATGAATATGGGTACGATGTACTAATGGTTGCAGGCACGGCAGCTATATACAGAGCAGAGCGAAGGTTAGGGTTAGGGAACCAATGAGCGACCGTGGGCGTTGGGAGTTTTAAAATTCCACCACCTAAACTGTACGGGAAAGACTAGCGCCCTGACATCCGGACGGTGGCGTACGCCTAGGCGCCCGCGTCTGCTCTGCTCTGGTTGCTCGGCCCACGCATGCAGTCCATTTTCCCACGCCGTTTGCGCGGCCACGCATGGCCCACGCCGCCCCGAACATCACCAGCATCGAGAAAGAGGGGAGGGGCGGCGGATGCCCAGCTGGCGCCGGGAGGAGGAGACACCGAGGCGTGGCAACGAATAGCGAGGAGGGAGATGCAACACCTGATCTACTTTTGAAACATCCAGATGCAACACTTGCAATATACGTCTGAAGGCAGATGAAACACTTAAAATAGGCATCTGAAACACTTATAAAAATACCTAAAAAATACTTGAAAACCATGTAAAATATACACAACATTCAGATAAAAAACACTTGCAACATATGTGTGAAACATATGCAACATCCAAATAAACATACTTGCAATATACATCTGGACAAACAGTTGAAATATTGGGAACAAAAACTTGCAACATATGTGTACAACCATTGTAACATATGCAACATCCACATGAAACACTTACAACATCCAGATGAAACATCTAAAATACTTGAAACATACTCTTGTAATATGCGTTTTCAGCGTGCAATATCACCTTGCCGCTTGGACGAATCACAGAGCTCGACGCCGATACGGAGATTAGCGGTGGTGCATGAAGCTCACGGGTGCGCCCCTGGATGAGGACCTGCTCGGCAGCCTAGGTGAGCACCTGCACGAGGTTAGGTTAACTCAAGAGTTCGTTCTAAGAGTCTTTTGCTACCATGGACGACGACATCTAAGACACTAACTACTTTTATTATGGCTTATCTTATCTCCTTCCCCCTTCTCGTTTCCTTTCCCTTTTCCCGTCACGCTACCCTTCTTGTCGTTGTCATCATGCGGCTCGTAGGCTACTCCAAAGGGATCTGTAGCTGTAGAAATGGTTTTGAACTCCCAAACATCAAGAAAGATAGACGGCAGGAGAGGCGTTGTGTTGCAGCTTCCCCGAGATTATCACCGCCCTTGAATTATATGATCAATCACCTTCAAATCATATGATCCTCTGCGTCTACGTGGAAGTCCGTTGACTTGACCACTCCACTCTCAAATTATATTTATTCACTCGTAGCACATCTGCTTGATTTCTTGTTGACTCAGAACTACATACTTGCGTTTGCTTACCTTTTTTGTTGCATCAGAACTACCTGCCTTTAAGTACTCATGATTGTAGAGCGAGCTTTGGAGCAGAGATCACGATATGCAATGCCATAGCTGTTCATAAAGGTCAGACCACCAGTGACATTAACAGCAATGCAGACCGTGCCTCTTGAACGGACTTGTTTCGCTACCACCAGTTCGATTCTCCTGTGATTTGCTATTCATATGTTGTGACTGTTTCTCCTCTTCGTCCTTTGAACTACTCTCTATTGGTAATTGCGTCGTATACAGATTCCTTTTCGAGCTCCTGGCTCCAGAGATCACGCGAGAGCCGGTCCAAGCGTCGCTGCCATCAGCGATGAAAGTGGTACGGATATTTATTCGTCCGTCCGTTCGACCGAACAAATATGAACACTAAATGGATAGTTAACCGGATATTTGCATATTTTTTCCGGATACGGATAGTAAAACGGATATCTTAAGCGGATATCGAATTCGAATGTAATATCATTATTATCCACGGTATCGGATAATCCGAAAAAAAAAATCGGATATATCCGACCTATATATACCGGATATTATCCGGATTGAGCCGGCCAGCAAATCAATGTGTTTCATGGTGTGCCCCTCATTTTATAGCTTGCTTCCTCCACGCTCCGCTCTCCGTAGCCGATGTGGGACAAAAGCTTTGCCTCAACAAAGGTGAGTCCTTCAAGCAGTGATGCACAGGCTGACAGGCTCAAACGCCACAGCCCACAGACAACGGCCACTGGACAGCCCAACAGCCAACGTGAAACCCTCGACACTTTGGCAAACGCAGTCAAGGTGTCCGCACTCCGCCGCAGAAGCTCCTGCGGTCGCGCCGCCGGCTGTCACTCGCAAATCGCAATCGCAAGCAAGCAACACTAGCCCCGCCCCTCTCCACTCCACGCATCTCGGGTTAATCGGATCCGCGCCGACGTCTGAAGAAGTGGACGCAAGAGCAAGAGGAGGAATGAAGCTGCTGTGAAGTACTCTTGGGCGTCGTCCGTTGGGTTGTGTCCGGCCAGCCACTGCCACAGCTCGCCACAGCCACAGATCAGGTAAAGCCTCTCTTCTCCTCTACTCCAAGTCTCCAACTCATCCTAGGGTAGTGTACTGACTCAGTAGGTTTTCGATTTAATAAGCTTCTAGCCTTCTACAGTATAATGTCGGGCTCACGATTGTTGTTTTTTTCCTTTGAATATGTTGGATTTATTTAGGATGGCTGCTGGTAGTGCAAGTGAGAGTGTATGTGCAAGCACGGGAGCATCCCCTGCTGCTGCTCCGGTTGGCACAGGTGAATCAGCACCTAACCCTCTACCACGTGCTACTCTGGCATTGAAAGAAACAACCACGATTGCTAGAGGTGGAGGTGCTGCCAATGTTGTCATTATCAATGAAGAGACTAGAGAAGATGGAACTTATAGTGCGGGAGTTGAGCCTTCTGCAAAGAGACAAAAGAAGAGTACCTCGGAGGTTTGGAATTTTTACACCAAGATCATAGAGACACACAGGAGAGATGATGGAACGACAGAGATACGAGTTTGGGCGAAATGCAAGTAGTGCACTTACAAGACTCGTGGTGAGTCCAATAAGGGAACAACAGTCCTTTGGAATCATGTGAATGCAAAGCACAACGTAAAGAAAGGGCAGCAGCAACTTAAATTTGAAAAGAGTGAAGGTAAAGATAAAGTTGAGACTTATAAATTTGATCCTGAAGTTAGTCTAAAAAAGTTCTATGAAGCAGTGGTTATGCATGAATATCCCTTTATGATGGTTGATCATGAGTTCTTTGTTGATTTCATCAAGTCTTTGCGCCCTAACTTTTCATTCAAGAGCCGTATAACCACTAGGAAAGCGATACTGGACATTTATGCGGCCGAAAAGAAGAAGTTGTTTGACCAACTTAAAATTGTATCTTGTCGGTTTTCTGCAACTATGGATATGTGGACTTCTAGGCAAAACAAAGGCTACATGTGCATCACAATTCATTGGATTGATGATAACTGGCAAATGCAAAAACGGATAGTGTGTCTCCCTTTTGTTAAAGGGCAACATAAAGGGATTGTACTGGCAAGTGAATTTATCAAGGGAATCATGTCTTGGAACCTAGAAAAGAAATTATTTGCACTGACCCTAGACAATGCTTCCAACAATAACAAATGTGTGATATCAGTTGTTAAGGAGCTTAATAAACTTGCTAAGCTGCAGAAGTCTCCTCCTTTGATATGTGGTGGTGTTTTCTTCCATGTAAGGTGTTTATGTCACATATTAAATTTAGTTGCTCAAGATGGATTGAAGGTGATTGGATCTGCAGTTAAAAATATTAGAGCTATCATTGTTATTCTAAAGAACTCCACATTGCAGTGGGAGGAATTTCAAAAGTATGCTGACTCTTTGAATTTGAATAATAAATCTGGCCTACCATTGGATGTTCCTACAAGATGGAACTCAACATATGATATGTTAAGTCATGCTATTTATTATAAGAGTGCTTTTGATAGGCTTGTCTACTTGCACAATGATAAATATAAGCATTGTACTCCTTCACATGATGAATGGGAGATGGCTGCATCTTTTTGCAAGTGTTTGAAGCTCTTTAATGAGGCTACAGTGTTGTTTTCTGGAACTCAGTATCCAACAGCAAATCTGTTTTGGTTGAAGTTCTGTCAGATTAAGGTAGCAATTACAGAATGGTGTGCAAGTGCTGATATACTTATTGCTTCTATGGCTCAGGCCATGCAAGAGAAATATGATAAGTATTGGAAAAAGTCCAACATTGCCCTTGATGTGGCAGTTTTCCTTGATCCTAAGTACAAGAAAAGGTTGATAGAATATTTCATGAAAAAGATTTACAATGCCGACAAGGCTGCTGCTGAACTTAGTCTGGTCATGGATGTTGTGAAACGATTGTTTGAAGCTTACTTGTCTAGTACACCGAGTCAAGCCTCAAAGGCTAGTGCACAATCTGAACCTATTTTGGCTCCAGCTCACACATCAGGATCTGGGGAAAATGCTGATATTGAAGAATTTTTGTATGAGGACGAAGTGAATCGTGGTGAGGAAAATGAGCTGGATAAATACATGGCTGAGAAACCATGTCGATGGGTTGATCCTAGTGGTAATGGTGCTGAATTTGACATACTATCATGGTGGAAAACAAACCAAGCAACATATCCTATTCTCTCACGCCTTGCTCGTGATGTGTTGGCTGTCCAAGTGTCTACTGTTGCTTCCGAATCAGCTTTCAGTTGTAGTGGGCATATTGTTAATAAATTCCGCACTCGTCTTGATCCTGAGATTGTCGAGGCACTAGTTTGTTCAAAAGATTGGGGCCTTGCATCTAAGAAAGGTAACACTAAATTGTTTATATAACTTGCAACTGCAACTTTTTTTTTTTGACTTATGACTTTATGTGGCCATGCCATTTTCAGATCGCAACTATAAGATAGGATCAATTCTTGAAGACTTTTGTGATACTGTCTCCACTCTAGCAGATGAGGTTTGTAATTTTATTTTCAATTTAGTATTGTTAGTGTGTGACCTGCACATATTACCTCCAGGCCCCAGGTGTTGATTTGCACTACATTTTGTAGGCTGAGAACCAGGCTGCTGAAGAAGGTTGTAGCGACGCCGAGGACCATGAGGACAGCGACGTGGATGACATGGACGGTTGGATTTGGACTATTGAAGATTGAAGATGGACGGCTGGTTGTTGCCTTGATGGCTGATGCACTCTTTAGTGTTTTGATGTGATCTCTGGATCACTGGATGTTTATGTAGCTGCACTTTGAAAAGTTCTATGACTCTAAGAGCTTGTGACTGACTCAAGCATGTGACTAATGAACCTGTCGAGTGATGCTTGTGCTAAGTCCTGTACTCCTATGAATTTGAGTGATGTGTATGATATATTATATATAAAATATTCGGTGATGCTTGCCGTCTTAATCTAAGCTGTGGTTTTTTAAATAATCCAAGACATAGCTTACACCGTGTTGTTTTCTACTAAAAAGGAATGGCCAAAATACATGCCAAATAATAAAAATTAAGGACTGGAATTTGATTTTTTTTCCAAATGACCTCGAATCTCATATAGATTGGAATTTTTACATAGCTCATTTTTCCATTTGAGAAAGTTTTATCAAACACTAGTCACAAATTCTTGAATCTCATATAGACTTTCTAAAACTATGTCACACACTTGTGAAATTTAAACTATATTTTGTTCAAACTTTATCAAATGAAAAAATGGCCTATATAAGGATTGTAGATCTTGATGAGCTGAACAAACTTGGTATTCAAAACTTTTCAATTGGAGACAATCTAGGGTTCCGAAAACTAGTTTGTAGGCGTCAAAATTTAAAAATCATAAACTTGAACCATACAAACTATCTCAAATGGAAAGTTGACCAAAACAACAATTGTAGATCTTGATGATCTGAACAAACTTGGTATTCAAAACTTTTCAATTTGAAGTCATTTAGAGTTCATAATACTAGAGTCAAAGTGTTATTTTTTTATTTGACCAAATTTGACTTGGTCAAACTTGCTCAAATGAGACACTAAATGACCTCAGATGAAAAAACTCTGAATACCAAGTTTGATCATCTCAGCAAGATCTACAATTTTTACATAGCTCATTTTCTCATTTGAGAAAGTTTTATCAAACACTAGTCACAAATTCTTGAATCTCATATAGACTTTCTAAAACTATGTCACACACTTGTGAATTTTGAACTACATTTTGTTCAAAATTTCTCAAATGAAAAAATTGCCTATATAAGAATTGTAGATCTTGACGAGCTGAACAAACTTGGTATTCAAAACTTTTCAATTTGAGACAATCTAGGGTTCCGAAAACTAGTTTGTAGGCATCAAAATTTAAAAATCTTAAACTTGAACCATCCAAAATATCTCAAATGGAACGTTGACCAAAACAACAATTGTAGATCTTGATGAGTTGAACAAACTTGGTATTCAAAACTTTTCAATTTGAAGTCATTTAGAGTTCATAATACTAGAGTCAAAGTGTTATTTTTTCATTTGACCAAATTTGACTTGGTCAAACTTGCTCAAATGAGACACTAAATGACCTCAGATGAAAAAACTCTGAATACAAAGTTTGATCATCTCAGCAAGATCTACAATTTTTACATAGATCATTTTCCCATTTGAGAAAGTTTTATCAAACACTAGTCACAAATTCTTGAATCTCATATAGACTTTCTAAAACTATAACACACACTTGTGAATTTTGAACTACATTTTGTTCAAAATTTCTCAAATGAAAAAATTGACTATATAAGAATTGTAGATCTTGACGATCTGAACAAACTTGGTACTCAAAACTTTTCAATTTGAGACAATCTAGGGTTCCGAAAACTAGTTTGTAGGCATCAAAATTTAAAAATCTTAAACTTGAACCATCCAAAATATCTCAAATGGAACGTTGACCAAAACAACAATTGTAGATCTTGATGAGTTGAACAAACTTGGTATTCAAAACTTTTCAATTTGAAGTCATTTAGAGTTCATAATACTAGAGTCAAAGTGTTATTTTTTCATTTGACCAAATTTGACTTGGTCAAACTTGCTCAAATGAGACACTAAATGACCTCAGATGAAAAAACTCTGAATACAAAGTTTGATCATCTCAGCAAGATCTACAATTTTTACATAGATCATTTTCCCATTTGAGAAAGCTTTATCAAACACTAGTCACAAATTCTTGAATCTCATATAGACTTTCTAAAACTATAACACACACTTGTGAATTTTTAACTACATTTTGTTCAAAATTTCTCAAATGAAAAAATTGCCTATATAAGAATTGTAGATCTTGACGATCTGAACAAACTTGGTACTCAAAACTTTTCAATTTGAGACAATCTAGGGTTCCGAAAACTAGTTTGTAGGCATCAAAATTTAAAAATATTAAACTTGAACCATCCAAAATATCTCAAATGGAAAGTTGACCAAAACAACAATTGTAGATCTTGATGAGTTGAACAAACTTGGTATTCAAAACTTTTCAATTTGAAGTCATTTAGAGTTCATAATACTAGAGTCAAAGTGTTGTTTTTTCATTTGACCAAATTTGACTTGGTCAAACTTGCTCAAATGAGACACTAAATGACCTCAGATGAAAAAACTATGAATACCAAGTTTGATCATCTCAGCAAGATATACAATTGTTACATAGCTCATTTTCCCATTTGAGAAAGTTTTATCAAACACTAGTCACAAATTCTTGAATCTCATATAGACTTTCTAAAACTATGACACACACTTGTGAAATTTGAACTGCATTTTATACAAATTTTCTCAAATGAAAAAATGGCCTATATAATAATTGTAGATCTTGACGAGCTGAACAAACTTGATATTCAAAACTTTTCAATTTGAGACAATCTAGGGTTCCAAAAACTAGTTTGTAGGCATCAAAATTTAAAAATCATAAACTTGAACCATCCAAACTATCTCAAATGGAAAGTTGACCAAAACAACAATTGTAGATCTTGATGAGTTTAACAAACTTGGTATTTAAAACTGTTTAATTTGAAGTCATTTAGAGTTCATAATACTATAGTCAAAGTGTTGTTTTTCCATTTGACCAAATTTGACTTGGTCAAACTTGCTCAAATGAGACACTAAACTATCTCAGATGAAAAAACTCTGAATACCAAGTTTGATCATCTCAGCAAGATCTACAATTTTTACATAGCTCATTTTCCCATTTGAGAAAGTTTTATCAAACACTTGTCACAAATTCTTGAATCTCATATAGACTTTCTAAAACTATGTCACACACTTGTGAAAATGAACTACATTTTGTTCAAACTTTCTCAAATAAAAAAATGGCCTATATAAGGATTGTAGATCTTGATGAGCTGAACAAACTTGGTATTCAAAACTTTTCAATTTGAGACAATCTAGGGTTCCGAAAACTAGTTTATAGGAGTCGAAATTTAAAAATCCCAAATTTGAACCGTCCAAACTATCTCAAATGGAAAGTTGACCAAAACAACAATTGTAGATCTTGATGCGTTGAACAAACTTGGTATTCAAAACTTTTCAATTTGAAGTCATTTATAGTTCATAATACTAGAGTCAAAGTGTTGTTTTTTCATTTGACCAAATTTGACTTGGTCAAACTTGCTCAAATGAGACACTAAATGACCTCAGATGAAAAAACTCTGAATACCAAGTTTGATCAACTCACCAATATCTACAATTGTTACATAGCTCATTTTCCCATTTGAGAAAGTTTTATCAAACACTAGTGACAAATTCTTGAATCTCGTATAGACTTTCTAAAACTATGTCACACACTTGTGAAATTTGAACTACATTTTGTTCAAACTTTCTCAAATGAAAAAATAGCATATATAAGGATTGTAGATCTTGATGAGCTGAACAAACTTGGTGTTCAAACGTTTGAGACAATCTGTATCTTTATCTTATTTATTGCTTTACTCTTTAGTCTTTCGGCTTAATCTAGATGGATTATGGACTCATAGAGTGGTGTAATGGTTTGCGCATGAATGATATATATATATATATATATATATATATATATATATATATATATATATATATATATATATATACTATATATATATACTGCTTTTACTCAATATCTGAATAGATATTTGTATCCGACCTTCTCCGAATCCGATTCATACCGTATTCGATACTTATTATTCGTATCCGTAACCGAGTCAATCCGTATTCGTATATGTATCCGAACGCTATCCGTGTCCGAATCCGAATCCGAACAAAAATATAAAAACAAATATAATATAAGTGATATCCGTTCCTATCCGATCCGTTTTCATCCCTCGCTGCCATGGAACTCGTCCGCGCTGAGCTCTACCGTGGCAGAATAATAATTTAACGGCCGATAACAGTCCATAAACGCTCAGCATTGCTGCATGGCCTATAGCTGGATTAGCTGCGTGCTAGCGAACGACAAGATACAGTTAAGGATGTGAGATGCCCTGCAGGCCGCGGAGCCGGCTCATGAATGTTCAACAACTAGTGGAAAGCGCGCGCCCCTGCGCGCGAGTGCAAAAGAACATAGTTAGGTTCATTCATGGATGATTCACATGTTTAACCATAGGAGTTGTTGGCGATTTACATAAGGTACGATGATCGCTGGATATGTACAACCTGCATAAGTGTAGGCACAAGATAAAAATCTTGCTGTTTAACCAAGGAGCATAGGAGGCTGTAACTTTCCCTTTTTTTTGGATGTGGTTCTCGGTCACTGGAAGTCCATGGATACTTTGTACAGTCGCCACCTCTCATTAATCCGTTGCAGCCTCACATAAGAAGAAAGGGCACTGATGATCAGTTGGAAGAAAGGAGTAGAGCTGAATTGCAACCACACAGTGAGACGATGGGAGCAATTTTTTTTGTAGCAAAAAAAAAAACCAGTACACTGACACTAAAAAGAGGTGTGGAGAAATAGTTTGGTTGCAAGGAAGTGTGCCTCAACAATGTTTTAAGCTATTAATATTATCTTAGATGATAACGGTAATCTGAATGTAGCTTCTTGTTTGCCTGTTTGAGCAGGAAGATATTTTTTTTGGAAGCAAGTAGGTAGAAGTTAGTATAGTTTTACAGTACTATATTGTGACAACAGAAGTAGGCCGATGAGTTTAGTGTATGGCTTAAAAAGTGGAATTTAAAGAGGAAAACAATAACAAAAGTGCATAGTATAGAACTGCACTTGTAAATCTAGACATACCATCAATGCAGTAGTAAGTATTGAACACAATAAGCATACTTGCGGAGTGACCTACAAACCGCTATCTATTTGTAAGTTGATGTACCTGCTTTACTTGGTATGGAAATGTTTACAAATCACATTGTAACAGAAGGCATGAGATGTGTGCATAGTGCAGAAATAAACGAATGGAGTCCCTTCATCTTGTAACTAACAAATCACATTGTTTTCATTTTCATTTCATGGAAAAGGTCAGGCGTGGCGAAAAACATACCTTTACACATGTGTCGTCGTCACTAAGCATGAATTATGAGGTTTCGTGTAGGGGGGCCTTCAGCATGAGCAGCAGGAACACAGCTATCAATTGTCAAAGAGAGCTGTTAAATACACAACATGGTAGTATGTAGTTAGACAATAAAGGTTTGGTTTAAGGAGAGGATAACGATGCGTTAGGCACACAGAGGAAAGGCAAGTATGAACCTGTAAGGGGCCAGCAGCTTAGGAGAGGTTGCCGGTGTGGGAAGAAGCGGCTTCATGGTCAATGTGGGAAGTCGATCATGTGTTTTTTGGTGAGATGCTGATCCAGCCCGCCTTGGTAGCATCCATCAAACATTCAGAGATCAAGGTTCAGATGCAGGGGAACAAACAAGGAATTATTCTGCATAGGAAATGTCTCATAATGATCAGGCAAACCTACAGCAACTGCATGTCCACCAGGTAACAAATGTGGAGAAAAAAATCAATCTTCGAATGTAGTAAATAGTAAACAACAAAGATGAAGCATAAATAAGGTAGGGGAAGTGCCCATATCCATCCGTACCTGGTGGCTGGGTTTCGGTGCAGGGGGAGAGAGGCGACGAGGAGGCAAACTTAGACCAACCTCACGCTCAGCAGGTAACAAATCCGGGAAATCATTCTCTGAATCTAGAAACATATTTAAGGACATCATGTGCAGCTGTCTTTGTTTTCATTTTTATTTCATCGCAAAGGCCAGGCATGGTCAAGAACATACCATTAAACATGTGTCATCAGGAAGCATGGCCTATGATCCTTCGTGTACGTGGCCTCCTTCAACATGAGCAGCAGGGCCTAGAGCACACTATCAATTGTCAAAGACAGCTGTTAAATACACAACCTGTTAGTATCTAGTTAGACAGCGCAGGCCTGCTTGAAGGAGAGGATAACGATATAAAGAATACACATTCATAAGATCCTGCATCTGTACATATAGGCAACTATATATAATGCAACACAGAGATATAAGCTAGATCTGCAAGAAGCCAAAACTAATCCGTGATAAGTTAAGAATGTAGAGGAAATAAATCACCCTGTGGGTAAGGTAAAAGCGTAGAGCAAATAAATCACCTTCTGGCCAGGTGCAGGGAGTCCAGGACTGCTTAAGGGCCACTTGGTGTAGCATGTAAGCTGAGGTCAACTTTAAAATTGGTTGTGGTTGACCATATGATGGTACTTGTCATGTCTTAAAAATCTATTTGTGTTGCAACGATAAAAAAAGTAAGAAATTTTTCAATCAAGACAGGATTCTTAGGGGTCTCAGCAACGCGTCAATCATCATTTGTTCATCAACCTGGAGCTTCAAGGCATGTTGAGAAATGGGTTACTCTCAGAAATCGCATTATGTAAATAACATGACATGCCCAGTACCTCACAAGCGAATCAGCATCAGACCATACGCTAGAGCAAGGGATACGAAATTTTCATCACATGCTAAATAGGGGTGTGTGTGGGGGGTGATGGCAAACGACAAAATGCCGAGAACATCAGATCATAGGAAATGAGGAATGCATCACATGAATCAACAAATGCCTCAAGGCAATGAGGAAGAGAGAGATTGTGTGCCGGCAGGCGTATGGAAGCTAAGCACATGGACCGTAACAGTAGGGCACCGGTAGAGGAAAACCAGAGACGCCTCATGGAGATCAGACGGCCCAAATCTTCTTTCCCAATGTGGATGGCCTGGTTGCTGGGGAACATGTTCCCAATTGAGTAAATTGGAGGCATTAAATGGAGATCGAACGAGTGAATTTTTTTACTAATGTGGATGGCCTTGTTACCCAGCATCAGGTTCCCAATTGAAGAAGAGAAAAATGCGAAAAAGGCAAGAAAGGGTATCAGGGAGAAAAGTATGAACCAGCAACAGAAACAAGAATAATAGCACATAGACGAAAGGAAGACGAAGCAACACTGGGAAGGCACGGTCAAAATAATCTTAAAATAATGTAGTGCAACAAAAGGGCGTAGTAATTAAGAGTAAAAAATGCTCATACAACAAAGATGAGGAGCAGAGATGTATGAAAACAGTACATCGAAGCGATTAACAGGAAGGTATAAGAGAAGGGAAAGAGGTTAATCACACTGTGGCTAAGTTAAGAACGTAAAGCAAATAAATCAGCTTCTGCCGAGGTACAGGGAGCCCAGGACTGCCTAAGGGCCACCTTTTGCAGCATGTAAGATGAGGTCAACTTAAAAATTGTTTTTTTGTTGACCATATGATGGTACTCCTTATGACTTAGAACTCTATTTCTGTTGCAGCAATGAAAAAGGGAAGATCTTTTTTTTTTCAATGAAGACAGGATTCTTAGAGGCATCAGTAATCTGTCAATCATCATCTGTTCATCAACTTGGAGCTTCAAGGCATGTTGACAAATGGGCTACTCTCAAAAACTGTATAATGTAAATAACAGGACATGCCCAGTACCTCACAAGCGAATCAACATCAGATTATATCCTTCAGCAATGGATACCAAATTTTCATCACAGGCTGAATAAGGGGGAAAATGGGAAACGACTAATGCCAAGATCATCAGATCATAGGCAATGAGCCACACATCACATGAGTCGACAAATGCTTGAAGGCAATGGAGAACAGTAACATATGGAATCCCAAAAAATGGAACACCAGAACAAAGAGGCTATGAGTAAGCAATAGGTCCACCAGGAAACGAAGTTGAGTTGAGGAAAAATAACATTGCAGGAATATAGTGCCTGGAAAGAAAGAACAAAGAAGCTATGAGTAACCAATGGATACGACAGCAATAGATACAGCGGGAAAGGGAGTTCAGTCGAGGAGAAAGAATACTGCAGGAGCATAGCGCCTGTCAAGTACTTGTTATAGTCTTGTTAGGAATCAATAACAGGAGACCGAGGAATAATTTGCCCATTGGCTGAAACGGGACTTTTATTAATCAATCAAAAAACAGTAAACATCACGACACCAGGCGCATAGTAATAGTTGGTTTAGCGAACTGGGAAGTGTGTAGCATGCAGTTTGTGTATAGTAAGAGGCATGCCATGAGAGCAGACAACATTATGCTAATATTATCGAAACATTACTAAAACTTTTAATGATATTCACTACCATCATATCTGAAATTTACGAATCTGTAAGCCATATACAGGACTGTGGTGAAAAACAGAACTCAATTTGTGAGGACTCAAAAGTTTTTATACTACAGGTAGCGTAATTCAGAGTATGCGTAGATACGTGGATATATTGGACTCCAAGTATTAATCTAAAAAGTATGTCAATAAAAGAAACATAATGTGACTCCATAATTATGGGAAGATGGCCTAGAAACCAAGCGCACCTTTTTTCCTTTCCCAAAGACGGCGACCATGTAGATGACAACAAACTTCATGCCCACCAGAACCTAATTGGAGCAACAAAATGTGAGGGAGAGAGAGAGAGAGCAAACCAGGGAGCGGACGGATCAAGGAAAAGCGGAGCCGCGTGAACGCCGTGCAGGAGGCCGCGCAGTGGGAGCGGGGGATGACCGGTAGCCGCGTTCACCGGCGTCGCCCGCCGGCGCCGCCGGTGCGCCGCCGCCTCGGAGGAGCCGCCTAGTGCGCCGGCGCGCGAAGAGGGAGAGGGAGAGAGAGAGAGTAGAGAGAGGGAGGGAGGACCGCCACCGCCGGTGGCCCATCCGCGCCGAAGAGCCGCCACCCCGGCCGGTGCGCCGCCGCACGGGAGAGAGGGAGGGAGGGAGAGACGGAGAAAGGGAAGAGGAGACGGAGTGGAGGAGATATTTTACCGCGGTCCCTTCGATGGTTTGGTTTGGTTGGGGTTCGGCAGAAGACAGGAAGTCTCTCGAGAAGGGTACGGTGGGGTTACGGTGGAGTAAATTGTAGGCGTTAAACGGAGATCCAACGACCCAAATTTTTTTTACTAACGTGGATGGCATGGGATTGCGGCGAGCGGTTCACACTTGTAGGTTCTAAATATCCATGCAGTCATAGCAGGAAAAGGTACACTGGTTCATTGGTGAAGATAATCTGACAACAAAATGGGAAAAATTGATAGATATTCATTGACCAAGATGCAGGTATTGAAGGAAAGAAGTAACCATATTATTGTGAAGTTTGAGAACCCGTTATGGCTACAAACATAATAGGGGACCAATATGAAGAAAATTTAAGCCTTCTGCATCTCTTGACCTATTTTAGTTTTGTAGCAATGAAAGATGTCAGAGGAAAATAGGGCACCAACATGAATTGGAAGATACATTATCTGCTAAATGTCAATTAAAGCACTCTAAACAGCATAAATTAAATTCAAATCTTTTCCACATTGACTGTTATTTTTTCAGTTTTGAAAGGACATGGGCAAAACAACACAAACAACAAATTTAGGAAAGAAAGGGATATATGGTATGAGGGTGAACACATACCAGTCTAATAGGAACTGCAGAGTGTAAGTTCTTTCTTGCATTCAGGATTGGTACTCTCTTTTCGTCCTGAACTCCTGTGAATAGCTGAAAAACAATTTTAATTACCAGGCACCGCAGAAACCTAAATAGTGAAACTCTAAATTGCTATATCAAATTCAACGAAGGTGTGGTACTTCATTTTAGTCTTGAAGTATAAGATGAATCAAAATTTGGGTATGCAACAACTCATAATAATGAGCGCCAATGCCTTGAGTAGCATCAGAGGAGAACGATGGAACTACCTCTGAAAGTGCTTTTCCAGAACCTATGAAAAACGCATATAACATAGTCATATAGATTAAGGAAAGCGGTCAACACCTACCTATCTCTATAAACATGGTCATTCTCATTCAAGACGGAATGTAGAGGTGTGGTGAACTGACATCTATGTGGTGTAGAGCGAGACAAATATTGGGAAACTTAGTTTCTAACCATGTGTGCTTGCACAGTGTTAGGGAAATGCTAAACTGAACTTTGATGATGAGGTAAAACTATTTTTTTTCTAATCTTGGTATGTTGTGTGCTATCTTGGAAAAATATTTGCATGTACAAAATGAGCCGTTTTCATGTTAGAACCTAAACGGAAAATGTAGGATGACTGAAACTGTTATTGTGGGTAGAATAATACGTAATTGAAATTGGGCAAACATGCATGGAGACATTTTCTCTAGGGTGAAAATGGCAATCTGTAAAATAGTAAGTAGCAACTAATCTCATATACAGGTAAGGAGAAATAACGTAGCCAGGGCAGGAAGTGAGCGGCAAACGGAAAAGGCATACTGGCAGTCAGCCTTGATTCACCCATTAAATTGCCAATGAAATATTAAAGCCCCTAAATCTCATTCAAGAGTAAAAAATTCTCAATCATTAAATCCAGCCAATCAGCAGCATCACAGAGTACCCAGAAAGCATCTTACTTCATGCAGAAAGCTCACCAAAATTGGTGGTAACAAAATTCTAAAGAACACAAGCAATTGCTGGATTAGATAATCATTAGTTAGCATTTAGGTGGTTGACGTCACGCAGAAAGCTCACCAAAATTGGTGGTAACAAAATTCTAAAGACACAAGCAATCGTTGGATTAGATAATCAATAGTTAGCATTTAGGTGGTTTTGAGGAGCATTTACATTTAGCAATTCGCAAAAAATTCAGTGGCCATGGCCTGATATAAGCAGAAACTCTCATTGAAACATGGTTTCCTGTTCAGCATACCCTGCATAGGGAAAAATTACAGCCAATGAAACTGTCCACTTAGCTAGAATGAAGCGAAGCATGGGAAAAAGGTATGCATATGATGGTAAAATTGGCTGAAAGTAACTGTAAAGAAGAGAGTTGCCTGTTAACTAACTGAAAGTTACCACATTAGCAAATTGGAGTAAATTAAAGGCATGAAGCTTGTTAACATCAGGTGTGGAAGCATCTTTCATAAGGTGACAAAGCTGAGCGGGACATATTAAGAATTAGAGCCAGCGTAGCACTTTTATTTAAAAGGAGGTAGGTTTAGTAACTCTACAATATACACATGACACTGAGCCACTCCAAGGAAATGCGGTGGAAAAAGTTCAGCGAAAGATAAATGAGACGAAAAGGGAAAATTGACACACCGCTTCCAGAGGAATCCGATTCAAGAGATCTAGGTCGTCCAATGGCAGATCGAACGGAGGAGGGAATTTTGGGTGACGTGGACGGTGCTTCTGTCAGAGAGTCAGACCAAGTTTGTAAGGTTAAAAAGCAGAAATGAGCCCATGCGCTACCCAGCGACCTACACAATTAGGAGGAAATAAGTAGCATTAGTTGGGAACATGAGGAATATGTTGTGGGGAAACAACAACAAAAGAATAGGAACTACAAATTAAGGACCGAAATGTAGTTAAAATACCAAAAAGAAATATAGATGACTAAATCTCTCCAAAGTCAGTTGGGAAACCTCTTTCCCAATGTTGGTCAAAATCTTAAGAGGTAGGAGTAGAACCAAAAAAGTGGGTATTTTAGTACTCAATCTTAATACTTTAGTACCCAATCTTAATATCTTAATATTTTACACTTGGTATGGTATTGGTAAACTGAAGGACATTTTAGTACTCAACCTTAATATCTTACATGATCCCTGTTTCCCAGCGAGGGTCATTTTAGTACTCAATCTTAATACCAATAAGAAATATAGATGGAGAGGAAATCGTAAGGAATGTGAGGGGTGGTACCTTGAGGAGCACACGAAGCATCTGATGGAAATCCTGACACAGACTGCTGCAACAGACAGGGAGAAGATCAATAGAACTGAAATCAACAGCCGGAATATACATCGAAGCAGATGCTGCAAACCTGGAACTAATCAACGCACCACAGGATCGATCCGTCGGTGCTGTCACCCACTCCCAACCAGGATGAGTCCGGCCACTCCTAAAGCAAAATCATGGAGCAAGAAACATTGACAAGGATTCTGAACTTGGATTGACATAAAAAAAAATATAGGAACAAGGTGCAGGGAACTGAGAGGCCTCAAGAAGAACAGACAGGGCATTAAGGCAACAACCCGCCGCCCACATCAATGAATTCCATGGAACGCGCGACGTCAGATCCGGTGCCGTAGGACTCCTCAGAAAAAGAAGGCAGGCTGCTCTACCTTGGGTGGGACCCAGATCCATAACAGGTGAGGGAGAGAAGAACCTGTAACAGGAAGACGGAGGGAGGGCCTGTCGGCCACGCAGGTGGGGAGACGCTCGGGCGATGGCACAAGGAGGCGCTCGTCGAGGGGGGCGGCCACCGCCGGGGACGGTTCTGCGCCGGTGCATCACCCGCGCCGAGGCCGGCTGATCCGGGACAACCGTCGATGGAGACGCGAAACCCTAGGTCGGCGTCGGCGCGGCACCGGGGGCCGGCCGCCCAGGTCGGGTGCCATGGGGCAGTGCGGCGCTGGAGCGGAGGCCGGGGCCAGGGCCGGACTAGCGCCACCTGCGCCGGTGCGGCGCGACGATGTGGTACGGCACCGCGAGCACACAGGGGAGCGGCGGCGGTCGGGGCTCAGGGCGAAGGGGAGAGAGGAGGACGCGAGATATATTCTGGGAAGAGTCCGGAAGGAGAATCAGAAGTTACGTGTATATATATATGGCTTGGCTGGATTCGGACGATAAGGTGAACAAAGCTGGAGAGGAATAGAAGAGAGGTCGAGGAAGGCAAGGAGAAGCTGGAGCAGCTGCTTACAGTAAAATCCGACTCAAGCGCTTTGGATCGTTCATCGCGAGATCCGACGGCCGATACAATTTTGGACGACGTGGCATAGCTGGCTGTTCAGGAGCGCGTTCGCCTACAGCAAACACGAGCTCAGATTGCACAACTATGTGCCATCTGACATCACAGGCAATGATGATAAGCAAGTATGAGCGAGAACCGAAAGCCAATTATCATAGTAGACGAAGGAGGAAATCATCAGAGGTAACGTCATCAGGAGCTAGGATTTCATAAGTAAGAGGTAATTGCAGCCGCATAGGGCGTGACTGTACCTGCAAACTACACATAATAGAATAGGTAGGAAGAGTTGGGAAAAAATAGGAACAACCAATTGACCCTCGTCTCAATTATCATGGAACAGGTCCAAAGAGATGAAAAAAAATGCGTTGCTCATGATCATTGCCTCAGTCATCGACATAGCAGAGAGGTTTAAGACCAAAGGAAGAATCATCATAGCTCATGAGCATTGCCTCATCAGTCATGTAAAAGAACAAAGCGATGTGGACTGTACAAAGATAGGTCATGCTCATTGCATGAAACACTAAAACTTATTTATGATGTAATCATCACAGCAGTAGCCTATTCCCTCATCAAAGTAAAATGTAACAAGAAGAGAAGAGTGTATTCATCATTGCAGGTGACCAAAATGCAAACAACAAACCAGAAATCGTCAGTAGATGCCTCATTTTTTTTCGTACAGTAAGAAATGATGAAACAAATATCATTGAGATGGTCACATGCTCAGATGCATGGCACAATAATTGTGTGCTCTCAAGATCCAGCTGAACGGAGGAGGCCACAACCTACAAAACGCAAAACAATCTGTAGTAACATATAGATTGGTAAGAAAAGGGGACAACCATAGATCTAGGGCGGAACTGACCTTGCCTTGTTCGTTTGCCTCCTTTCACGAAAATTCCCCCTCGAAATCTCACATGCAGTGAAAAGTGAAATCTCACATGTAATCAAAAATCATGCAAGGGAAGGAGAGGTAAGTAGAGAGAGAGGGGGAGTGGGAGCGAACCCGCGAGCAAACAACACGAACAAGCAGCTGAACCGCGTGGAACACTTGTAGCAGGCCGCGCGGGGGGGGGGGGGGGGGGGGGGGGGAGGCGCAGACACCGGCGGTGCCCGCGCTTCGCCACCGGTGCCGCGCCGTGCGGAGGTGCCGTGGTGTGGGGCCCCGACCTCCGGTCCGTGCACGCCGGTGCGCCGCATAGGGGGCTCCATCTCGAGGCCCGCGTTGCGCGGGCGGGGATTCGCCGGTGCGCCGCCATGCCGGGATCGAAGGCGAGGGAGAGAGAGAGAGATACGCGCGCCAGGGGGGGAGAAAATAGCAGCCGCCGGAGCCTGGTCGCGCCGGTGCGCCGAAGGGCGGCAACCGCGGGGCCCGGCTCGTGCGCCGCCAGATCGAGAGGGAGGGAGAGACGGAGAGGGAGAGGAAGGGGAGCAGACGGAGGGATAGGAAGATAGACTGGAGGCTTCCCGAAAGCACAGAAACGAAGGCACGGATGAGAACGGCGTCAACAGGAGTGACGACGTAATCTGAGCGTCGAAGGCCAGATCAAACGAAGCAAATCAATTTTACTATCGTGGATAGCAGGAGAGATCGGCGACAGGTTCATCTTTGTAGGTGTAGAATATATGCATGGGGCTCTCCTAAACCAAGGCTAATAATACGACTGGTTTGCTGGCCGTAAGGTTTCTCGTAGTCTTCTCTCGGCCTATCCATACAGCAGTTAGCTATTCCCTATTAATACATGGTCAACTTATCTCTCTCACAGACTTTCTCGGTTCTTGTGTCCAAGCCGACCTACTTCTCCTTTCTTTCCTCCCTTCTCTCCTCCACCTCAGCATTTAGTCAGCTTACAACCTGTTATTATATTTGCTCTAAACACGACTGATCAGATTGATACCTACAACACACGAGTACAGTGTCCTCTTGTCTCCCACGTTACATGTTTACTTCCTCCGTCCCAGAATAGATGACGTTATAGGATACGTGCTGGTCAAACTTTCTTAACTTTAACTAAATTTGTAGAAAATACGTGCAACATTTATATCTCTAAATAAATTTATTATGATAGTATATTTAACGATCTATCTAATGATACTAATTATGTATTATAAATATTATTATTCTTTTATATATATTTGATCAAAGTTTAACGAAATAGACTTCTCGGAAAACGAGAATGACTTCTATTTTGAGGCTATTTTAGGACGGAGGGAGTACAGCTGAGCGGAGCATCACCCATCTGAATCTGATGACGGATCAGCAGGCATCTTTTGGATCAGAGTCGTGACCGAATTCAGCACCAGAATTATCATGCGCGACCAGGCCGTGCGTACGTACGTTGATTAGCGTGCGCGGTCCGTGCACGGCTACTGCTGCCTATTGGCAAGGCCGGCGGCCAGCCGCACCGGTCGTCTGCGCGAGCACGTCCACGGAGAAAACGCCAACCCGGACACAGGGTGGGTGCCAAATAGCGTATAGCGGGTTGGTAGCGGATTGACGTCGAGGTAGCGGATTGCGGATAGCGGGCGATACTGCGGACGATAAGTTCCAATAGCGACACCCGATAGTCCTATATAATTTTAAGTACATATATCATGAATAATGAGTATAAATAATTTTAAATACATATATCATGAATAATTTTAAGTTTAACAGCCGATGCGTGAGTATTTAAATTTGAGGTGTGAGTCATAGTGGGCTGGACTAATTAGGGATATTTGCTTCTATGCTATTGCGGTCTGCTACGTGCAATTGCGGCCGCAATATCGGCCCGCTATTCAGAATTGCGGCCGCAAAGTTACAGGACGCAAAGTTCAGGGCGCTACCTCATAGCGGTAGCGGCAATGGACCGCTACCGCTATTACGGGTGCAATTGCGGCCGCTACCGCCGCTATTTATTAGCTTGGAGCTGGGTGCTCCCGCTGCGTTCAGTCGTCGTTGTCCTGGCGCAGTGGCGCGCGCGCCCGCCTCAGCCAGTGCACTGCACGCACGTCTGCACGACTGTGCACCCTGCGCGTACGCTGGTCGCCGCTTGTCCTCGCCAACTTGAAGGCGCGCACCGGCCGGCCGGCAGCCGCGGCTCGCCCGCCCGTTGTTGGTTAGGCAGCCCGCCGCGCGTGCCTGGGCACCGCTCTGGCTGGTGTCGGGCGGGGCGGCCGGCTGGTGGTGGAGCAGTGGAGCCCGCGGCAACTGTCCTACCAACAGACGGGGGCAACGCTCGCTGGCCTCCGTCAGTGTGCCGTCCCAACCCTGCCTCCATGCAAGGATGCACCAGCTTGTACCGTGGTCGTGCGTGGTCTGCCACCACTGCGATCGCGCGCGCAATTGTGGACATAGAGCTGCGAATCGAATTGATTGACGTGAGTACGTATCGACGACAATTGACAACGGCTGCCGGATCAATTGATCGTTGCTGCTCTACTCGACTACTCTGTCGACGATCCATGCATGCCACGTGCTCGTACGTTTGCAGGGCCCCGGTCCGAGCGATCGCCATCTCGCCAGTAATGGATCTAGCACGAGATCCTTATTACTAGAACGCCAGTAGAGAAGCTCGGCGCTCGCGGCTGTAGCTAGGATCGGAGCTGAGGGCTTAGACGGACTCCAACAGAGGAGCCATATCGTGACCCAAACCCAAAATGGGTTGTTTACAGTGTTTGGATCTGCACAAAATAGCCTCCAACGGGCTATGCAAATGAGTGACCCTTTTTGGGTGGGAGCCGATGCGAGAGGCAAATTTGCGTCCTCCCTCCGTCCTTCCGCGTCTCCACGCAGGCGAGCCCCACCACCACGAGGGAGGAGACTCGATCTCGCGCGTCGGTGCCGCTTAGCCACCACCGCAGGGCCATGCCGCATCTCGCGCGCCGGCGCCGCTCTGCCACCACCGCAGGGCGCGTCGGCGAGGGGGGGAGGGCGGCCGGATCTCGCGCGCGGCGGCTCTCACCACCGGTGGCGCTCGCAAGGCGGCGGAAGGGGCCACGCCGCCCGTTCCGCTCCACCTCGAAGGGCGCGCGCTACCGGTGGGGCGCGGCTAGCCGGACCGCGGCGACGGTCCGCCTCGGGCTGCGGCGGATCGGGAGGGAGGGGAGAGGGAGGAAGGGAGGGTAGGGACGGTGCCGACGCCAGCTGGACTTGGGAGGGGCATGAGGGAAGGGAGAGAGAGGGAAGGGAGAGGGAGAGGGAGAGGGAGAGGGAAAGGGACCGATGCGTCTCGGTCTGTTGGAGAGCGGAAGATTTAGGTGCGCGACCCAAAGGAACTAGGAGACCCAAATGAATAAATGAGTCTTGGATTTATGTGGGGACTGTTGGAGTCAGTCTTACACAGCACACAATGCATGCTGGTCAGCCCGGCCTCGAAGAGCACAGTGAGCTCTACAGTCTACATCGATGAGCACATCGTCTGTACTGAATTTGGGTCGCAGGCCAAGCCGCAGTGCGCGTGCGTCCATGCTATGCACTGATGCATCGCTGCTTGATCGCCGGTGGGTTGCAGACTATTGTAACACCAGCACCTGTAAACCCTGCGATAGGCGATAGCTTTACCGCTGCTATTGATGTCAAGCTGCCAGCCCTGCCTGCCCCGTCCATGCAGCTGATCGATCGGTCGATCGGTGATGACTGATGAACAATCCTTGTTGGCTTCTGCATTGGCAGCAGATCGATCACAGCATACCCACGCGTGGTGCATGCAGTTCTGCTGCTGCTGCGTCTGTTGTTTGGTGGAGGCAGTAATGCTAGGACTGGACTGGGACTTGTCTGGACATGGTTTAGTTTCTCCCCTTAAAGTTTAGTTTCTATTTTATTGGATGTTTGACACATGTATGAAGTATTAAATATAGACTAAAAAATAACTAATTGTATAGATTATGACTAATTTGCGAGACGAATCTTTTAAACCTAATTGGTCTACGATTTGACAATGCGGTGCTACAGTAAATCTACAGAAAATATGTGTTGATGATAGATTAATTAAGCTTAATAAATTTGTCTCGCGGAGTACCGAGGATTTCTGTAATTTGTTTTATTATTACTATTCGAATACTCTCATGTGACACCCGATGTAACGGCCTTTCACTTTTCTGTGCAAGCGCCGTGCAGCATGCAGATGCAGGACCAGGAGTTTGGGACTGCATGGGGGAACAGTCAGAAAGGGCCCGGTCACAGATCATCGATGCACGTACCACATACTTCCTCCGTCGTAAAGGAAGTCGTTTAGGGCATGATTATGCTTACCAAGGAGTGATTAATTAGGGGATATTTTTCTTTGTCTACCCCTATTAAATACGGTTGCGGGTGCATTTCATACAAGAAACAACCATAGTTCAGACGGCTAGTGCAGTGAGGCTTTGGAGGACCCGGGTTCGATACCTGGCGGCCACATTTTTTTTTGCTGGTCGCTTGTTTTTGCGTGGGACTAGCGATTTTGCATGGCACTATTCATGTGCGGGTGCGGGTGCGGGAGTGGCTGCGTTTGGGTGCGTTGCATGCCACGGTTTGCTTGCATGCTTGCGTGTAGGCGCGTTTTTTTTTGCCGTTTGGGCATGTTGGCGTTCGTATTTTTTCCTTCTTTTTCACTGCCACTCGCATTTGAGTAGTTCACGCTCACGACATGCTACATTTGGCGCTCGTCCGGCCGACGCTTGGGGCTCCTGCTTGGTCTATTTAAGACGCCTCGTTCTTGCTTGTGCAGACTCAACGCCTTCCTTGCTTGTTCATGTACTGAGCGTGTTGCATCTAGCTACACATGGCCGATTCATTTACTGGGTTCAATCTTAACGAGCCTATATCTGAAAACGATGACGACAACGTTGAGTTTCATCTCTTTGACCATGAAGATGACGATGGCAATGGTAATGCATCTCTTACTACTTTCCTTTTGCATTGCTGTTGCTTTGTGCACATATGGTGAGGATCTGACGAGGTTGCAGCTGAAGTTTCATGACTGTCAATCACTTTCTCATCTGTAGCTTCCTGTCGCAGAGCCTGAAGATGGTGACGACAATGTTGAGTTTCATCTCGCAGACCCTGAAGATGATGACGGCAACACTTTTTTTTATCTCAATGAGCCTCCGTTGGAGCATGGTAACGGTAATTTCATTGTTTCATTGTTTCCATTGGAGTATGAACAAATTAGTTTTGTTTTTTGATATTCACAGCAGCCGCATGCATGTTAGGTTTCATTCTGAGTGTGTTCTTTTCTTTTGGACAGGAATTGATTTGAACTTGCCATTAGATGAATTTGGTGCTGTTGATTTTGATTATGTACAAGACCTCACTGGTAAGCATGGCTATTAGTATTATGAACATGCTTATTTTTCCCCCTTGTGCTAGAACATGCCGTGGCTAAGTATTATGAATGAGTTTGTTTTTTTTCATTTAGCTAGAACATGCCGTGGCTATTAGTATTATGAACATGCTTGTTTTTTTTTCTTTTGAAGTAAACCATCGAAGGAAAGACATGACGAAAGAAGTGAGAAGACAAGTGTACGAAGCATTGTTGGCTAGAAGCAAGAATGGGACACTAGGCAAGAAAGATACAAGCATTGTTGCTCATCAATTTGGAGTACACATTCGGTCGGTTCAGCGCTTATGGAAGCGAGGTAAAACCCAACTTGCTCATAACATTCCAGTTGTGGTTGCAAGTAAAAAGAAGTGTAGATGTGGCCGCATGGCAGTCCCTCTTGATTTGGAACAATTGTGCAACATTCCTCTCAAGCAAAGAATGACTATAGAAGATGTGTCTAGTAAACTTGGTATGAACAAAGCTAGGATATAAAGGTATTTGAAAAAGGTTTGCTTAGGCGTCATTCTAGTAGCATCAAACCATGTCTCACAGATGCTAATAAGAAGACTAGGTTGAAGTGGTGTGTTGACATGATTGAGCAGGGTTTGCTTGGTGATCCAAGATTTAAGGATTTTTTTGACTTTGTGTTCATTGATGAAAAATGGTTCTACCTGTAACACCTCAGGTGTTTAGCTCCTTAATTGCATTGCATTTGCATAAGCATAAGCATGCATCATTCATGTTATTTTATGTGGTTGCAACAAATGTGGTTGTTTTTAGAATTTTGTTTGGCTCACATCATGTGACACTAGGGGGTTGGTGTAACAAAAGGGTGGAGTAGCCAATTATATCTCACAACACCTTAGCTATACTTAGGGTCACTAATGGAGCAAGGTTCATGTTGACCAAAATCACCAAAATGCCCTCCAAGGTGTAGTTGACCAGCATTTAGCCCTAGGATGCTCTAATTTGACCAATTAAAAAGTCTAGCTTAGAGACCTTGCATGGAGGAGCACCCTTAAGCAAAGTTGTAGGGAATTTTATGGGGAACAAGAGTCTCAATATGACCATCTCATGAAACTGGCCAGAACATGCTCAAAAATGGCCCACAAGTCAGCTAGAGGGGCTGTCTCAACACTTAGAATTTTTCTAAGTCTCAAAAGTGTCCCTCCAGTTTTACTGTGGCCTACTTTGGAAGCTTGTAGTTTGCAAACCAGACCAAACCAGCTTCCACTCATATTGACAAACTTGTAGTCCTTGTGTAGCTCTACAACATTGTCAACATCACCATCACCTGGTTCTAAATGGTTTAGGAGATATGGTGCTTTGAAAAATGGGGTTCAGTCGGCATAGTTGACTGAAACTCAGTTCAATTTTTGGGTACCCCACTTTAGAGCTCGGTAGTTTCAAATCTAGGCCGAACCAGTCCAAGCTCCAATTGACAATTTAGTTGCCCTCACATAACTCTACAAAGTTGCTGTTAACACTTATCACTAACTCTGGCTAGATTGGGAACGGTGATCGGTTGAACTTTGGCCGTCAGTCAGTTGATGGACACCGAAGCCGTCGAGTTCAGAGTCTAGACGGAGGCGGTGTCGTGGCGACCGGGCAGAACGGTGCTGCCGTGTGGCGCCCGCGCTCTGCCAACGTCTCCACGTCGCGAGTCCAGGCGCGGAGGTGAAGACCGAGCCGACACCACGCCTCACACTCACTCGCGCTCGCCATCCCCATTCACCTCTCGCTCTTGCCGTGCTCACTGAGGCGCAAAACGGAGGCGCCATTGCCGCCGCACCCTTCCCCATGGTCGTGCGAGCTTGCCGTCACGCCACAGCCACCCAAACCCCATCCACCGCTCCGCTAGAGTCCCCTCTACCTCCTCCATCCTTTATCTGAACCAATCGTGCGGAGGTGAGAGTGAATTTCCATTTCTGCCACCATGAGACCTCGCTGGCGTTTTCGTCTACGCGACGGCTCACCGTGGCCAGCTCACTACCATTACTCTCCATCCTTGCTAACTCTTGTTTCGAGTTCTGGGTTGCGTAGAGAAGCTTAGGGTATGGTGTTACCGGTAGTGGTGGACGGTCCACGCCGGAACACGATCGTGCGCTGTCGTGCCATGGCCGCCGATTCGGTGCTCACGCGGCCAGCCGCATTTGCCCCACCTCTATCCGTGTCCTTCGCATGAATAGATCCGCCATCTCCTCTGGAAGCCGTAGTGCGCCCAACCTAGGTCCCTGGTTCCCGGAGCTCGCCGGAGCGCCACCGTGTGCCACCTCCGAGCCGCGGTCACCATGGTCGTTGTAGCTAGGGTTGGGTAGAATCCATGATTTGAGGGTTAGGTGATGCGGGAGGTCACGGGGAACCCATCGGTGATCTTCCCATCACCGGAGACATCGTCGTCGGCGAGTAAGAGCTCACCGGAGCCCGCGGCCTTCCCCTCTCTGCTCCCCTCTCACTGCCAACTGTCCCCACCTGGCAGATGCCGCGCGTGGGCGGGGCGGCCGAGCAGGCCGCACGCGCAGTGGGCCGCGTCGGTTCCCAGGCCGGCCCAGTAGCGAGTTGGGTTCGGTTTTTTGTTTTTCTTTGCATATTGTCACAGATTTTAATGATGTTTGGAAAATGTATATCTAGGGTTTCACTTGTTCAAAAATTGTGAAGTAAATTTTGTTAGACCCTGCATGGTGTGTAGTATTTTAGAAAAATATGAATTGGTTATGTGATGTTTAGTTTCTAGGAGATTTAAATAGGCTTTTGAAATGTATTTTAGATTGCATGCAAACTTGTTTAAATCATATCTTGAGTTTCAGTGTTCCAAAAATTATGAAATTTGGTGGGTAGGCCAATTTATACTTGCTCTAGTTCTGGTAAAAATTTGGGCAGTAGTGCTTAAGTACTTTTCAAGTTATAATGCTATCTTGTTATTTTAGGAAATACTTAAATGAATTTTTGTACTTTTTCTACATGTGCAATGTTCTTATAAATTTTTCGAGAATGTCTTGGTACCTTAAAGTGTCTAAGAAAAATAGGAAATCTGTTGTTTGACACTTTTTAATATGATTTGTTAATTATACAAAAATCAGCCTTTTGGGCTTGTGAATTTTGTTTAGGGAGTTTCTTTAAATAATTTTAGTTCAAATTTTTACAGTGGTCTCGTTTTGGTTCCTAGAGTCTCCTGTAATTTTTGTAGAATTTTAGGAGTAGTTTACATATATGTTTAAAATTTCACTTAATTACTTAAGTAAATTAAGAAATGTGTTTAAATAAATATTTTAGGTGGGCCAACCTTACTTTCTGGTGTTTTTGTGACCTATGTGAACTTTTGGTAATATTAGTTTGGTCTTATGGGATGTTTGCCACAAAAATAAATATTTAATCTTTGCAATTCTAGGTTTTCTGGACAGCTGGTAGTATCTTTGGGTTTGACCCTTAATAAAAGTGTTTGCTGGAAAACTTGTGAATACCAAAGTTGTAGTAAACTTGATAAACTAGCTTGTGTCAAAATTTGGGAGCATTTGGCTTAGTAGTTTAGGAGTTATTGCTGTTCTAAGTGACAGTCCAGAATTGGCTGCTCTCTGTTTGGAGAGGACAGATTCTAGAACTTTGGAATTTCGACTAGGTAAACTTTGGAATTAAGTGTTGTGGTCTGAAAATATTTTGTGGTGCATTTCATAAGTTTTCCATATTGTCTTAGATCATATCTTTTGGAGTTGGGAATCTCCAGTTATGTTAGAAACAAGTAGCTGCTGTCCAGAATGTCTTACTGTGATATTTTGAGTTGGATGTGGTACCTAAATAATGTCACTCTTGTGTTTGTTAGGTGTTAGGGTCTTAACCGAAGATGAACAGCTATACCTTAGGTTGAGTAGATTAGGTAAGTACTTCTCCACCGGAGAAGAGATTTGCACGTAATGGTGAAGTGACTGGAATAGAGTACTCTTATTGCTGAAATGCATTTCATTCCGAGCATGTTGCACCCATTATGCATCCATGATATTTATTGTGCACTCATGCAATAGGTGTTCCGGAGGGGGTAACACTCCTCGAGTTCGAGCCAGCGATACCGGAGGAGGTCCAGGACCAGCCAGAGGAGCCAGCGGAACCAGTCGGCGGAGGAGACGCCGCTGAAGACTTGCCCGAGTGCCCTAACCACCGGCCCTCGACCTTTCTAAAAGGCAAGCCCTGGTGCATGCTGAACCTAATGTTTTTATAAAGTAATCTTGAGTACTTTTAATTGTTTACTGCATTAAGTTGTAGGAGTTATATGAAAACACTTGTTGCATTATACCTGTCCTTGTCCAGATATCGTACTTAATCCTATATTAGGTTTAGGCACGTGTCAATGCTTAGCCCTGCTTAGTTCGGTAGAAGTCGGGTGATTTCCGGTCATCCGCGAGATGTAGGAAGGAGTCACGAGTGGCTTTATGGCTATCGTGGATGGAACCATGCCTTAAAATGAAATTGAGACCTGGCGGGAGTTCGATAGTACAGCCGCAAGACACTTCACGTCTTGGGTGTGGAGCTATGCCCGTCTGAGTCGTTTAAGGACCGCTTCGCTGTACGTCCTTGAGTCATGTTGAACGCAGTCTAACACTTAGTTGGCCGGATAAGTCGTTCCGACCGCGAAGTCGAGTAGTATGGTTCAGGCCAGGAATCGAATGGTAGGTTACATCTTGGAGGAGAGAAAGGATGTGCTTGGGGACATTGGCGTGAGACCAAGGGGGGTTAGAGTCCCTATCACCTGGCAGAGTGTCGCCCTTGGGGACGCGACATTATTCGGACCCGTGATTCCTGAACTGTACAAAAGATGACCTGAGCAGCCCTCGCCAGGCGTGACTCGGTGAGTGTTAGAAATACCCCTCCAAATAGATAGGAATTCGATTCGAATCGCCGTCGCTCCCGGTTAGTGAGCACTTGACTTGAGCAGCGGCAACGTAGATCTCATTAAATGAACAGGTGGTTAAGGGAATGATACAATGTTGCCACAATTCATACCTGCTCTCGATATAATAATAATAATTGTTTGATTATAATCAAGTGCATGCTTAGTACAGGTGCTAAGATAGATGACAGGTAAATGCTAAAAATAAATGCTAGTACAGGTTAAAAGAGTTTAAATTACTTATACTTTTCCGCAAAAGGTAATGTCAGCCAGCTCCAATTATGAAAGCTTTGCATAATCCTTGGTGTCATCTTATTTCTGGTTTTTGACGGGTAAGTCTAGCTAAGTACATTCCAGTACTCAGGGTTTATTCCCTCCTGTTGCAGATGATATGCTCTACCAAGGCTTCTGCAAAAATTGTCTCCACCCTGCGGGTGACGAAGACTAGATCACTAGGGCGTGATCATCTTTTATGTACTTTCCTGATGCTTTTGCGGGTTGTTGATCAACAAGACTGGCAGTAGTTAAACAACGGGTGTGTGTGTATGCTTCCGCTACTTTATAAACTTGGTTTGTAATATTTGCGACTCCGTGCGTGTAAACTTATTTCAGAACTACTTGTGTAATATAACGTATGATGTTGTATGTTGAATGATGCGATCTTGGTTGTAAGCAAGTTGGTTTGAAATCCTTCGTGGTTTCGATTGACTACCGGGATTATATGGGCTCAAGTTCGAAAATTTGAGCGCTTCGGTGCTTGTTTTTGTACTTGTGCTCTTATAATTTGGTCGGTTCTGTTACAGCTGGTATCGGAGCATAATTCAACATTAAACACATCGTACGAGTATTTAAAAACAAGAGTATTTGATTATGAAAAGGGTTAAAACACTAATAATTATTTTCATAGATATGTCAGTGATCACATCCCTTAGCCCAGATAAGGACTTTTAGGTGGCTTATTATAAAGACTAACTTGGGGGCCTTATTTGTTTTCATTTCGTCGTCCATACGGCGTGATATTGTATGGATGCCATCCACTTGGGTGGTAATGTATGGATCAGTTGCCTCGACGCCCTGGTAAGTGTGAGTTGTGAGAGCGTGATCGTCCAACCGGCGATCTAGGGGAGAGTAGTTTTGGTGACTTGCATACTTACATATTTAAACCGTGTAATTATGTAAGCACTTAATTGTGGGAACCTTTATATCGGGTAGCTTTGATACTAAAGTATATACATCAGGGGATGTGTAGATGGAAAGTATTTAATTTACTGCTTTCTTGTGTGCTGATTTTGGGGAACTGTTGGGCTGAAATGAGATTTTTCTGCAGGTACACTAACAGCGCAAACGAGTAGACCGATAGTTTCGTCTACATGAGAGAACATATGTATGCCACTGCCTAGCGTTAGGAATTTATGATTCTACTAGGATGAGAGGGCGTACGGAATGTGCATGCATCATGTTTAATTATATCATACATATCATTTACTCCCTCCTTAAAAATTTTAATAGTCCCGACTAAATTAAATTTCGTATCCCCTAAATGATTCTCACTTTCAGTCGTATCTTGTTGCTACAGATGGCACGTACCACGAGGACCGCTCGCAAGTCCACTGGAGGCAGGGCACCTCGTCACTAGCTCGCTCCACGTGAGCCTCGCCCTGAGCCCATTGAGGTGGAAAGGCTGAGGGCGGAGTTGGCCGAAGTGACTGCTGCCCAGAATGCAGCGCGTCAGCAACTGGAGCAAGTGATCCGTGATCGTGACCAGGAAACCCTTGCAGTCCAGAGATTGACAGTAGCACATCGCAACTGTCAACGCATGCTGGTCCATGTCATGAATCAGAGGGATGAAGCCTGGCACGAGGAGAACTTTCTGAGAGCTCGTCAGTTTGAGCTCGAGCAACAGTTGGAGAATGCTGAAGAATACAATGACAATCTTCATGAAGAAGTACATCGCCTGAACAACCAGCTAAATCCTCTGCTGCCTCGAAACAACAACGCAGATGAGGACATGGGTTCGGGAATCGCCATGGCTGAAGATGATGAAGAAGTGGATGTCAATGGGCCCCAAGATGCCGCACCAGAAGAAGCACTAGAAGACGAGCCGGAAGAAGAAGACGAGGAGTTAGAGCCTGTTAGCGACGAGGATGGCGGGGAGATCCTTGACACCGACTCTGAGGACGATGCTTAGAGTAGTTATCATGTAGCTATGTTGTAGGATTGTCTTTTGTGCCCTCCCTGTGTTGGAGTGAGGCTTTGTAATAACTTGACTTTTGGGATGTAAGGTCGAACCCTATGTTTCCTAGACGTTTATTGGAACCTGTTAATTTCTGTAACAGAACCGACCAAATTATAAGAGCACAAGTACGAAAACAAGCACCGAAGCGCTCAATTTTTCAAACTTGAGCCCATATAATCCCGGTAGTCAATCGAAATCACGAAGGATTTCAAACCAAACTGCTTACAACCAGGATCGCTTCATTCAACATACAACATCATACGATACATTTCACAAGTAGTCCAGAAATAAGTTTACACCACGGAGTAGCAAATATTACAAACCAAGTTTGAAAGTAGCGGAAGCATAACACACACACTAGTTAATTAAATACTGCCAGTCTGGATGATCGACATCTCGCAAAAGCATGAGGAAAGTACATAAAGACGATCACGCCCTTGTGATCTAGTCATCATCACCCGCAGGGTGGAGACACGTCTTGCAGAATCCCTGATAAAGCATGTCATCTGCAACAGGAGGGAATAAACCCTGAGTACTGGAATGTACTCAGCTAGACTTACCCGTCGAAAACCAGAAATAAGAGGACACCAAGGATTATGCAAGGCTTACACAAGAGGCTAGCTGACATAACATTTTGCATAAAGGCATAAGTAATTGATACTCTTATAACCTGTACTAGCAGTTATTTTTAGCATTTACCTGTCATCTATCTTAGCACCTGTACTAAACATGCACTTGATTATAATCAAACAATTATCATCATTATATCCAGAGCAGGTATGAATTGTAGCAACATTGTATCATTCCCTTAACCACCAGTTCATTTAATGAGTTCTACGTTGCCGCTGCTCAAGTCAAGTGCTCACTAACCGGGAGCGACGGCGATTCGAATCGAATTCCTATCCAGCTGGAGGGGTATTTCTAACACTCACCGTGCAGACCCCTGCCAGGGTCGCACAGGCCACCGTTTCATATGATTCAGGAATCGCGGGTCCGAATAATGTCGCGACCCCAAGGGCGACACTCTGCCAGGTGATAGGGACTCTAACCCCCCCTTGGTCTCACGCCAATGTCCCCAAGCACATCCTTTCTCTCCTCCAAGAAGCAACCTACCATTCGATTCCCGGCCTGAACCACATTACTCGGCTTCGCGGTCGGAACGGGTTATCCGGCCAACTAAGTGTTAGACTGCGTTCAACATGACTCAAGGACGTACAGCGAATCGGTCCTTAAACGACTCAGACGGGCATAGCTCCACACCCAAGACGTGAAGTGTCTTGCGGCTGTACTATCGAACTCCCGCCCGGTCTCAATTTCATTTTTAAGCATGGTTCCATTCACGATAGCCATAGAGCCACTCGTGACTCCTTCCTACATCTCGCGGATGACCGGAAATCACCCGACTTCTACCGTACTAAGCAGGGCTAAGCATTGACACGTGCCTAAACCTAAAAATAGGATTAAGTACGATATCTGGACAAGGACAGGTATAATGCAACAAGTGTTTTCATATAACTCCTACAACTTAATGCAGTAAACAATTAAAAGTACCCAAGATTAATTTATAAATCAGTAGGTTCAGCATGCACCGGGGCTTGCCTTTCAGAAACGTTGAAGGCCGGTGGTCAAACTTCTCTTGGAGGGCAATTTAGTAATTTTGGTCAACATGAACCTTGTTCCAAATGTTACCCTAAGTATAACTAAGGTGTTGTAGGTCATGATTGGCTACCTTACCTTTTTGTTACACCAACTATCAAATACTTCATGAAATAATTCAAATAAACCCCAGAACTATCACATGTGTTGCATCACATGAAATAACAAACATGAATGATGCATGCTCATGCTTATGCCATGCAAATGCAATGCAATTATGGAGCTAAACACTTGAGGTGTTACAGCCCTCCCCCCTTATAAAAATCTCGTCCCGAGATTTGGAAAGCGTACCATTTTTCATAGAATTCCTTATAACCATTCGGCAAATAGTCCTCCCGTTCCCACGTAGCATCACTCTCACTTCCCTGATTACTCCACATCACTTTGTACCACTTAACCACTTTACTTCTAGTTACTCGTTCCTGAGTATCGATCACTCGGACTGGCTTTTCTTCGTAGGTTAGGTCGGATTCCAGCCTGATATCACCTAAAGGAACTTGTTCCTCAGGAACTCGAAGACACTTTTTAAGCTGAGATACATGGAAGACGTTGAATATGGCACTCATTTCTGGAGGTAACTGAATTTTGTACGCAACAGCTCCACTCTTGCCTATGATTTGAAAAGGACCCACGTATCTTGGCGCAAGTTTCCGCTTAACACCAAAACGTTGGACACTTTTCATTGGAGAAACTTTCAAATACACGAAGTCTCCAACTTCAAACTCGAGTGGTTTTCTACGACGATCCGCATAGCTTTTCTGTCTAGCTTGGGCTGCAGCCATATGTTTTTGGATGGTACGGACTTGTTTCTCAGCTTCCTCAACAAAAGCAATACCATAAAATCTTCTCTCACCAGATTCTATCCAATTTAGTGGGGTTCTACACCTACGACCGTACAAAGCTTCGAATGGAGCCATCTTAATACTCTCTTGATAACTGTTATTGTACGAGAATTCGGCTAAAGGTAACCATTTTTCCCAAGAACCCTTGGATGAAATGACGCATGCTCGCAACAGATCTTCCAAGATTTGGTTAACTCGTTCTGTCTGACCCGATGTCTGGGGGTGATAAGCAGAGCTTCTCACTAACTGGGTTCCCAGAAGGTGATGCAAGTGCTCCCAAAAGCGAGCAGTGAACTGGGGACCACGGTCAGATATGATAGTACGAGGTATCCCATGAAGCCAGACTATCTGATTGAAGTACAACTCAGCATAGTCAGTGGGACGATAGTCCACTCTCACTGGGATGAAGTGAGCTGATTTGGTCAAACGATCAACAATTACCCAAATAGAGTTATGATTTTTGACAGTCGAAGGAAGTCCGACAATGAAATCCATACTTATCTCTTCCCATTTCCAGCCTGGAATGGAAAGTGGCTGAAGTAGCCCAGCTTTCATGTGCACAGCTTTAACTCTGCAACAGGTGTCACATCTAGCAACATATGCAGCTATCTCTTTCCGCATCTTGGTCCACCAATAAAGTGGTTTCAAATCATAATACATCTTATTGCTGCCAGGATGGATGGACAACTTAGAGGAGTGTGCTTCAGACATAATATCATTTCGAAGCTCTCGGTCCTTAGGCACAACTAACCTATCCTTGAACCATAGTACACCCTCTTCATCTATCCTGAACTGTGTAGTTTCTTGCTCTTTCATCTTACGCTTGATGTGGAATATACCAGTGTCAGTCTTTTGGAGCTCAATAATTCTGCTTTTGAGAGTACAACTGACAGTGATGTTGTACAAGACTGCTGGATGTAGAAGGCGAGATCGATGAAAATCAGTTTCAACTAAGGAATGACAATGAGACTTACTGCTTAAAGCATCCGCAACTACATTTGCCTTTCCTGGATGATAGTGCACTTGAAGGTTATAATCTTTAATCAACTCGAGCCATCTTCTTTGACGCATATTCAACTCGGGTTGGGTGAAGATGTATTTGAGGCTTTTATGATCGGTGTAGATATTGCAGACATTTCCCAGCAGATAATGCCGCCATACTTTCAAAGCATGAACAACTGCAGCCAGTTCTAAGTCATGCGTTGGATAATTCACCTCATGCTTCCGAAGTTGTCGAGAAGTATATGCAATTACTTGGCCTTCCTGCATCAACACACCTCCCAAACCTATGCCTGAGGCATCACAATAAACATCAAATGGTTTCTCGATATCCGGTTGTGCCAAAACCGGAGCTGAGGTTAGGAGGGTTCGCAGTTGGTGAAAAGCCGCATCACACTCAGGAGTCCAGACAAACCTGGTGTCTTTTTGCAGCAACCGAGTCATTGGCTTGGCTATTTTGGAGAAATCCGGGATGAAGCGACGATAATAGCCAGCCAAACCAAGAAAACTTCGGACCTCGTGAACCGAGATAGGAGCCTTCCAATTCAGTATTTCCTGTACCTTGGCGGGGTCCACCATAATTCCTCCATCGGACAACACATGCCCAAGGAAAGGTACTTCACGAAGCCAGAATTCGCACTTACTGAACTTTGCATATAGTTGATGTTCACGCAGTCTTGTGAGGACTATACGCAGATGTTCAGCGTGATCCTCCTCATTCACAGAGTATACCAGGATGTCATCAATAAATACCACCACAAACTTGTCCAATTCAGGCATAAACACCGAATTCATCAAGTACATGAAGTGTGCGGGGGCATTTGTCAAGCCGAAGGACATAACAAGATACTCATAAAGACCGTATCTGGTAGAAAAGGCTGTCTTTGGAACATCTTCCGGGCGAATTTTAATTTGATGGTAGCCCGATCTTAGATCGATCTTGGAGAAAACTTTAGCTTTAGACAACTGATCGAACAAGATATCGATTCGCGGTAGAGGGTACTTATTTTTGACAGTGACTGCATTGAGAGGTCTATAATCTACGCACATCCGCAACGACTGATCCTTCTTCTTTACAAAGATAGCAGGACATCCCCACGGCGATGAACTAGGACGAATCAACCCCTTCTTCAAAAGTTCATTCAATTGCACCTTAAGTTCAGCGAGTTCATTTGGAGGCATCCTATAGGGTCTCCTAGAGATGGGAGCTGTGCCAGGCAACAACTCAATTTTAAACTCCACATCCCGATCTGGAGGGAGTCCCGGCAAATCATCGGGAAAAACGTCCGGAAACTCATTTACTACTGGAATTTCGGCCAACGCCTTTGCTTGCACAGCATGAATTTCCCCCGACAATTCAACCTTTCTGGGAAGTTGTACTAGAAAACCCTTTTGATCTGTAGGATCTCTGAGCATAACTACTCGAGCGGATGTGTCAATGAGTACCCCATTCTGACTCATCCAATTCATGCCCAAGATAACATCTATGTCTAAACCAGGTAAAACCAATAGGGCAAGCGAATAACTTCGCCCTTCTATCTCAAACTTAAGGTTCCCCACTACTTTGTTTGTGGAAATATTCCCACTTGCAGCGCTAATATAATAACCCACACCTTCAACAGTATGCAACTTGTGTGCAAATTTAGATGCAAACTTAGGACTGATAAAGGAATGCGAAGCACCTGAATCAAAAAGTACCACTGCGGGGTGTTGGTCAACTAGAAACTTACCAGCGGTGACCACCTCACCAGATGGAATTTCCTCAATGCTGTTATAATGGGCGTGTCCCTGACGACTACCTTGGTTGACATTTTTCTTAGGGTACGGACAGTTCCTGGACCAATGACCTGGCTTGTTACAGTTCCAGCAAGGCATGTTGCTAGGGGGAACACTGGAGCTGCCTTGGCCCGCATTACTCTTTGGCAGAGCCACTGTATATGCCTTACGAAACCCAGTTTTCGTTGGCACCTTCTTTTGTGGAGGACGGAACTTAGCATTTGTGGCAGGAGGGCGAGGGGAAGACCTCGGTGCCGCTGAGGCCCTTGACTGAGAAGCACTTGCCTCAAGGGCCCTTTTACGGCTCTTAGAGGCAGAATAAATAGTATTGTTGTTCTCCTGGGTCAAAGCATCGCTGATGAAATCATTGAAAGTAGTACATTTGCTAGTGCCCATAGTTTTCATCAGTTTTGGGCCGAGGCCCCTTTTGAAGCTAGCAATCTTTTTGGCATCGGTATCCACAAACTCTGTGGCATACCTTGCCAGGTTGTTGAAGGACTGCAAGTATTCAGTCAGGCTTTTGTTTCCTTGCGACAGCCTCATAAACTCTGTGTGCTTGATTGCCATAAGACCGGGAGAGATATAATTTCCCCGGAATGCCGCCTTAAACTGATCCCAAGCAATCGGGACATTGGCAGGTAGTGTGGAACGATAGTGGCTCCACCAAATTCCCGCCGGACCATGCAACTGATGGGAAGCATACTCAGTTTTCAGCTCATCAGTTAGGCGTAGCAGACGAAACTTTTGTTCAATGGTATTCAACCACTCGTCAGCCTGCAGTGGTTCCTCCGCTTCCTTGAAGAGCGAGGGCTTTGTATCCAGAAAGTCCTTGAAATCGCTGTACTGATTTGGCTCTGGGCCCTGGCGGCCAGGACGAGCCTCCCGGTTAGCCAGCTGGCGCATAGCATCCGCCAACATGCGCTGCCCTTCGACCACTGTCTGCATCAACTCGACCGGAGTAGGTGGTGGCGGAGGGGGTGGCTGTTCCTCCTCCTCATTTCCACGACCCCGACGTAGATTGTACGACATCTGCAAAAATGCATAGCCAATGAGCACTGACGATGTGGGAAATTTGTAGATGAATTATTGCGAAATGTCAATCTGACTGTATGAATAGATTTCTCATAATAATTAAGGCACAATAATTCACCACAACCGCACAATCCATTCTAGCGCATCGTTTGACGAGATCATACTTGGTGATCCAACAAGATGCTCTTTGATAAAGGCTCACTCACAGGGAGCACAACGGTTACCGGACCGTTTACGTTGCTATCTACGTGATTTTTGACCTTTTGCACGGTACTTGGATTCCATCTCAAGATTTTTAGTTGACTGTGAAAGGCTACTTCAAACTGACCACAAAGAGACTCCTTAATGAAGAGTTCCATGGTGGATCATGACTAGCCACCTCGATACCTGCGCGTGCCAAGCAGCACAGCCTTATGTCGCGCGCCATAGGAGGCCCTCGGTTTCGTCGCGGCACCGAATGGTGCTAATCGGGACACCATCATCGAACGCAACATAATAAGACATCAAGTTGTGATCGAAATTAACAGGTTCAAACTACATTCAGGAAACATACGGTTCAACCTTACATCCCAAAGTCAAGTTATTACAAGGCTTCACTCCTTCACAGGGAGGGCACAAAAGACGATCCTAACATTAAAGGCACGTGATGACTACTCTAAGCATCATCCTCCGAGTCGGTGTCATGGATCTCCCCATCGTCCTCATCACTGACAGGCTCTAACTCCTCGTCTTCTTCTCCTTTTGGCTCTTCCTCTGGTGCTTCTGCAGGTGGGGCATCCTGTGGTCCATCAACCTCCACTTCATCATCATCCTCCGCCATGAAGATTCCCGAACCCATGTCCTCATCGACGTTGTTGTTTCGAGGCAGCAGGGGATTAAGCTCGTTGTTCAGGCGGTGCACTTCTTCATGAAGATTATCATTGTATTCTTCAGCGTTCTCCAACTGTTGCTCGAGCTCAAACTGACGAGCTCTCAGAACATTCTCCTCGTGCCAGGCTTCATCCCTCTGTTCCATCACACGGACCAACATGCGTTGACAGTTGCGGTTTGCTACTGTCAACCTCTGGACTGCAAGGGTTTCCTGGTCACGATCATGAATCACTTGTTCTAGTTGTTGCCGTGCTGCATCCCTAGCAGCAGTCACCTCTGCTAGCTCTGCCCTCAGCCTTTCCACCTCAGTAGGCTCGGGGCGGGGCTCACGTGGAGCGAGCTGGTGACGCGGTGCCCTGCCCCCAGTGGATTTACGAGCGGTCCTCTTGGTACGTGCCATCTGTAGCAACAGATAAGATACGACTTAAAGTGAGGATCATTTAGGGGATACGAAATTTACTTTAGTCGGGAGTACAGAAATTTTTAAGGAGAGAGTAAATGATATGTATGATATAATTAAACATGATGCATGCACGTTTCGTACGTCCTCTCACCTTAGTAGAAACCTAGAGTTCTAACGCTAGGCGGTGGCATACATACGTTCTCTCAAATAAGCGAAACTATCGGTCTACTCGTTACGCTGTTAGTGTACCTGCAGAAAACTTCATTGCAGCCCAACAATTCCCAAAATAAGCATACAAGAAAGCAGTAATTTAAATACTTTCCATATATACATCCCCAAATGTATATACTTCAGAATCAAAGCTACCCGATATAGAGGTTCCCACAATTAAGTGCTTTTACATAGTTACATGGTTTACACATGTAAAGATGTAAGTCACCAAAACTACTCTCCCCTAGACCGCCGGTTGGACGATCATGCTCTCACAACTCACACTTACCAGAGCGTCGAGGTAATTGATCCATACATTACCACCCAAGTGGATGGCATCCATACAATATCACGCCGTATGGACGACGAAATAAAAACAAACAAGGCCCCCAAGTTAGTCTTTATAACAAGCCACCTAAGAGTCCTTATTTGGGCTAAGGGATGTGATCACTGGCATACCTATAAAATAATTTTTTAGAGTTTAACCCTTTTCACAAACAAATACTTTTGTTTTTAATTACTCGTAAGATGTGTTTAATGTTGAATTATGCTCCGGTACCAGCTGTAACAGAACCGACCAAATTATAAGAGCACAAGTACGAAAACAAGCACCGAAGCGCTCAATTTTTCAAACTTGAGCCCATATAATCCCGGTAGTCAATCGAAATCACGAAGGATTTCAAACCAAACTGCTTACAACCAGGATCGCTTCATTCAACATACAACATCATACGATACATTTCACAAGTAGTCCAGAAATAAGTTTACACCACGGAGTAGCAAATATTACAAACCAAGTTTGAAAGTAGCGGAAGCATAACACACACACTAGTTAATTAAATACTGCCAGTCTGGATGATCGACATCTCGCAAAAGCATGAGGAAAGTACATAAAGACGATCACGCCCTTGTGATCTAGTCATCATCACCCGCAGGGTGGAGACACGTCTTGCAGAATCCCTGATAAAGCATGTCATCTGCAACAGGAGGGAATAAACCCTGAGTACTGGAATGTACTCAGCTAGACTTACCCGTCGAAAACTAGAAATAAGAGGACACCAAGGATTATGCAAGGCTTACACAAGAGGCTAGCTGACATAACATTTTGCATAAAGGCATAAGTAATTGATACTCTTATAACCTGTACTAGCAGTTATTTTTAGCATTTACCTGTCATCTATCTTAGCACCTGTACTAAACATGCACTTGATTATAATCAAACAATTATCATCATTATATCCAGAGCAGGTATGAATTGTAGCAACATTGTATCATTCCCTTAACCACCAGTTCATTTAATGAGTTCTACGTTGCCGCTGCTCAAGTCAAGTGCTCACTAACCAGGAGCGACGGCGATTCGAATCGAATTCCTATCCAGCTGGAGGGGTATTTCTAACACTCACCGTGCAGACCCCTGCCAGGGTCGCACAGGCCACCGTTTCATATGATTCAGGAATCGCGGGTCCGAATAATGTCGCGACCCCAAGGGCGACACTCTGCCAGGTGATAGGGACTCTAACCCCCCCTTGGTCTCACGCCAATGTCCCCAAGCACATCCTTTCTCTCCTCCAAGAAGCAACCTACCATTCGATTCCCGGCCTGAACCACATTACTCGGCTTCGCGGTCGGAACGGGTTATCCGGCCAACTAAGTGTTAGACTGCGTTCAACATGACTCAAGGACGTACAGCGAATCGGTCCTTAAACGACTCAGACGGGCATAGCTCCACACCCAAGACGTGAAGTGTCTTGCGGCTGTACTATCGAACTCCCGCCCGGTCTCAATTTCATTTTTAAGCATGGTTCCATTCACGATAGCCATAGAGCCACTCGTGACTCCTTCCTACATCTCGCGGATGACCGGAAATCACCCGACTTCTACCGTACTAAGCAGGGCTAAGCATTGACACGTGCCTAAACCTAAAAATAGGATTAAGTACGATATCTGGACAAGGACAGGTATAATGCAACAAGTGTTTTCATATAACTCCTACAACTTAATGCAGTAAACAATTAAAAGTACCCAAGATTAATTTATAAATCAGTAGGTTCAGCATGCACCGGGGCTTGCCTTTCAGAAACGTTGAAGGCCGGTGGTCAAACTTCTCTTGGAGGGCAATTTAGTAATTTTGGTCAACATGAACCTTGTTCCAAATGTTACCCTAAGTATAACTAAGGTGTTGTAGGTCATGATTGGCTACCTTACCTTTTTGTTACACCAACTATCAAATACTTCATGAAATAATTCAAATAAACCCCAGAACTATCACATGTGTTGCATCACATGAAATAACAAACATGAATGATGCATGCTCATGCTTATGCCATGCAAATGCAATGCAATTATGGAGCTAAACACTTGAGGTGTTACAATTTCGATCACAATTGGATGTCTTATTGTGTTGCGTTCAATGATGGTGTCACGATTAGCACTCTTCGGTGCCGCGACGAAACCGAGGGCCTCCTATGGCGCGCGACATAAGGTTGTGCTGCTTGGCACGCGCTGGTATCGAGGTGGCTAGTCATGATCCACCATGGAGCTCTACCGTTGAGAAGTCTCTTTGTGGTCAGTTTGAAGTAGTCTTTCTCAGTCAACTAAAAACTTTGAAATCAAATCCAAGTACCGGGCGAAAGATCAAAAATCACGTAGATTTTAACGTAAACGGTTCAGTAACTGCTGTGCTCCTTGTGAGTGAGCCTTTATCAAAGTACATCTTGTTGGATTCCCTCGCATGATTGCGCCAATTGATCCGCTTGAATGGATTGTGCGGTTGTGATGAATTATTGTACCATGAGTATTTTGAGAAGTCTATTTCATGAAATGTCATACAATCTCCATCGGGGTCGTGGCAATGAGGATGAGGAACAGTCACCCCCTCCGCCACCACCTACCCCGGCTGAGTTGATGCAGACCGTGGTCGAAGGACAGCGCATGTTGGCAGATGCTATGCGCCAGCTTGCCAACCGGGAGGCTCATCATGGCCGCCAGGGCCCAGAACCCAATCAGTACAATGATTTCAAGGACTTTCTTGATACTAAGCCCTCGCTCTTTAAGGAGGCGGAGGAACCACTGCAAGCTGATGAGTGGTTGAATACTATTGAACAAAAGTTTTGTCTGCTTCGCTTGACTGATGAGCTAAAGACTGAATATGCTTCTCACCAACTGCATGGTCCAGCGGGTATTTGGTGGAGCCACTATCGTTCCACACTACCTGCAAATGTCCCGATTGCTTGGGACCAGTTCAAGGCCGCATTCCGTGGGAACTATATTCCTCCAGGTCTTATGGCTATCAAGCACACAGAATTCATGAGGCTGTCGCAGGGAAAAAAAAAAGCTTGACTGAATATCTGCAATCTTTCAACAACCTGGCAAGGTATGCCACAGAGTTTGTGGATACCGATGCCAAGAAAATTGCTAGCTTTAAAAGAGGCCTTGGTCCAAAGCTGATGAAGACTATGGGCACTAGCAAGTGTACTACCTTCAATGAATTTATCAGTGATGCTCTGACTCAAGAAAACAATAACTCTATCTATGCTGCTTCTAAAAGCCGCAAGAGGGCACTAGAGGCAGGTGCTTCACAGTCTCGAGCTCCAGCTGCCCCGAGGGCTCCTCCTCGCCCTCCTGCCACAAGTGCTAAGTTTCGTCCTCCGCAAAAGAAGGCGCCAGTGAAGATTGGGTTTTGCAAGGCATATACAGTGGCTCTGCCAAAGGGTAATTCGGGCCAAGGCAGCTCCAGTGTTCCTCCTAGCAATATGCCTTGCTGGAACTGCAACAAGCCAGGCCATTGGTCCAGGAACTGTCCTTACCCTAAGAAGAATGTCAACCAAGGTGGCCGTCAAAGGCACGCTCATTATAACAGTATTGAGGAAATCCCATCTGGTGAGGTTGTCACTGCTGGTAAGTTCCTAGTTGACCAACATCCTGCAGTGGTACTTTTTGATTCAGGTGCTTCGCATTCCTTTATCAGTCCTAAGTTTGCATCGGAGTTTGCACACAAATTGCATACTGTTGAAGGTGGGGGTTATTGTATTAGCGCAGCAAGTGGGAATATTTCCACAAATAAAGTGGTGGGGAATCTTGAGCTTGAGATAGAAGGGCGAAAGTACTCGCTTGCCTTAGTGGTTTTGCCGGGATTAGGCATAGATGTTATTCTGGGCATGAATTGGATGAGTCAGAATGGGGTACTCATTGATACATCCACTCGGGTAGTTATGCTCAGAGATCCTACAGATCAAAAGGGTTTTCTGGTACAACTTCCTAGAAAAGTTGATTTGTCTGGGGAAGTTCATGCTGTGCAAGCAAAGGCGTTGGCCGAAATTCCAGTAGTAAATGAGTTTTCGGACGTTTTTCCCGATGATTTGCCGAGGCTCCCTCCGGATCGGGATGTGGAATTTAAAATTGAGTTGTTGCCTGGCATGGCTCCCATCTCTAGGAGACCTTATAGGATGCCTCCGAATGAGTTAGATGAACTTAAGGTGCAATTGAACGAACTTTTGAAGAAGGGGTTGATTCGTCCTAGTTCATCTTCGTGGGGATGTCCTGCTATCTTTGTAAAGAAGAAGGATCAGTCATTGCGAATGTGCGTAGATTATAGACCTCTCAATGCAGTCACTGTCAAAAATAAGTATCCTCTACCGCGCATCGACATCTTGTTCGATCAGTTGTCTAAAGCTAAAGTTTTCTCCAAGATCGATCTAAGATCTGGTTACCATCAAATCAAAATCCGTCCCGAAGATATTCCAAAAATGGCTTTCTCGACAAGATACAACCTTTATGAGTGTCTTGTTATGTCTTTCGGCCTGACAAATGCCCCCGCACACTTCATGTACTTGATGAATTCGGTGTTTATGCCCGAATTAGACAAGTTTGTGGTGGTATTTATTGATGACATCCTGATATATTCTGTAAATGAGGAAGATCACGCTGAACATCTGCGTATAGTCCTCGCAAGACTGCGTGAACATCAACTATATGCAAAGTTCAGTAAGTGCGAATTCTAGCTTTGAGAAGTACCTTTCTTTGGGCATGTGTTGTCCGATGGAGGAATTATGGTGGACCCCACCAAGGTACAGGAAGTATTGAATTGGAAGGCTCCTACTTTGGTTCACGAGGTCCGGAGTTTTCTTGGTTTGGCTGGCTATTATTGTCGCTTCATCCCGGATTTCTCCAAAATAGCCAAGCCAATGACTCGGTTGCTACAAAAATACACCAGGTTTGTCTGGACTCCTGAGTGTGATGCGGCTTTTCACCAACTGCGAACCCTCCTAACCTCAGCTCCGGTTTTGGCACAACCGGATATCGAGAAACCATTTGATGTTTATTGTGATGCCTCAGGCATAGGTTTGGGAGGTGTGTTGATGCAGGAAGGCCGACTGATTGCATATACCTCTCGACAACTTCGGAAACATGAGGTGAATTACCCAACGCATGACTTAGAACTCGCTGCAGTTGTTCATGCTTTGAAAGTTTGGCGGCATTATCTGCTAGGCAATGTCTGCAATATATACACAGACCACAAAAGCCTCAAATACATCTTCACCCAACCCGAGTTAAATATACATCAAAGAAGATGGCTCGAGTTGATTAATGATTATAACCTTCAAGTGCACTATCATCCTGGCAAGGCAAATGTGGTTGCGGATGCTTTAAGCCGTAAGTCTCATTGCCATTCCCTAGTTGAAACCGATTTTCATCGATCTCGCCTTCTACATCCAGCAGTCTTGTACAACATCACTGTCAGTTATACTCTCAAAAGCAGAATTATTGAGCTTCAAAAGACTGATCCTGGTGTATTCCACATAAAACACAAGATGAAAGAGCAAGAAACTACACAATTCAGGGTAGATGAAGAGGGTGTACTATGGTTCAAGGATAGGTTAGTTGTGCCTAAGGACCGAGAGCTTAGAAATGATATTATGTCTGAAGCACACTCCTCTAAGTTGTCCATCCATCCTGGTAGCAATAAGATGTATTATGATTTAAAGCCGTACTATTGGTGGACCAAAATGCGGAAGGAGATAGCTGCATATGTGGCCAGGTGTGACACCTGCTGTAGAGTTAAAGCTGTGCATATGAAAGCTGGGTTGCTTGAACCACTTTCTATCCTAGGTTGGAAATGGGAAGAGATAAGTATGGATTTCATTGTCGGACTTCCTCCTACTGTCAAAAATCATAACTCCATCTGGGTAATTGTAGATCGCCTAACCAAGTCGGCTCACTTCATTCCTGTTCGAGTACACTATCGTCCTACTGACTATGCTGAGTTGTATTTCAATCAGATAGTCTGGCTCCATGGGATACCTCGTACTATCATATCTGACTGTGGTCCCCAGTTCACTGCTCACTTTTGGGAGCACTTGCATCACCTTCTGGGAACCAAGTTAGTGAGAAGCTCTACTTATCACCCCCAGACGTCAGGTCAGACGGAACGAGTTAACCAAATTTTGGAAGATCTGTTACGGGCATGTGTAATATCATCCAAGGGTTCTTGGGAAAATGGTTACCTCTAGCTGAGTTTTCGTACAACAATAGTTAACAAGAGAGTATTAAGATGGCCCCATTCGAAGCTTTGTACGGTCGTAAGTGTAGAACTCCACTAAACTGGGTAGAAGCTGGTGAAAGAAGGTATTATGGTACTGATTTTGTTCAGGAAGCTGAGGAACAAGTCTGTACCATCCAAAAACATATGGCTGCAGCCCAAGCTAGACAGAAAAGTTATGCTGATCGTCGTAGAAAACCGCTCGAGTTTGAAGTTGGAGACTTCGTTTACCTGAAAGTTTCTCCAATGAAGAGTGTCCAACGTTTTGGTGTTAAGCGGAAACTTACGCCAAGATACGTGGGTCCTTTCTAGATCATAGGCAAGAGTGGAGCTGTTGCGTACAAAATCCAGTTACCTCCTGAAATGAGTGCCATATTCAACGTCTTCCATGTATCTCAGCTCAAAAAGTGTCTTCGAGTTCCTGAGGAAAGAGTCCCGTTAGGAGATATCAGGCTTGAGTCTGATTTAACTTATGAAGAAAAGCCAGTCCGGGTGATAGATACTCAGGAACGAGTAACTAGAAGCAAAGTGGTTAAGTGGTATAAAGTAATGTGGAGTAATCAGGGTAGTGAAAGTGACGCTACCTAGGAACCGGAGGACTATTTGCGGGATGGCTATAAGGAATTCTATGAAAAATGGTACGCTTTCCAAATCTCGGGACGAGATTTTTATAAAGGGGGAGGGCTATAACATCTCAGGTGTTTAGCTCCTTAATTGCATTGCATTTGCATAAGCATAAGCATGCATCATTCATGTTATTTTATGTGGTTGCAACAAATGTGGTTGTTTTTAGAATTTTGTTTGGCTCACATCATGTGACACTAGGGGGTTGGTGTAACAAAAGGGTGGAGTAGCCAATTATATCTCACAACACCTTAGCTATACTTAGGGTCACTAATGGAGCAAGGTTCATGTTGACCAAAATCACCAAAATGCCCTCCAAGGTGTAGTTGACCAGCATTTAGCCCTAGGATACTCTAGTTTGACCAATTAAAAAGTCTAGCTTAGAGACCTTGCATGGAGGAGCACCCTTAAGCAAAGTTGTAGGGAATTTTATGGGGAACAAGAGTCTCAATATGACCATCTCATGAAACTGGCCAAAACATGCTCAAAAATGGCCCACAAGTCAGCTAGAGGGGCTGTCTCAACACTTAGAATTTTTCTAAGTCTCAAAAGTGTCCCTCTAGTTTTACTGTGGCCTACTTTGGAAGCTTGTAGTTTGCAAACCAGACCAAACCAGCTTCTACTCATATTGACAAACTTGTAGTCCTTGTGTAGCTCTACAACATTGTCAACATCACCATCACCTGGTTCTAAATGGTTTAGGAGATATGGTGCTTTGAAAAATGGGGTTCAGTCGGCATAGTTGACTGAAACTCAGTTCAGTTTTCGGGTACCCCACTTTAGAGCTCGGTAGTTTCAAATCTAGGCCGAACCAGTCCAAGCTCCAATTGACAATTTTGTTGCCCTCACATAGCTCTACAAAGTTGCTGTTAACACTTATCACTAACTCTGGCTAGATTGGGAACGGTGATCGGTTGAACTTTGGCCGTCAGTCGGTTGATGGACACCGAAGCCGTCGAGTTCAGAGTCCAGACGGAGGCGGTGTCATGGCAACCGGGCAGAACGGTCCTGCCGCGTGGCGCCTGCGCTCTGCCAGCGTCTCCACGTCACAAGTCCAGGCGCGGAGGTGAAGACCGAGCCGACACCACGCCTCACACTCACTCGTGCTCGCCATCCCCATTCACCTCTCGCTCTTGCCGTGCTCACCGAGGCGCAAAACGGAGGCGCCATTGCCGCCGCACCCTTCCCCGTGGTCGCGCGAGCTCGCCGTCACGCCACAGCCACCCAAACCCTGTCCACCGCTCCGCCAGAGTCCCCTCTACCTCCTCCATCCTTTACCTGAACCAATCGTGCGGAGGTGAGAGTGAATTTCCATTTCCGCCACCGTGAGACCTCGCTGGCGTTTTTGTCTGCGCGGTAGCTCACCGTGGCCAGCTCACTACCATTACTCTCCATCCTTGCTAACTCTTGTTTCGGGTTTCGGGTTGCGTAGAGAAGCTTAGGGTATGGTGTTACCGGTAGTGGTGGATGGTCCACGCCGGAACACGATCGTGCGCTGCCGTGCCATGGCCGCTGATTCGGTGCTCACGCGGCCAGCCGCATTCGCCCCACCTCTATCTGTGTCCTTCACATGAATAGATCCGCCATCTCCTCTGGAAGCCGTAGCGCGCCCAACCTAGGTCCCTAGTTCCCGGAGCTCGCCGGAGCGCCACCGTGTGCCACCTCCGAGCCGCGGTCGCCATGGTCGTTGTAGCTAGGGTTGGGTAGAATCCATGATTTGAGGGTTAGGTGATGCGGGAGGTCACGGGGAACCTGTCGGTGATCTTCCCGTCACCGGAGACGTCGCCGTCGGCGAGTAAGAGCTCACCGGAGCCCGCGGCCTTCCCCTCTCTGCTCCCCTCTCACTGCCAACTGTCCCCACCTGGCAGATGCCGCGCGCGGGCGGGGCGGCCGAGCAGGCCGCGCGCGCAGTGGGTCGCGTCGGTTCCCAGGCCGGCCCAGTAGCGAGTTGGGTTCGGTTTTTTGTTTTTCTTTGCATATTGTCACAGATTTTAATGATGTTTGGAAAATGTATATCTAGGGTTTTACTTGTTCAAAAATTGTGAAGTAAATTTTGTTAGACCCTGCATGGTGTGTAGTATTTTAGAAAAATATGAATTGGTTATGTGATGTTTAGTTTTTGGGAGATTTAAATAGGTTTTTGAAATGTGTTTTAGATTGCATGCAAACTTGTTTAAATCATATCTTGAGTTTCATTGTTCCAAAAATTATGAAATTTGGTGGGTAGGCTAATTTATACTTGCTCTAGTTCTGGTAAAAAAGTGGACAGTAGTGCTTAAGTACTTTTCAAGTTATAATGCTATCTTATTATTTTAGGAAATACTTAAATGAATTTTTGTAATTTTTCTACATGTGCAATGTTCTTATAAAGTTTTGGAGAATGTCTTGGTACCTTAAAGTGTCTAAGAAAAATAGAAAATCTGTTGTTTGACACTTTTTAATATGATTTGTTAATTATACAAAAATCAGCCTTTTGGGCTTGTGAATTTTGTTTAGGGAGTTTCTTTAAATAATTTTAGTTCAAATTTTTACAGTGGTCTCTTTTTGGTTCCTAGAGTCTCCTGTAATTTTTGTAGAATTTTAGGAGCAGTTTACATATATGTTTAAAATTTCACTTAATTACTTAAGTAAATTAAGAAATGGGTTTAAATAAATATTTTAGGTGGGCCAACCTTACTTTCTGGTTTTTTGTGACCTATGTGAACTTTTGGTAATATTAGTTTGGTCTTATGGGATGTTTGCCACAAAAATAAATATTTAATCTTTACAATTCTAGGTTTTCTGGACAGCTGGTAGTATCTTTGGGTTTGACCCTTAATAAAAGTGTTTGCTGGAAAACTTGTGAATACCAAAGTTGTAGTAAACTTGATAAACTAGCTTGTGTCGAAATTTGGGAGCATTTGGCTTAGTAGTTTAGGAGTTATTGCTGTTCTAAGTGACAGTCCAGAATTGGCTGCTCTCTGTTTGGGGAGGACAGATTCTGGAACTTTCGAATTTCGACTAGGTAAACTTTGGAATTAAGTGTTGTGGTCTGAAAATATTTTGTGGTTCATTTCATAAGCTTTCCAGATTGTCTTATATCATATCTTTTGGAGTTGGGAATCTCCAGTTATGTTAGAAACAAGTAGCTGCTGTCCAGAATATCTTACTGTGATATTTTGGGTTGGATGTGGTACCTAAATAATGTCACTCTTGTGTTTGTTAGGTGTTAGGGTCTTAACCGAAGATGAACAGCTATACCTTAGGTTGAGTAGATTAGGTAAGTACTTCTCCACCGGAGAAGAGATTTGCACGTAATGGTGAAGTGACTGGAATAGAGTACTCTTGCTGCTGAAATGCATTTCATTCCGAGCATTTTGCACCCATTATGCATCCATGATATTTATTGTGCACTCATGCAATAGGTGTTCTGGAGAGGGTAACACTCCTCGAGTTCGAGCCAGCGATACCGGAGGAGGTCCAGGACTAGCCAGAGGAGCCAGCGGAACCAGTCGGCGGAGGAGACGCCGCTGAAGACTTGTCCGAGTGCCCTGACCACCGGCCCTCGACCTTTCTAAAAGGCAAGCCCCGGTGCATGCTGAACCTAATGTTTTTATAAAGTAATCTTGAGTACTTTTAATTGTTTACTGCATTAAGTTGTAGGAGTTATATGAAAACACTTGTTGCATTATACCTGTCCTTGTCCAGATATCGTACTTAATCCTATATTAGGTTTAGGCACGTGTCAATGCTTAGCCCTGCTTAGTTCGGTAGAAGTCGGGTGATTTGCGGTCATCTGCGAGATGTAGGAAGGAGTCACGAGTGGCTTTATGGCTATCATGGATGGAACCATGCCTTAAAATGAAATTGAGACCGGGCGGGAGTTCGATAGTACAGCCGCAAGACACTTCACGTCTTGGGTGTGGAGCTATGCCCGTCTGAGTCGTTTAAGGACCGCTTCGCTTTACGTCCTTGAGTCATGTTGAACGCAGTCTAACACTTAGTTGGCCGGATAAGTCGTTCCGACCGCGAAGTCGAGTAGTATGGTTCAGGCCGAGAATCGAATGGTAGATTGCATCTTGGAGAAGAGAAAGGATGTGCTTGGGGACATTGGCGTGAGACCAAGGGGGTTAGAGTCCCTATCACCTGGCAGAGTGTCGCCCTTGGAGACACGACATTATTCGGACCCGCGATTCCTGAACTGTACAAAAGATGACCTGAACAGCCCTCGCCAGGCGTGACTCGGTGAGTGTTAGAAATACCCCTCCAGCTGGATAGGAATTCGATTCGAATCGTCGTCGCTCCCGGTTAGTGAGCACTTGACTTGAGCAGTGGCAACGTAGATCTCATTAAATGAACAGGTGGTTAATAGAATGATACAATGTTGCCACAATTCATACCTGCTCTGGATATAATAATGATAATTGTTTGATTATAATCAAGTGCATGCTTAGTACAGGTGCTAAGATAGATGACAGGTAAATGCTAAAAATAAATGCTAGTACAGGTTAAAAGAGTTTAAATTACTTATGCTTTTCCGCAAAAGGTAATGTCAGCCAGCTCCAATTATGAAAGCCTTGCATAATCCTTGGTGTCATCTTATTTCTGGTTTTTGACGGGTAAGTCTAGCTGAGTATATTCCAGTACTCAGGGTTTATTCCCTCCTGTTGCAGATGATATGCTCTACCAAGGCTTCTGCAAAAATTGTCTCCACCCTGCGGGTGACGAAGACTAGATCACTAGGGCGTGATCATCTTTTATGTACTTTCCTGATGCTTTTGCGGGTTGTTGATCAACAAGACTGGCAGTAGTTAAACAACGGGTGTGTGTGTATGCTTCCGCTACTTTATAAACTTGGTTTGTAATATTTGCGACTCCATGCGTGTAAACTTATTTCGGAACTACTTGTGTAATGTAACGTATGATATTGTATGTTGAATGATGCGATCTTGGTTGTAAGCAAGTTGGTTTGAAATCCTTCGTGGTTTCGATTGACTACCGGGATTATATGGGCTCAAGTTCGAAAATTTGAGCGCTTCGGTGCTTGTTTTTGTACTTGTGCTCTTATAATTTGGTCGGTTCTGTTACACTACCTCTCTCAAAAATCTAAAAAATATTACTTGCTACCCAAGGAAGATGAACCACATCGCACTTGTAAAAACAAGAATTACATCCATAAGCTCATGTTCTTGTGTGTTTGTGCACGACCAATGTTTAGGAATGGAGAATATGTTTCTAATGGAAAAATAGGTTATTTTTCACTTGTCACTTATGAGCATGCTGCTAGAAGAAGGCAACATCGTCTTCGTGGCGAACAAGTAATCAAGCCAATTACTTCAATCACAAGAGAGGTGATTAGAGATTTCATGGTAAACAATGTGCTGCCAACCATTCGAGCTAAATGGCCAAAAGAAGATGTGAACAAGCCAATTTTCATACAACAAGATAATGCACCTTCCCATTTAAAAGTGAATGATCCTATTTTTTGTGAGGCTGCTAAGCAAGAAGGGTTTGACATTCGTCTCATTTGTCAACCACCCAATTCTCTGGATTTTAACATTTTAGATTTGGGGTTTTTTTGAGTTATTCAAGCTATTCAATACAAGAAGGATGCAAAAATAATAAATGATCTAGTTCTAGCAGTCCAACAGGTAAATTGATCAATTGTTCACTTGTTACATTGTTTCTTGAACAACTAATATTTTCATTGATTGAATTTTTGAACACATGTTTTGTAGGCATTCTTAGAGTACTCTCCACGGAATGCAAACAAGATTTTTGTAACACTTCAGAGTGTTTTGAGGGAAGCCATGAAAGTTAAAGGGTGCAACAAGTTCAAGATTCCTCACATGCAAAAAGAGAAACTAGAGAAAGAAGATCGGCTGCCATTACAAATTTCTTGTGAAGCTTCCTTGCTAGCCGAAGCAATTGGTAGACTTCCTGCAGCAAATCAGAAGAAGAATATTAGTAGCAAATTAGTTTTTGCATGCATGTTAGGTGAGACATGTACCTTACTGTTCTTTCTTTGCATCTTGCTTCATCTTTGCATCTTCCAACTTCTTCATATCGTAGATATCGTCCAACTTCTTGATAACATGCTCAGGAAGAAGTATTGTGTCACCATCCATTTGAAGCTTCTCTACATCAGGAATGTAGAGCTCACAATCAAAATTTTCTATGCCATCAAGTATCCGTGTTGTGAGATCGTAGTCTCTGTGTACAATACCGCAAAGTGCACACCTGCTAGCTTCGCGGCAAGCTTGGTAGCAGTCGTCGTCGTCGTTGTCGGCGTGGAACGTGCCGCAGCAAGCACACAGAGACTCCGGCACCACCTCGACAGAGTTCGGCACCACCTCGACGGAGTCCGGCAACCTTGACGGAGTCTGGCACCACGTCGACGGAGTCCGGTACCACCTCGGCGGAGTCCAGCGCCATCTCGATGGAGTCCATTGTCATCTCTGAGACCGGCGCGACCTCTGAGTCCAGCGCCTCCTCCATGGTGCTTCCGACCTTCATGGCGCCGGACTCCATGGCGCTTCCGACCTTCATGGCGCCGGACTTCATGGCGCGAGCTTGCAAGGAAGCGAAGCGAGCCCTCAACCCTAGAAAGGAACGGGCGGCGAGATGTGGCCTGCCTTGACGCGAGAGCCGACCGGGCGGCGAGCAAGCGAACCGAGGCAACGCTATTAATTGCGAGTGAAGCTAAGCAGTTGGCGAGCGGAACGGGCGGCGAGGGCCAGGGGCAATCGCGTCCAAATGTGACCTGCGGGCGAGCGACGACCTTCTTTGCGAAAACGGGCCTAGAGCCTAGAACGACTACCTTTACGAGTACGGAGGGGGTATACAGTAGTCATCAGAAATATCTGATTTTCTTATTCTTTGAGACTTTCTGGGGCCTCAGCTACTATCATTTCTTGACCTTTATTGCCAAAAGACAATTGATTCTATAAGGTCCTATGTAATAAGATCCTTGTTTACATTATTCATTCTCCTTGCGGAGTTAGGTACTTTTGTAACATGCTCCTCCAGATTGTCTCATCTTCAAACTTTCTCATTTTAGGTTTAATCTGCTAAAACTTATATAGTGCGTTTAGCACCGTCTTAATAACTCTGAACTGTAAAAGGTTCAGGAATTATTTAGCTATTTCTTTACTTTAGGGTTATCGTTATTATGACCGTCTTACTCCCTCGACGATCACATTTATCTTTTATAGATCACTCTTGCCTTCAATGCATAGTATGCATCGCATTATCTGAAGTATGGGGAAGTATCTTTCTTAATTGTCTTTCTTAATTGATCTCACATTTCTCCCCCTCGAAATGTGGTATAAACTTTTCTACCACAATTTCGAAAACTATTCAGAACTCTTATGAATGAGGAAACTTTGATTACTTACTTCATGCACATGATTACATCATGCAAATAAAATTATTTCTTAATTCGTATGGGAGTACTTTGTTCTCATTTCACTTCAAGAACTCAACAGAGTCTTTTATCATTAATACTTTCGCAAGTCACGCTTGCATGTCATTCTTATCTTGAGGTTCGTCTGTAACTTTCTTTTGTTCTTAAACTCATACTAGGATAGCATAAGAGCTACCCTAAACTTTTCTCTCTGTGTGGTATACACTAAAAGCACTTGAGTCATCACAACTTTCTCCCGCCATGCAGGATAAGTACTATGTCAAACTTCTCCCGCCATGTAGGATTGATTAACATAGGTACTATGCTAAGTTTACCCCGCCATGCAGGTATTTTTCAAAATTTTCCCGCCATGCGGGTACTATCATAAACTTTTTCCCGCCATGCGAGATAATTCCCTTGAAGGGACATAAATGTCAGGATTGACTCATATTCAATCATCTAATTTAGGAATGAATCCAAATACTCTTTAAAACACATGCTTAATCCGATATTGGTCAAATTAAACATGCATGTCACTTATTATATTTCATATCATGATGATTAAGAATAAAGAAGAAAAAAATATATTACTTATTACATCTCTTATCATGATGATAAAAACCGAAAACTAAAAACTTTTCCATAAAGAGTACATAGAAGGCATTTCTTAAACTGAACTCTAATTGTTCTATTTCTTTTCTTGAATCAATATCCTAGAATTATTTTCTTTTGAAGCCATTCTTTAAAGAGAACATAGTCCCTCATGCAATGATCTTCTTTCTTTATCATCTTCTGAGTCACAAGTACCCAACTCATTTCCTTTTCTGCCTTCAAGAATGAAAGCATTAAGTTCTTTGTCCGAAAAACATTAATCAATAATCATAAATAATGCTCATTAAACTTTTAAAAACTTTATGTTCTATTCTATATCACCGTTGGGCAGAAATAGAATAAAATAACATTCTTCTACATTAATTCCACATCACGGTTGGGCAGAAATGGAATTAACATAAGAAAACCTCAATTATCTTATGACTACTCTTCAAAACTAAATTCTCCCATTGATTCGAATTTAATTAGAAGATCATCATCATCATTGCAGCGAAAAACATGAAAATACATTACATTCTGCTCACTCTGGAGCATCTTTTGTTTCTTATCTATTCTCTAAAAAATTGGTCACTTTGATGCAAAATTTATCAGAGATTTAAACTTTAAACATAAAACCCATAGAATTATAATATTGTTATCATCAACGTTGGTCAGAAAATAACAATATCATAATTAACTTTAAACTTAAACTCATAAATAAACTTATAATATTGTTATCATCAACTTTGGTCAGAAAATAACAACATTATAATTTATCTTAACTATAAACCGACTATTTCTCTAAAAAAAATTCCGTTGATTCCAATTTTAACTGGAGGATCAACTTTTCATCATTTACTGAATAACTATAACTGCTCTTCAAAATAAATCCTCCCATTGGTTTGGATTTAATGAGAAGACAATAAACATTTTCTTTGCAGCGGAAACATGACAAAAATCTTGAAATAAGATTCACTACTTTTCAGAAGTATTTCTCTGTACTCATTTACTCTCTAATCAAATTATTCCATTGGTTCAAGTTTGAATAGGGATCAAAACTAGTCAAAATTCATCAAAATAGTGCTTCTAAAAAGAATAAACCTTATTCAAAACCATTCGTATGGGAGTATCTCTGAGCAGCGCCAGCCGTTGGAACTGATCGGACGGTCTACCATCTAGATCGGGGAAACAAAAACCCCAGCGGCCGGTCGTCACCGCCAAACCCTAGCACATTTCCTTTCTCTCTCCCCGCCTCTGTCCGGCCCATGACCAACAGAGGCGACCATGGTGGCCGCCCAACTCTGGCAAGGAGGAGCAGAGTCGGTGCAGATCCGGCTCCCAGCACCCTTCTCTTCTTTGTTCTCTTTCTCCCCCACTTTCTCTCTCAGCCGCACAGCATAGCAGTAGCATAGTCGATGCCGCCGTCCATGGCGGCCAGAGGAGAGGTGGTGGCGACGCCGCACGACTTCTTGCCGGCGTGCGCGTTCCCCATTGTGGTTGAGCGCGTCGTCGTCAAGGAGTTGTGCGTCGATGCCCTGAGCCCACGCGATGACGACCGAGACGCCGGCTTGGTGGTCCGCGCGGCAGCAGGGCCACTTCTTCCCACGTGTTGGCGGTCATGCCTACGGGGAAGAGGCCAGGTAGGTCTCCCTTCCTCATCGGCCTTTCTTTGATGCACTTAGGGTTAGGGTTTCAGTTCTATTGACCCGATTCAAAATCGGATTCCTTCATTCTATTTTTCTTTCAATTTTCATTCCCCAAAATCTAGATCTACCACTAATTTAACCGTTGACCGGCTCCGGTACCAATGTTAGAAGTTGTGGATCGTCTAGCAGTGTAGATCCAGTGGAGAATACTATTCTATTTAGAATAAACCACATGGAACATGAACCAGAGAGAGAGAGAGAACGATGGAGGAGAAGAGAAATGAAGTGGCTATACCTTCGGTCTTGGCAGATGAGGTAGAGGACGGTGAAGTGCGGTGACAGTGATGAGCAGTGGCGACCGGCGGTGATGCTTCCCGTCTCTCACAGCACGACCCTCGAGATTGGATTAGGGTTCTGAGGTGGGGTCCTGTAGCGGCGGCGGTGAACCTCGTTACTTGAGCCTCTGTCCCCACCTCCCTCTTATAGTGCTGCGCGACGGGGGCCCACCAGCCAGTTCAACGGCTGGACACCCCCGATCAGGGTGGATCAAGGCCCCGACTTGGTCGTTGGACCAAGTCGGGTGGAGATCAACTAACAAGGGCGACCCTGGCCCCTGCGTGGTGCTGCTGCTGTCGTAGATCCGCCCCACCCGGCCCCCACCATCGAACCCGCCTCGCCCCGTGGCAGGAACACGGCACGTCGCCCTCCGGTTGTCCGGCGATCTGATCCAAGTTCTTTTTGGTAAGGAGATTTTACTTCATAAATAATATTTGACATCGGAACAAATGCCAGATGTATTTAGGAACTTAGTAGATAGTGTTTGTTCATTGAGTTGAAGTTTTCACACCTGAGATTGGACTTTGCATATAGGGGGCTGAAGGAATGCAAATCCATTTGTTTACCATGGTATACATTCATTGCATATAGGGGCTGAAGGAATGCAAATCCATTTGTTTACCATGGTATACATTTATGCAGTATTGTAGACATCTAAGAGTTGTTACAGCAAATGCCTGTGATATCATTTCTCTTAATCTACAGTCAAGTGTCTGGTTTTTAAATTTCTTATGCTGCATTTGCTTGACGTGCCTTTTACAATTCCAGAGGGGGCCTTAGCTGAGGAGCTGGTGTTGTTGTTGACACATCTTTATATCCTACTGATACGATAAAGACCAGGCTTTATGTAAGTTGATTATACATTTCAATGCGGCGCCCTTTTGTTTAGCTTGCCATGCAACCTTCATTCTGCAAATAACTCATTCTCGGATGCATGGTATTATATTTAACACTCATTAATTCATGGCCCTGACTGATGCCATTCTTAGTAAATTTCGACCAATGTGTCTCTATAATCTATTTTGCTACCAAGTCTCTGAATGTGCTTGTGGTGCAGATAAGAGTCTGATTTGTTTTTGAAGTGGCACAACTTGTATGAGTTTTATTTGCTTACCAGTTGCTGCGGAACCAAATTCTTGAAGTAACACAGAAGTTCATAGATCAATTTTATGAGATTTGTTTTTCTCATTTTTTTATAAGGTGCACAAGGCAGAAGAAAAACTCAATGGAAAGGCCTGTATTGTGGTTTAGCTGGAAATTTTGCCGGTGTTCTTCCATGAGTATTTAGTACTGCAGTGAAGACTGAAGAGGTTTCTTATGCTAGCCTAGAGGATGCTATCATGCTGTTGGCAATACAAACAGTGGCGGACGTAGGTACAACCTGTGGGGCCACCCGGCCCCACAGGTTTTGACGAATCTAGTGTAATTTTACCGTAGCATATATGGTTTGGTCCCACAGCTTCTGCTGGCTGGCCCCACAGGTTTTGATTCCTGGATCCGCCACTGAATACAAAGGAAGGAATCTGGATGTATCACTTATGTTTAAGTGTATTGGAATATTGCATATTCTTAGCTATTTCTCCCTGATGTTTTTACTGTAGTTCATACATATATATTATTGTGGTTTTATCCTTTCCAGACTGTATTGAGGTGTTAGTAGCCTTTCACATTTTTTCTTTTGGATAGTCATCAGTCAGCATACATATTAGGCATTGCCAGTTCTCTGGCCTAACAATATTTTGCTTCCAAGATGTTCCATAAAATGCTTATCGACGAGTTGGCCAAACAATCAGTCAGCATACATATTAGTAATCAGATTTGTCATGGTTACCAACGAGTTGATGACCTGTCTGTTGGCTTCCCATTCCAATCGAATTTGGAGAGCAAGGCGGGGCTGCTGGAGAAGACAAATTTCCACTTCGGGGCAGGTAATGAGAATTGAGTGCAATAATATTTGGAGATAATTATCTCTTTTTGTTGCACATTTGTGAGCTTATATAAGTGCCACACTTAAGGTTTTGATCATATCAAATGCAATGCCAAAATCAATATTGCATTCCCTAACCACTGAAGAGTCTCTACAGAAACATAGTCTAGAGATATTTTTTTTTTGTTTTATTGTCTGTTCACCATAAGATGAGAAGAGCCATGGCAGCAAGATGTTTCAACTTCATTAGCATTGTTGCCTGCTATAAAAGGTTAGAACGACCTGAAATATGGTGAGCAAATGGGCAGAACACATTGATTTAGTTGAGAATTCTCTACCTGGTGTCTAAAAACTTTATGCAGAGCTTTTCATTATTTAGGTATAATATACATCTCATCATTGTTGTTAGTGTGCATATTGCCATTCATGTATATCTTTCATTGTTGCTTCCAAGCTCATAGAGTAACTGATCACGACCATTTTACTATTGGTTGAATTGAATCTGTCTGATTCCATTCTAGGCTGATTCACATAATTCCATTCCATAGGCTCCTTTGCAAGGATAGATGGGATATGTGAAGTTGTGCTCTATATTAGCATGAGAATGCAATATCATATTGCAGTTGTTTTCTATTTGTACTAATCTTCCTAATATAGGGCACAACTTCACATCCCATCTATGCTTGCAAAGGAGGTTGCTAGGTTAATAGTAATTTTCAAGGCAACGGACATTGGAAGTAGTAGAGCAACTACCTTGGGTGAGTTTGAAGAAGGGTTCAGGAGATGCGGCTCAACGATTAAAAATATTGAGATTAGTTATTTAGTGGAAGCGGAAAGTAATTATATGTGAAGCACACTAGCAATCATACTGAAGCATATAATGCATCATTTAAAAAACATAAGTTTTTTTATTTACTGAATGCTTATAAAAAAATGACATGTACCCGTAGTAATTGATTATTACTGGATTTGGGCAGCAAACAATGGAAACGGCATGAATGTACCCCTGAGGAAGACTACTCAAGCTACTGATGTCCATATGCAAAGACATCGTTCTCTTTTGGCCCTTCATTTGGTTCCTGATTGGGCAAGGTATGTGAACCAAGAGACAACAGAATCACTACTTTATAGTTAAGCATTCGTTGAAAATGTTGGCTAATACTCAATTTAAGCATTTGGTTTGGTTGAAAATGTTGGCTAATACTCAATTTAAGCATTTGGTTCTTGTTGCAACGCACAGGTATAGACCTATGTAATTTCAATTTATTACATATGTATGCCTTCTGTATAGGGCCAAAGACTACAGAAGAATTTTATGATCGACCTATTAACGTATAACTGAAGTCATGATGAAGTAGATTCCTACATTCATGCGAGAATATTTTAGCTGCATCACAGGCAAAAAGCTATGAAACATATAGTTGTGGAGAACTTGTCTAGCATATACTACAGTTACTAAAATTAATTCTTATTTCTTCTAACGTGGCTCAAAACAATTTGTTGTTAAACTGAGTTAAAATTTATTTGTCTCATGATTTGTCCCACTATTTTTTTCATGATTGTCGCGTTGAAAATTTTAAGGCTCTCAACCCACTATTTTTAAATACGTTTATTGCTTTCAAAGTTTTGACACTACTACAGATTCAGTCATCAGTGCCGGCCACATCACTGCCGAAATTAGGACGACCGGCAGTGATGACCCTTCACTACCGGTTCTAGGCTCTGACAACCAGAAAATAATTGGGGGGTGCGAGAACCGGCAGTGATGACAACTATCACTGCCGGTTTGTGCCTCCCGCCGGCAGTGATGACAACTCCACTTGTCACTGCCGGTTCAAGCCAAGAACCGACAGTGATTTGATTCTATCACTGTCGGTTCTAGGATAGAACCGACAGTGATGAGCCTGACAGCATAAAAAGGTTGTAGCCGTCATCTTCCTCCTCCACTCTTTTATCCCGAGAACAGAGGCGCGCGTTTGGGCCACTCCCTCCAATGTTGCAGTCGCCCAAATCCGTGAAGCTACCACTTGGATTTGGAAGAATGGCTTGATCTTTTTGCTTTAAGGTTAGTAACCAGCCTCCATTCCTTCGATTTTGTTGCTTAATTAGCTTTGTTTTGATGGCTATAATGCTTGATTCTTATTCTTATTTCTCCATTCTTCTACAGACACTTTTCTAATTCATGGCTATAATGCATTGTTAGTATGTGATGTTATAATTGGTTCTTAGGAGTAGAGTAGATTCTTTTACAATGTTGATGAGCAAATTAACCCATGTGTCACCAAAAATGCATTGTTTGGAGCAGTAGTGGCGGATCTACAGGGGGCTGGGTGGGCTCCAGCCCCCCTAATGACTTGATTTACTACTAGAAATACTATAGCAAAAATCTCAAATCACCATTAAATCTTCATGCAAATCAACATCTCCATTGTTTTTAGCCCCCCCTTGATTATCATCCTGCATCCGCCACTGGTTTGGAGCTACAATGTTGTTCATGATCATGTCTCCAATTTTAGTATTTTTTTTAAATTAATGTCTCTATTTTTATATGGCATGGAGTAGAATAATTGTTCTACAATATTGTGCAATAATTATTTTTTATGGGGCTGCGATTTTTAATTTATATGGGCATTGTTTGGAGCTACATTGTTATTCATGATCATGTCTCCAAATTTAGTCTTTTTTAAATTAGTGTCTCCATTTTTATATTGCATGGAGTAGAATAATTGTTCTTTAATATTGTGCAATAATTGTTTCTTATTAAAACTTTCCTATGTTTTCTCTGCCCGATCCATTTTACCTGTGCAGACATGGATCGAGGGTGGATATACGATCTGTCATGTACAGACCAACGGTACTTGACGGGCATCGACGATTTCATCAAGCTCGCTAGAGCCAATGCTGGGGACTCACAGCCTATATTCTGTCCATGCAAAGATTGCAAGAATACGAGAAAATGGGACGACGTGGAGCATATACGATTGCACTTGATTACCAGGGGGTTCATGAGAGACTACACGATTTGGACTTTGCATGGGGAGGTTGATCAAAATGTTGCACAAGAAAACAATGATGATGTGCCCATGCCTAGTGTATCCCTAAACACATTTCTGCCTATTGATGATTACCAATGCTACATAGTACCTGTGCCTACCAACGATAATGTGTTTAGGAATACATTAGTTGACGACACAGAGGAAAATGATGGCATTTCACAGTTTCTACATGATGTGCATGGCGGATTCCTTAGTGCTACACAGTTGAAAAAACTAGAGATCATGAGAAAGGATGCAAAAACACCATTGTATCCGACCTGCCCAATAAGCAAACTGGAAGCCAACATCATGCTATTAGAGTTCAAATCAACGAATGGATTGAGTGATAAAGGCTTCGATAGCTTGTTAGGTATACTACATAAACTGCGAGTTACCAGAAAAGACTTACCTGGCCAAGCAAATGATTTGCCCAATCGGCCTCGAGGTTAAGAAAATACACGCGTGTTCCAACGATTGCATATTGTACCGTGGAGAAAAATACAAAGTCTTGGATGCGTGTCCCAAGTGTAAAGCTCCCCGATACAAGCAAGGGCCGTCAAATCAGGGAAGCAAGACCAGAGGAGGGCCCATAAAGGTCGTATGGTATTTTTCTATAGCTCCACGAGTGCATAGGTTGTTTGCAAATACAAAGTCAGCCAAACTGTTGCGTTGGCACGGCGAAGAGCGTAAGAAAGATACAATGTTGAGGCACCCCGCCGACGGGTCGGACTGGAGGACTATCAACACTATGTTCTATAAGAACATCGGTGGAGAGGTAAGGCATCTTTGGATAGGTTTGAGCACAGATGGGATGAATCCGTTTGACCAGGTTAGAAGCAATCATAGCACTTGGCCAGTGACGCTATGTATATACAACCTTTCACCCTGGCTTTGTATGAAACGGTCATACATCCAGATGCCACTACTAATCTAAGGGCCAAAACAACCTGGTAATGATATCGATGTGCTTCTACAACCAGTGATCGATGAACTACTACAGATGTGGGAGACGGGTGTGAAGGATGTTTGGGATGAGTACAAAAAAGAACATGTCACGATAGAGGCTATACTTATCGCTACAATCACTGACCTGCCAGGGCGAGGTTGCTTGTCTGGAGAGAAGACAAAAGGATACACTGGGTGTGTCGAGTGCTTGGACGAGACTGATGCTATACATCTACCAGAAAACAAGAAGATGGTCTATATGGGACACCGTAGGTTCCCACGAAGGGATCACCCTTACCGCAGGAATAGAAAAGATTTTAATGGGACTACTGAGAAACGTGGACCTCCAAAGTATCGAGACGGGAAACAGATACTTAAACAAGTAAGCAAACTCACAGATGTTGTCCTTGGGAAGGGGGAAGGTGCAGTACCAACGCCAGCCGGTAGTATCTGGAAGAAAAAATCAATCTTTTGGGAACTACCTTATTGGCCACTTTTGAGTGTACGTCACTGTCTTGATCCAATGCACATAACTAAAAATGTGTGCGGTAACACACTTAACATGTTGATGAACACCGGGGGAACAACAAAGGATTCTCTCGCGACACGCTTGGACATGCAACACCTAGGCCTCAGGAAGGAGTTGCACCCAATAACTCTTGAGGATGGCCACTTGAAACTTCCGGTGGCATCATGGACACTGAAAAAGGAAGAAAAGGCCATGCTTATTTCTTTCTTCAATGATCTCAAAGTGCCAACTGGCTACTGTGCGAACCCGAAGAGGCTAGTTAACATGAGAGAACTTAAGTTTAACTATGGTTGTATGAAGGCCCATGACTGTCATGTCATTATGACTCAGCTGCTCCCAGTTGCCCTGCGAGGTATCCTCCCTGACAAGGTTCGTGCCCCAATCATAAAGTTGTGTTTGTTCTTCAACGCGATCTCTGAAAAGGTCATTGAAGGGGCCAAGCTAGACCAGCTGAAGCAGGAGATAACCGAGATTCTATGCAGGCTTGAGATGCATTTCCCACCGACTTACTTCGACATATCAGTGCATCTACTTGTTCATCTTGTGGACCAAATTAAAGCCCTTGGCCCAATGTACCTACACCAGATATTTCCTTTCGAGAGGTTGATGAAAGTTTTCAGGCGGTATGTTAGGAATAGATTCAGACCAGAAGGGAGCATGGTAGAAGGATGGACAACGGAGGAGGTCATTGAGTTCTGCACATATTATATGGACATCAATCGGGTCGGAGTTCCAGTATCTCGTCACGATAGAAGACTAGGGAGCAAAGAAACGATAAGTGAGAAAGCTGTCAAAATATTGCTTTCGAAGTTTTGAGCCCGGTAGCAACGGAGGGCCATCTCCTAGTTGGCTATTTATTGCTGCGTGATGTGGTGTGGGCGTGTGGCAGCCCGTGTGACAGGCCGGCAGGCAAATCTGCTGTGTCCTGTCTTCTGCGCCCCCGGCCGGGCAGTTTGAGCAGGTGGTGAAATCAAGGCGACAATAATTTTCCACGAATGACCTGGCTAGACAAACATATGTGGACTTGGGTCTTGTTTAGTTGCCAAAATTTTTGATAAAATGCAACTGTAGCATTTTCGTTGTTATTTGGCAATTAATGTCCAATCATGGTCTAATTAGGCTTAAAAGATTCGTCTCGTCCATTTCGTCTAAACTGTGTAATTAGTTTTATTTTTTATCTATATTTAATGCTTCATACATGCGTCCAAAGATTCGATGTGACGGGGAATCTACTGTTCTTTTGCAAAATTTTCTAGAACTAAACTGGGCCTTGGCAAACCTCTACGTTATTCTTTGCTCCTCCCGTGTTGATCCGTTTGATGTTGCCGCAAATAAACCGTTGAATTGATGATCATGACTGTGACTGTGACCCGGCTGCGAATCGCCGAATCAGGTCCAAGGGAAAACAGTAGCACAGGCAAAGCTTTGGTCAAAAAGAAGAAGAAATAGTAGAGCATGCATAAAGAAATAGTTGGCCGGCTTGGCTAACACGTCATGACATCCCCTCACTAAATAAGACAATTTGTAACAGATAATGACTACACCCATTAAATTCCTAGCTAACTACTACTAGCTAGCAGCATGGACTTCTGCTAATCAGATCGGCCTAGCTAGCAATCTTCTAATGCCGGTACTGTGACGTCCTTGTCACAATGAGAACAACTTAATTAACGGCTATCTTTTCTCATCGTGTGATGTTTACGTGCCCGGCGCCCCCCCACATTTTTCAGGCTGGTTGGCCGGCCATCTAGTGCTGGGACGATGGAAAGCTCATCCCGGCCGGTGTCGTTTGTCCGTGTACTGTCCGGTAACGACGGGTGGGGCGCTTTCAGGCCGATGGACGACGACGCCGTGTGTGTATATCCACTTGCCGCAGATCGAGACTCTCTTTATTTTGGCGTTCCCTGGATCCATCGTCGTCGTCTATTCCTATTCGTCTTGACATGACGATACGTACTACACGGCTTTACGTCCAGCCACCAGGGCACCTCAGCGTCCATTCTACGCTTCCTCTTGCGCATTACTACTGTTCAAAGTTCACACCCACGACATCAGGCGTCGTCTTCAAGACAGAAAATACGTATATTGTTCTTTGCGGAATGCATGTCCGTGTCTCATGATTCTATTCAAACTAGTGGAGCTGCTGTCCCATCCCATATTATACATCCCAAGCCGATATATATAGCTATATAAAATACAAATGTACTAATTGCGTACGTCACATGTACGTTAATTCCAAGGCAGTGTGGATTAGCTTGGAGCTGTGTCCAATAAGCAGCTTAGTATATATCATATGCATTGACATGACGCAACGAGAAAAAAGCTAATAACGACTCATAACTACTGGCACTGCAAATAAAAACCATGATGTCCAACCTAAGATGCACTTTCACTGGTACAGAAGGTGGCTTTAATCCCGGAGGGGAAAGGCCTTTAGTCCAGGTTCCTAACTGGGACTAAGAACCCGGGACTAGTCCTAGTTGATTTGAACCGAGACTAAAGGTCCTCTGAGGCTTCAAAAAAATAATGCCTCCCACCCTCATGTCTCATGGGATTGAAACCCGAGACCTTATGTATTGCCTCACATGTATCATTCCACCTCACTTACAGAGCACATGTGACATTAGATGGGATGCTTTCTTTTGAACTAACCTATCGGAGGACTTTTAGTCGAGTTGGTAACACCAACCGGGACTAAAGGGCCCTTTTGTCTAGGTTGATAACACCAACCGAGAGTTTTGTGTTACCGACCGGAAAAGGTCCTCTGCAACCCAGGAAACTTAGACCCAGACTAATGCTCACATTAATGCTAGGTCCAAAGCTAGCCGAGACTAATATGTGAACCAAAAGTCTCTTCGCTGCTGGTGTCTCACGCACTACAGGATTCAGGCGCTTTGCCTGGTGCCGAAAACACCCGGCAAAGGCTACTTTGCACTCGGCAAAGCCTTTGTCGGGTGCAGCACCCGGCAAAGAGCCGCCGGCAAAAAATCAGCCGGCAAAGATTTCTTTGCCGGGTGCTTTTTATTGGGCACCCGGCAAAAAATTTGCCGAGTGCAAACTCGGCACCCGGCAAAGAAAAGTGGCCGTCACGGTGTTAACTCCGTCAGCCCTTGGTTTGCCGGGTGCCATGTCAGAGGCACCCGGCAAAGATTTTTTAATTTTTTTTTTCAAATTTTCTTTGCCGAGTGCGCTACCGGGAAGGCACCCGGCAAAGATTTTTTTTATTTTTTTTTATAATTTCTTTGCCGGGTGTCGAACCGCCGGGACACCCGGCAAAGAGTTTTTTTTATTTTTTTAGTATTTTCTTTGCCGAGTGCCCTGTCAGGGCGGCACCCGGCAAAGATTTTTTTAAAAAAATAAAAAAATCTTTGCCGGGTGCCCTGGCCCTGGCACCCGGCAAAGCTGGGAATCCTGAACATGAGAAATTTCCAGCTTTGCCGAGTGCCAGGGCCAGGGCACCCGGCAAAGCCTCTAATTTTTTGTATTTTTATTTTTTTATTCTATAATTACAAACACAACATATAAAAGATATATATCACATCTGAAACATCACAAACACAATATAGCACATCCATCGCATCACAAACTCAATCCCACATATATATATCACATCGCCAACACAATATCCCACATACACGACATCGCAAACATAATAGGTCCAATATCCATCGTCACAAGTCGATAGTCGTTCACAGTGCATCACATGTCCATCAAGCGGTGAAAAAGAGATACAAACTAGAGGTGGGGGGAAAACTGAGTGCCTGGTGAAGGAAAAGCGCCGTCGCCTGCTTGCCCCTGAGATGGGTTATTCGAACCCGCCGACGGAGGCTGCATAAAGGACAAGAGATTGCATGTGTTAGAGTAATAATCTAATGAAAGCACTAGTCGAAGCAATTTGGTTTCATACTCACAGGACTAGCTAGAACTGGCGGCGGTGGAGCGAATTGCGGCACAGGTACACCGTTGACTTGCCCAAAGTTCTGTAGGAACGCCGTAATCTCCGCCAGCTGCTTGGCCTGTCTTTCCCGCTCGGCCCGCTCGGCCTCTCGTTCCCGCTCGGCCTGCTCGGTCCTTGCCACCAGGTCCCGCAGCTCCTGAGCCATCCTCTCGTTCTCGGCCTGCAACATTTCAACCCATCTGTTTCAGTGATGCAAAGACAACTAAGTTATGTAAAGATCAATGTACGAAGAGTTAAACGAGACAAACCTGGAGTGCATCGACCCGCTGCTGTGAAGGGGACGGCCGTTGGCGTATGATCCGCATATCTCCGACCGTATCTCTTTCGAACGGGAGACACCTAACTAGGTTACGCGACCAAAGACCACATACGGATAGAGGGGTTATACCTAGGGTGACGGTGAGGTCCGGGTAGCGGGGCAGTGCAGAGTCGGTGCAGTGGCGAGCCGACGCGGTGCAGGAAGACCCGTAGCGCCGACAAAGTCGATCGGGGTCGCCGAGTCCCTCCCACAGGTCCTCCTCCTGCAAAAAAGGGCAAAAATGGTTAGTGTCGACTCAAAATTTCGGCAGCACCTCCCCTGCACGAGGAGGTTCCCAAAACCTGCAAAAAACATGGCACGAAGGCCAACAACCACATATATATCAAACATGGCACGAAGGCCAACATATATGTGAATCGAATTCACTGATAATGATACAAACATTCACCCTATGCCGGCCAAGTATAGTAGCTATACTCATATGCATTTTTAGATTTACTACTAAACACTCTTCCCGTGGCCTACCAAGTATCAACTCCATCATCCACTAGGTGAAGAATTTACCTATTTAGTTAATCGAAAAAATTATTAGGGGCTACAAAAGTGAAAGTACACCAGTAGCTACATGTGCCAATTAACATATCAGAAAAGTAACTCATGGATTCTGAAAAGAAGAGTATGCTATTTGAACTGAACCGAGCGGATTATTTATCTAGCGGCTGCCAGGCAAGCCAGCCGCCTTTCGAAACCAAACCGAGCACGAGGGAGCAGACGCGGTCTCGGGAACCTGGTACGACGAGCGAGCAACCCCATCTATCCAGCCGTTGGGAATTTCTGTGAAGAGGAGGGGGATGGCAATGGTGGCTGCGGCGGAGGGGAGCGGGCGGAGCCGGAGGGACGCCGAGGCGGAGCTCAACCTGCCGCCGGGGTTCCGGTTCCACCCCACCGACGAGGAGCTCGTGGTGTACTACCTCTGCAGGAAGGTGGCGCGGCAGCAGCTGCCCGTGCCCATCATCGCCGAGGTCGATCTTTACAAGTTCGATCCGTGGGATCTGCCCGGTGCGTGCTCTTCTTCCCCTGTTCCGGCGTCTTTTTCTTGCTCTGCTTTCCTCTGTTCTTTCCCTTTTTCTTTATTTATCAACAAAATATCTTCTCGTTTTTACTAAAAAGACAATCTTTAATTCTGTCGTGGATCCATTCATCCAAATCCAAATCCTGGATGTCATTTTTGACCTCGGTTCTGTGCTGCTCTGATCCTTCAGAGAAGGCGCTGTTCGGCCGCAAGGAGTGGTACTTCTTCACGCCGCGGGACCGCAAGTACCCGAACGGCTCGCGCCCCAACCGCGCCGCCGGGAGGGGGTACTGGAAGGCCACGGGGGCTGACAAGCCGATCGCGCCCAAGGGCAGCGGCAGGGTGGCGGGGATCAAGAAGGCGCTTGTGTTCTACTCCGGCAAGGCGCCCAGGGGCGTCAAGACAGACTGGATCATGCACGAGTACCGCCTCGCCGACGCGGACCGAGCACCGAGCAAGAAGGGCTCGCAGAAGCCAGTGTTTCTAGTGGAATCGAAGGCACAATCAAAAAGGGTCAAGCAAGCAGGGACGAGAAACAAACCTCCGTCGATGTCTCCACTCAGATCTGCGACCGCTCGTGTCTGATCTGCGGCGGGCGGCAGCGCGTGGGCGAGCGCCGGTGCGCGGGCGGCTGCCGGGGACGGGGCGGGCAGGGAGAGTGACTGAGTGAGGATGGGGTGTTGGGCCGGCTATTTGGGCTTTTAGGTTAGAACCTTTGCCGGGTGCCGGGCCCAAAGGCACCCGGCAAAGATTTTTTTTATTTTTTTAATTTTCTTTGCCGGGTGTCCCTGACCTGGCACCCGGCAAAGATTTTTTTTATTTTTTTAATTTTCTTTGCCGGGTGTCCCTGACCTGGCACCCGGCAAAGATTTTTTTATTTTTTTTAAAAAATTTCTTTGCCGGGTGCCGCCTAACCTGGCACCCGGCAAAGATTTTTTTATTTTTTTTTAAAAATTTCTTTGCCGGGTGCCTCCTGACCTGGCACCCGGCAAAGGCTTCTTTGCCGGGGGCCCAGTCTGACACCCGGCAAATTATTATTTATTTTTTTTGTTTTTTTGGCCCCATTTTTTGTGGGGCCTTGCTACAGTAAATAAATCCCTATTTTAAAATTTGAGACAATTTTGAGTTTTTAACTATATTTTCTTAATTTTTTTCGTTTCATTGAATTTTTGCGACTATTCTAAATTTGAATTGCGGGTACATGAAATAATGGAATTTGGTTATTCAAAAAATGGTATTCATGATATTTAGGGTATGTCGAGGCTGTATGCAGGAAGTGGCATGAATTTTCGCGCATCATGTTGTCGTAACACGACGATGTACTCATGGGAAAAGTGTATTTAAATTATATAAAATCCAAACGAAGTCTGAAAATCACGAAACTTGTCGATGTGTCTTGTTGTTGCATGTGGAGGCCGTGGTAAAAAATTCAAAAAGTTTCTAGCAAGTTGTGACCTCGGATACCTAAAACTCAGACATCTCCACGTGTGATCACATGTTATTGCAAGTGGATGATGTCTGGGTTTTAGGCATCCGACGTCGCAACTTGCTCAAAACTTTCTCAATTTTTTACCACGGCCTCCAAATGCAATAACAAGAAACCTCGACAAGGTTCGTGATTTTCGGACTTCATTTGGATTTTATATAATTTAAATAAACTTTCCCCGCAATTACCTCATCATGTTACGACAACATGATGGTCGTAATTTAATGCGAGTTTCTAGATACGGCGTCATCATACGCCAAACATCATGAATATCATTTTTAGAATGACCGAATTTCATTATTTCATGTACCTGCAGTTCAAATTTATAGTAGTCGAAAAAATTCAAGTGAATGAAAATAATTAAAGAAATATAGTATAAAAAGTAAAAAATGTCTCAAATTTTGATATGGAGTTATAATTAATGTACCAAGGTCGCAGAAAAAAAATGAGGCCAAAAACACAAAAAAAAAATTATAATTTGCCGGGTGCCAAACCTGGCCCCCGGCAAAGAAGCCTTTGCCGGGTGCCATCTCAGGAGGCACCCGGCAAAGAAATTTTTTTAAAAAAATAAAAAAAATCTTTGCCGGGTGCCTAATGGCGTGGCACCCGGCAAAGGCTGACGGCAGGTGGGCACCGTCACGCCGGCCACCTTTGCCGGCGGCCATATTTTGCCGGGTTCCCGGCACCCGGCAAAGACCAATTTTTGCCGACGGCTGTAATTTGCCGGGTGCCTAGCACCCGGCAAAGGCTGGTTTGCCGGAGGCCTTTCTTTGCCGGGTGTCGCCAGGTCTGGCACCCGGCAAAGAATGACTTTGCCGGGTGCCCGATAAAAAACACCCGGCAAATTATTTTACACCCGGCAAATTAGTTGTTTCCTGTAGTGACGCCTACCCATCTCGCTATGGCATGTCCATGCCTGCATTTATTGTTTTGCTCAGTAGTTGCCTGTCCTGATCTCTCGGCCAACGGGCAGCCAGCCAGCCTCTAATATATCATGCATTGACCATGTATCCATGAAAGAATGTAATTATCACCTAGAAGTCAAAGAGTTTAAACTTTAACTAAAATTATATGAAAAAGTATTAACTCTCATGAGACAAAATAAATATCATTGGATTAGTTATATAATATATTTTTATAATAAATTTATTTAGAGACATAAATATTAATATTATTTACTATAAACTTAGTCAAACTTGAACCATTTGACCAACACGATTCCATAATTACTTTACATTCTTTCCTGGACGCTATATATAAGGGCCTGTTTGGTTTTCAAAAGTTAAAGTTTAACTCCCATCACATCAATGTTCTCTCAAATGCATGGAGTACTAAATGTAGACTAATTGCATGCATGTCGGCACAGATTAGAAGTAATTTACGAGACGAATCTATTAAGCCTAATTAGTCCAAGATTGAAAACTTTTTGTCAAATAAGACAGTGTATGTTAAACTTTAACTCCTCCAACCAAGGCCCAGTTTAGATCCAGAAAATTTTGCAAAAGAACAGTAGATTCTCCTTCACATCGAATCTTTGGACGCATGCATGAAGCATTAAATATAGATAAAAAATAAAACTAATTACACAGTTTAGACGAAATGGACGAGACGAATCTTTTAAGCCTAATTAGATCATGATTGGACACTAATTGTCAAATAACAACGAAAATGCTACAGTTACATTTTGCCAAAAAATTTTGGCAACTAAACCAGGCCCAAACACCCCTAACATGTACTCCTACATCGGTCCTGCGTTGTATATCACGGCATGCACGGTACGGCCGTACGGCCGGGGAACCCATTGCTGCATCAGTGCAAGACCCTGCACATGCCAGATGCCACAGACCACAGTGCAAAGCTCATAGTGCCATACGGAGACAGCCGGGTCACATGCACCACAAACCTTAAGGCCGTTTGAGGAGTTAAATTTTAACTCCCATCTCATCGAATGTTGTTGTACATGTATGGAGTATTAAATGTAAACTAATTACATGTATGTTGACATAGTTTAGGGGTTTTCACGAGACGAATCTATTAAGCCTAATTACTCTACGATCGAAAACTTTTTGTCAAATAAGACGAAAATACTACAGTACAAGTTAAACTTTTAACTCCTCGAACCAAACACCCCTAAATTTTACGACCACCCCAGCTTTACTACTTTTACTCCGGCAGTTCGTTGCTGTGTACTCCAGTGTAGCTCCAGCAACAGCAAGCTACTAGTAGAGGAAAAGGCCCCGGCCCCGGCCAGTCGCCCATCGACTGTGCCTGCTCTACTCCGCTCCGGGTCGCGGTGCCGGTGCGTGGCTGCCGTACGCGCAGCTCGCTGTGGCGCGTGACAGACAGTAGTGTCCAGTCCTCCTCTATGGCTTGTCCTGGCACCAACACCGTCCATCAATAATCACGATGTGATGCGCTGCAATGCAATGCAACCGAGGCCGTGTTTAGGGCGGGTTTAGTTCCGAAAAAAAATGGTAAAATGACACTGTACGTTTTTCATTATTATTTAGCAAATATTATCTAATCATGGTCTAATTAGGCTTAAAAGATTTGTCTCGTTCATTTCGTCTAAACTGTGTAATTAGTTTTATTTTTTATCTATATTTAATGCTTCATGCATGTGTCCAAAGATTCGATGTAACGGAGAATCTGAAAAATTTTACAAAATTTATTGGGAACTAACGGGCGCCGCCCAAAACACTGTAGAACACTGTGCGACACTGTAGCATTTTGTTTTATTTGGTAAAAATTGTCCAAACATTAACTAATTAGACTCAAAACGTTTGTTTTATTTGGTAAAAATTGTCCAAACATTAACTAATTAGACTCAAAACGTTCGTCTCGCAAAGTACAACAAAACTGTGTAATTAGTTTTTGATTTCATCTACATTTAGTACTCCATGCATATGCCGGCATTTTAATGTGACGGGGAATCTTCTTTTTACATAGTAGAATTTGGGGAAATATTTAGGATCTAAACAGGGCCCGACGTCCGACGACCATACAGCGACGGCCGGCCGCCGCGCCGGGGACCATGCATGGCGCAGACTGACGACGCGGGCACAGTATTGGCCGTACGTCGTAGGCCCAGTTTAGATCTAGAAAATTTTGCAAAAGAACAGTAGATTTCTCGTCACATCGAATCTTTAGAGGTATGTATGAAGCATTAAATATAGATAAAAAAAATAAAACTAATTACACAGTTTAGACGAAATGGACGAGACGAATCTTTTAAGCCTAATTAGACTATGATTGGACAATATTTGCCAAATAACAACGAAAAAGCTGCAGTGCTATTTTTGCAAAAAAAAATTTACATCTAAACCAGCCCTTACATCCGGCCGCCGCCCGCCCTACCCACTTATACTACGGCTCCATCACCATCAGGGGCGGAGCCAGGATTCAGTACAGGGGCCCGATGCACATTAAGTGTTGACAAAAATTATATAGTACACATATGAGATCTTGATATCGGCTTAAAAAATTGCGGAATTTGATGTTGGCTTAAAAATCTGTAATAAATTACCTTTAATCTCTTTATCTTAAAAAAATGCTACTCCCTCCGTCATATTTTGACTTTAAAATTTGTACTGAAATAATGCATTAGACATGGTGTATGCTTAGATTTGGCATAATTGGGGATCTTTATTGAGTTTAATCTATGGGTTTGCGCCATTTAAAGATTCCCTTAAGTTGCCTTAATTTTTTTTGGAATACACTATATTATAGGACGAAGGAAGTAAATATCTAAATTTTGAAGATAAGAATTGAAGGGACATTCTTCATAGATCAATAATTCATATCATATATGTATTTTATTTAGCCACTTAACATTAGATAATCAAGAGATATATTTGAGAAAAGCAATCTAAAATTAGTTAGTACATCTTGTTTATTTATAATCTCTAATGATTAGTAAGACATAACTAAAAATAGTAATGAAAACTATGCAACGTTAGGGGGCCAGGCCCCTGCCCGCCCCCCTTGTCTCCGCCCCTGATCACCATGTGCACTGGTGTAACATAACATCCGGCCGGCCCCTGCACGGAGCCATGCACGGTCCCGGGACAGCGTCGTCATGCCTCGACGCTCCCGTACGTACGTACTCCTATTTGTTGGCAGGGATCTCGCGCGCGGCCATTACTACAGGGCATCATTTTATGCATGCCAAGCACAGCCATTACCACAGATCTGCGCCGCGCTGTGCATTGGTCGTGGCTGCTACAGATCCATGTGCGCGCCCTGCCTGCACTGCTGCTGTGCTGCATGCCGTCGTCCCCTGCACATCCTCGATCGCGACGTGCTACGGCTTTTTACCCACTGGCCACTGCCATGCCGTGGATGATCGATCCATGCATGCCAATCCCGCCTGCCAGGTCCATCCATTCAAGATTCATCCACCGCATCGCATCGGTGAAAGGTGAAACATTTCCCCAGTTCCACGCATGGTGCATGCAGCTCTGATTCGCCTGTTGTTTCTGGGTGTGTACACGCTAGCGCTGCTACTGCTATAGTAGTGGGCGTGGATGCCTTTCACTTTTCTGTGCAAGAGCCGTGCAGCACTGCAGCGGCACTGCGTGACCGCGGTGGGTCCCGGTTAGATCCATGGATATGCGGGACCAGTCAGTCTCACAGAGGGTCCCGGTTAGATCGACAATGTACCGCCAGATACTGCACTGCAGCAACGGATATGGATCATGTACTGTATCAACGACAGCAGTGGCAGGAAGTTGTAGCCTGAGCTGATACGGGTTGCTACAGAGTGGTGCACTGGTGGCATGTCTTCAAATAAAATAATATATTGGTCCTAAAAAAGTAAAAAGAATACAGTTTTCAGTTAAAGTGATTAAAATTTGATCAAATATATTAGTAAAAATATTAATATTTATAAGATCAAATATATATTATTAAAAATGTGTTTTATGGTGAATCTAATAGTGTATATATTTCATACGATAAATATTAATATCCTTTTATATAAATTAGGTCAAACTTGATATACTAAAACATAGCACTACTCTAGAATTAGTTTTTCATGAGCAGTCTATTTTTTTTACTACTAGAACAAAGCTGTCTATTTTTTTCATGAGCAGTCGGTTGTATATTGATAAAGAAAAAAATGCCTAAACTAACGAAACAACGGCCCCTAGAAAGGGTTTTAGCGTACAATAACAGATGCAACTATAGCGACTAAGGCATACTTTGCATCTAGTAACTCACAATATAAGCAAAATCAACTCAAAAGACCACATCGAAGACAACACGTAAAGATGGGGCAAAGAAATCTCCGCCATTAGGTCCCAATCACTCACAAGTCACAACACATGCCGGCCGGCCTTCCATGGATCGGACAGCATGAATGCGTGCTTGTGCTGCCCCATCTTTTCAAGTTACTGTCCCTGTTTAGATGATGTTTCCTCTAACCAGTAACCACCACTGTTGGCGTACAGCAAGTGGACATGTAAACCACTGTATGTTCTAGTAGCTAGGACAAGGATGTCACTAGCTCACGGCATGGTGCACGCCTCGTTTGTATGCTCCGTTAGCTACAGGGAACAGATCAGTTATAGCTTATCTGATCAAGCGACTTATTTTTTCTAACTTGTCTGGTAAAAAAAAAGTGAAATATCCATAATATCCTCTTATTTTTTCCACCTTTTGTTTTTCTTCCTCCCTTATTTCTCTTTCCTTCCTCTTCTCTCTCCACCTTATGGCGCCTGCAATGCCTCTGCCTCTACCGCACGCACTTCTGCCCAGCAATGTCTCGCCTTACCGCCATCTGCGCTACCACCACGGTCTCCTCTCTCGCCTCACCAGTCGTGCCACTGCCATGGACTCCTTCCTCACCATCTGCACGGGCTCGCCGGAAAAGGAGGCGTTTTTAGGGGCATCCCCATCCACGCACCCGAAGTTGGTTTTTTTCAGCTCCACCATCTGCCGGTGCTGGAGGCATCGTTCGGACAACCTAGGCGGCCGGATCAACCATCTGCCGGTGCTGGAGGCATCGTTCGGACAACCTAGGCGGTCGGATGAGCCAGGCTTGTCGATGAAATTCACAAATTTTACAATTGAAGAATATTATGCTAGATAAATATTTTTACATAGCGAGAATTGTTCGGACTCTAAAAGCTTAATTCTAAAAAGCTTATGTCTCTGAAACTGCCGTCCCCGGCGTTACGAGGGCATAGTTCCCACGGTTTCACACATGGAGCTGCCTCTATTTGGCTGGGAACATTCTGAAATGGCTTCAGGAACACGTGAAAGAAGCTCCACCAAATGGTCACTTAATTTCTACAGTGACATTATAATCGTTTTACATTAGTTTCACCATTCAGAACCCCTCCTTTAATTTTTCTTGTTAAAAATATGTACTGTACTTGGACGCGATCATCATTCACCTCCTACTTCTTGGTATGCCACGGTGCAGCGCTATCCGGTTAGAGTTTTACCAGCAATCACGGTAACGCACACCGGTACCATTCTTCAGAATCAGAAACAATAGTCCGACAACGCCTCAAGGACTGATTAAACCCTTGCCAATCTTCACCAGAACAACGATCTCCAGCATCCAACTGTGCTTGGTGAGTGGTGACTTTGTAAAGAGAACATTTTTCTTCGTTGTTGGACATCGTCTCCGATCCACTTCTGCGGCTACCTCTGGTTATGAATGACCATCGCACGATTCCCTAGGACGTCTTGTGCCATTGCAGTTGCACTTTCGCCCCAGAATCTCCTTCCCAGCACACTCAAGCGGCGCATCGCATGTACCGCGCTCTGGCAACGAAGCAGCAAGCCTCGTGACCTCGTCTCGTGCCATGGCCCATGGCCTCTTGAGACGCTACCCGTTGACGACGAACATGGTATGACGACGTCCTTCATTTCAGGAGAAGAGGACGTGGAGCGAGCCGTTCTTGGTGGTGGCGCAGACGGGGCATGCGTCCACGGCGGCCTCGCACACGCGGCACAGGCACAGGTGCCGGCACGGGAGCAGCAGCACGCACGCCTCGCCGCCGCCGCACGACTTGCACGCCCACTTGGACCTGGACGCGCACGCGCCGTCGTCGTCCTCGGTGGCGTGCGTGGCCGGCGGCGGCGCCTGCTCGAAGCAACACGACTGCGCGTCCTCGGCCTCGCAGCCACCGCCGCCCGCGGCAGCAGCACCACAGCAGGGTGACTGCAGGAGGAGCTGGTCCAGCGTGGCGCGGAGGCCCGCGGCGACGGCCTCGTGGCTCCTGGCGACGCCCATCCACGCCTGGCACTCGGCGCCCGCCTGGCGGGCCTTCTCCTCGAGCTCCGCGTTGCGGCGGAGCGCGCGCTCGAGGTCGGTCTCCGACGCGCGCAGCCGCCTCGACGCGGCGCGGCCCGCGGCGGCCAGCAGCGCGCGGGCGTGCCTCCGTCGCGCCTCCTCCAGCGCCGCGCGCATCCTCTCTGCCTACGCGACAACATAATATCACAGATTAGACACCATCCCATCCCATCTACTGATGAAGAAGCCGATTCCAGGTAATCACGAATTGGCAGATTAAAACCTCGATCGAACAAGGCCGTACGTACCTCGAGTGCAACGAGCGCGTCGATCTCCACGCGGTGTTGGTGCGTCCACGACGACAGAAGTTCCCGCGAGACGACGGTCGTCGCGCCAGCGCCATTTGCCATCCTCCCACTGGTGGACGCCGCGCCAGAGCCCACCGTCCGGTTCCGCACGTCGACGAACGGTGGCACTGGCAGCAGACGCTCCGTGCCAGCCTGAGGCGTACCCACGCGCTGATCTTCCAAGAAACCACCGCCCGCAGCCGGCGCCGCCTCAAGGCGCGGCCGCTTCCTCGGCAGGAAGCCATTGTTGCACCAGGCGAGCTCGCTGAGCACCGTCGTGGTGTCCCCGATCCGGGCCGGTGCCGGCACGCACCCGGCGTACTCGTCCAGGAACAGCAGGGAGCCGCCCGACACCGGGGCTAGGTCGTGCGAGAAGTGCCGCGCCTGCACGGCCATGGCAGACGCAACGCAGGGACTGCGAAGGCGTTGGGGAGGCGTTGGGTGGGAAGTGCCAGTGAGAAGAAGTGGCAATCGATGGCTCGCAGCCGAGGTGGTTATATATATACTGTCACGGTTAGGGAAGCCATGCCATGACTCCGGCGGGCTTGGGGTCTGGGTGGAGGTGCCAACAAAAACACACCTAGGCACGGCGGATGCGTTCGAGGCCGCGACAAAAGCGGATCGCTTTCGACCGGCCTGGCCAGGCGGGTTGGGAATTGGGTGTGGATGCCGTTCTTTGTTGTGAGCCTAGCAAGCTGCTGGAGTGCTGACTAATAGCATCGTGATACAATAGCCGTGGGTGTAAAGATGATGAGTCATGAGTGTGATGTTGGGCGCGGTAGACCGGGCTGGATGGATCGATATGATGGATGGGCCGGCCATTCCATGTTCCATGGCCGACGCAATCGTCTAGCCAGTAGTAGTGCGAGTCCTCGTGGCTTTTGCTTTGTTCCAAGAATACCAAATAATCCTTCTCGGTCCATAATTTTTTGGAAGAATGAAAAGAAATCTGTCTCAAATAACTCCCAAACTTATGTCCCAATCTCTTTGGCACTTGGCAGAAAACCCCCTTACGCGTAAAGATGCGTGGACTTTAAGTCGCGCATATCTTCTCCCGCGGCGATCCAAACGCCGGTATCCTTCGGCCAATCCAAAGGTGGAAGGACGAAAAAGAATAAAGAGTAAAAAAATTCCTCAAGCAAATGTATAAGAGAAATAATATATAGAAGTGATTAGTATAATTTAGATACAGTAATGCTATATGTCAACCGACTGATTTTGGTTGATTTATCAACCGAATTCTGGATGGTTTGATCTGCCGTGTGGCGTTCCCTGTGCCGCCCAATCCGAATTCAGTCGTGCGCTCCTTCCTTGACGTCGTGCTGCTCGCCGCCGCTGACCTGCTCACGCGCCGGTGCCTTGCACGCTGAGCTCCATCATGGCGCGTGCGCGCTGCGTCGCTGCTGCGTGTTGCGCTGTGCCCGTGCCTGGGCCAAGCTGCCGAGTGAACAACCCTACGCAATTTGTGAGCAATTTGGAAACTTTTTATGAAATTTGTGAACAATTTATGAAGAATTTGACATATATTTCTCTGATATCTGCAATCCGTAGAAATAATTTGTATTTTTTAAAAAAAATGGCAAATATTTGTATTATACCCAAATTACACCACTATGTCCAATAAATTACACTGAAGAAATCATTGTAAATATAATTGTAAGACAGTATAAATATAATTAGATGACAGTTTAATTTCTGATGTAAAATTGTCTTCTATATTTTAGGAGTGAATTATTTGAAACTGTTGGAGATGATCTTATTTATTCCTCCAATAATTTTTTTGCAAGTTGGAAAACTCAATGGTTTTGGGAAGAAATTCTCGAGGCATCCCGACAATTATATACTTGCTAGATTCGTCTCGCAAATTAGTTTCTATCTGTACAATAAGTTTTATAATTAGTCTATTTAACACTTAAAATCAATGTCAAACATCCAGTGTGACTGAGGCCTTCTTTAGATACCCAAATTCATCCTCAAATTCCACTATGCAAAAAGGAGATTCTCCATCACATCAAAATGTCGACAAATGTGAAATCATAAACTAATTGCACAGTTTTGTTGTACTTTGCGAGACGAACATTTTGAGTCTAATTAATCAATTTTTGGACAATTTTTTACACTAAAAAACAAAAGTTGCTACAGTGTTCCGACGGAATACTATAGGAACAGTGCCCAAATCGGGACAACGATTCCGGCAACAAAACAAGTCCTGACACTAAAAGTTAGTCCCCCAAACGGCATGCATCGTCATCGGTCTCCCGTCCCTGCGTCCCATGCTGCCAAACGGAGACAGTCAGCCGGGTCACATGCACCCATATTTGCGAGCACCTTTACTACTTTTACTCCCGCAGTTCGCTGCTGTGTAGACTGTAGAGTAGTGTAGCTCCAGCAACAGCAAGCCAGGCCTGCGCCTTGTTTAGTTTGCCTCAAAGTTCCAAGTTTTTTCACTCTCTCTCCATCACATCAATTTTTAACCGCTTGCATGGAGTATTAAATATAGGTAAAAAAATAACTAATTACACAGTTTAGTTGGAAATCACGAGATGAATCTTTTGAGCCTAGTTGGTCCATGATTGGACAATATTTGCCAAATAAGACGAAAGTGGTACTATTCATCGGGTTGAAATTTTCTTTAATCTAAACAAGGGCCTGGTTGAGATTCCAAATTTTTTCACTCTCTCTCCATTGCATCGAATATTTATATATATACATAGAGTATTAAATGTAGGTAAAATAAATAACTAATTATACAGTTTGTCTGTAATTTAGGAGACGAATCTTTTGAGCCTAGTTAAGCCATGATCGAACAATAATTATCAAATACAAACGAAAGTGTTACGATGCGATAAAATTTTTTCACCCCCAATCTCAACAAGGCATTATGCATGCCTGCAGTGGGTTGCGCTCCATTGATGCCCCGGCCCCGGCCAGTCGCCCATCGACTGTGCCTGCTGTCCGCTCCGGGTCGCGGTGCCGGTGCGTGGCCGCCGTACGCGCAGCACGCTGTGGCGCGTCAGAGACAGTAGTGTCCTGTCCCACTCTGGCTCGTTTATAAATTCACTCTAAATTTCACTATACAAAATTTTTTTTTCCTATCACATCAAAATACTGGCACATGTATGGAGTACTAAATGTAGATGAAATCAAAAAACTAATTATATAGTTTTGTTATACTTTGCGAGACGAACATTTTAAGTCTATTTAATCAATGTTTGAACAATTATTACCAAAATAAAAATAAAATCCTACAGTTCCGCATAGTGCACTACAGTGCATTCGAATCAGGCATCTGAAGAAGGCCTCTGTCTCTATGGCTCTATGGCTGATGATGCTAAGGAGCGTGTCGGCCGGTGGCACTGGCACCAACACCGTCCGTCAATAATCACGATGCGATGCGATGCGATGCGCTGCAATGCAACCGACGTCCGACGACCATACAGCGACGGCCGGCCGCCGCGCCGGGACCATGCATGGCGCAGACTGACGACGCTGGCACAGTATTGGCCGTCACACACAGCCGGCCGCCGTACCCACTTTACTACGGCTCCATCTCCATGTGCGCTAGTGTAGCACCCGGCCCCTGCACGCAGCCATGCACGGTCCCGGCGGGACAGCAGCGTCGTCATGCCTCGACGACGCTCCCGTACGTACTCCTATTTGTTGGCAGGGTGTCGCGGCGCCGGTGGCCTGGTGCTGCTTCCACGGGAGGGGAGGATTGCATCATTGCATGCATGCCGAGCACCATTACTACAGTGCTGCGCCGCGCTGTGCCTGTGCATTGGTCGTGGGCTCGTGGCTGCTACAGATACAGATCCATATGGCGCCCGTGCTGCTGCTGCCTGCACGGCTGCGTACTACTATGCCGTCGTCCCTTGCACATCGTCGCGACGTGCTACAGCTTTTTACCCACTGCCATGCGTGGATGATCGATCCAGCATGCCAATCACGTCTGCCAGGTCCATCCATTCATGATTCATCCATCGCATCGGATCGGTGAAGGGTGAACCACAGAGTTGGCACGTTCCCACAGTTCCACGCATGCATGCAGCATGCAGCCTGAGCCAGTCAAGATTCGCCTGTCGTTTGCCTTTCACTTTTCTGTGCAAGCGCCGTGCAGTGCAGTGAAGCGGCACTGCGGTGGGTGGGAGCAGGGCTGCGGGAGCAGTCAGAGAGGGTCCCAGTCGGATCGACAATGTACCGTCACATACTGCTCTGCAGCAGTGCTGCTCAACGGATATACTGTACATGTTGCGACCTGCAGTCTCCCAGTACTAGTGTCAACGACAGCAGTGGCAGGAAGCACCGAAGCATGGGTTGCTACAGATAGCTGCACCGGTGGCATGTCTTCAAATAGGATAATCTATAATTCGTATAAAGCAAAGCCCCCTAGCTATTTCTCCTGATATGCAATGCGTCCTCTTCAGCACTCCACTATTATTTGCCACTAGCAATTTCTCTTGACATGCAAAGTGTCCACATCAGCAGTCCGCTATCATTTGCAATTAAACTTCACTAGCACAAGAATTATGATATCCATGTCAACGAGACACATCATCCACCGTAGATACAATCTCCACCTCTCCACGAATATATATATATATATATATATATATATATATATATATATATATATATATATATATATATATATATATATATACATATACATCTCCTAATTCTTATTAGTTAACATTCTAACCTATTTATATTTTTTCTTCATACCCGCAGCAACGCGTGGAGAATCCTTCTAGTCATGTATATAGCGGCGTCCGGATGGGGACGGACACACCCAACCCACGCCAAACCTAATCCACCCATCCTGCACGCCGTCTCCCGCACTCACCATTATCCTTTCCTCGCTCACTCCTGTAGCACTCCTCCCATTCTATTGCCGTCCCACGCCTCCCGCCGGTGCTTCCTCCCTCCATCCCCTCTCCCGCGACCTCCATTGCTACCCCTGCGCCCCCAGCGACCCGGCTCCCGCCCCTCACTGGATACGAGGATGACGACGGCGGCTCCAACGAGGTAGGTTGGTGCTTCTTTGGATCTGAGCCCTCCTCCTCCTTCTCTAGATCTGAGGGACGCGGCGGTGGCTAGGGTTTCGGTGAGCTTCGGATCCTATTCCCTCCTCACTCCGGCGAACTCGAAGGTGATTGGGCTAGGAGATGAAGCAGCCTGCACCTTGAACCCATCTCTTTCTACTATTTGTATGTTTTTGTTGTTTTCTCCCATGTTGCAATGTGATTTTTGGGATGTTACAACAGATGATTTTCGAATGTTGCAGTGGGATTTTTGGATCCTTGCAACAGATGTTTTTGCGATGATGCAGTACTACTATTTGAGATGTTGCAGTATATAATTTTTTATGTTGCAACACATAATTTTTGATGTTGCAGTAGATATTTTTTTGATGTTGCAGTACAAGTTTTTTCGATGTTGCACTACATATTTTTGCGATGATGCAGCACATAATTTTCGATGTTACAGTACATAATTTTTCAATGTTACAGTACATATTTTTTTGATGTTGCACTACATAATTTTGCGATGTTGCAGTGTTTATATTCCGATGTTGCACTACATAGTTTCTCCATATGTTTACGATGTTGCACTTGAAGTGTTTTCGTGCTTTTGGGACAGGGGGGTGCGGTGGGGGGAACGGGGTGCATTGGGGAACGGGGCAGGGGCGCGGTGGGAGGAGTGGAGGACAGGGGCGCAGTGGACGCGATTTCTATTCTATTCTATTCTGATATGCGGGGACGGGATTCCATTCTATTTCCGATACGCGGGGGTGGACGATTTTATGATGGGGAGCGGTGTCCGGACGCATCTCGCACGCCGGATGTCCGGGCGCTAGGAGCGTCACTTCAAATATAATACTACATTGGTCATAAAAAGAATATTACATTCTCGGTTAGAGTGACTAAAGTTGGATCAAATATATAAGTAAAATATTAATATTTATGTCACCAAATATATATGTTATAAAAAGTATATTTCATGATGAATCTAATAGTATCTATTTCGTACAATAAATATTAGTATCTTTCTATATAGATTTAATCAATTTGACATACTAAAACATAGCACTATTGTAAAATTATGTCCTTTTTAAGGCGGAGAAAGTACTACTAGAACAAAGTTGTCTATTTTTTTTATGAGAACAGTTGATTATAGATATTGAAAAAGAACAAAATGCCTAAACTAACCAAACTTGTAGGGTTTTAACGTAAAATAACAGGTGCAACTATAACGACTAACTAAGGCAAACTCTACCAACAAACATCTAGTAACTCAACATATAAGCAAAAACAACCCAAACGCCCACAGTGAAAAGACAACACGTAAAGATGAGGCAAAGAAATCTCTGCCATTAGGTCCCAATCACTCACAAGATGAGCAAAAACAAATAAAAGACCATATTGTGAAGGCAACACTTTGAGGCAAAGACATCTCCGCCATCAGGTCTCAAAAGCCACGATCCTCTAAACCTGTCAGTCACTTAGGAGGTCTAGCGGCAGCAATTCGTTTAGACAGTATGCAAAGTCTTGCATTGGCTTTGCATTCTTGTTCAGCTTCCCATCGTTGACAACAATGCCCAAGCCTTTAATACATTATGCTTTGGCGTGCACTTGAACAAAGCAACGATCTATCAATATAAATTTACGCTGACACCTTGATGTCATGCTTGATAGTGAATAGGGATGCATAGGAGGACATGCAAGGCCTAGCTGCTAGCTTGCTAAAAATTAGCTACAATTAGCCATATTGCATCTCAAAACTGGATGACTAATAGGTGGGTTATTATTTTTAGCGGAGTCTTCCGCTAATTGTTAGCCAACTAGGTGGCCAACCTTAGTTGATTTGAGCTAATTTTTAGCCCAATTATTAATAACTAGTCTTAGCTCATCCAAATAGCGAGTAGTTAAGTACAAAAAAAGGCTTAGCGTTACCCCAGAGTTTCATCAGGTAGTTTTGGAGGAGTACTTATTATCAGCACAACAGAAGTGGCTTTTCATTAATTTGTTCGTTCGTGACAGAAAAATTCAGACCGGTTGGGACCAGACCACAGCGTCACGTCTTGACATTCGTCAGTTCTCGTTTTCTAGTAATTGAATATGAGTCTCAGACATCTGCGCCAGCCGTGGTCCTCCATTGCCTGTGGCGAGCAGTATATATACGCCTCGTTTAGTTCGCGAAACTTTTTGGAAATGGTACCGTAGCACTTTCGTTGTTATTTGATAATTAGTGTTTAATTATGGTCTAATTAGGCTTAAAAGATTCGTCTCGTGAATTTCGTCTAAACTGTGTAATTAGTTTTATTTTTTTTCTATATTTAATGCGTCGTACACACGTCAAAGATTCGATGTGACGGGAAATCTTGAAAAATTTTGCAAAATTTTAAAAACTAAACAATGCTTTTGGCGCACCATCCATGGACCATTGGGCCGGACAGTGCGCGACTGTGCGAGCCAGGACACCGTCCGTACCCATCATGCCAATGCAAGGCAGGATGGGCCGATGGGTTTCGGGCCATCCTTGGGTTTCATGCTTGATGCCGACTCTGACTGTAGGGAGGCGTCCAGTGTAGACGTGTAGTATCATTTGATTTTGTAAATTTTTTCCTCATCTCCTTGTGCTTCGAGTGGGTGTTGGAAATTATGGAAGCAAACGACAGAAACGAGCAACGGCATCAAGCAGGCAATGCATGGTGGCACCAGGCACATAGGGCGATGGACGGAAATTGGAATAGGAACAGGAGGACCGGCATGCATGCCTGCCTCTCTGGTCTCCATCCTCTTAAGCGCAGTGCTTGATGGGCAGGGGAGACAGTAGGGGTCAAAAGATGAGAAAGAGTAGTAGCAGTGAGCTGTGAGCCCAGCAGATATGGCCATAAACTCTGCGGCCCGCACGCACAGCTGCTGCGTATCGTGGGGGAAGGAGAGGAGCGTGACCACCTGCCACTTGCAGCAACAGTGCTGCAAGTCCTGCCGCCCACGGTGCAGCGACCAGGACGCCGTGGGCTTTAGCCACTGCTGGCCGACTGCCGAGTGGTGCCCTGCATGATGGCATCCGTGCCGTGCGTGGTGGGGCGTCGACGAGACGACCGTGCCTTCGGCGTTTGCTGCGAGACTGCGAGTGGTGCGACCGGCAGCCAAATCTGCAGCCCCCGGCCTCGGATATCGACGCCCACCAGCGGGCGGCCTCGGCAGTAAGGTCATTTGTGTGAGCAGGCAAAATCAAGGCGTGGTAATAGTTTTTTCCACGGACACAGTCCTATTCGTATCGCCACTTCTTTACTTGGAATTCTCTCGTGTCAATAGCTAGCTACCACCTACCGGTAGTAGGTGCGTGATGTCGCAGCACACAGTGGAATCGATCACCGTGATTATTCTGAGTTCTGACCAAGCTGCCAATCAGGTCCAGCTCCTGTATTATCGGAACAGTATAAGTAGTTGGGCACAGCCCAGTTCGTCTTATAAGTCATACTTTTTCAACGAGCGAACAATGTTTTTCTCTCGCAACATATCAGCGAATAGTGCTTTCAGTTATGGCTTATCAGCCAAACGAACATAGCTTGGCTGATCTGACACATCATCAGGATAGTCAACCTCTATCATCACCACAACTGATACTGAATGAAAACAATTCGGATTTAATTTGCTTGTCTTTCTAGCCAGATGATGGCATCCATTCAATTCCTAGCTGGCTACTGGAGCCGGTTCTGCTAATCAGCCTAGCAGCAACAACACTCCATCCAGTCACTGAAGAGTGACATTCGGACATCGTGATTGGCATGGTCACCACTACTCACCGATCGATACAATCTTATATTCCCTCCGTCCTTAAATAAATCAATTCCTAGAATCCGTGTCAGTCAAACTTTTTTAAATTTGACTAACTTTATAGAAAAGAATAACAACATATATAATATAAAATGAGCACCTTATGAAAATATATTCTATGATAAGTCTAATGATACTAATTTGATACCATAAATCATAACCTTTTTTTTCTAGAAATTCAGTCAAAGTTTAAAAAGTTTTACTTAAGACAACTCTAAGAATATATTTATTCAGGGATAGAGGGAGCATGACGGGACAACAATACAAGTGCCACATCGGTATTACATGTAACTTAGTGGGCATTGTACTTTCTTCCTTCGTCCCAATGTTTCTCTAGATTTAAAACTACTGTAGGGGCGGAGGGTGTACACTGTACATGCCCCCTCATATATTTATTCTGGTGGGCGAGAATGCTCATCCAAGTCGATATTGACGGATGAGGATAGCTAGATAGGTGTGTGGGTGTTTAAAAGGCCAACGACGACGCCACATCCCAACTTGCAGATCTTCTTTTTCAATCTCTAGATCTGTTGTCTTGGACATGACGATTATGACATGGCACTCTTACAGCTATTCAACTTTACGTCTTTTTTAATAACCAAAAGAACTACCTTTATTTCCATAGCAGAGAAATCAGACCACACTTATTATACCAAAGCTAAACACTCAAACATTCAAACAACCAAATACTTTTTTTGAAAAATTAACTACCAAATACTCATAACCATTTTACTTGAAAAAAATTGCCAAATCAAAATTGTTAGTGTTCCGGGTGGGTACTAAGCTGGTAGACCATGTGGACCTAGCATTTTCCAATCCCATCTGGACAGCGCGTCGCCACTGGTCCAGTCCTCGACACGCACGAAGAGGCAGCAGACACCCCCCATTGGGGCATTGGCACATCTCGCCATCGCCATCATGGGAGAGGATCGGAATCGGAATGATCAGTCCGTGGGGTCCCTGCCAGGTACGGCGAAAAGGCCTTGTTTAGATAACTAAATTTACCCTAAATTTTACTATGCAAAAAGAAGATTCCTCATCACATTAAAATATTGGCAAATGCATGAAGTACTAAATGTAGATGAAATCATAAACTAATTACACAGTTTTGTTGTACTTTGCGATACGAACATTTTGAGTCTAATTAATTAATTTTTAGACAATTTTTTACACTAAAAAATAAAAGTTGCAACAGTGCCCGAATCGGGGCACCAATTCCGGCATCTAAACAAGGCCAAAGGCGATTTGTAAAGCCGAAAGATTCGTCCGTGCGAATGTACCATCCATCAATGAAAAGACCGATCCATGCCGGGCTGGACATCAAGCCAACCGTAATTTCTTTTAGCCTTTTTAGAAATTAGTATAATTTTATTCATCATTATTTCCTGCATTGTTTAAGACCTAACTTCACGACGAGCCTAACGAGCCGAGCCGAAGTTGAAAGTCGTTCCAAATCAAGTCAATTTTATTTTAAAAGATAAATAAGTCTCATCAAAACACTCCAGCTCAACGAGCTTTTTGTCCAGACCTGTCCATGCGAATCGTGCGGGAGCGAGCGATACAGCAAGAGAGAAAAAGCTGGCCGGCCCTCCGTCGGCGTGCCGCCGGCACATCGCTGCTCGGAATCGGACCCGCACCGGGCCAAAGCTTTCCGCGGCCAGAGCAAATCACATGCGCCCCCGCATGGCTACAAGAAAAATTACATGTCAAAGCGTGCAGCAGTGGCTGTGCTGTGCTCGTCCCAGAAAAAACACAATAGTAGCGTTTAGAATTTGTCTCATAAAAAAGCAATGGTAGGTAACAAGGATAGATATCAGTTGGTGGGACCTAGCAATAACAAACCAATGCCCTTGCCCCTTGGTTCCGTCTCGAGTCATCATCCAAATAAAATAAGCAACCACACCTCACCCAGGGACGCGTGGACGCCTTCTCGTCCACTCGAGTTTGTCTTCCTCCTCGAATCTTCCGCAGAGGACTCACACACCGGCCCTGTTCCTCCTCATCTGAGCTCCTTCCCCATCCATGGAGAATCTAGATCAGGCGTCCACCAAACTTTCTCAGCAAGCTGAGCGAGCGCGCGTGCGGTGTCCCGACGTGGTGAGTGAGCACCATCTGGTCTGGTCTGGGTCGCCAGCTCGGCGGCCTGCGGGGGCGCAGCGTTTGGATGCGGCCGCTGCATGGTCCCACGTTGCGGCGCCTGGATCTGGCCGCTGCGTAGCCCGGCGCCGCAGCTGCGACGATGGAAGCGGCAGAGAACGGCGGAGAGCCTGGCGCCGCGGCTACGACGTTTGAGGCCGGCAGCGCGTACACGGGCGCGGAGAGACGCGGGGATGCGGCGGGGTCCGGCGGCGCGAGGAGCGCGGGGGAGGAGTCTGGCAGCGGTTGGCGGCGTGGGGTACGGCAGCGTGGGGGCAGAGAAGGACCGAGAAGCAGGTGAGAGCCCGAGGCCGGAAACCTTCCGGTGATGAAAGAGAACGGAAGAGTTGGATTTGGACTAAACTTTACAGGGTATTATTGTAATTTTACATCAGTCTTGGTATTCGCGCCCAGTCATAGAATCACATTTTTTACGGGACGGAGGGAGTAAGCAATTAAGCATGACCCCCTGGCGTACAACTTTTTTTCTAGAAAAATGTTGCCTACGACTTTGCATCCAGAAGCAGAGAAGCTAGGACTGCAGCCGTTCTAAAATATAGATTCGCTTTAAGTCAAACTATACTAAAGTTTATAGAAAAACATTATCAACATCTATAATTTCAAATAAGTATATTATATAATAATACTTATTTAATTTGATAATTTTGTATATATATTTTTTGTAGATTTGGCAGAACTTGGTATAGGTCGATTTAGAACTATGCTAAAGTTATATTATTGTTTTGCAGTTTTGGTGACGAATGAAGTAGAGTAAAAGTTGATATGGTCCATGCTCTTTGGTGGCCCATCACTGTTTCCGGGCTAGGCGACAACTTGGTGCTCCCTTTCCGTGCCTCCACCAGCATCCTTGACCCTTGGCATCCCATAATTGTAATACCTCAATCTTGCACAGTAATGTTAATCGTTTTTATTTAGTTGAATACTACCGTCACACTTCAAGGTATACCTAGGTTTAAGTCCTTCCCAAGCTCCCTGCTTTTTTAATTAAAAAAACTACTAGTTCCTTCTAAGTTGGTCATAATTTAAAGAAATTGTGCTCAGATCTTTTTTAATATCAAGTTACTCAGGTTTGAGTTCTTTCCAACTCAGATTTGGATGATTATTTTAAAATTTTTCCTTATTGATTGAAAGGATGATCTCACTGTTTTCCTGTCGCACTTCAAGTTTGATAGATTGTGTGTATATTCTCGGAAAACGATAGGTCATCACTTGGCGATGTCTGATGTCCCTCTTCAACATTATGGGTAAAAGAAAGGCCGATGATGACAATAAGGTTCTGTTTGGAACGCTGGACTCTCGATTCGTACAAATTTCAGAGGAATAATAGTGCTTGCTTTTTTAATCAAACAAATTACTCTATTCCACTCCCATGATTAGACACAACTCGCTCTCATAAATCCATTGTTTGCCCTATTCCTTGTGCATAGAAAAATTTTCCATGAGGTCTAAGTGCATTGTTTTTTCTCCTATAGTGCATTTGGAATAAAGTCTCTCCGGTATTTTCCTACTTCAACAACATTCGATCTGGTGTCAGCGAAGGGCCAGTGAGAGTTTGGTGTGTCAGATCTCTTGATCCTCTTCAGATCTTCGTAATTGGTGTGCTTATCAGAGAAAGCAATTAGCTAGCTTTAGATGCGGCAATCTAGACCTCTTCTTTTGGTCTGCTCTACAACAAGATCTATTATCTCTGATGATGAAAGATTATAAATCTACATTGCTTGGAGGATTCCTCCAACCGGTGTTCTTTCAGTGGTTTGGCTTTTGCGGTCTTCAAAGCTTTGTTTGATGGGGGTGTTTGTAGGTGTCATTTTTCTTTGCTGTCTTTTCAATGCGATATTCAAGTTCCGGCAAGCAGTGGAAGGCCGAAGGAAGAAGACGACCAATTTGACCTTTAATGTATTCTTATTTTCAGATGTCGTTTTATGTTTTGTTGTCCATCTTTTGTATTGGTCTTTGTTTTCCTTGACATATATCAGTTGTGAGGCACTTTTTTGAGTGTCTTTATAAAAAAAGTTACCAGTTTGAGTTCTTTTTCAACTCAGATTTAGATGATTATTTTAATATTTTCCCTTATTGATTGAAAGGATGATCTCACTATTTTACTGTCACACTTCATGTTTGATAAATTGTGTGTATTTTTTCAAGGAAAACAATCGGTCATCACTTAGACGATGTCTGACGATGTCCCTCTTCTACGTTACGGGTAAAAGAAAAGCTGATGATGACAATAAGGTTCTGTTTGGAACGCTGGACTCTCGAATTGTTGAAATCTCAAAGGAATAAATTCAATTTGAACTTTTTTAAAAAAAACATGTTCCGAACAGATTAGCGGACGACATTGTTGTAGGGGGTCGAGCTATGAGAGGCGTGCTTGGACGATGAAAGAAAGTTTCTTTAAAAAGCAACTGAAAAGCAAGGCAATCATCGTGGCCTGTTCGTTTCGCTGGTTTATTGTGCTGAAACAACTGTTCGCTGGTTTGTTGTGAGAGAAAAACACTGCTGGATGGCTGCTGATTCTGCTGATAAGTCCAAACGAACAGGACGCTAGCTTTGTCCATTCGACCAGCTCTTTAATGTCTACTAGCTAGATCTGGGATCTCTTCTTCCGCGGTACACTCAGTGGCGGAGGGAGAGGGGGCACGGGGGCCAGGCACCCCCTGACCTGCTGCTAATCCCTTAGGCCTTGTTCACTTCCCCATCCCAACCCAAAATATTTTCTCTTTCACCCATCACATCAAATCTTTCGACACATGCATGGAGCATTAAATGTAGGTAAAAAAGATAACTAATTGCATAGTTTGTCTGTAAATGTCGGGACGAATCTTTTGAGCCTAGTTAGTCCATGATTAGACAAATTTTGCCAAATAACAACGAAAGATGCTACAATAACTTTTCACCTACTTTTCGCGAAGTGAACACACCCTTAGTATATAGGAGTAGTATATACTGTACTAGTTAATATATATGTATGTAATAGCTGTTTAGCTCCTCTGATTTAGCACAAAGGTGAAGTGTATTTGAGGCCCAATAAGAATTAGCCCATTTAAGCCTATCCGGCTGCTCTTCATTACGGTTCTGAATATGAAGCATCGAAACCTTCCTTCGTTCCTCGCGTAGACGACCGACGGCCGTATGCTTTGTTCTCGTCTATTCGTCTTCTCTCGCCAGTTCGCCGGACGCCGCCACTGCCGGATGCTAGTACTGCCAGACTGGGAGGCCAGACGTGAAAAGCCGTGCCGCATTCCCAAATTGACACTGTCAGCTCCCGTTCAAATAGTCTGTTGTGTACTGATTAATCTGGCCACCAGTAGCAACAGTTAATCCCTAATCATCTTATGGTATTCTCTTATCTATCATTTAATCAACAGTTCAAATTGGCTAGAATATTCATCTCACACAAATCGTGCTCACTGTTTACCATGTTTTTTATTTTCCAATAAACCAACCGGAAAAGTTGGATCAGATGCATTAATAGATATGTATTTTTTTAGATTAGGATTTGTGAAACACATTACTATTATATATGTGACTATAACCTACTATTGTTTACTACTTCTACTCTTATACAGGATCGGCCTCCTATGCTGAATTCCTAGCTCCGCCCCTAGGTACACTGTACTAGTGTAGGAGTAGCTTTTTGTTTGATCCAATCCAAGTATGCTTTCAACGGGCTTTCGTCCAAACGCGAAGGCAGGAAGAGCATTTGCTGGGTGTCCCATGTATGTCGCGCAGGGCACTTTCTACCACGTCCCTCTTAAATTTCTTCAACTTAAGCCCTTGTCTAGTTTCCAAAATATTTTGCAAAATATAACTGTAGCGCTACTGTAACATTTTCGTTGTTATTTGATAATTATTGTCCGATCATGGACTAATTAGGCTTAAAAGATTTGTCTCGTGATTTACAACTAAATTGTGTAATTAGTTTTATTTTTTTATCTATATTTAATGCTTCATACATATGTCAAAGATTCGATGTGACGAAAATCTAAAATATTTTGCAAAATATTTTGAGAACTAAACAAGGGCTTAGCTATGCGATGGTACTCTATGGTCCAAAGCAAAGGATGGAAACAATAGCACACCCATGTGGGCCTCTCATATTGATCATGTCTCCAATACTGTATCATTGTACACTCGTGACGTTGGTTTGCAGAGTGTACGGATTGACACGCGATAATTTTAATGGTACAGTATTTGGTCCACCCAGGCCTTGTTCACTTTCCATCCCAACCCAAAATATTTCCTCTTTCACCCATCACATCAAATCTTTCGACGTATGCATGAAGCATTAAATGTAGGTAAAAAAAATAACTAATTGCATAGTTTGTCTGTAAATGTCGGGACAAATCTTTTGAGCCTAGTTAGTCCATGATTGGACAAATTTTGCCAAATAACAACGAAAGATGCTACAGTAACTTTTCACCTACTTTTCGCGAAGTGAACACACCCCCAGCTTGCCATGCTTGGTTGGTTGGCACAGTAGAGTATACAGTATTTGCTAGCTCCGTGAAGTCTGTTCGAGGCCTCGTTTAGTTTTAGGTATAAAGTTTTTGGTGTTACATCGGATGTTACATGGGATATTCGGATATTAATAAAAAAAATAAATTACAGAATCCGTCGGTAAACCGCGAGACGAATTTATTAAGCCTAATTAATCCATCATTAGCACATGTGTTACTGTAGTACTTTATTATCAAATCATGGACTAATTAGGTTTAAAATATTCATCTCGCAAAGTAGTCGCAATCTGTGTAATTAGTTATTTTTAGTCTATATTTAATACTCTATGCATGTGTCAGTTCCTCCCCAAAAGTTTACACTCTATCCCATCGAATGTTTGGACACATGTATGGAGTATTAAATATTGACTAAATAAATAACTAATTGCACAGATTGCGACTACTTTGCGAGACGAATGTTTTAAGCATAATTAGTTCATGATTTGACAATAAAAGTGCTATAGTAACACATGTGCTAACGATAGATTAATTAGGCTTAATAAATTTGTCTCGCGGTTTACGGATTCTGTAATTTGTTTTTTTATTAGTATCCGAACACCCCATACAACACTTCCATATGACACCCGATGTGACATACTAAAACTTTACACCAAGTAACTAAACAAGGTCTAAACAAGGCCAAATTTCAGTCATGTGCTAGCCATTGCGTGTGATCTCTAATGAATCCAAGAATAATCCTACTCGTACTAGCTAGTGAAATTACTAGCCCTGTTTGTTTCACTGAAATTTGGCTTATACTGATGAAATGCTACGAGAGGAAAGCACTGTTCATTCGTTGAAAAATACTGTTGAAGTAGCGTAGCAGAACAAAGCAAGTAGTAGTACGTTTGCTCCTTAAAGTCAGTAACATGAATCATGCATTCATGTACGCACTACACAGCATAATTGATAATACCCCTTCCAAACCGGCAAAAGCATGAACGAGAATGAGCAGGCAACACAGCAAGCACAAGCAAGGTGGCGTGCACTGGACATGAACCACACGTTTCTGTTACTCTGTATATGGTAATGCAGGGTTTCATACGAAAAGCCGACTGGACGTCATGCTGAGTGGCGTGCCAGTCGGAGGATGTTAAAAATTACTCCACCTATTTTGCGATGATTATAGCTAAAAATATAAATTAATTACAACTAACCTAGCATCCACCTAGCTAGTACTCTCTTCTGCACAGTTGCACTTGCTGCACGCGAGTGCGTGGCCCATGGACCATGGTCACATGGTGCCTCCGAGCTTTCTGCTTGGGTTCCGGCCGTCACCTCGTCGCTCTCTGCCGATGGAACGGGGCAAACAGCAGGCAGCCCCTTGACCTACCGGTCGGGTCATTTACCGTACGTCACCGACTGACTACCTAGCCCCGGTAGCTAGGCCGGCCCTGCTGCTCAAAGGCCAAAGCACAAGCTCAACGTCAACAACGTACAGGTCGCGCAAGTCGCGGTAATTGAGGGCTGTTTGGTGGGAGGAGTTAAAGTTTAATAAACACGGTAGCACTTTTGTCTTATTTGATAAATTTTTTTAATTTTAGACTAATTAGGCTTAATAGATTCGTCTCGTAAATTACTTCTAATCTGTGTCGACATGCATGCAATTAGTCTACATTTAATACTCCATATATTTGAGGAAACATTGATGTGATGTGAGTTAAACTTTAACTCCTGGAAACTAAATACACCCTGAATCCATAGTTTTGGAGTCCAATCAGTAAAGCGAAGAGACGGGACCGAGGCCATGCTTAGTTACCAAATTTTTTTCAAGATTTCCCGTCACATCGAATATTTGGACATATGTATGAAGCATTAAATATAGATAAAAAAAACTAATTACACAGTTTGGTAGAAAACCACGAGATGAATCTTTTGAACCTAATTGTCTTTGATTGGACACTAATTGACAAATACAAACGAAAGTGCCACAGTACGAAAGCCAAAAAAAAAAAATTCGCGAGCTAAACACACCTGACTGATCGATAGCGCTACCAAAGTAGCCTACCGTGTGTTTGGCGCTGAAACTTTTAGGTTCCGGAGGCATCATCATCATCTGCAATGATCTCACGAGGAAGAGGACGAGGACGGCACCACCACAGACAGCGGCAGCGACCAGCGAGTACAGTAGTGTAATAGAGCCGCCATTGTGCGCGGCATGTTTCACGGCAGATTACAGGCAGTGAACGCTACCTTCCTTCCATGGACAGGACAGTGGATTAGCGAGTCATTGTCCTGCTTGTGCTGCCCCATCCTTTCAAGTTACTGTCCCTGTTTAGATGATGTCTCCTCTAACCACTGTTGGCGTACACCAAGTGGACATGTAAACCACTGTATGTTCCAGCTAGGACAACGATGTCACTAGCTCACGCATGGTGCATGCCTCGTTTCTATGGTCCGTTAGCTAGAGCTCCAACATCAATGTGAACACCAGTTATAGCTTATCTGATCAAGCGACTTTTTTTTCGAGCTTCTCTGGTTAGAAAACACATTTAGTAAAACCTCTCGTTGCTGAAAAGAGTAAAATAGTCATAATATCCTCATATTTTTCTACTTTTTTATTTTCTTCATGCATTTTTCTCGCTCTTATTTCTCCTTCCTTCCTCTTCTCTCTCCACCTTATCCCATCTTCAATGCATCCGCCACCACCGCACGCACATCCGCCCCCGCAATGGCTCACCTTACAGCCGCCTACTGCCCTCCTCGCCTGTCGTGCTACCGCCGCGGGCTCCTATGTCTCGGACACTGCCATTCGTTCACCTCCTGTGAGAGCGTAATTCCCACGGTTTCACACACGGAGCTGCCTCTATTTGGTTGGGAACATGCTGAAATGGCTTCAGGAATGGGTGAAGAAGCTCCACCAAATGGACACTTAATTTCTGCAGTGACATTAGCATCGTTTCACAATAGATTCACCATTCAGAACCCCTCTTTTAATCTTCTTTCAAAAAATATGTACTGTACATGGACTAAGGATGAACACGGTCGAACACGGTCGAAAAACTCCTCAATTGTTTTCTACTTCTACATTTAAATACGAAAGCGAAAACGAAAACGGTAAAGCCGAACACGAACTCGAACTTACGGAACTCGAACTTACGGTAAAGCCGAACACGAACACGAACTCGAACTTCAGGGGGAGTTTTTGAGAGAGGGTTTCGTCATTTTTTCTTTGTGTGCTAGATTCATGCATCATGTTTATATTCTCATGTTTATATTCCCACTCTTGCATTTTGTGGCATGTATGCTTATGAGACACTTGAGTTATATGTGGATTATCTTGTTGCTATTATATCATGTCACTTGATTGGTTCTAGCTCATAAGGTTTTGCTTTCGTGCCTTACTCCGATTTCATATGAGCTATGTTTTTGTGTACTAACCTTTCATGTTTCATCTTATGAGTACACCCTATTGGCTTGGAGCACATAAGCAATTCCTAACCCCTTGTGCTTATTGCCTTTTGCTTATGTGAACCAAGCATGTTCGAAAACCTCAACTCTTAAATCTATTAAATCAAGGTGTTGTCATCGATCACCAAAAAGGGGGAGATTGAAAGCATCTAGGCCCCGAGAATTGGTTTCGGCAATTGATGACAACGCATTATTACCATGACTAACGTGTGTTTTGCAAAAACTTTGATAAGTTAGGTCATGGGATTGGTAACTGTTTTGGACACTATGGTATTCATGCCCCTTGATGGAAATCGTTTTGGTTTTCAAAGGATTAACGTCAAGATTAAGGACTATTAGTTCCAGACGTCAAGGAGTTGAGTTATGTTCAGAATAGTCGTTAGGATCTTCGCTTTTTTTCTTTGGCCATACTATAAAGGGGGGCATGAGCGAGTAGCTTGACCTAGGTGAGCCTTTTGTTTAGGTGTGATGCACACTTGTCAAACTTAGCTCTAGGTAGCTCAGGTGAAGCTCAAAGTTTAGTTGGAAGAAACTCGGTTCAAGTTGCGTCGTGATTTGAAGTCGTTTGAGCCTTTTACCCTTGACCGGACGCGGTCTCTGCCTTGACCGGACGTGTCCGGTCAGTGCTGGCAGTCACCGCTGTTTCAACTCAGTCGACCGGACACGGTCCTCCCTAGGACCGGACGTGTTGATCGTGTTGACACGTGTCATAGAGGGTAAGTGTTCTGATCGGACGCGACTGGAAAACGATCGGACGCGTCTTCAGTGCGTCCGGTCCAGTTCTAGTAAGGTACTTCGCTGACCAGACGCGTCCGGTCATCACTGATCGGACTCGATCGAGCGTCCGGTCAAAGTACAGTAAGGTTCTTGCATGACCGGACGTGTCCGGTTAGTACTGATCGGTGAGGACTAGTGGGGAGTGGTGACTCTCCGATACCTCGGGAAAACATCGCCGTGTTCCTAACCCTTTACTTTCAAGCAATTACTTTCACGTATTACTTTTTTTGCTTGATTTACTTTCCTAGAATTGCCATGCTAGACTAGGATTGGAACTTAGGGTGCAAAACTTTTATTGGTAGAATCACAAAGGAACACTTGTAGGCACTAGGGGTGAATTATGGCTTAGTAGGATTTAATTCTTGCAATAATTTTTAGAAAAGCCCAATTCACCCCCCTCTTGGGCATCTTGATCCTTTCAAATTTCTTCAAGCTAACTTCTTGGTCATATTTGAAAGGCTGAACATGAGCATTTTTAGAACCAGGGTTCTTACCAACTTTAAGCTGTTGTTGTCTCTTCACAGTACTGTGCTTTGACTTCAAATGGTTCCTGAATGCATTCGTTCCACAGACGCCCTCAACTCTGTACCTCTTATTACACCTAGAGAAATCCCCATATCTCCTCAATTTGCTTTCCTTTCACCTCTACATATTCCAATTTCTTGGTGAAATACTGCTAGACCCACGATGTGCATTTCTTATACCTCTAGCCAAAAAGGCAAACCTGCTCTTCATCCTCCACATCATCCACTAGGTCATCATCGTCGACATTAATTGGCACTTCAGTAGGTGGAGATGTTGCTGCTGGTGCGGCAGCGCCATTGCCCCCACTGCAATTTGGAACAAAAGAACCTATCACTGATACTGCTACTGATGCTGCAGTAGCTGGACTTTCACAAGTTCCACTAGATGCAATACTTTGAGATGAAGGCCTTTTATTCCGTGATCCTACAAGAGCCAAGTGAAACATTGCTAAATCAGTAAAAATATAATGTCCCAAATAACCAAATAATCAAGCAAAAAGATCTCAAATACTGGGGCCGCATGAATGGGGTGCTGATCAACAATGTGACTAATGGCAAAAAGATCTCAAATACTAAGGCAAATAATGGAATAATTCCTATCCCCCCTTCTGCACCCACCCCACCTGCAGGCTCTCAATCACATAGTTCCTCCTGCTCATAGAAACCAATAGGGAACCAGTTGCAGGTGTAACACCTCAGGTGTTTGGCTCCATAATTGCATTGCATTACATGAGCATAAGCATGCATCATTTCATGTTAATTCATGTGGTTGCAATGTGATGTTGCCTATGTTGCAGTTCAGATTGGGCAGGGGGGGGGAAGTGGCCGACCGGCCTTAGGCCGCGACCGCCGCGTGGGCTCGCGGTGGCGACCGTACGCCGGCCTTGCCCCACCGGTCAGGCCGAGCGGGCTTCTTGAACGCCACGACGCGGCCTCCGCCTCACTCCCACCCTTGCGTCTCTCTCTCGCCCTGAGCTTGCCGAGCAGAGAGAACCGAGCCGCCTTCGGTGTCACGCGCTCTGCCGCCGTCGTGTGCGCTCACCGTCGCACCACTGGCCAATACACCACGCCCACAACTCCGTCACCACCTCCCGAACCTCGTCGAACCCTCCTGTGGAGCAACCGAGCAGGGTAAGGGCGCATTGCCGGCTTTTCCCCCGCTCGGAGCTCACCGGCGCACCGCCGCCTGCGGTGCTTATACGCGGCCATGCTCCTCCACCTTGCCTCGGTCCTCAATAGGAATCTCGTTAGGTCCGCCTTGGCCCTAGGGAGCGAATGCGCACCTCCAGTGACCACTTGGCGCTCGGAGCTCACCACTGCACCACCGTGCGCCATCACCGGGCCGCCGTCGCCATGGCCGTCGTAGCTAGGTGGGGATAGGGTCAGCCAAGCTTGGTTCGGTCGGTGCGGAAAGTCACGGGGAAACCGTCGGTGATCTTCCCGTCACCGGAGATGCCGTCGTCGGCAAGCTTGTGCTCGCCGGAGTCGCGGCCGTCTCCTTCCCTCCGCTCTTCTCTCTATGATCTGCGGGCCCGCGCTGTCAGCCCCCGCGCGCGCGGGCGGGATGGCCGAGCAGGCCGCGCGTGCGTCGCGGGCCGCGCCACTCGAGCTGGGCCGCGCTGTCGGGTCGGCCGGCCCAGTGGTTCTGTTTTGTTTTATTTGAAAATTCAGTTTCTGTATTATTTCACAGATTTGAATTATGTTTGTGATTTTCTTATCTAGGGTTTTGTAGATCCAAAAATTGTGATCCAAATTTTGTTGGGTTCCAAATAAAGTGTAGGATCTTGGAAAAATATCAAATGTTTATGGGATGTTTAGTTTTCTGGATATTTAAATAGGTCTTTGAAATGTGTTTTAAATCACATGCAAACTTGTTTAAATTATATCGCGAGTTCCAGTGTTCCAAAAATTATGAAATTTGGTGGGTAGACTAATTTATACTTCCTCCAGCTCTGGTAAAAATTTGGGCAGTAGTGCTTAAGTACTTTTCAAGTTATAATGCTATCTTGTTATTTTAAGAAATACTTAAATGAATTTTTGTAATATCTCTACATGTGCAATGTTCATATAACTTTTTGGAGAATGTCTTGGTACCCTAGAGTGTCCAAAAAAAATAGGAAATCTGTTGTTTGACACTTTTTACTATGCCTTGTTATTTATACAAAAATCATCCTTTTTGGCTTGGGAATTTTGTGTAGGAAGTTCCTGTGAATAAATTTAGTTCAAATTTTTACAGTAGCCTCTTTTTGGGTCAGAGAGTCTCCTGTAATTTTTGTATAATTTTAGGAGCAGATTACATATATGTTTAAAATTCCACTTAATTACTTAAGTAAATTAAGAAAGGGGTGTAAATAAATATTCTAGGTGGGCACACCTTACTTTCTGGAGTTCTTGTGACCTTTATGAACTTGTGGTAATAGTAGTTTGGTCTTATGGGATATTTGCCACATAAATAAATATTTAATCCTGGCAATTCTAGGTTTTCTGGACAGCTGGTAGTATCTTCAGGTTTGACCCTTAATAAAAGTGTTGCTGGAAAACTTGTGAATACCAAAATTGTAGTAAACTTGATAAACTAGCTTGTGTCAAAATTTGGAAGCATTTGGCTTAGTAGTTTAGGAGTTATTGCTGTTTTAAGTGACAGTCCAGAATTGGCTGCTCTCTGTTTAGAGAGAGCAGATTCTGGAACTTTGGAATTTTGACTAGGTAAACTTTGGAATTTAGTATTGTGGTCTGAAAACATTTTGTGGTACATTTCTTAAGCTTTCCAGATTGTCTTAGATCATATCTTTTGGAGTTGGGATTCTCCAGTTATGTTAGAATCTTTGAGATGTCTTACTGTGGTAACTTAAGTAATGTCACTCTTGTGTTGTTAGGTGTTAGGGCCTTAACCGAAGATGAATAACTATATCTTAGGTTGGGTAGATTAGGTAAGTACTTCTCCACCGGAGAAGAGATTTGCACGTACTGATAAAGTAACTTGATTAGATTATTATATTTTATTTCTGAAATGCATTTCATTCCGAGCATGTTGTATCTTTATGCATCCATGATATTTATTGTGCATTCATGCAATAGGTGTACCAGAGGGGGTAACTCTCCTCGAATTCGAGCCTATAATTCCGGAGGAGGACCAGGAGCAGCAGGAGCCCGAGGATCCAGCAGGCGAAGGAGTGCCCGCAGACGACCTTCCTGAGTGCCCTGACCACCGGCCCTCGACCTTTCTGAAAGGCAAGCCCCGGTGCATGCTGAACCTACTGATTTATAAATTAATCTTGAGTACTTTTAATTGTTTACTGCATTAAGTTGTAGGAGTTATATGAAAACACTTGTTGCATTATACCTGTCCTTGTCCAGATATCGTACTTAATCCTATATTAGGTTTAGGCACGTGTCAATACTTAGCCCTGCTTAGTACAGTAGAAGTCGGATGATTTCCGGTCATCCGCGAGATGTAGGAAGGAGTCACGAGTGGCTTTATGGCTATCGTGGATGGAACCATGCTTAAAAATGAAATTGAGACCGGGCGGGAGTTCGATAGTACAGCCGCAAGACACTTCACGTCTTGGGTGTGGAGCTATGCCCGTCTGAGTCGTTTAAGGACCGATTCGCTGTACGTCCTTGAGTCATGTTGAACGCAGTCTAACACTTAGTTGGCCGGATAAGTCGTTCCGACCGCGAAGCCGAGTAATGTGGTTCAGGCCGGGAATCGAATGGTAGGTTGCTTCTTGGAGGAGAGAAAGGATGTGCTTGGGGACATTGGCGTGAGACCAAGGGGGGGTTAGAGTCCCTATCACCTGGCAGAGTGTCGCCCTTGGGGTCGCGACATTATTCGGACCCGCGATTCCTGAATCATATGAAACGGTGGCCTGTGCGACCCTGGCAGGGGTCTGCACGGTGAGTGTTAGAAATACCCCTCCAGCTGGATAGGAATTCGATTCGAATCGTCGTCGCTCCCGGTTAGTGAGCACTTGACTTGAGCAGCGGCAACGTAGATCTCATTAAATGAACCGGTGGTTAAGGGAATGATACAATGTTGCCACAATTCATACCTGCTCTGGATATAATGATGATAATTGTTTGATTATAATCAAGTGCATGTTTAGTATAGGTGCTAAGATAGGTGACAGGTAAATGCTAAAAATAACTGCTAGTACAGGTTATAAGAGTCTCAATTACTTATGCCTTTATGCAAAAATGTGATGTCAGCTAGCCTCTTGTGAAAGCCTTGCATAATCCTTGGTGTCATCTTATTTTTGGTTTTCGACGGGTAAGTCTAGCTGAGTACATTCCAGTACTCAGGGTTTATTCCCTCCTGTTGCAGATGATATGCTCTACCAAGGCTTCTGCAAAAATTGTCTCCACCCTGCGGGTGACGAAGACTAGATCACTTGGGCGTGATCATCTTTTATGTACTTTCCTGATGCTTTTGTGGGATGTTGATCAACAAGACTGGTAGTAGTTAAACAACTGGTGTGTGTTTGCTTCCGTTACTTTTATAAACTTGGTTTGTAATAATTGCGACTCCGTGTGTGTAAACTTATTTCAGAACTACTTGTGAAATGTAACGTATGATGTTGTATGTTGAATGATGCGATCCTGGTTGTAAGCAAGTTGGTTTGAAATCCTTCGTGGTTTCGATTGACTACCGGGATTATATGGGCTCAAGTTCGAAAATTTGAGCACTTCGGTGCTTGTTTTTGTACTTGTGCTCTTATAATTTGGTCGGTTCTGTTACAGCTGGTACCGGAGCATAATTCAACATTAAACACATCGTACGAGTATTTAAAAACAGAAGTATTTGATTATGAAAGAGGGTTAAAACACTAAAAATTATTTTTAGGTATGCCAGTGATCACATCCCTTAGCCCAAATAAGGACTCTTAGGTGGCTTATTATAAAGACTAACTTGGGGGCCTTGTTTGTTTTTGTTTCGTCGTCCATACGACGTGATATTGTTTGGATGCCATCCACTTGGGTGGTAATGTATGGATCAATTGCCTCGACGCTCTGGTAAGTGTGAGTTGTGAGAGCATGATTGTCCAACCGGCGATCTAGGGGAGAGTAGTTTTGGTGACTTGCATACTTACATGTTTAAACCATGTAATTACGTAAGCACTTAATTGTGGGAACCTTTATATCGGGTAGCTTTGATACTGAAGTATATACATCAGGGGATGTGTATATGGAAAGTATTAAAATTACTGCTTTCTTGTGTGCATATATTGGGAAACTGTTGGGCTGAAATGAGGTTTTCTGCAGGTACACTAACAGCGTAACGAGTAGACCGATAGTTTCGCTTATATGAGAGAACGTATGTATGCCACCGCCTAGCGTTAGAACTTTAGGTTTCTACTAAGGTGAGAGGGCATACGGAACGTGCATGCATCATGTTTAATTATATCATACATATCATTTACTCCCTCCTTAAAAATTTCAGTACTCCCGACTAAATTAAATTTCGTATCCCCTAAATGATCCTCACTTTAAGTCGTATCTTGTTACTACAGATGACACGTACCAAGAGGACCGCTCGTAAGTCCACTGGGGGCAGGGCACCGCATCACCAGCTCGCTCCACGTGAGCCCCGCCCTGAGCCTACTGAGGTGGAAAGGCTGAGGGCAGAGTTGGCTGAAGTGACTGCTGCCCGGAATGCAGCGCGTCAGCAACTGGAGCAAGTGATCCGTGATCGTGACCAGAAAACCCTTGCAGTCCAGAGATTGACAGTAGCAAACCGCAACTGTCAACGCATGCTGGTCCATGTCGTGAATCAGAGGGATGAAGCCTGGCACGAGGAGAACGTTCTGAGAGCTCGTCAGTTTGAGCTCGAGCAACAGTTGGAGAATGCTGAAGAATACAATGATAATCTTCATGAAGAAGTGCACCGCCTGAACAACCAGCTAAATCCTCTGTTGCCTAGAAATATCAACGCAGATGAGGACATGGGTTCGGGAATCTTCATGGCTGAAAATGATGATGAAGTGGAGGTCAACGGACCCCAAGATGTCGAACCAGAGGAAGAACCAGAAGAAGAAGAAGAAGATGAGGAGTTAGAGCCTGTTAGTGATGAGGACGGCGGGGAGATCCTTGACACCGACTCTGAGGACGATGCTTAGAGTAGTTATCACGTAGCTATGATGTTAGGATCGTCTTTTGTGCCTCCTGGGGTTGGAGTGAGGCTTTGTAATAACTTGACTTTTCGGATGTAAGGTCGAACTCTATGTTTCCTAGATGATTAGTTGGAACCTGTTAATTTCGATCGCAATTGGATGTCTTATTGTGTTGCGTTCGATGATGGTGTCACGATTAGTACCCTTCGGTGCCGCGACGAAACCGAGGGCCTCCTATGGCGCGCGACATAAGGCTGTGCTGCTTGGCACGCGCTGGTATCGAGGTGGCTAGTCATGATCCACCATGGAACTCTACCGTTGAGAAGTCTCCTTGTGGTCAGTTTGAAGTAGCTTTCTCAGTCAACTAAAAACTTTGAAATCGAATCCAAGTACCGGGCGAAAGATCAAAACTCACGTAGACTTTAGTGTAAACGGTTCAGTCACTGTTGTGCCTCTGTGAGTGAGCCTTTATCAAAATACATCTTGATGGATACCCTCGCATGATTGCGTCCCTTTGATCCGCTTGAACGGATTGTGCGGTTGTGATGAATTATTGTGCCATGAGTATTTTGAGAAGTCTATTTCATGAAGTCAGTTTGACATATTTATAATAATTCATCTACAAACTTCCCACATCGTCAGTGCTCATTGACTATGCATTTTGCAGATGTCGTACAATCTTCGTCGGGGTCGTGGCAATGAGGATGAGGAACAGCCACCCCCTCCGCCACCACCTACCCCGGCTGAGCTGATGCAGACAGTGGTCGAAGGGCAGCGCATGCTGGCAGATGCTATGCGCCAGCTGGCCAACCGGGAAGCTCGTCCTGGCCGCCAGGGCCCAGAACCCAATCAGTACAGTGATTTCAAGGACTTTCTTGATACTAAGCCCCCGCTCTTTAAGGAGGCGGAGGAACCACTGCAAGCTGATGAGTGATTGAACACTATTGAACAAAAGTTTCGTCTGCTTCGCTTGACTGATGAGCTAAAGACTGAATATGCTTCTCACCAACTACATGGTCCAGCGGGTATTTGGTGGAGCCACTATCGTTCCACATTGCCTGCAAATGTACCGATTGCTTGGGATCAGTTCAAGGCCGCCTTTCGTGGGAACTATATTCCTCCAGGTCTTATGGCTATCAAACACACAGAATTTATGAGGCTGTCGTAGGGCAATAAAAGCTTGACTGAATATCTGCAATCTTTCAACAACCTGGCAAGGTATGCCACAGAGTTTGTGGACACCGATTCTAAGAAAATTTCTAGCTTTAAAAGAGGCCTCGGCCCAAAGCTGATGAAGACTATGGGCACTAGCAAGTGCACGACCTTCAATGAATTTATCAGTGATGCTCTGACTCAAGAGAACAATAACTCTATTTATGCTGCTTCTAAGAGCCGCAAGAGGGCACTTGAGGCAGGTGCTTCCCAGTCTCGAGCTCCAGCTGCCCCGAGGGCTCCTCCTCGCCCTCCTGCCACAAGTGCTAAGTTCCGTCCTTCGCAAAAGAAGGCGCCAGTGAAGACTGGGTTTCGCAAGGCATATACAGTGGCTCTGCCAAAGAGTAATTCGGGCCAAGGCAGCTCCAGTGTCCCTCCTAGCAACATGCCTTGCTGGAACTGCAACAAGCCAGGCCATTAGTCCAGGAACTGTCCTTACCCTAAGAAGAATGTCAACCAAGGTGGCCGTCAAGGGCACGCTCATTATAACAGTATTGAGGAAATCCCATCTGGTGAGGTTGTCACTGCTGGTAAGTTCCTAGTTGACCAACATCCTGCAGTGGTACTTTTTGATTCGGGTGCTTCGCATTCCTTTATCAGTCCTAAGTTTGCATCAGAGTTTGCACACAAATTGCATACTGTTGAAGGTGGGGGTTATTGTATTAGCGCAGCAAGTGGGAATATTTCCACAAATAAAGTAGTGGAGAATCTTGAGCTTGAGATAGAAGGGCGAAAGTACTCGCTTGCCTTAGTGGTTTTGCCGGGTTTAGGCATAGATGTTATTCTGGGCATGAATTGGATGAGTCAGAATGGGGTACTCATTGATACATCCACGCGGGTAGTTATGCTCAGAGATCCTACAGATCAAAAGGGTTTTCTGGTACAACTTCCCAGAAAAGTTAATTTGTCTGGGGAAGTTCATGCTGTGCAAGCAAAGGCGTTGGCCGAAATTCCAGTAGTGAATGAGTTTCCGGACGTTTTTCCCGATGATTTGCCGGGACTCCCTCCGGATCGGGATGTGGAATTTAAAATTGAATTGTTACCTGGCACAGCTCCCATCTCTAGGAGACCTTATAGGATGCCTCCGAATGAGTTAGCTGAACTTAAGGTGCAATTGAACGAACTATTGAAGAAGGGGTTGATTCGTCCTAGTTCGTCGCCGTGGGGATATCCTGCTATATTTGTAAAGAAGAAGGATCAGTCATTGCGAATGTGCATAGATTATAGACCTCTCAATGCAGTTACTGTCAAAAATAAATACCCTCTACCACGTATCGACATCTTGTTCGATCAGTTGTCTAAAGCTAAAGTTTTCTCCAAGATCGATCTAAGATCTGGCTACCATCAAATTAAAATCCGCCCGGAAGATGTTCCAAAGACGGCCTTTTCTACCAGATACGGTCTTTATGAGTATCTTGTTATGTCTTTCGGCTTGACAAATGCCCCCGCACACTTCATGTACTTGATGAATTCGGTGTTTATGCCTGAATTGGACAAGTTTGTGGTGGTATTTATTGATGACATCCTGGTATATTCTGTGAATGAGGAAGATCACGCTGAACATCTGCGTATAGTCCTCACAAGACTGCGTGAACATCAACTTTATGCAAAGTTCAGTAAGTGCAAATTCTGGCTTCGAGAAGTACCTTTCCTTGGGCATGTGTTGTCCGATGGAGGAATTATGGTGGACCCCGCCAAGGTACAAGAAGTACTGAACTGGAAGGCTCCTATCTCAGTTCACGAGGTCTGGAGTTTTCTTGGTTTGGCTGGCTATTATCGTCGCTTCATCCCGGATTTCTCCAAAATAGCCAAGCCAATGACTCGGTTGCTGCAGAAAGACACCAGGTTTGTCTGGACTCCTAAGTGTGAAGCGTCTTTTCACCAACTGCGAACCCTCCTAACCTCAGCTCCAGTTTTGGCACAACCGGATATCGAGAAACCATTTGATGTTTATTGTGATGCCTCAGGCATAGGTTTAGGAGGTGTTCTGATGCAGGAAGGCCGAGTAATTGCATATACCTCTCGACAACTTCGGAAACGTGAGGTGAATTATCCAACACATGACTTAGAACTCGCCGCGGTTGTTCATGCTTTGAAAGCCTGGCGACACTATCTATTGGGCAATGTTTGCAATATCTACACAGACCACAAAAGCCTCAAATACATCTTCACCCAACCCGAGTTAAATATGCGTCAACGAAGATGGCTCGAGTTGATTAAGGATTATAACCTTCAAGTGCACTATCATCCTGGCAAGGCAAATGTGATTGCAGATGCTTTAAGCCATAAGTCTCATTGCCATTCCTTAGTTGAAACTGATTTTCATCGATCTCGCCTTCTACATCCAGTAGTCTTGTACAACATCACTGTCAGTTGTACTCTCAAAAACAGAATTATTGAACTCCAAAAGACTGACACTGGTGTATTCCACATAAAACGCAAGATGAAAGAGCAAGAAACTACACAATTCAGGGTAGATGAAGAGGGTGTACTATGGTTCAAGGATAGATTAGTTGTGCCTAAGGACCGAGAGCTTAGAAATGATATTATGTCTGAAGCCCACTCCTCTAAGTTGTCCATCCATCCTGGTAGCAATAAGATGTATTATGATTTGAAGCCGTACTATTGGTGGACCAAAATGCGGAAGGAGATAGCTGCATATGTGGCCAGGTGTGACACCTGCTGTAGAGTTAAAGCTGTGCACATGAAAGCTGGGTTGCTTCAACCACTTTCTATCCCAGGTTGGAAATGGGAAGAGATAAGTATGGATTTCATTGTCGGTCTTCCTCCTACTGTCAAAAATCATAACTCCATCTGGGTAATTGTGGATCGTTTGACCAAATCAGCTCACTTCATTCTAGTTAGAGTGGACTATCGTCCCACTGACTATGCTGAATTGTACTTCAATCAGATAGTACGGCTCTATGGGATACCTTGTACTATCATATCTGACCGTGGTCCCCAGTTCACTGCTCGCTTTTGGGAGCACTTGCATCACCTTCTGGGAACCAAGTTAGTGAGAAGCTCTGCTTATCACCCCCAGACATCAGGACAGACGGAACGGGTTAACCAAATCTTGGAAGATCTGTTGTGGGCATGTGTCATTTCATCCAAGGGTTCTTGGAAAAAATGGTTACCTCTAGCCAAGTTTTCGTACAGTAATAGTTATCAAGAGAGTATTAAGATGGCTCCATTCGAAGCTTTGTACGGTCGTAAGTGTAGAACTCCACTAAACTGGGTAGAAGCTGGTGAAAGGAGGTATTATGGTATTGATTTTGTTCATGAAGCTGAGGAACAAGTCTGTACCATCCAAAAACATATGGCTGCAGGCCAAGCTAGACAGAAAAGTTATGCTGACCGTCGTAGAAAACCGCTCGAGTTTGAAGTTGGAGACTTCGTTTATCTGAAAGTTTCTCCAATGAAGAGTGTCCAACGTTTTGGTGTTAAGCGGAAACTTGCGCCAAGATACGTGGGTCCTTTCCAAATCATAGGCAAGAGTGGAGCTGTTGCGTAGAAAATCTAGTTACCTCCAGAAATGAGTGCCATATTCAACGTCTTTCATGTATCACAACTCAAAAAGTGTCTTCGAGTTCCTGAGGAAAGAGTCCCTTTAGGAGATATCAGGCTGGAATCCGATCTAACTTACGAAGAAAAGCCAGTCCGAGTGATCGATACTCAGGAACGAGTGACTAGAAGCAAAGTGGTTAAGTGGTATAAAGTAATATGGAGTAATCAGGGTAGTGAAAGTGACGCTACATGGGAACGGGAAGACTATTTACGGGATGGTTATAAGGAATTCTATGAAAAATGGTACGCTTTCCAAATCTCGGGACGAGATTTTTATAAGGGGGGAGGGCTGTAACACCTCAGGTGTTTGGCTCCATAATTGCATTGCATTACATGAGCATAAGCATGCATCATTTCATGTTAATTCATGTGGTTGCAACGTGATGTTGCCTATGTTGCAGTTCAGATTGGGCAGGGGGGGGAAGTGGCCGACCGGCCTCAGGCCGCGACCGCCGCGTGGGCTTGCGGTGGTGACCGTACACCGGCCTTGCCCCACCGGTCAGGCCGAGCGGGCTTCTTGAACGCCACGACGCGGCCTCTGCCTCACTCCCGCCCTTGCCTCTCTCTCTCTCTCTCGCCCTGAGCTCGCCGAGCGAAGAGAACCGAGCCGCCTTCGGTGCCGCGCGCTCCGCCGCCATCGTGTGCGCTCACCGTCGCACCACCGGCCAATACACCACGCCCACAGCTCCATCACCACCTCTCGAACCTCGTCGAACCCTCCTGTGGAGCAACCGAGCAGGGTAAGGGCGCATTGCCGGCTTTTCCCCCGCTCGGAGCTCACCGGCGCACCGCCGCCTGCGGTGCTTATACGCGGCCATGCTCCTCCACCTTGCCTCGGTCCTCAATAGGAATCTCTTTAGGTCCGCCTTGGCCCTGGGGAGCGAATGCGCACCTCCGGTGACCACTTGGCGCTCGGAGCTCACCACTGCACCACCGTGTGCCATCACTGGGCCGCCGTCGCCATGGCCGTCGTAGCTAGGTGGGGATAGGGTCAGCCAAGCTTGGTTCGGTCGGTGCGGAAAGTCACGGGGAAACCGTCGGTGATCTTCCCATCACCGGAGACGCCGTCGTCGGCAAGCTTGTGCTCGCCGGAGTCGCGGCCGTCTCCTTCCCTCCGCTCTTCTCTCTATGACCTGCGGGCCCGCGCTGTCAGCCCCCGCGCGCGCGGGCGGGATGGCCGAGCAGGCCGCGCGTGCGTCGCGGGCCGCGCCACTCGAGCTGGGCCGCGCTGTCGGGTCGGCCGGCCCAGTGGTTCTGTTTTGTTTTATTTGAAAATTCAGTTTCTGTATTATTTCACAGATTTGAATTATGTTTGTGATTTTCTTATCTAGGGTTTTGTAGATCCAAAAATTGTGATCCAAATTTTGTTGGGTTCCAAATAAAGTGTAGGATCTTGGAAAAATATCAAATGTTTATGGGATGTTTAGTTTTCTGGATATTTAAATAGGTCTTTGAAATGTGTTTTAAATCACATGCAAACTTGTTTAAATTATATCTCGAGTTCCAGTGTTCCAAAAATTATGAAATTTGGTGGGTAGACTAATTTATACTTCCTCCAGCTCTGGTAAAAATTTGGGCAGTAGTGCTTAAGTACTTTTCAAGTTATAATGCTATCTTGTTATTTTAAGAAATACTTAAATGAATTTTTGTAATATCTCTACATGTGCAATGTTCATATAACTTTTTGGAGAATGTCTTGGTACCCTAGAGTGTCCAAAAAAAATAGGAAATCTGTTGTTTGACACTTTTTACTATGCCTTGTTATTTATACAAAAATCAGCCTTTTTGGCTTGGGAATTTTGTGTAGGAAGTTCCTGTGAATAAATTTAGTTCAAATTTTTACAGTAGCCTCTTTTTGGGTCAGAGAGTCTCCTGTAATTTTTGTATAATTTTAGGAGCAGATTACATATATGTTTAAAATTCCACTTAATTACTTAAGTAAATTAAGAAAGGGGTGTAAATAAATATTCTAGGTGGGCACACCTTACTTTCTGGAGTTCTTGTGACCTTTATGAACTTGTGGTAATAGTAGTTTGGTCTTATGGGATATTTGCCACATAAATAAATATTTAATCCTGGCAATTCTAGGTTTTCTGGACAGCTGGTAGTATCTTCAGGTTTGACCCTTAATAAAAGTGTTGCTGGAAAACTTGTGAATACCAAAATTGTAGTAAACTTGATAAACTAGCTTGTGTCAAAATTTGGAAGCATTTGACTTAGTAGTTTAGGAGTTATTGCTGTTTTAAGTGACAGTCCAGAATTGGCTGCTCTCTGTTTAGAGAGAGCAGATTCTGGAACTTTGGAATTTCGACTAGGTAAACTTTGGAATTTAGTATTGTGGTCTGAAAACATTTTATGGTACATTTCTTAAGCTTTCCAGATTGTCTTAGATCATATCTTTTGGAGTTGGGATTCTCCAGTTATGTTAGAATCTTTGAGCTGCTGTCCAGAATGTCTTACTGTGGTAACTTAAGTAATGTCACTCTTGTGTTGTTAGGTGTTAGGGCCTTAACCGAAGATGAATAACTATATCTTAGGTTGGGTAGATTAGGTAAGTACTTCTCCACCGGAGAAGAGATTTGCACGTACTGATAAAGTAACTTGATTAGATTATTATATTTTATTTCTGAAATGCATTTCATTCCGAGCATGTTGTATCTTTATGCATCCATGATATTTATTGTGCATTCATGCAATAGGTGTACCGGAGGGGGTAACTCTCCTCGAATTCGAGCCTGTAATTCCGGAGGAGGACCAGGAGCAGCAGGAGCCCGAGGATCCAGCAGGCGAAGGAGTGCCCGCAGACGACCTTCCTGAGTGCCCTGACCACCGGCCCTCGACCTTTCTGAAAGGCAAGCCCCGGTGCATGCTGAACCTACTGATTTATAAATTAATCTTGAGTACTTTTAATTGTTTACTGCATTAAGTTGTAGGAGTTATATGAAAACACTTGTTGCATTATACCTGTCCTTGTCCAGATATCGTACTTAATCCTATATTAGGTTTAGGCACGTGTCAATGCTTAGCCCTGCTTAGTACAGTAGAAGTCGGATGATTTCCGGTCATCCGCGAGATGTAGGAAGGAGTCACGAGTGGCTTTATGGCTATCGTGGATGGAACCATGCTTAAAAATGAAATTGAGACCGGGCGGGAGTTCGATAGTACAGCCGCAAGACACTTCACATCTTGGGTGTGGAGCTATGCCCGTCTGAGTTGTTTAAGGACCGATTCGCTGTACGTCCTTGAGTCATGTTGAACGTAGTCTAACACTTAGTTGGCCGGATAAGTCGTTCCGACCGCGAAGCCGAGTAATGTGGTTCAGGCCGGGAATCGAATGGTAGGTTGCTTCTTGGAGAAGAGAAAGGATGTGCTTGGGGACATTGGCGTGAGACCAAGGGGGGGTTAGAGTCCCTATCACCTGGCAGAGTGTCGCCCTTGGGGTCGCGACATTATTCGGACCCGCGATTCCTGAATCATATGAAACGGTGGCCTGTGCGACCCTGGCAGGGGTCTGCACGGTGAGTGTTAGAAATACCCCTCCAGCTGGATAGGAATTCGATTCGAATCGCCGTCGCTCCCGGTTAGTGAGCACTTGACTTGAGCAGCGGCAACGTAGATCTCATTAAATGAACCGGTGGTTAAGGGAATGATACAATGTTGCCACAATTCATACCTGCTCTGGATATAATGATGATAATTGTTTGATTATAATCAAGTGCATGTTTAGTATAGGTGCTAAGATAGGTGACAGGTAAATGCTAAAAATAACTGCTAGTACAGGTTATAAGAGTCTCAATTACTTATGCCTTTATGCAAAAATGTGATGTCAGCTAGCCTCTTATGAAAGCCTTGCATAATCCTTGGTGTCATCTTATTTCTGGTTTTCAACGGGTAAGTCTAGCTGAGTACATTTCAGTACTCAGGGTTTATTCCCTCCTGTTGCAGATGATATGCTCTACCAAGGCTTCTGCAAAAATTGTCTCCACCCTACGGGTGACGAAGACTAGATCACTTGGGCGTGATCATCTTTTATGTACTTTCCTGATGCTTTTGTGGGATGTTGATCAACAAGACTGGCAGTAGTTAAACAACTGGTGTGTGTTTGCTTCCGTTACTTTTATAAACTTGGTTTGTAATAATTGCGACTCTATGTGTGTAAACTTATTTTAGAACTACTTGTGAAATGTAACGTATGATGTTGTATGTTGAATGATGCGATCCTGGTTGTAAGCAAGTTGGTTTGAAATCCTTCATGGTTTCGATTGACTACCGGGATTATATGGGCTCAAGTTCGAAAATTTGAGCACTTCGGTGCTTGTTTTTGTACTTGTGCTCTTATAATTTGGTCGGTTCTGTTACAGCAGGCTCTCAATCAGCCTCCGAATTTGATAACCAATCTAAAGCAATCCTTAAGGTTGCATCTATCCTCCGGCAGCCAAATCCACAGAAACAAACAGGGAACCAGTTGCAGGGGCGGGCGCACTTAAGGGCATGGGTGTATATTAATGAATTACCTGCTACTGCAGCTGCAGATGCCGTTGATGTCGGTGCTGCCGACGGCGCTAGAAGGCGGCGCACGCTCTTCGCCTTGGTCTTGCCCCCCTTGCCCTTCGTTCTAGGAATAGAACCACCATCTCTAGGGGGTGCCATGGATGGGCGTGGTGGCGGCGCTACTTGAGAGTCGAGGCTGGGTGGCGGCCGGCGGCTGAAAGGTCCTTGTTTGGTTTTGGTAAATGAATGACAACTTAGGTGGACTAATATGTGGTTATGTGAGATACACAGGAGAGTAGTCCACATGTGATTATGTCATGAAGGAGCTTATTGCATATGAGACATGACATGGGATCATGTGACCAAGGTGGAGAAGATCGAGATGAGGCTTGGCTCGATGGACCGGTTGCAAGTGTGAAGGCAAGTCGGAGGCTTTGAAGCGAGGGACCGCGTGTGACGGTGAAGCTTGGGCAAGACTTGGTGCCAATGGACCGAGACAACGGTGAAGAGCTAGTGTGGTCAAGATCGATGAACCAATATGGTCATGTGATGATATGAAGTGGATCATATCATTTGGTGATTGGTTGGTGCATGTGTTGCATCAACGTCGGAGGAGTTGGAATGGAATGCGCATGGCAAAGGTATAACCATAAGACATTTCCATTTCACCGATCATTGGTGTGTAGAGAAGTTGATGACCGGGTTTAGGATAGATGGCCATATTATCAAGAGGGGCAAACTTGTTTGCATATCGGTCATCTAGTGCCACTTGAGCGATCTAACTTTGCATACGTGTTAGGATCGAGTGGCGTGGCAAGTTGAGTGGTTAATTCCTTCAAAGAAAATGAATGTGAAAATGCTAACACACGTGCACATGGTGATGTTCACATGGTGGTGTTGGCACATTTGCGAAGGCAATGGAGTTTGAGGGGTAGAGAGGGGTTTGGGGTCCTCTCTCTCCCTCCCGCCAAGCTTGCGAGGTGGGATTCAGGCGTTTTCGAGGAGATGAAATGCCTATTTTCCTTTATGCCGGAAGTGGGAAGAAGTGGCAAAGTCATGGAAGGTTTTTGTGCTGAGAAGCACACGACAGACGCTGGTAGCAGAGGCAACGGACGCTGACGTCAGCGTCCATTGGCTAACCCTAGGCGGCACGCTGCTGGAGCATGCGTCGGACGCGGTGGTGGCTAAGCGTCGAACGCGTGATGTCAGCGTCCGATGGTGCTGGAGCACGCAGAGAAGGAGCTCAGCAGCGACAGACGCGACGCACGTCTAGTGGATTACCATCAGACGCGTCTAGTGCTGAAAACCGGCTTCGGCAGCTTACTGGACCGCGTCTGTCTCATCGTCAGACACACGATCTTCAAAGCGACAGACACGTCTATTGATCAGGGAATTGACTGTTGGAATTCAAATGCGCAGGACACGTGGCGGCCATCTGAGCGACAAACACTGGGGTGCCGCATCTGTTGCTTAGCATCAGCGCATCTGTTGCTCGTGATTTTCTCCTAGTGAAATGCTAACGGTTATATTCGTTTGTGGGGTTATAAATAGAAGTGGTGGCCAGCCTTGGCTGGTGCTTGGCACCCTTGGGACTTAGTGTCCATGCTTTGGGAGTGCTAGGAGAGCCTCTAACTCACTTGTGCTTGCAAGAGTGCGAATCGATTGTGAGTGAGTGTGATTCTAGTGCGTTGCATTGTGAGGATTGCATCGAGTGGCACTAGGTGTTCGAGTTGCAAGCTGGTGGTGCTTGTTACTCTTGGAGGTTGCCACCTCTTAGATGGCTTGGTGGCTTGAGGCTCTGTCGAAGCTCATAAGAAGATTGTGTGAGGCTCCAGAGAAGCTTTGTGAGGGGCATTGTGCTCGCCCCGCGGGAGCCACGAAGAGCAACTCTAGTAAAGCGAGACGCGAAGGGCGACAAGTGGTCCGGCCGGGTCAGGTGCTAGAGCTCGTGGCTTGGAGGATCCCCATCTCGTGAGTGGATGTGCGGCACTGAAAGCCTAAGTTTGGTTTTGGGAATTGAGTGACACCAAAGTTGCTAATGTTATGTGATCAAGTGTGATTAAGCTAGGCATAAGCAACATGTGATGGAGGTGAAAATGGCATAGAGAGATGGCCACAAGACCACATGTTTTGGTGCATGAAATGATGAGCAAGATCATGATGGAATGCACATAAAATGATGGATATGATGATCAAGTGGAAGAGAAGGATCTAAGAGCACAAGGCAAAGGTATAACCATAGGGTTTTCCTTTTGCCGGTCTAAGATGAGTAGAGTAGTGATTGACCGGGTTTAGGATACATAGCAGACTATCAAGAGGGGCAATCACAGTTAGCTCGGAAATCAAGTACCACTAGATCAATGTCTTGAGCATATGCATTAGGATCTAGTAGAGAGCTAACATAGTGCCTTGAAAAATGTTTGTAAAATGCTAACACACATGCACATGATGGTATACACTTGGTGGTGTTAGCACATTTGCGAAGGCGGTGGAGTTTGAGCGGTAGAGAGAGGTTTGGGTTCCTCTCTCCCTACCGCCGAGCTTGTGAGGCTAGATTTGGTGCTTTTTAGGGGAAGTGAAACACCTATTTTCTACTGCGCTGGAGGCGGAGAAATGGAGGCGTAAGTACGGTATGTTTCTCACGAAAAAATAGTGATCGGACGCTAGATCGGACGTGGTCCAGGGTGGACCTGCGCGTCCGGTCAGCTCAAGTCGAGGGCAGAGGCGCAGCGTGCCTAGGGTTTGTGACTGGACGCTGGTCTGGCCTGACCAGCGTGTCCGGTCAGTTCACCTGGGCGTAGAGGAAGTCCGAGGGTCCCTAGGACTGGAGCGTCCGGTCGGGCACCTAGAGGAGCAGAGCATGGTGTAGAGCTGATCGAACGCGCTGCACGTCCGTTCACATGTGATCGGATGCGTTCGGTCACGGTGGGAGCTCTCTGGACTTCGACCGGACGCCTCGTGCAGCGCGTCTGGTCAATTGGTGAAGCGCATCTGGTCACGACAACGGCTCTCTCTGACGCACGCTGTTACTGTTTGTCCTATAGTGACCGGACGCGTCCGGTTACCCTGACCGGTGCGTCTGATCACCACATTTTTCACTATGACGTTTTGTAATGGCTAGCTGCGTACCCCTTCGCTATAAATAGAAGATGGCCGGGGTTTGTGGAAAACTCATGCACATTTGAGACCTTGAGACATCCTTTGAGCTACATAACAACCCATCCACTCATCTCTTTGCTTGGATTGCACATCTTGAGTGAGATTGAGTGAGATTCAAGTGCATTACTTGAGAGTTGCATTCTAGAGGCACTTGATCTTCGAGTTGCTATGGATTTCTTGTTACTCTTCCATGTTTCCCGATGCAGTAGACGGCTTGGTGCAGCGGAGGTGATTGAGCTCGCAATTGGAGATTGTTGGAGCCCTCGCCAAGTGTTGTAAGGGGTTCTTGATCCTTCCCCGCGGGAGTTCATGAATTGGATACTCTAGTGGAGCTCATGGCTTGGAGGATCCCCATCTTGTGTGCGGTTGTACGGCGCCTGCTGATGGCTCGACTCTTGATAGTCGATTAGCTCACGAATCGAAAAGTGGGTGTATCTCCACAACGGGGAGTAGCTTGCCGGGAAGCAAGTGAACCTCGGGATAAATTCTTGTGTCGTTCTCTTCCCGAGGATTTCTCGTGTGTGATTGATTGATTGGTTCTTCTCTTCTCTACACGGTGGTATAATCACTCAAAGCTCTTCTCTCGCGTTACTCCTTGTTTCTAGCTTGTAGTTGTTGTTGTGTTTAGTGGATAGCCTTGTACTAGACTTGTGTAGGTGGCTTACCTACTTAGTTAGCCCTGTACTAGCCTTGTACTAACACTTGTGTTCAAGTAAATCTTGTAGAAGTTTTAATTAGGCTATTCACCCCCTAGCCTATTTGGACCTTTTAGGCACCCGCTGAGGGTTTGACTCTTGATAGTCAATTAGCTCGCGATCCAACAAGTGGGTGCATCACCACAACAAGAAGAGCAAGAGGACCGACGACAACCTTGAAGCTTGTCTCAACGGGGACTAGCATGTTGGCAAACACGTGAACCTCGGGGTAAAAATCATCGTGTCAACCTTGTTCATCCTGTTGGTTTGCAATCTCCAAAACACAAGCTTGTATCACTTTCACATATATACATAGTACTTGTGTAGTTGCTTTTGTCTCTAGTTTGCTTGTGTAGCTAGCTAGTTACCTTCTTGCTTGTGTAGCTAAAAGTAAGCTCCCCTTGCGTGGCTAATTTGGTTTGTGTAACCTTGTTAGTCACATTGCTTAGTTTGTGTAGCTAAGTATTTTGTGCTCTCTAATTTAGCATTGATTATCTTGTTATTGAGCATTGCTAGTGAGCTTAGGGGCTTTGTGCTTTTGCTTACTAGAATTGTGTAGGAGCTCCCCTGGTGCTTGAAGTACTAGTTGCATAGGTTTGTGTGACCTTGCTCTAGAATTGATTAGGTGAACTCTTACTAAGCTTAGCACCTTAGTTGCTTAATTAGGATCTTTGCAAGGTGTTAGAGAACTTAGGTAGAGGGGTGTAGTCTTTGCTAGATCGATAGATTTAATTCCGCATTTGTTTCGGTTAGCCAACACAATCAATTTTTAGAAAGAACTTTTTATCCCCCTCTAGTCCGCCATCTCGACCCTACAGTGGCGCTGACAGGGTGGGGAGTGAGGACTAGGGAGCAGGGATGCGCACGGCCGATAGGGTCAGGTGGAGGCGTGGCGTCAGGGTCTCTCGAGTCTCCCTTCCTCTCACCGCTCACGGTCGCCGAGTCGAAGGCGCGGGGTCGCGTTCGCATGGAAAGGGCACCGCCAGGGAGGGATACCAATGGATGGGATCAGACGGCCCATTCGTCACCGTAGAACTTTGGGTTCGCCTTCTTGGGTCTCTGCGCCTTGGGCCAAACTCTGGGCTGGCTTGTAACTTGATCAACTCCATCTAGTGAACGCTGTATCAGCCTGGGCAGGAACGCTGCTAACACTCCCCCTTCCTTGGATTGCTGCTTGACCCCAAGTAGCAGCTCTTGGGAACTCTTGACGCAGGGCCTCATAATCTTCCCAAGTAGCCAGCGAAAGAGGCAAGTCGTTCCACTTGACCAACACTTGTTGGATGCGACAGTTGCCACGCGGGAGAAGCCGGGACTCTAGAATCTGCTCAGGCACCTGGTTCAGAGCAAAATCAGATGGAAAGTCAGCAATTACCTAATGGGTTGCACCAACTACCTTCTTAAGCTAAGAAACATAGAACACCGGGTGTACAGAGGAATGTGCTAGCAACTTCAAGCGGTAAGCCACAGACCCGATCCTTGTAATGATACGAAAAGGCCCAAAGAAATGAAATGCCAGCTTCTGATGGGATCTTGGAGCTAAGGAAATCTGTACGTATGGTTGAAGTTTTAGATATACCAGATCACCAACGGCAAATCTACGCTCATATCTATGGTGGTCAACTTGCTTCATCATGCGGTGTTTGGCGTGAAAGAGATGTTGCTGCAAGACTTGATCCATCCACTGGCGATCAGATGTCCAGGCTTCCACCTTAGTATGGAAAGTATCTGATGGGTTAACAGCCAGCGGACGTGGAGGATAGCCATAAAGAGCTTCCAATGGTGATTGATCAATGGCAGAATGAGGTGATGTGTTATACCAGAATTCCGTAGATGACAACCAAGAGCTCCAGTTGCGAGGACATGCATGAACATAGCAACATAGGTATGTTTCCAAGCACTGGTTTAGTCTTTCGATCTGATCGTTCGACTGTGGGTGATAGGCCGAGCTCTGGCATAGCTTGACATCGGCAAGCTTAAACAACTCAGACCAAAAGTGGCTGGTAAAGATACGATCACGGTCAGATAAGCTCGCCAAGTCTAAACTGCTGGAAGAATGGCCATGAATTTTTTTTCATATGTAGAAAGGCCACGTGTCTTGGGTCCCAATGCCTTGCTAAGGAATGCAAAAGGGTGCCCATCCAGCATTATTACTACTCCCACACCAGATTCAGAGGCGTCCGTTTCAATGGTGAATGGCCTGTCAAAATTTGGTAAAGCCAAAATGGGAGAACTACAGAGCGCAGACTTGAGTGCCATGAATGCAGACCCAGGATCAAGTGTCCATATAAACAAAGTATTCTTCCTCAGCAAGTTCTTCAATGGCTTGGAAATGATCCCAAAATGGCGCACAAACCAATGATAGTATCCAGCGAGACCCAAAAATGAACGGAGTTCCTTGACAGACGACGGAGTGGGCCAGTTGTAGATAGCCTCAAGCTTAGATGGGTCAGTTTTGACACTGGCAGCACTAATCACATGCCCCAAGTAGGAGATCTTGGTCTGAGCAAAGAAACACTTCAATAACTTTAGGGTCCACTAGTCACAGGATAGAAGCTCAAAAACCATCCGAAGGTGTTGCAGCTGCTCCTCTAGTGAACCACTGTAAATTAGGATATCGTCGAAGAAGACGAGAACAAACTTCTTGAGGTAGGGAGCGAGAGTAGTATTCATAGCATCTTGAAAAGTACCAGGAGCCCCTGTCAATCCAAAGGACATCACCCGAAAATCGAATTGATCGAAATGAGTTTGGAAAGCTATTTTGAACTCTTCTCCAGCCTTCATGCGGATTTGGTGAAAATCGGCTTGCAGATCTAGACTGGTGAAATAAGCAGCGCCTGATAATTCATCCAACAACTCCTCTATAATTGGTACTGGGTACTTCCCTTTCACTGATAACATTGAGCTGATGGTAGTATACGCAAAACCGCTAGGTCCAGTCCTTCTTTTTCACAAGTAGGACTGGTGATGCAAAAGCACTTGAACTTTTCTGAATAATCCCCTATTGAAGCATGTCATTCACTTGGTGCTCAATCTTAGATTTCAACAATGGTGCATATCTATATGGCCGTACAAACACTGGCTGAGCACCCGAAATCAAGGGTATAGAATGGTAATACGGACGCTGTGGAGGCAAGCCAGAAGGCGCTTGGAACAATTGATGATATTCTATCAATAGCTCCTGAAGCTCTAGAATGTTAGGGGTTACTGAAGTAGTGAGTTGATCGTCCTGTATCGCACATAACTGAATCACCGTGCCGACAGGCAGTTCAGCAGCATCACCCACTAGCACAACAGTAGAGACTTTGGTATGGAATAGAGAGCCACTTCTGTGCCTAGTGCACCTGCATAGGGCTGAAACTAGCCAACCAATTGAGTCCCAAAATCATGTCAAATGATGATAACGGCAGCAGCTTCGGATCATTTGTGAACGTGCATCCCTGTACAAATGACACTACAGTTGGGATATGAGACGTACAATGCAACATAGCACCATTGGCAACTTGCACAGACACGGTTAGATGAAGCTCTCGAATTCTTGCCAGAGACTGAGCCAAACTAGAGCTAAGAAAGGTGTGCGAGCTCTCGGAATCCACCAGAATTGACAGTGAAACCTCCTAAATGGAACCAGTAAGGCAAAGAGTTTTAGGAGCCGATGCACCTGCAATTGCTGCCACAGATAAATGCGTCATGACTTGCGAGTCAGCTGGAGAGGTTGGACTTGGGGGTTCTCCTTCATCACTGTCAGGAAACATATCAAGCAATTCTTGCACCAGGTGTAATTGCACCACCTCATTGCATTTGTGTTCTCGGCTCCACTTAGCACCATAGCGAATGCACAACCCATGGGCACGACGAGAAGCATGAAGGGACCTGAATTTGTCTTTAGCTGTACTCGTGGTCACCTCTATCACCCTTGGGGCTTCAGCAATTGCAAGCTTCGGTGGAGGAGGTGGAAGAGGAAGTGGCGCTTGCCAGGCTGGCCTCTGACCTGAAACAGCATCCACACACCGATACGGGCGCTTGATCAGCCCTAGGGCTTCTTCCTGCAATTGGGCAAGAGAGCAAGCAATATCCAGTGTAGAGGGACGCTGAACTAGAAGAACAACTTTAATCTCATCGCACAAGCCGTCTATGAAACGTTGTGTAGTACAGTGGATCAGGGTGCTTAGCATAGGACTTCAGGTCATCTACAAAGAGCTACAAACTGATCGATGTACTCAGACACAGGCCTAGTCTAACAAATCTGAAAGAGACGATGCAGCAGCAACTCGTGCTCATATCGTGCAAAACGAGAGAGCAACTGAAAACAGAAATCAGACCAAAGCACCGACTCAAGATGATCTTCGATAGAGGACAACCATCGTTTGGTTGTGCCCTAGAAGTGCATTATAGCAGCTGGAACCCACACAGCAGCCTTGACACGATACAACTCGAAGTAATGGACTGCTTGGTTGATCCATAACTTTAGATGATCTCCGTCGAACTTTGGAAAATCAAACTTCAGGAGCTTGCCGGTATGGCCGCCCCCACTGCACCCCTGGTGACTCGACTCCCAGTGAATACCCGTGTGCGGTGGTGGTGGTGGACGCGGTGGCGGACACGGTAATGGAAGAGGAGAAGCACGATGGCAATACGACGTACCCTTGCCGGGAGGTGGAATCAGAGTGGTAACCACTCCGAATTCACCATCCCGGTTATGAAATTCGACGTGGTGCCCATTGGGCCATTCGGCTATGAATCCCACAGATGGGCGCGGGGCAGCCGTGAAGTCACCTCCGAGCGCGGGCTTGAGTTCGCGCGGAGAGGCAGACTTGTGGTCGGAGGCGGCGGCAGTAACCGGCAACGGTGGTGCAGTCGTGAACATGCCCGGAGCTGGTGTAGCGGAGTCGACCATGGAGCGTTCCCAGTACTTGGTGATTTTGTCGACCTCCAGCTTCAAGGTGGAGAGCTTGCCGACCTCGATCTTCAGATAGTCGATGACGCCGTCGACGCTGGGGCGCCACTCGTCGAAGTCCTAGGCGGCCTTCTCCAAGGCCTAGATCCTGGTGGAGGCGGAGTCGTGGTTGTTCTAGATCTGGTGCTCTAGACTATTGAAGCGCTTGTCAGCGGCCGCGAACCGCTTGTCTAGCTCGTCAAGAAGCAACTTGGATTCGGGGTTCATGGTGCCGCGCTGTCGATTCAATCGGGTGTAGTGGCTGTGGGAGAGGGAGGAATCAGATCGATCTAGAACTGCAATCCGCCACAAATCGAACTATCCGGAGAGGGGAGTTACGGAATCCCGAAGCAAAACTGCAGCTCACAGATTGCGACGGGTTAGACCGACGGCTCAGTTGGATTATTCGATCGATGGGATGAGGATGCACGAACGGAAGGACCGAGGAAGGGTGTCTCTGATACCAAATGTGAGAGATAGCAAAGGGATCAGACTGGACAGGGAGGAATCGGAGCAGAGCAGGTGGAGGAAGAAGAGGAACAGTAGAACGACGGAGGAGTTCTCTTCGATGGAAACAATATTCGGTTTGACAAAAGTTGCTTCTCTCTCTCTCACCACTCTTTAACAATTACAGAGGCTCAGTCTCATGTCACGCACACAGGCGTCTTCTTGGGCTCCTCTGTATCAGACGGCCCACTCGTCATCATAGAACTTCGGGTTCGCCTTCTTGGGTCCCTGCGCCTTGGGCCGAACTCTGGGCTGGCTTGTAACTTGATCAACTCCATCTGGTGAAGTAGCAGCATGGGCAGGAACGCTGCTAACAGGACGCACCAGTGGGCTACATCTTCCTTCACCCGCGATGGCAGCAGCAGCGTGCATGCGAGCGTAGATGCGAGGGCGCGGTGGGCAGCCAGGGACGGCGGAGCGGGCGGGGGCTGCGCCGGCGTTCCCGGCGTGGAGCGGGGATCGCCTGCTAGGATGCCGCAGCTAGGAGGATAGGGTGGGGCGGTGGATGAGGCGGTGCCGCGCTAGCGAGAGGTCGCGGCATGCGGCGGTGGCGACATTGCGTGGATGTGGGAGCGTGAGACTACGGTTTTTTTCTTTCTTTCTTGGGTAGGTGAGGAGGCCGGGACTGTTCGCGGGCAGCGTGTTGCGGCCGCTGAGGAAGGTTTGAGGCAACGAGGAGGGAGGAGGATCGGATGGACCTGATCGCTGGACGTACCTATCTGACAGATGGAATTACATGGTGACGCGGAGGCAGGGGTTTTGGTTTTTGGTATACAACATTAAAATATACGAGTAGATAGATAGATTTCTGGTTAGGACTGCCCTGATGGGTCAGGCTCAGGCGGCGTGAGTGGTACAAGTAGCACAGTAGTCACCTCGTGTTCTGTGATGTCTACCGCATGATGCAGGCATGCAGCAGAGCACTGTCTGGCAACAGGTCACAAGGCATCTTTTTTATTAGGGGGTGTTTTCACTTCCCATGCCAACCCAAAATATTTCCTCTTTCACCCATCACATCAATCAAATCTTTCGACGCATGCATGGAGCATTAAATGTATGTAAAAAAGATAACTAATTATATAGTTTGTCTGTAAATATCGGGACGAATCTTTTGAGCCTAGTTAGTCCATGATTGGACAAATTTTGCCAAATAACAACGAAAGATGCTACAATAACTTTTCAACTACTTTTCGCAAAGTGAACACACCTAGGATCAGATGATTGGCCTCATTCAGTTCTTGGCTGAAAAGGTTTTTTTTATCACGTCAGATGTTTTATAGGAGGTCGAAATAGATATTCGTATATTAATAAAAAAACTAATTATATAACTCGTCTGGAAACCGCGAGACGAATTTATTAAGCCTAATTAATCCATCATTAGCACATGTGTGTTACTGTAGCAATTATGGCTAATCATGACCTAATTAGGCTTAAAAGATTTGTCTCGCAAAATCCATGTAAATTGTACAATTAGTTATTTTTTATCTATATTTAATGTTTCATGCATGTGTCCAAACATTCGATGAAACGGGATAAAAATTTTTTGAGTGGGAACTAAACAGGACCCAAGGGCCGTGGCCGTTTGGCATGGATTCATCCGGCTCTGCCTCACACCTGCCATTTTACTATGCTGCAATGTTTACTGAAGCAAATACTCCCTCGGTCCCTTACTATCTGTCACTGTTGGTGTGCGTACCACAAGCTTGACTCGATTTATAGAAAATATGTGCAATATTTGTATCTCTAAATAAATTTATTAAAAACTAGATTCAAATATCTTTTCAACTATACTAATTATGTATCATAAATATTAATATTTTTAATATATATTTAGTCAAATTATTTCTTAAAAAGCGCAAACGACAAATATTTAGAGACAAAGCGAGTAAGCAATACCAGCCCTAAATTCAGCGCGAAGTTATCAAACGCAGCCAACCAGGCCGTACGCAAGCATGTTGATCGGCGCTCAAAACTGGCGAGGCCATGTAACAGAACCGACCAATTATACGAGATTAAGTAAGAAAATCATCCACCGAGCAGACGATTTAGCAAACTTAAGCCCGTATAACCCGGTAGTCCGTGAAATCACGACAGATTTCAAACCAACTTACATTCCAGCCAAGATCGTAATAAGTTCAGCGGTCACCATCACAAGTTACATAAAAGTTCGCGTCACAAATACATCAGAGTTTAAACATAGTTATTACAAACCAGTTTCAAATAAAAGTAGCGGAAGCATTTAGTTCAAATCACACACTCACACAGAGTTCAAAATAAAGTGCCAGCTCAGGATCATCTCCAACAAAAGCATCAGACGAGATGTAGTGAATGACAAATGTCCATGGTCCTAAGCTTCTCCCATCGCAGGATAAAGGCAGTTGATACAGTAGTTGTAATACATCTGCCCATCTGCAACAAGTGGGAACAAAGCTCTAAGTACGAGAAGATACTCAGCTAGACTTACTAGACAGAACCGAAAATAAGAGACACCAAGGGTCATGACAGGCTTTAAGGTGGGGTAGCTGACTCATTTGCAAAAAGGCATTTTTAGGATATCAAGAATCTTTTCCAGAAGCTTTGCATCAAGTTAAATTTTTATTAACCTGACAACTACATTTGCACCTGTACTAGAGTAACATGTAATTAAACAGGTAAGGATAACCAATGATCAGTAATCAACTTCTATCATGTTATATACCATATAATTGTCCAAGTGTTCCATTAGAATTACTACGATGAAGTAACTCAAGTCAAGTGCTCACTATCTAGTGAATGATGGCGATTCGAATCGATTATTAACAAGCTGGTAATTTATTCCTCACACAAACCTCACTCACCCGCTAAAGTGAGGTATTGGTCACCGAGTCAACCATTCAGGTAAAGTCACGAGCTTGCCAGGAACCACATGTACCCAGGGGCCGCCCGACTGCTCTTTGGCCTTATCATCGCGCCCCCGTATCCTGCCACTACTGCTCCGGTACAGTGCGTTGCGGGCAATCCACTCTGCCCGAATAATCTCCCAGCTTCGCGGTCGAAAGGTACATTATTCGACCAGCTAAATATAAGGCATGCGTTCAACATGACTCGAGGCCCAACAACGGTCGGTCCTTAATCGACACAGACGGAAAACACTACAGTTCGAAACCCTGCAAGTTTCCGTCCGGTCTCAATTTCACATTAACACTTAGTTATTCTCAGATGACATACTTTTTCAAGCAGATCCAGGTAACCACCTATAGCTCGCAGGTGACAGGAAATCACCCGACTTCTACCGGTCTAAGCAAGCTAAGCATTTCTTGACTGCGAATACCAAGGTAACAAGGATAGGGTAGAACAGGATAAACAAGGTATAATGCAGCAACGGTTGGAAACAACTCCTAAATGTAATGCAGCAGTTGAAGTAAAGCATTAATAAAATATTTGCAAACCGGGGGAGAAAATGCTCCGGGGCTTGCCTCTCTCGAAAGAGCTCGAACGGTGGTCTGGGCACTCTGGAAGATCCTCACCGACCTCCTCGTCGGCTTCGGGCACCTCCTGCTCCTCGGGCTGCTCTTCCGGCTCCTCAGGAACTGCTACCGGAGTTACTTCCTATGATCCTGTATGATGCGAACGTATAAGTGCTCATGCCTAGGTACATTGCATAAATGACATGTAATGATCATAACGGATGAGATGTGGATGAATAGGTTTACTTTATTTCATAAAGTAGGAATACAAATCTTCTACAAGGTAGTCAACATCATCCAAGAACATGTACTCGTATACTACTACCAACATTCTCTACCATGTCAAGTCACCACAGAAATCTAAGATGCTTTAAAGATACACCAAAGCAAATCCTATTAACTAGTCATGCATTAACAAGGTTAATTAAACCCTAATTGCAACTAGGTTTGAACAACAACACCTCTTTTGGTAGCATACAAAAATCTGAGAAAATTACAGCAGCCTACTATCATCTAATCTAGCATTCCACAAAAATTTCATTGCATTTGGATTACTAGAACTGCCTACACAAAAATAACAAGCTAGGGCCTAAAAATGAGCATAAAAATACTTTATACTATGAAAAGTATCAAACAACAGATTTAGTATTTTTTTCTACATTCTACACAATAAAAAATCACCATAGAAAAATTATTACATGCATGTTTTATTCATTTTTTTCTCTCTAGCAAAAATAACAATTATTAACAATATTAAACACTTGTACTACACATCAAGATTTTTCTACAGAACATGCATGACATATATTTTTCCTAGAAAGTACATCACAAAAGAAAATTATTGCAAGTGGAACCATATTTTTCTGAACTTTCTATGATTTATTACATATTTAACAAGAAAACAGCAATTTAAGTGATAAAATAAAAACCCTACATAAAAGTATTTCAAACTTGACATGCAATATTTTTAAACTGTAGATCTACTCATTAGAAACACTACAAAATTTGTTTCACAATTTTTGAAGCTAAAATGATTACACAAACATTTTCCAAAGTATTTATTTCTCAAATAATAAAAGAAAAACGAAAAACCAATTTTTCTTATTGATAACGGGCCGGCCCAGTGAAGTCAACCGGCCGGCTACGGCTTTCGGCCCGAGTACGCGCGCAGTGAATGCAGGCGCGTCGGCCCGGCTTGGGCTCCGGCCCAAGGCCGTTCGGTCCAGTGAACAGAGAGGGGGCGAGAACGGGGCGTGGCCACGGGTTGCCGGCGTTCACGGTGGCGTGGCCGCGCGGCGGTGAAGTCCGGCGATGTTGTCGGCCACGACTGGGCACGTTGAAGCGAGCACCGGGTTCGTAAGAGGAAGGCGAATGCGGCAAAGTAACTTTCAAGGGCCAAGAAACAACGGGGACGCCCTTTCCACAGTGAGGTCAAGCGCGGCGGCGCCATGACCGACGGCGGCAACACGGCTCAATCGACCTACCTAGCTCGAATGGTGAAAGCAAGGCGAGCACGATGTGTCGGAGATGAAGGCGGAGCGACGTGCACGCGATGGAGGGCGGCGGTGGACCACCGACGACCAATTTTGCCGGCGGAGGTGGCGGAGGCGCGCGCGAGCGGGGAAGGCGCGGGCGAGCGAGGCCGGACTGGCTTCGGCTCGCGGGCCAAAAAGGTGGCCGTGGCCCGTTAAGGTAAGAGATCGTTTTTCTTTTCTAAATAAAATTCCAGATTTTATAATTTGATTCAAATTCAAATTTTGAAGATGAAAAAGATATTTTCACAAGTTGCCCCAAAAACAAAAGTTGTTCAAAATTTAATTCTCTACAACTTTCATTTAGGGCACTTTTCAAAATTCTAAATAGATTTTGAATTAGTGATTTAAAGTCCAAATTTTTAAATAAAAACTCATTTTTTTGAAATATTTTTAAAAGCAAAATTTGGGGAGATTTTGAATACAAAAATTGCTCCAAAAATCATGTTAATTATTTCTAAGTCATTTAGAGTTATAGCTCAACAAATTTTTACCACTCTTAGCTAGAAATTTTACTAATTTAGGGTTCAAACATGTGTTTTTACAATTTAATTAATTCTAACTTAAATTGCCATATGGTGGTGAACATGCATGCAATGCTAATGATCATGCTTTGGGATGTGAATGCATACTTAACACCCAGGGGTGTTACAGCCCTCCCCCCTTATAAAAATCTCGTCTCGAGATTTGGGTTACAAACCATTTGTTATAAAAATCCTCATAAGCTTTTTGTAGATATTCACCCGTTTCTCAAGTTGCATCTCCTTCATCATGATGACTCCACTGTATCTTATATGTTTTCACCACACTGTTTCGAGTAACCCTCTCTTTAGAGTCCAACACTCGAACCGGTTGCTCATGATATACCAAATCTGATTTGAGCTTTATGCCTCGAGGTTCGATTCTTTCCTCTAGAACACGCAAACACTTCTTGAGATGCGATACATGAAAAACTGGGAATATAGCGCCCATTGTCTCAGGTAACTCTAACTTATAAGCAACTGGACCTTTTCTTTCCGAAATCTTATATGGTCCCACAAATTTGGCTACAAGCTTTCTGCGTACTCCAAACCATTTCTTCTTCATTGGCGTGACTTTCAGATAAACATAGTCACCAACTTCGAACACAAGCGATCTCCTTCTTCTATCTGCATAGCTTTTCTAATGTGATTGAGCGGCTTTCATATTTTGCTGAATGATATAAACTTTCTTCTCGGCTTCCTCTACGAAGTCAATACCATAATATCTTCTTTCTCCTGGCTCGATCCAGTTTAGTGGTGTTCTACACTTTCTGCCATACAAAGCTTCGAACGGTGCCATTTTGATACTTTCTTGATAACTATTATTGTAAGCGAACTCTGCTAAAGGTAATCATGACTCCCATGAACCTCTAGAAGATAATACACAGGCTCTCAATATATCCTCTAGAACAGCATTAACTCTTTTGGTCTGACCATCTGTCTGAGGATGATAGGTAGTGCTACGAATCAAACTAGTTCCCAATCCTTTGTGCAAGTGCTCCCAAAAGTGAGCAGTGAATTGTGACCCTCTGTCAGATACTATAGTCTTCGTATGCCATGCAATCTGACAATCTCAGCAATATACTTCTCTGCATATTGAGGTGGTCTATAATCTGTCTTGACAGGTAAAAAGTGAGCTGTCTTTGTAAGACGATCCACGATTACCCAAATCGAATCATGTCCTCTCTGAGTAGTGGGCAATTCTGTGATGAAATCCATACTTATATCATCCCACTTCCAACTAGGTATGGACAAAGGTTGCAACAATCCAGCAGGTCTCATATGAATAGCTTTTACCTTACAACATGTGTCACATCGGGCCACATATGCCGCAATCTCTTTCTTCATCTTGGTCCACCAATAATGAGGTCTTAGTTCTTGGTACATCTTGCTACTTCCGGGATGGATAGATAACTTCGAAAGGTGAGCCTCATCCATAATTTTATTATTAAGCTCTCGATCCTTGGGAACAACAAGACAGTCGTCAAACCATAACACGTCCTGTTCATCCACTCTAAAGTGTTTGGATGGTTCTTCTTTAATCTTTTCTTTGATATGGAATATCCCTTTATTGATTTTCTGGCCTTCTATTATCTTACACTCCAAAGAACAACTAATCTGAATACTGTGTAATATGGCGGGATGCATTAGATCAAAACCATCTTCGCGCAAAGGTTGCGCATTCAGGTAATGTGACTTTCTACTCAAAGCATCTGCCACTACATTGGCCTTTCCAGGATAATATTGCACATTCAAGTTGTAATCTTTGATCAATTCTAACCATCTTCACTGTCTCATGTTCAATTCGGGTTGGGTGAAGATGTACTTGAGACTCTTGTGATCGGTGAAAATATTACACACATTACCAAGTAAGTAATGTCTCCAAATTTTTAATGCATGCACTACGGCAGCAAGTTCAAGATCATGTGTCGAATAGTTGATCTCATGCTTTCTTAACTGACGAGAGGCATAAGCAATGACTCTTCCTTCTTGCATAAGAACACAACATAATCCTGTTTTTGATGCGTCGCAAAACACATCAAAAGGTTTCTCAATGTCCGGTTGCGCTAGAACTGGAGCAGTGGTCAACAGTTTCCGCAAGGTGTGGAAAGCTGTCTCACACTCCTCTGTCCACACAAACTTGTGATCTTTCTGTAGCAGACTTGTCATTGGCTTGGCAATCTTCGAGAAATCTGGTATAAAGCGACGATAGTAACCAGCTAATCCTAAGAAACTTCTAACTTCCGAAACTGTGATTGGTGTCTTCCAATCCATAACCTCTTGCACTTTACTCGGATCTACAGAAACTCCATTCTCTGACAGAATGTGACCAAGAAAAGGAACTTTCTTCAACCAAAACTCACTCTTGCTAAACTTAGCATACAACTTATGATCTCTAAGTCTGGTTAAGAAAATTCTCAGATGCTCTTCATGATCTTTCTCGTTCTCAGAGTAAACTAGAATATCATCAATGAACACAACCACAAACTTATCCAACTCTGGCATGAAAACCGTATTCATCACATACATAAAGTATGCAGGAGCATTTGTTAAGCCAAAAGACATAACAAGATACTTGTACAACCCGTATCTGGTGGAAAAGGCGGTTTTCGGTATATCTTGTGGCCTAATCTTTATCTGATGGTAACCCGATCTTAAATCTATCTTGGAGAACACTCTGGCTTTGGCTAACTGATCGAACAAAACATCAATATGAGGCAAGGGATACTTATTCTTGATAGTTACAGCATTAAGAGGCCTATAATCCACACACATTCTCAAAGTACCCTCTTTCTTTTTCTTCACAAACAAGACAGGACATCCCCATTCAGACTTACTTGGCTGGATAAACCCCTTTTTCAACAATTCCTCTAGTTGCTTTTTCAGTTCAGCTAACTCAACCGGAGACATCCTATAAGGTCTCCATAAAATTGGAGCTGTCCCGGGGATCAACTCAATTCCAAACTCAACATCTCTATCTGGCAGAAGACTAGGTAACTCATCTGGAAACACATCCGGAAACTCACACACTACCAGAATCTAATGAATCAGAATGACTTCCATAGCACATGTCACACTCACAAGGTCTGTTCTTTTGGGCAATGGTACTTGAAAAGTACCCTCTCCCTAGGGATCCTTAAGGGTAAGTACCCGACTTCCTGTATCTATAACTGCTCCCCATTCCTTCATCCAATTCATCCCTATGATGACATCCAGAACTAGTCCAGGCATAACTATCAAGTTTACTCGAAACTTTCGACTACCTAACTCAAGGGTTGCCCCTCTAACCATCTGATTGGTTAAAACATCAGCCCCTGCTGAACTTATACGGTAACCATAACTTAAGTATGTGCATAGTTGTTCATATTTCCGTGCAAATGCTTGACTCATGACAGAATGCGATGATCTAGAATCAAATAGAACAACTGCAGGGTTTTGGTTAACATGAAACTTACTAGCAGTTATGGGCTCTCCCTTAGGAATCTCATCCACAGTGGTGTGGTGTACCCGAGCATTATAGGTCTGTTGTTTCTTTCTGGGTGGATAAGGACAGAACTTTGAAAAGTGGCCTGGCTGATCACAATTATAGCAAGGTCCCTTTACTGTACCAGCAGATCCTATAGCTCCCTTAGAGTTGCCTTGTCCCATAGTTGCGGCTGTCCTTGCTGGCAGCACGACCATCTTGTACGGCTTCTGCGGTCCCTTGTAGTTCTGGGTTTTATGCTGCGGTGGCCTAAATCTTTCACCTGGTGTAGATGAACGATAGGTCGAACGATTAGCAGCGAAAACTCTTGGTTGTGATGGTCCTGTCTCAAAGGCTCTCTTATGAGTCTTGGATGCAGTGTACGCGTTGTTGTTCTTCTCTTGTTTCAGACAATCACTGATGAAGTCATTGAATCTGGCGCGGGTATTGGTACCCACATGCTTCATCATCTTCGGACTTAACCCTCTCTTGAAGCTAGCAATTCTCTTAGCATTGGTGTCAACCATGTCAGGAGCATAACGACACAAATTGTTGAAGGCATGCAAATACTGCGTCACGGTTTTGGTGCCCTGATTTAAAGCTAAGAACTCTCCCAACTTCATCTCAACCAGCCCTGGTGGAATATAAACTCCACAGAAGGCTTCAATGAACTCTCTCCACGAGATCTGAGCATTGGGAGGGAAGGTGGTGCGATGATGCTTCCAACACATCCCTGCTAGTCCCTATAACTGATGTGCAGCATACTCTGTCTTCAGTACTTCAGTCAGCCATAACACACGGAACTCATCTTCCATGGTGTTGATCCATTCTTCAGCGTCAAGTGGCTCAGTTGCTTCCTTGAAAATTGGCGGCCTGATGTCTATGAAATCCTTGAAGTTGCTGTACTGATTCACCCCATTGCCACCACCTTGGTTGTTACCACGTTGAACATTATTAGCAATTGTACGCAGAAAATCTTCCATGTTTTTCTGTGACTGCTCGGCATTGCGCTGACTTCCAAGAAACTGTGCAAAGAATACCTCTGCAGTTGAAAGCCCAAGTTTGGTTTTGGTAATTAATGACACCAAGTTGCTAATGCCATGTGTTAAGTGTTTTGAGTTAGGCATAAGCAACACATGTGATGAAGGTGTATGTGGCAAGGAGTAGTGGCCACAAGATCACAAAGAGATGGTGCATAGACATGAAATAATGATCATGGTGAAGATGCACATAAAAGGAAGGACATGATGATCAAGTGGAAGAGAAGATCTAAGAGTGCAAGGCAAAGGTATAACCATAGGGTTTTCCTTTTGCCGGTCTAAGATGAGTAGAGAAGTGATTGACCGGGTTTAGGATACATAGCCGACTATCAAGAGGGGCAATCACAGTTAGCTCAGGAATCAAGTGCCACTAGATCATTGTCTTGAGCATATGCATTAGGATCTAGTAAAGAGCTAACATAATGCCTTGGAAAATAATTGTGAAATGCTAACACACATGCACATGGTGGTGTACACTTGGTGGTGTTAGCACATTCGCGAAGGCGGTTGAGTTTAAGCGGTAGAGAGGGGTTTGGGTTCCTCTTTCCCTCCCACCGAGCTTGCGAGGCGGGATTCAGCGCTTTTTGGGGAAGTGAAATGTCTATTTTCTACTGCGCCAGAAGTTGGAAAAGAAACGAAGGCGAACGGAGGTCACTGTGGTGACCGGACGCTGCACCGGACGCGGTCACGGTATGACCGGACGTGTCCGGTCAGTTCATTCGGTCAGTGCGCCTAGGGTTAGTGACCGGACGCTGGTCTGGCCTAACCAGCGTGTCCGGTCAGTTCACCTGTGCACAAAAGTAGAGTGAGCGACCAGCGCGTCCGGTCAGGTGTCCAGAGGGGCAGAGCGCAGTGAAGTGATGATCGGACGCGCGGCGCGTTCGGTCACGTGCGATCGGACGCATCCGGTCGTGATGGGAGCTTACTGGACTCTGACTGGATGCCAGGTGGGGCACGTCCGGTCATATGCTAGGGCGCGTCTGGTCATACGCTAGGGCGCGTCCGGTCATATGCTAGGGCGCGTCCGGTCTTAGCAACGGTAACTTCTGACGCGCACTGTTCACACTTGTCCTGTAGTGACCGGACGCGTCTGGTCACCCTGACCGGAGCGTCCGGTCAGCTCATTTTGAACTGTGTCGTTCGGTAACGGCTAGCTGCGTACCCCTTCGTTATAAATAGATGTTGGCCAGGGTTTGAGGGTAACTCTTGCACATTTTGAGACCTAGAGACATACTTTGAGCTAGAGAACAACCCCTCCACTCATCTCTTTGCATAGTTGCACATCTTGAGTGAGATTGAGTGAGATTCAAGTGCATTGCTTGAGAGTTGCATTCTAGAGGCACTTGATCTTCGAGTTGCTACGGATTTCTTGTTACTCTTCCGTGTTTCCTGACACGGTAGACGGCTTGGAGTAGTGGAGGTGATTGAGCTCACAATTGGAGATTGTTGGAGCCTTCACCAAGTGTTGTAAGGGGTTCTTGATCCTTTCCCGCGGAGTTCACAAATTGGATACTCTAGTGGAGCTCGTGGCTTGGAGGATCCCCATCTTGTGTGCGATTGTGCGGTGCCCGCTGAGGGCTCGACTCTTGATAGTCGATTAGCTCGTGAACCGACAAGTGGGTGTATCGCCACAACGGGGAGTAGCTTGCCGGGAAGCAAGTGAACCTCGGGATAAATTCTTATGTCATTCTCTTCCCGAGGATTTCTCTTGTGTTATTGATTGATTGGTACTTCTCATCTCTACATGGCGGTATAATCTCTCGAAGCTCTTCTCTCGTATTACTTCTTGTTTCTAGCTTATAGTAGTTGTTGTGTTTAGTGGATAGCCTTGTCTAGACTTGTGTAGGTGGCTTGCTTAATTAGTTAGAGCTAGTGCTTTTGCTTCGCCACCTTTTGTACTAACTTATGGTTAAGTATTTATTGTAGAAGTTTTAATTAGGCTATTCACCCCCCTCTAGCCTATTTGGACCTTACAAGTGGTATTGGAGCCGAGGCACCGTTTATTTGAGGCTTAACAACCTACGGTGAAAAAGAAATGGCTCAATTAAGCTTGCACATCAACAACACCAAGAAGGCACCTCACTTTGATGGCACAAATTATGCTTATTGTAAGGTTAAGATGACCGCACACCTAAAGTCAATCAATAGAGAAGTGTGGAAGGTCACCGAAACAAAATTTGAGGTTGCTAATCCGGAAGCACCTACACCGGTGGAAGAGAAGAAGCTCCAATGCAATGACATTGCCATTAGTGCTCTTTATAAGGCATTAGATGATAAGACCTTTGAGCAAGTAAAGAACATTGAAATTGCTTATCATGCTTGGGCCAAGCTAGAAGAAACATTTGAGGGCACCGAAGGCACAAAGACCGCTAAAGCATATATTTTGCAAGAAAAATTTTCAAGCTTCAAGATGCAAGATGATGAGAGTGTACCGGAGATGTTTCATAGGTTGCAAGTCATTGTCAATGAGCTCAAGGCACTTGGTGAGGAGGTCAAGGATAATCAATTCTCTATGAAGTTCTTGAGAAGTCTACCCAAGAGATTTGATACATTGATCACCGTGCTAGTAAGGACTACCTTGAAGGATTCAACTCCTCAATAAATATTCCAAGAAGTGATGACCGATGATTCATATAGAGAAGATGATGAGAAGGATGAGTTGGTCAAGAAGAAGAAGAAGGAAAATGAGAAGAAAGACGATGAAAAGAAGAAGAGTATGGCAATCAAAGCCACCACATCTAAGGGCAAATCCAAGATTGAATCATCAAGTGATGAAGACTCAAGCTCTTGTGATAGTGATGACATTGATGAGAAGATGGCTCTCTTTGTCAAGCAATTTGGCAAATTCATAAATAAGAAGGGCTTTCATGCAAGAAGGAGAAAGAACTCATCCAAGAAGAATGAGCATACCATGAGATGTTTTAGATGCCATAGCAAGGACCATCTCATTGCAAAGTGTCCTTATGATAGTGATGATGAAGATGCTATCAAGAAGGAGAGAAAGAAGCAAAAGAAAAAGCAAGAAAAGAAGAAGAGCTCTCATAAGAAGAAGAATGATTCTCATATTGCTACATGGGATAGTGATGATTCCTCAAGTGATGATGAGGATGACAACAAGAGCAAGAAGAAGGGACATGCTAGCATTGCCATCCAAGAGAAGGTCTCCCTCTTCGATACTCCATCATGCTTCATGGCTAAGGCCGCTAAGGTATCATCCGACGATGAGAGTGATCATGATAATGCTAGTGATAGTGATAGTGATGAAGAAGAATTCACTAAAGATGAACTAATCACTATGCTAGAAGATTGCACTCAACATTTTAAAAAATCTAGAAAGGAGTGCAAGGGCTTGCTTAAGGAAAAGAAAAACCTTATGCAAGAACTTGATGAGCTTAGGGCATCTTATGAGAGTCTAAAGGTAGACCATAAGAAGCTTCAAAAGTCTCACACAAAGCTTGAAGAAGCTCATTTCTCTCTAGTTAAAAAATGTGAAAACATGCCAACTAATGTTGAGAAAGCTAAAACTTGCAACATAGGCATATCATGTGATATAATTGATGAAACCTTTCATAAGCCTATTATTGTTGCTCCCACTAACCCTTCATGTAGCGCATCTACATCATCCTCATCTAGTAGTGATGGTTTCACTTGTGACTCCACACTTATAGTTGAGAATGAAAATCTTAAGAAGGAGGTAAAAGAGCTCAATCACACATTAGCTAAGGCTTATGGTGGTGAGGACCGCTTGCTTATGTGCTTGGGTAGCCAAAGAGTTTCTCTCTACAAAGAGGGATTGGGCTATAACCCCAAGAAAGGCAAGGCCGCTTTTGCTCCTCACAAGACTCGTTTTGTGAAGAACAATGGTAGCTATTGCAAAAGTTGCAAGCAAGTTGGTCACTTAGAGCAACAATGCATGAACAAGAAATCCAATGCTAATGTATTCTCAATTAAGTTTGATTCTTTCTATATGCTTACCAAGGGTACAAATGGTGTTCATGCTAAGTTCATTGGTACACCATGGATGGGCTCAAAGAAGAAAGCCATTTGGGTACCAAAGAGCTTAGTCTCTAACCTTGGAGGACCCAAACAAGTTTGGGTACCCAAAATGAATTGATCTTGTCTTGTAGGTCAATTACAAAGCTGGAGGAAGGCATTGGGTGCTTGATAGTGGGTGCACTCAACATATGACCGGAGACTCTTGTATGTTCAATTCAATTGATACAAGTCAAAATGGTGGTTTTGATGCTATCACTTTCGGCAACAACAAGAAAGGCAAGGTCAAGGGGCTTGGTAAAATTGCTATCTCAAATGACATGAGCATTTCTAATGTGTTGCTAGTTGAGAGCTTGGATTTCAATCTTTTATCAGTGGCACAACTTTGTGATTTTGGCTTCAAGTGCATATTTGGTAGTGATGATGTTGAAGTCATAAGTGTTGATGGATCAAATTTGATATTCAAAGGATTTAAACATGATAGCTTATACTTGGTTGACTTCAATGATAGTGAGACACAATTGACATCATGCTTGCTTAGCAAATCAAGTATGTGATGGTTGTGGCATAGAAGGCTTGGTCATGTTGGAATGAAACAATTGAATAAACTTTTGAGGCATGACTTAGTTAGAGGCTTGAAAGATGTCACTTTTGAAAAGGATAAACTTTGTAGTGCTTGTCAAGCCGGCAAACAAGTTGGAAATACACATCCTAGTAAGAGTGAAATAAGCACATCAAAGGCATTTGAGCTATTGCACATGGACTTGTTTGGGCCAACAACATACACTAGCATTGGTGGCAACAAGTATGGTTTTGTGATTGTTGATGACTACACTAGATATACTTGGGTGTTCTTTCTCTATGACAAGAGTGATGTTTATGATCTATTCAAGTCTTTTGTCAAGAGAGTGCAAAATGAGTTTGAAATCACCATCAAGAAGATTAGAAGTGACAATGGTAGTGAGTTCAAGAACACAAGAATTAAAGATTTATGTGATGATCTTGGTATTGGACATCAATTCTCACCAACATACACTCCTCAATCAAATGGTGTAGTTGAAAGGAAAATAGAACCTTGATTGATATGGCTAAATCAATGCTTAGTGAATACAATGTTAGTCATTCATTTTGGAGTGAAGCCATCAACACGGCTTGCTATTGTAGCAACCGTCTCTATTGCCATGGGAAGCTTGGGAAGACACCATATGAGCTATTGAATGGAAGAAAGCCCAACATTGCATACTTTAGAGTGTTTGGTTACAAATGCTATATTCTCAAGAAAGGCACTAGATTGAGCAAGTTTGAAAAGAAATGGGATGAAGGGTTCTTACATGGTTATTCTACCACAAGCAAAGCATATAGAGTTTGGAATCTCACAAATGGCACCCTGGAAGAAGTTCATAATGTTGAGTTTGATGAACCCAAGGGTCTCAAAATGAAGCTCAAAACCTTAATGATGTGAGAGGAGATCAATTGTCAAATGCAATGAAGAACATGGACATTGGTGATATAAGGCCGATGCAAGTTGATGATGATTGTGACATACATATGATTAATCAAGATGTGCAAGTTGATACAAATCAAGCAAGCTCAAGTGGTACTCATGATGAAGCTCAAGTTCAAGGTCAAACAAATGGAAGCAATCAACTCCTAATACTCCAACCTACTAGTATTGCAAGAGATCATCCATTGGACCAAATCATTGGTGGAATTCAAAGTGGTGTTCAAACTAGATGAAGGCTAGCATCCTTTTGTGAGCATTACTCATTTATGTCACTTGAAGAACCTAAGAAATTAGAAGATGCTTTAAAGGATTCTAATTGGGTAAATGCCATGCATGAAGAACTAAACAACTTTGCTAGAAATCAAGTTTGGAAACTTGTTGAGAGGCCAATAAACTACAATGTGATTGGTACTAAATGGATCTTTAGAAACAAGCAAGATCAAGATGGCATGGTTGTGAGGAACAAAGCAAGATTAGTAGCACAAGGATACACTCAAGTTGAGGGTCTTGACTTTGGAGAGACATATGCACCCATTGCAAGATTGGAGGCTATTAGAATATAATTAGCATATGCTTGTGCACACAACATCAAGCTCTATCAAATGGATGTCAAGAGTGCATTTCTCAATGGCTATATCAATGAAGAAGTTTATGTTGAGCAACCTCCCGGTTTTGAAGATGACAAGAAGCCCGACCATGTTTACAAGCTAAAGAAGGCATTGTATGGTTTGAAGCAAGCACCTAGAGCATGGTATGAGAGGTTGAGGGACTTTCTCCTCTCTAAAGGGTTCAAGATGGGAAAGGTTGACACCACTCTCTTCACCAAGAAGCTTGGAAATGACTTATTTGTGTTGTAAATCTATGTGGATGACATTATCTTTGGATCAACTAACCAAGACTTTTGTGAAGAGTTTGGAAATATGATGGCAAATGAGTTTGAGATGTCTATGATTGGAGAACTTAGTTACTTCCTTGGACTTCAAATCAAGCAAATGAAGAATGAAACTTTTGTAAGTCAAGGCAAGTACATCAAGGACATGATCAAGAAGTTTGGATTGCAAGATGCTAAGCAAATGAGTACACCAATGGGCACTAATGATCAATTGGGTATTGATGATAGCGGAAACATGGTAGATCAAAAGCTATACCGGTCTATGATTGGAAGTTTGCTCTATGTCACCGCTTCTAGGCCGGATGTGATGTTTAGTGTGTGCAAGTGTGCAAGATATCAAGCTTCACCTAGAGAAAGTCACTTGAAAGCAACCAAGAGGATATTGAGATATCTTAAGGGCACTCATGATATTGGACTATGGTATCCCAAGGGATCTAATTTTGAGTTGATTGGATATTCGGATTCCGACTATGGTGGTTGTAAGATTGATAGAATGAGCATAAGTGGTACTTATCAATTGCTAGGAAGGTCATTTGTTTCATGGTCATCAAAGAAACAAAATAGTATTGCACTATCTACCGCCGAGGCCAAATACATTAGTGCCGGTAGTTGTTGTGCACAATTGCTTTGGATGAAGGCCACTTTGAATGACTTTGGAATTAAATTCAAGAATGTGCCTTTGTTTTGTGATAATGAGAGTGCTATCAAGATGACACAAAATCCGGTTTAACATTTAAGAACCAAGCACATTGACATAAGACACCACTTCATAAGAGACCATCAACAAAAGGGTGATATTAGCATTGAAAGCATTGGCACAGAAGATCAATTAGCCGACATATTCACAAAGCCACTTGATGAAAAGAGATTCTACAAGTTGAAGAATGAATTGAACATACTTGACTTCTCCAACTTGAAATGAGTGCACCCCCACATTCTTATATGACATGCCTCTCCTCCAACATAGCAAGGTAAAGTTGTTTGGCATATCGTTCATACTTTGCTAAGGACATGGTTAGAACATATACACATATTTGCATAACAAATAAGCTCATTCATGAAAATCAAATGATTTTGATGTATATATGGTACCACTATTGCTTCTATGTTTGATTGATCTAGTGGTAGCATATGACATGTTTGTGGGCTTGCAAACCTAGTGTTGAATCTAGTAAACGAGCTCATGATGTGTAATTCAACATGGTCAAGATAACCCTTATACTTTATGAGGTGTGAAAAAGCTTGTCCTTGGATCAAACCGAATTACATATTCTAGGCAAGTGATCTAGATTGAACCATAATTTGGACTCCCTCATATTGATTGACTTAACTCTCACTAAAATTAGCACCTTTTTGGTGATTGTTGACAAAGGGGGAGAGAAAAGTCACAAAGATATTGTAAAGTGGGACAAAGATATAATAAGGGGGAGAGAAAAGTCACAAAGATAAAAAGTTAAGTTACAAAGGGAGAGAAATCAAGGGATCAATATAATAAGGGGAGAGAAAAGTCACAAAGATAAAAAGTTAAGTTACAAAGGGAGAGAAATCAAGGGATCAATATAATAAGGGGAGAGAAAAGTCACAAAGATAAAAAGTTAAGTTACAAATGGAGAGAAATCAAGGGATCAATTAAAATTGAGCACACAAGTAGGGGGAGCAAGCTCATGAATTATTTGTTGCATTTGTCTGTGCATTAACAAGATGAATTGTTGCATTGCAAAGCTTAAATTCATATTCATGATCGAATGGTGATTGCTAGAAATAGAACTTGAATGATGATTTGTTGAGAGTAGCTTCACAAGCGGTATCTAGACACCCTTTGCTTATAATGTTGATCTCACGGGGTATTTTAGTGTTTGTGATCTTTACAAGTGATGTATTACAAGTGGTGTCTAGCTACATCGATGCTAAGGGTGGTATATAAAGGCAACTCCGATTGGTATCACGCTTCAAAGGTCCATTCTATATACCTTAGCATCAATTTGATAGTAGTAACTCTCCCAAAATTCAAATCCATACATATGTGCACAATTGAACCAAAATCACGGAAGCACATATGTAGGGGGAGCTAATACTATCGAAATTGAAAATTGATTTCATTCCATATCTTTGTGATGGTTGTCATCAATTACCAAAAAGGAGGAGATTGAAAGCCCAAGTTTGGTTTTGGTAATTAATGACACCAAGTTTCTAATGCCATGTGTTAAGTGTTTTGAGTTAGGCATAAGCAACACATGTGATCAAGGTGTATGTGGCAAGGAGTAGTGGCCACAAGATCACAAAGAGATGGTGCATGGACATGAAATGATGATCATGGTGGAGATGCACATAAAAGGAAGGACATGATGATCAAGTGGAAGAGAAGGATCTAAGAGCGCAAGGCAAAGGTATAACCATAGGGTTTTCCTTTTGCCAGTCTAAGATGAGTAGAGAAGTGATTGACCGGGTTTCGGATACATAGCCGACTATCAAGAGGGGCAATCACAGTTAGCTCGGGAATCAAGTGCCACTAGATCATTGTCTTGAGCATATGCATTAGGATCTAGTAAAGAGCTAACATAACACCTTGGAAAATGATTGTGAAATGCTAACACACATGCACATGGTGGTGTACACTTGGTGGTGTTAGCACATTTGCGAAGGCGGTGGTGTTTGAGCGGTAGAGAGGGGTTCGGCGCTTTTTGGGGAAGTGAAATGCCTATTTTCTACTGTGCCGGAAGTTGGAAAAGAAACAGAGGCGAACGGGGGTCACTGTGATGACTAGACGCTGCACCAGACGCGGTCACGGTATGACCGGACGCGTCCGGTCAGTTCATTCGGTCAGTGCGCCTAGGGTTAGTGACCGGACGCTGGTCTGGCCTGACCAGCGCGTCCGGTAAGTTCACCTGTGCGCAAAAGTAGAGTGAGCGACCGGCGCGTCCGGTCAGGTGTCTAGAGGGGCAGAGCGCAGTGAAGTGATGATCGGACACGCGGCGCGTCCGGTCACGTGTGATCGGACGCGTCCGGTCATGATGGGAGCTTACTGGACTCTGACCGGATGCCAGGTGGGGCGCATCCGGTCATACGCTAGGGCGCGTCCGGTCATACGCTAGGACGCGTTCGGTCATTCGCTAGGGCGCGTCCGGTCATACGCTAGGGCGCGTCTGGTCTTAGCAACGGTAACTTCTGACGCGTACTGTTCACGCTTGTCCTGTAGTGACCGGACGCGTCCGGTCACCCTGACCAGAGCGTCCGGTCAGCTCGTTTTGAACTGCGTCGTCCGGTAACGGCTAGCTGCGTACCCCTTCGTTATAAATAGACGTTGGCCAGGGTTTGAGGGTAACTCTTGCACATTTTGAGACCCAGAGACATACTTTGAGCTGGAGAACAACCCCTCCACTTATCTCTTTGCATAGTTGCACATCTTGAGTGAGATTGAGTGAGATTCAAGTGCATTGCTTGAGAGTTGCATTCTAGAGGCACTTGATCTTCGAGTTGCTGTGGATTTCTTGTTACTCTTCCGTGTTTCCCGACACGGTAGACGGCTTGGAGCAGTGGAGGTGATTGAACTCACAATTAGAGATTGTTGGAGCCTTCACCAAGTGTTGTAAGGGGTTCTTGATCCTTCCCCGCGGAGTTCGCAAATTGGATACTCTAGTGGCGCTCGTGGCTTCGAGGATCCCCATCTTGTGTGCGGTTGTGCGGTGCCCGCCGAGGGCTCGACTCTTGATAGTCGATTAGCTCGCGAACCGACAAGTGGGTGTATCGCCACAACGGGGAGTAGCTTGCCATTAAGAAAGTGAACCTCAGGATAAATTCTTGTGTCATTCTCTTCCTGAGGATTTCTCTTGTGTTATTGATTGATTGGTACTTCTCATCTCTACACGGCGGTATAATCTCTCGAAGCTCTTCTCTCGTATTACTTCTTGTTTCTAGCTTGTAGTTGTTGTTGTGTTTAGTGGATAGCCTTGTCTAGACTTGTGTAGGTGGCTTGCTTAATTAGTTAGAGCTAGTGCTTTTGCTTCGCCACCTTTCATACTAACTTATGGTTAAGTATTTATTGTAGAAGTTTTAATTAGGCTATTCAACCCCCCTCTAGCCTATTTGGACCTTACAGCAGTGAGCGGTGGAGGAGGCAGCAAATGTGGTTCCGGGTGTGGCTCATTATGGTTGACGTTGTTTTTACCACTCCCACCTGCCCCGACACCATTTCCACCCGTTTCAGCAACCTCATACGTGCGTGGCGAGTGTTGGCCATCTGCATATTTCAGCAACAGGTAATGATTAAGTGAAGCTGTAGTAATTGTGAGTGAATGAAAAATTATGCCGTACTAAATTCATTGGAGAGAACAAGTCATACAATAAAACAGAGGCACAATAATCGCATTCCAATTAAAACAACATCACTAATTAAATTACTTCAATGCAAACATCGCGTTCATACAACCAGATTGCCATCATACATACACTGGACTTTTATGCGCTCAGGTATCGCATGACCAACCAAGTTCCAGCATTCTACCAAGTCTCAAGGTTCGAACGAGATACATCAAGGTACAAGAAACCAAAAGAAAGGTCATCGCGACAGGGCCTAGCAGCTAACGCAAGGCAACTAGCCTACTCCTCGGGGCCATCGTCGGGGTCGAAGACGTCACCATCGCTACCATCAGTAGCAACTTCATCATCGTCGTCGGCAGGTGCAACTGCAGGCTCGTCCTCGTCGTCGTCGACGTCCATACCGGCGGCGTCTGGAGGAGCATACGGGCCAATCTCATTGTAGAGCGCGTGAAACTCCTCATGCAAGTTGACGTTATACTCCTCTAGCTCCTCGACCCTCTACCTCAAAAGGTTCCTCTCGTTCTAGGCTTCATTCCTCTCCTGAACCAACTGTCCAATCATGCGGTCTACATTATTATTGGCCTGAGTCAACGTATGCACCCGCTGTAGATCACTATCACCACTCTCTAAAGCCTGGTCCCACTGCAAGCTCATGTCAGCCAACTGCTCCTGCAAACTAGCTATAGCACGTGCCTGCTTCTTCTTCTGTTTTCTTGCTTTGAGCCGATCATCACCACGCAAACCAGTCAACGTCCAATAGGTGCACTCAAGACCCTGGTATGCTCTGATAGCTGCATACATTGCACTCATAGTGTGGTTGTCGCTAGCCTGTCCTTTGTTTGGGCCTCTAACTAAAGCACTTCCTTGCGGCTGCACCCAAATAGCATCGCGAGGATCATCTCTCAGAAAAGTGCCAGCCAAGGTTGCTGCCAGCTCGTTGAGAAATCTGCTCATGATGTCCCTGATGACACGAAAGGCTGCTCCCTCTGCACCCTCAACCGGAGTGCGTCCCTCAAACTCCAAATGCCAACCATCCCACTCTGGAGCATCACCAAGAGCAGGGACGGTGATCTCCACTACTGCCAGTTCATCCTCAGCTAACTGGCTCTCACTCCAAGAGTACACCGACTCCTGACCCTCTGGGTACCCCACATCATGGAGCACTCTCCAAAGCAAAGTTGGCATGCCAAACTCGCTCAGAAAGGTGTCCGTGCTGCGGCGCTCCCGCGGGGCCAACTGGTGTCGGGGTGCTCTTCCGCATGTGGACTTACGGGCAGTCTGCTTCGTGCGGGCCATCTGTATCAAAAGTTTTGATTACCCGGTGAGAACATATTTTAAGTTGGTACAATTTTTATCAAAAGGGGATAATCAATTTATAAGGGGAGGAATGCATGACATGAATGAAATGCACAAGCAACATGATGCATGTATGTTTCGTACGTTCTCACAAACTTAGGAAATAAATGATATCTAGCGAAGAATTCGGTGGCATACAGGCGATCTCTCATATACGTAACTAATACGTTCTACACGAGAAACGCTATTATGTACCTGCAGAAAATTCAATTTAGCCCAATTCCCCATGAATACATGAAAGCAGTAAATCTATCTACACGCTCTACACGAATCCCTAGATACGCGTACAACGGTAGTAACTACCCAAAACATCGTCCTATTGACGGCATCGCCTCTACGGACGGAACAACCACACATGTGACACTTTTGTAAAAACATGCGTAGAACATGTAAGTACTCCAGCATCATATAAGCGCTCTCCCTAGATCGGCGGTGTATCCGATCATGCTCTCACATTTCACACTTACCGAGGCGTAGAGGCAATTGATCCATACATTACCACTCAATTAAGTGGCACTCATACAATAGCACGCCGTATGAGCAATGAAAGAGAAATATGATGCAAAAACCCCAAGTCAGTACTTAAATAAGCCACCTAGAATCCTTACTGGGCATAAAGGATATGACCACTGGCACACTTTTAGTTGGAAAATCACATTTTTCAAACAAAATTTTGGTTTAAATACACTTGTGAATAGTAAACACGCTAAACCATGCTCCGATGCCAGCTGTAACAGAACCGACCAATTATAGAGATTAAGTAAGAAAATCATCCACCGAGCAGACGATTTAGCAAACTTAAGCCCGTATAACCCGGTAGTCCATGAAATCACGACGGATTTCAAACCAACTTACATACCAGCCAAGATCGTAATAAGTTCAGCGGTCACCATCACAAGTTACATAAAAGTTCACGTCACAAATACATCGGAGTTTAAACATAGTTATTACAAACCAGTTTCAAATAAAAGTAGCAGAAGCATTTAGTTCAAATCACACACTCACACAGAGTTCAAAATAAAGTGCCAGCTCAGGATCATCTCCAACAAAAGCATCAGATGAGATGTAGTGAATGACCATTGCCCATGGTCCTAAGCTTCTCCCATCGTAGGATAAAGGCAGTTGATACAATAGCCGTAATACATCTGCCCATCTGCAACAAGTGGGAACAAAGCCCTGAGTACGAGAAGGTACTCAGCTAGACTTACCCGACAGAACCGAAAATAAGAGACACCAAGGGTCATGACAGGTTTTAAGGTGGGGTAGCTGACTCATTTGCAAAATGGCATTTTTAGCATTTCAAGAATCTTTTCCAGAAGCTTTGCATCAAGTTAAATCTTTATTAACCTGTCAACTACATTTGCACCTGTACTAGAGTAACATGTAATTAAACAGGTAAGGATAACCAATGATCAGTAATCAACTTCTATCATGTCATATACCATATAACTGTCCAAGTGTTCCATTAGAATTACTACGATGAAGTAACTCAAGTCAAGTGCTCACTATCCAGTGAATGATGGCGATTTGAATCGATTATTAACCAGCTGGTAATTTATTCCTCACACAAACCTCACTCGCCCGCTAAAGTGAGGTATTGGTCACCGAGTCAACCATTCAGGTAAAGTCGCGAGCTTGCCAGGAACCACATGTACCCGGGGGCCGCCCGACTGCTCTTTGGCCTTATCATCGCGCCCCCGTAATCTGCCACTACTGCTCCGGTACAGTGCGTTATGAGCAATCCACTCGGCCCGAATAATCTCCCAGCTTCGTGATCGAAAGGTATATTATTCGGCCAACTAAATGTAAGGCATGCGTTCAACAATGGTTGCAAACAACTCCTAAACGTAATGCAGCAGTTGAAGTAAAACATTAATAAAATATTTGCAAACCAGGGGAGAAAATGCTCCGGGGCTGGCCTCTCTCGAAATAGCTCGGACGGTGGTCTAGGCACTCTAGAAGATCCTCACCGACCTCCTCGTCGGCTTCAGGCACCTCCTGCTCCTCGGGCTACTCTTCCGGCTCCTCGGGAACTGCTACCGGAGTTACTTCCTGCGATCCTGTATGATGCAAACGTATTAGTGCTCATGCCTAGGTACATTGCAGAAATGACATGTAATGATCATGATGAATGAGATGTGGATGAATAGGTTTACTTTATTTCATAAAGTAGGAATACAAATCTTCTATAAGGTAGTCAACATCATCCAAGAACATGTACTCGTATACTACTACCAACATTCTCTACCATGTCAAGTCACCACAGAAATCTAAGATGCTTCAAAGATACACCAAAGCAAATCCTATTAACTAGTCATGCATTAACAAGGTTAATTAAACCCTAATTGCAACTAGGTTTGAACAGCAACACCTCTTTTGGTAGCACAGAAAAATCTGAGAAAATTACAGCAGCCTACTATCATCTAATCTAGCATTCCACAAAAATTTTATTGCATTTGGATTACTAGAACTGCCTACACAAAAATAACAAGCTAGGGCCTAAAAATGAGCATAAAAATACTTTATACTATGAAAAGTATCAAACAACAGATTTAGTATTTTTTCTACATTCTACACAATAAACAATCACCATAGAAAAATTATTACATGCATGTTTTATTCATTTTTTTCTCTCTAGCAAAAATAACAATTATTAACAATATTAAACACTTGTACTACACATCAAGATTTTTCTATAGAACATGCATGGCATATATTTTTTCTAGAAAGTACATCACAAAAGAAAATTATTGCAAGTGGAACCATATTTTTTTGAACATTCTATGATTTATTACATATTTAACAAGAAAACAGCAATTTAAGTGATTAAATAAAAACCCTACTGAAAAGTATTTCAAACTTGACATGCAATATTTTTAAACTGTAGATCTACTCATGAGAAACACTATAAAATTTGTTTCATAATTTTTGGAGCTAAAATGATTACACAAACATTTTCCAAACTATTTATTTCTCAAATAATAAAAGAAAAACGAAAAACCAATTTTTCTTATTGATAACGGGCCGGCCCAGTGAAGTCAACCGGCCGACTACGGATTTCGGACCGAGTGCGTGCGCGGGGAATGCAGGCGCGTCGGCCCGGCTTGGGCTCCAGCCCAAGGCCGTTTGGTCCCGTGAACAGAGAGGGGGCGAGAGCGGGGCGTGGCCACGGGTTGCCGGCGTTCACGGTGGCGTGGCCGCGCGGCGGTGGAGTCCGGCGGCATTGCCGGCCATGACTGGGCACGGTGAAGCGAGCACCGGGTTTGTAAGAGGAAGGCGAACGCGGCAAAGTAACTTTCAAGGGCCAAGAAACAGCGGGGACGCCCTTTCCACGGTGAGGTCGAGCGTGGCGGCGCCATGACCGACGGCGGCGACATGGCTCAATCGACCTACCTAGCTCGAATGGTGAAAGCAAGGCGAGCACGACATGTCGGAGATGGAGGCGGAGCGACGTGCACGTGATGGAGGGCGGCGGTGGACCACCGACGGCCAATTTTGCCGGCGAAGGTGGCGGTGGTGAGGCCGGCTCGAGCGGTGCTCGGTGCGGGGCGGAGAACTACAGCGCGGGAGGAAGGAAATGGAGAGGGCAGAGAGGGAAGTGGGGCGCCTACGACTTGAAATGGCGAGGCGCGCGCTTGTGGGGGCCACGGACGGCCAGGTGTCGCCGGCGAGCGGCGCATGCCGGCACGGGGCAAGCAGCTCCTGCCGCGGCCGATCGCGCTGGCGCGGCGAGCGCGCGTGAGCGGGGAAGGCGCGGGCGAGCGGGGCCAGGGTGGCTTCGGCTCGCGGGCCGTAAAGGTGGCCGCGACCCGTTAAGGTAAGAGATCGTTTTTCTTTTCTAAATAAAATTCCAGATTTTATAATTTGATTCAAATTCAAATTTTGAAGATGAAAAAGACATTTTCACAAGTTGCCCCCAAAACAAAATTTGTTCAAAATTTAATTCTCTACGAGTTTCATTTAGGGCACTTTTCAAAATTCTAAATAGATTTTGAATTAGTGATTTAAGGTCCAAATTTTTAAATAAAAACTTATTTTTCTGAAATATTTTTAAAAGCAAAATTTGGGGAGATTTTAAATACAAAAATTGCTCCAAAAATCATGTTAATTATTTCTAAGTCATTTAGAGTTATATCTCAACAAATTTTTACCACTCTTAGCTAGAAATTTTACTAATTCAGGGTTCAAACATGTGTTTTCACAATTTAATTAATTCTAACTTAAATTGCCATATGGTGGTGAACATGCATGCAATGCTAATGATCATACTTTGGGATGTTAATGCATGCTTAACACCCAGGGGTGTTACAGGCCCCTAGCTAGGGGTGGATCCAAAGGGGGGCTGGGTGGGCTCCAGCCCCCCTATGAGCTTGATTTGTCCATTAAATAAGTGTTAATTAGCCTTAAATCTCCATTAATTTTTAGGTTTAGCACTAAATCTTCACTATTTAGCCCCCCCTTATCCTCATCCTGGATCCGCCATTGCCCCTAGCCAATCGCACAATCCTGCGTGAACATGTCAAGGAGAAAACACCAAAGTGCAGGAGGGCTGTGTTCTACGGAGAAAACACCAACTCACTTCGTAGCGGCAGACTTTATCTCCCCAACCCAATTTGGGGGTGCTTAGATGTCACAGAACCTCCTAATTATGATGGCCCACAAGTACCCGTCATTGCCATAATGACCTTTGATGGCCGTACTTATGTTCACCATAACTTAGAAGGCCTGCTTTCCTCCGAACAGGATCCAATCACAGGAGTATTGCAATATTACAACAGTTTATTCAAAATATTCAACAGAGTAACGTAGCGGAAGTCTTACAATAATATAGGTTTAAAAACCAGTTTTCAAACTTCAAACCTTATGTAACATTATTACAAACCAGTAGTAGAGAAGTATCGGTATTAACTTTATTACAACACACAAGCGAGATGCCTTGCCCAAAGGCCACACAGTCTACTCGTCGTCGCTTTCTTCAACCACGACGGTCATGCAACAAGGCTCGAAGCAGACTTGTTCATGAACCGCACCTGCAACAAGGGGTTAACAAACCCTGAGAACTTGAGGGTACTCAACAAGACTTACCCGACTAAGACAAAGACTCCAAGGGCATGCTAGCTTTAGGGAATCAAGGTACGGGTATTCTAGAATCAAGATTTTCCTTTGCAGAAAAGCTTACTAAAGTAGATCCTTATCTTCAACATTTTACTTTTACCATTGATGGTTCATTAACCAAATCTAGGTGATCCTAATCTAGATCAAAGTAATTATCATCAAATCCTTTCTCATTCTTTCTTTTATTCTAGTTCTTAACTACGATGCAAGTCAGGTGATCAAGTTTCCATAACCGAGGAGCAACGATGATTCGAACCGATTATACCCAGCTGGGGATCTCTAACTTCATGACATATGTAGAACCAAATCTTGCATATATCAACCCTCATTTAGATCTCCCAAAACCAGAACGTGTCCATCGCCACCCGAGAGTACAGTACTCCTCGAACCCGACTAAATTCTAGCCCCGAGGGTACACGCTACTCTCGCCATCTCTCCACTCCCAGTGCGAGGTTAGACGTTCTCGTAATGGAATCACCAACATTTTGGGCTTACCCAAGGCATGAGGCTAGCTGCAAAGTCTTGAACACAACAGGCTTACAACGAACGGACCTTAACTGACAAGGCGGAAACACTACATTGAGACTCCTTTCCCAATGCATGTTAGTAGTGGCCAAACCACCCGCCCGATCTTTCAAGTTCATTCTCATATTTCAATATTCATTCAATATGCCATCATGGCTATATAAACATTGCATTTAAAAGCTTAACTTCTAAGCATAGCGAAGCATACTACGCATTTTCCGTAAAACAGGTATCAAGGTTGATATCACAATAATCAAGGATGATAATGCAGCAATTGGGTTATCACTCAACTCCTAATTACTTAATGCAGTAAACCATATTATAAATAATAAAACATTTGTAAAATTCAAGGTAGGGTTTAAATGCACCGGGGCTTGCCTTGATCGGACATGACGACTGACTCAGACCCGAGAACTCCAACGTCAGGTCCGAAACCCACCGACGATCGCTCTTCTCCGGAAACTGGCTCGACGGCTTCGACTTCTTCAAAAGCAGAGACTACACGAACACATAACATGCTTTAACATGATGCTCGATGATAAACATGATGCTTGATGATAACATGCTACGAGTTACGACTGGAGTACAACTTCCCTTCACGGTACAGTCGCAAACAGAACACCTACTAACTAGTAGCGACGATTCCAGCGATACCAGCTTTTAACCTAACAAGTTACTAACGAGCTCAATCATGAAATTAAGGTGCCAAAGATCACAAAAGGGTAGTGACCTAAGGACATCACTCAATCAAAAAGGCACACAACTCTTAAAGTTCTCAAATTAACATTTATTTATTATTTAAATAATTAGGACATAATTAGAAGTTAATCAAATTTTACCTAATCAAGCTCAAACTTTTTCTATGGATTAAGAATGATTTATAACAGTGTCATAATAAATTTCATCATTTTTGGATTAATAAATTAATTATTAAAATTAATGGAAGTTGCATTTAATCTTTATTAGAACTAATTAATTCTACTGCACAAAGTACTCAATTTTAGCATTTAACATTTTTCCTAGATAGTTTATATATTGAGAAGCCTACGCAAAGATTTTCATGAATTTTGGAACTCTACACAATTTTTTAGTGAAATAAACAAATAACAGCACTATTCATTTATTTGAAAAAGAAAAACAAAAACGAAATCGGGCCGATTCTTCCTTTCTCCCGCGGTCCGGCCCAACTAGACGGCCTGCTTACGTGCGTCCGCGCCCGCGCTTGGCCCAGCCGCATGGCCCAGCAGGCGGCCTGCTTCGCCCGCGCGCGCCTGCTCTCCTTCTCTCTCTCGCTGACACCGCGTCCCCACATGTCATCGCCTTCCTCCCGCTCGCCCGCTCGCTCCCGCGTGCCCGCGCTCTCTCCCGCGATGGCTGGCCGGTGACCGGTGCCTCGGTCGACAAACCGACTCCACCATCACCATCTACACTACCCCACGGTTCCATTTTGCTACTAAACACCATGGCTCGAGCTCCGACGATAGCTCACCGACGACGGTGGCGGCTCGACGACCACGGTGACTGGTGACTCGACGGTACAACGCGGTAGCGATTAAAGCGAGTGGTCAGGGAGTATCAGGGGCGTACCACGATCACGAAGGAGTGATCGGTTGAAGCTGAGAGGCTCTGGAGGCGGCTGGCCATGGTGGCGGGGTTCGACGGGAACGGCGGCGACCCGAGGTGGAAGACGACGGCTCCCCGGCGATCCAAGCGGAATTGGGCCAACTCAACTGGTTCACGAGGTGCGCAAGGATGAGACGGAGCTAAGGGTGCGGTTGGCGTGGTCGGAGACGGCTTGGTGGCGGCAGCGGCGAGCGGCGGAGCTGCGGTGGCGACGGTGGCGAAAACGGAGAAACAAAGCCGGTCATGGAGAGCTCGCATATATATAGGGAACGACCACGGTTACTACACTGGAAGACGCGCGATGTCGTGCTGGCGATCGAGGACACGCCTGGAAGCTGGCCGAAGCCGTCCGGCGTCTCGCCGGCGCCCATACCGCGCGGTGGTCGGCGGTGATTCGTCGGTGCACTGTAGCTGCCCCCCCAACTTTTGAAATTCAAACTGAATTTTCAAATTACTTTCAAATTCATATAACAACTTGAAAAACTTCCAATCTATAAAATCTTCAGAATTTCAAGCTCTACAAGTTTTGTATTGAACACTTTTTCAAATTCTCACTGGATTTTGAAATTTGAGTTTAAATTCAAAAGGGGACACATTTTTGGGATTTGGTAATTTAGAAATTACTTTTGATTTTATATTGAAACTTCAAAATCTCCAAACACCAAAGTTGTACATCTCGACCAGACCTACAACTTTGCTGTTCAAAACTTTTTCAAATTCTGCCTCCATTTTAAAACCTTAGTTTGGGGACAAAAATGAGTCAAAACTGAAATTTGTTTATTTTCAAAATTGCTCCACATTTTACACTAAAACTTTGAAAACTCAAAACACCAAAGTTGTAGCCCTTGAAAAGTTCTACAAACTTGGTCTTGAACTTTTTCCCAAATTTTGCTTAGATTTTGAATTATTTCAAAAGGGGTAAAACAGGGTTTTGAAATTTAGGGTTTTCGGAGGAATTTTAAATTGGAATTTGTTGCTATTTTGATTTGTGATTACTTAGTGATCAAAACCTCACCCAAGGGCATCATTTGGACCAACATGACATGGTTGACCAAATGCCACTCTTGGTTGACCAATTAGCTTTTAAAATTCTTTTACATTTTTCCCAAATTTTGAATTCGAATTCGAATCGGAAAACTCGTGATAAGTTTTGGGACTCCAATTCAAACTCAAATTTGGAGTTTCATTTTAGAGGTTGTACTTGAGCTCATACCCTACACTTGACACTAGTGTGCAACACAGTCGCACACCTCAAATTACGCAGGGCATGGACTAAGCATTTGCGGTGGTATTAAAAATTAGGGTTTTCGGGTTCGGAGCACACCACTGAGAAACACATTCAACCTAGATAAGTAAACTTGTTTTAGTTGATGCATAACAAGGTTAACCTAACAGGGATGCTTTGCAATGCATTATGATGACATGGCAGATTAATTAGCACTATAACACCCGGGGTGTTACAGCCCTTGCCCCTTAAAGAAATCTCGTCCCGAGATTTAAAGCCTTGAGTTAAGTAATAGAAAAGGAAACGTGTCAAGCAAACACGTCCAAGACTTGTCTACAAAACAGGTAGGGGTTTTCTGCATTACAAAGATTTTAAAAGGATAGGTTACAGTTTAAAGAGGAAATTGCAACCTAGATAGAAGCAAAGAACTCAGGGAAATTCTCTAACAGATAATCCTCCGTTTCCCAGGTGGCTTCCTGTAACAGAACCGTCCAAATTATAAGAGCACAAGTACAAAAACAATCACCGAAATGATCAAATTCTCACACTTGAGCCCATATAACTCCGGTAGTCCAATGAAACCATGAGGGATTTCAAACCAACCAACATACAAGCCAAGATCGTAGTGATTCAACATAACAAGTCACATGTTACAACCATTTCACAAGTAATTCAATATACATCAGAGTTCAACATAGTTATTACAACTTAAGTTCAAAAGTAGCGGAAGCAAAGTAATTTGAAACTAACAACACCCTTATTTCAAATACATGCCAGTACGAAGGTCGACTTCTAACAAAAGCATTAGAGAGAAGATAACTCAGAAGGATCATGCCCGTGATCACACTCCGCCTCTATGGCAGGAGCCAACCAACTCTTGCAGCCGCCATGATACATCACAACCTGCAACAAGTGGGGATAAAACCCTGAGTACGACAAAGTACTCAGCTAGACTTACCCGTCAGAAACCAGAAATAAGGTGACACCAAGGATCATGGAAGGCTGATATAAAGTGGGGCTAGCTTGACAACATTTTGCATAAAAGCTTAATATAGATGATTAATCATTAATGCTTAAGTATCAAGTTAATTATCATTCACCTATCATCTATATTAGAACCTGTACTAGAGCACTCACTTTATTAGGAGCAAACAATATTAACCATAGCAGGTATAAATTGAGGCAACCTTTCCATCATGATCCAATTAACCATCCGTTCAATTTAATGGAATCTACGTTGCCGCTGCTCAAGTCAAGTGCTCACTAACCGGGAGCGACGGCGATTCGAATCGAATTCCTATCCAGCTGGAGGGCTATTTCTAACACTCACCGAGTCACGCCTGGCGAGGGCTGCTCAGGTCACCTTTGGTACAGTTCAGGAGCCACGGGTCCAAATGATGTCGCGACCCCAAGGGCGACACTCTGCCAGGTGATAGGGACTCTAACCCCCCCTTGGTCTCACGCCAATGTCCCCAAGCACATCCTTTCTCTCCTCCAAGAAGCAACCTACCATTAGATTCCCGGCCTGAACTGTATTACTCAGATTCGCGGTCGGAACGACTTATCCGGCCAACTAAGTGTTAGACTGCGTTCAACATGACTCAAGGACGTACAATAAATCGGTCCTTAAATGACTCAGACGGGGATAGATCCACACCCAAGACCTCCATGCCTTGTCGCTTCACTATCATCATCCCGCCCGGTCTCATTTCATTTTATTAACACATGGTTCCTTTCCACGATAGCAAATATAGCCAACCGTGCCATATATGAATATCCCTATATCTCGCAGGTGACAGGAAATCACCTGACTTCTACCGCTTAAAGCAGGGCTAAGCATCTACTCGATCCTAGTCTACGTAGGATTCAAGGATTCATATATCTGGACAAGGAATGATATAATGCAGCAAGGGTTTCCAACCAACTCCTATCACTTAATGCAACAATACTTATAACATATATAGAATTAATTGCTTTGAAGATAGGAGGCTTATAATGCTCCGGGGCTTGCCTGGGATCCGACTCAAGTTAGAGTATGTCAGATGAGTTCGCTTGGCGAGCATCTTCCAATCTATCACTTGTCCGGTCCTTCTATCTTCGGGATAGACCCACCAACTCCATCTTCGGGTTTGGCTCCACCACACGTCCTTCACGTGGTGCATCTAGCGTACCTAAATGAAATGCAAGATGCAAGTGCATGCATATAAGGAAATGCAATAGATGATGCATCACACGTTAATCAAGGCAAGTATAAGGTTATAGTAAAGACACATAAGCACATCACATTACTTAAGTAACCTTACACAAACAAACATGCTTAAATAGCAAAGAAAGCAATACCAAGCATGACATAAGATTTACAAAGTCTCAGGTGTAATAGCTTAATCACCAAAGACATGAATCACACTTAGCAATACCCAAACAAAGTAACCAAGCAATCATGTATTTTCAACAATTCTGGACATACATGCAGTAGCTGGGTAAATCAATCATACCTGAAGTTCTACAAATCCAAATGACTTGCAAGAAGACATCATAGAAAGCTTATGGAATTCTCTACATTTCATTTATAATCATCATAGCATGATCCCAAAGTCTAACATGTTGAATTTATACAAACACAGAAACTGGTCTAACAAGACAGAGAGTAAGCAATTCTGTAACTCAACTTTAAACAGCTATAATTCCTAAACCACATGGCCAAATACCACCAAATCTTAACAGCAGCTAGATATATAAATTATCTTAAACTTTTGTATAAATAAGTTTCATAACAAAGCACATTATCATGAAGAACTTTGCTAAGTTCCCAGATCTGTCCAGAACCTCATTTGCAAGAAATAATTATTAACTTATATTGCAAACATATAATTAGACAAAACCAACTTTACCAACATTTCATACATGACTAATGAACACCATAAAACCTAGTGTCAATTACTAAATAAATTCTTTTAATACATTTTCTTAATTTATTTAGATCATTAGGTGGAATTATGACCACATCATAAAGTTACTCAATAAATTCTACCAAAATTACAGGGGTCTACAAATACTCTCAAAAGTCTACTATACAAATTTCAAGCTAATTGGACATGTATCTCAACCTCTATGAAAAAGACAAATAGCTATGGCAATAAATCATGTGAGAGCAAGTTAAACCTAAAACTCAATATTTTCTATGAACACAAGGCCATATTATGAATCAATATGATAGAGAAACATCATACTAAGGTATAGAGAAACATCATACTAAGGTAATGGAACAACATTTTCTATTTTACCATTTATATATTATTTATAAGCTATTTATCAAGCTATAAACAAGTTAAATCAATAACTTGAGCATACAGTAAGCAATGACCATGAAATTTATACCACAGTACATACATAGCATGACAATCCTACTATAAAAATTTCACATCATTTGGAGCAATACAACTCAAGATATAAAGATGACAAGCAATATAATGTAGATTTCCTTATTTATCAAGGTCATTACAAAACCCTAAGAAAACAGTGAACAAATAGTGTGTTTAATATTTTTCCTAGCAAGTACAAGTCATCACCAAATTAACAAAACAAGAATCACTATTTTTGGAGTTCTAAAACTCCAGATCTTGCTCTGGTTAAGTTTAAGGGCATTTTTAGAGCATTTTTAAAACTTAAATAAAGACATCAGAAATTATCTACAAACATATAGAATTTTATGACTCTACTGCATATATCTCTTCTCAAGGTTTCCAAAAAGTCCCCATTTACTATTTTTGGAATTACCTAGCAGGAGATATGAATTTTAGAATATTTAACAAAATTCTGAAATTCAAAAACGAAATTAACTGCTTCACCCCAGATCTGCTAGGCGCACCCGGACGTGTACCCCAATAGTGCCTCTCATAACGCTAACATGCGGGACCTGCATGCCCGGTTGGGTCCACCTGTCATTCACAGAGAGAGACAGGAGGCCTTCTTCCTCCTCCGTTCGCCGGGAAACAGAGGAGGAGGCCGGCCCGCGGCTCCGGCCGGTCGGGGTGGCGCTCCGGCGACGAGCGGCAGTGGAGGAGCGGCAGGAGGCCCACGCGCATCCTTGAGAAGTCGTAGCTCGGCCAGAGGTGGTCTACGGTGGCTGGCCCACGAGTTCCGGCAGCGCGCTCACGGCGGCTCCGTCGGCGGAGCCAATCGGCGGCGAACATGGCTAGAAAAAGGGCGCATCGGGGGCGGTTCGAGGAGGGCAGGGTGGTGCTATGCGCGGTTGAGGACAAGGAGGCTCGTGGGTGGAAGAACACCGGTGGCCTTGGAGCTCGGCACGGCCGGCTATGGCGGCGGCCTTCCGAAGCGGCGCCGCGGCTGGAAACGGGACACACTGTGAGCGGCGCGAGAAGGGAAAGTGGTGCTGCGGCCAATTTGGGCAGAGGGACGCCGGAGGCCAAGAACCGCGGTGGCGGCTTGGAGCTTGACTAGCTCGGCAATGGCGGCCAGAGGGGCACCGCCATGCTCAGCGCGAACAGAGAGGGAGAGAGCGCGGAGGAGGGCGGAGAGTGAGCGCACGGACTCGGTTCTCCCCTTCTGAAGTGACAGAGCGCTCGGCAAGGCAGCAAGGCACGCGTCCATGGAGGTGGGGATGCTCGGCTCGCATGGCTGCCACGCCCAGGGCGCGTGTCACACGTTGGGACATTTCCCCGAATACGTGGCTTGCGACGGAGCAGCCGGTTTGAGACGTTGTTTTGGGCTAGCTCGGGTGGAAATCTGGACATGGGCCAAAAAGGAAGTTTGTTCACCACAGAATACTCTCCAACTTTGATTAAGAGGTCATAGTCATTAAGGTTATGGATTAGTAGATAATCAAGTCCAAAGTTGACACTGTCAACACGTTGACAGCGGTTAAATAAACCCAAAATCGATGACCAAAATGGAGTCGAACTTCATCCATCTCTTCCTCTGCTCTTCTCCAAAGAATATACTCCAACTTCTATTTTTGGGTCAACTCAAGTTACTTAACGAAATTTGGAGAACGCGAGATGCCAACGTTGGAGACACTGAAATCGGGGCTTTAAAATGGCTAAGTGCTGAAATCAGCCCAAAAACTGACTTGTGAGCCCTGTTTGAGCATGTTCCACACATTTTCATGACTTAACTCTTAAATAAAGTTTGTTCCTTATTAAATTCCCTACAACTTTGTTAAAGGGTGCATAGTCATGCAAAGCTTCTAGATCACACTTTTGAAATGGTAAAAAAAAAGGGTTCTAGGGTCCATACATGGTCAACCATCACTTAGAAACACATTTAGGCAAAATGATCAATATGAACATTGTTCCATTAAGTGTCCTAAGTGTAGTTAAGGTGTTGTAGAGGCCAAACATACACACCATGCATAGGTTGCACAAAAGTGTAGGCCTCACATGCCTTGAAACATAGAATTCAGTGAAATGCTATAGTTGTTTCATGTGGTTGTTTCAAGATACATGCTACCCATGTTTCCCTAGGTTGTTCCACATGTTGCAAAGGTTTGTTGCACATGTTGCATTTATATGTTGCATAAACACTAGTTCCCATGGGATGTAAGGCATGTTTCAGTTATAATCCAAACAAGCATATAACTTATCATTTCATGTGACTTTTTGATTCCAAACTTCATGAAACTTTTCCAGGGATCAATATAGATAGAATGTGATGTGAGACACATGAAGATATTGCCATAACACCACCCAAACATATATCTTTGAAAAGGGACCTATATGTAAAGCAATGATGCAACATCCACTTTAGGTTAGGCTCATCTCCATAGGTTGACCTTGACATTGTCATCTCCACTTAATTTGTCGTGTTTGAGCTTAAACCCACTGCCTAATTGGTGATCAACACCTGGGGTGTTACAGCCCTCCCCCCTTAAAAGAATCGCGTCCCGAGATTCGGAATGGAAGATCTTTTAAGGAAAAGAGACACGTTATCTAGTTCTCAACACCTGCTATAGCATTCAGCTATAAAGCTTCAACATCGGCGAACAATTTGGCCACAGGCACTTTCTGTTACTTCCTCTTCATGGTAAAATTTGTCTGAAGAATTTCCTTCATTGACTTCCATGAAGCATTGTTACTTTGGGAGGAATCCCAGATAGCACATTACTGCATTCTCAATGTACGGAGATCATTTGGTCCATGAGTGACCACTCACAAGCATTTGATTCTTTAATGAACATAACATGGTCCGTATGAACTTTACACTAGACCGAACTCTTCAGAAGTATACTCGTCGAAATGACTCTATGTTCACAAAGTTTGAAAAGTAGCCCTCTACCAGAATGGCTTGAGCGCAACCTTCCAAATGGGGTGAGATCATAGATGACAAACATCCTCTGAGGTTATAGGATACTGATTAACCAATAGACAGGGTCTATGTTGGTCGTAAATGGTCAATCCTTCTGATATCAACTAATGAAAAACTACTTAAGGTTCCATGTGTGCAGTTCTCTTTCTCTGATGACAACACTGTATTATCTAAGTCTGTTGATGGGTTAGTGAATGTGATAGCTGACTCTGTCGGCTTCGTATTCCTGCCAACAGTTATTTAATAAGATTCTTTTATCCAAAGACAACAGTTATCTGGGTTGAAGCAGATGCAACCTCTTGGGTAAAAACATTTATAAGGTACTAAAGTATGTCATCATTGGATAATCATTACTAAAGAATGATGTTGCGAGGCCTTAAGGACAACAAAAGTTGTAATATTTACTAAACCACGGGGAGTAGTCTACCACCAAGCGATTGAGTAAAATTTTCCTTGGTGACTTAGTTGTATTGTAAGTTGAGCTGACTTGCAGCATAACAACTTTGTCAGGCCAACTTTCACCTTGAGGCTTCCTTTTTAGGATCAAATAGCAGCTCTAAGATGGGAAATCTGTTGTTTGACACTTTTCAAATTGCTTTTGATTCACGATGGTATAAATTGATTTGCAGAAACCAAGGCTACTCGTACATTGGGGATATGAGAAACCAAAAGCAAATGAAAGAGTGTAAACTAGTATCTGTGAGACCTCAAAAGGACCATCCAACAGCAGATCTCGACTATTAATTTACATACCAATCCGAGGATGCACACGCTTTGAACTTGCAGGTTACTTTTGCAGGGCAAAACACATATTCTGCCTGGAGAACATTCCTACAAGGATAAGGAACCGCTTCTGAATATTCCTTGACACTTCGTCCAATAAAGTTATGGACAAACCATTTGTGGCACCTATGGGCACAAGGATGCTAATTGAAACTAGGTCATGCTTTCTCTAATTCTTTGCTTTAGCTGATAGAACACCTTGCACTATCTGTGTGATTGTCCAAGATGGAATTGACTTGGTCGTAATGACTCTGGACGACAGAGTATCACTCCAGTTATTGGCTAGTTGATTAACTTCTTGTTGGTTATTGCTCTGTAAGACCTAGCCTTCGTAGCTACCAATGAGTCATTACCTAACTGGAGATTAACCTTCCTATTGGTAACTAATTAGTTGTCTCTCAACACTAAAAAGTTCCAATTCTTCATTCTCGACCACAACAACTATGGTTGATGCAGAACAGATGGTTGCCATCGAAGTCAGTGGATAAGGAGTCACACCAAAGATGGTTGATTTCGACGGTATGGCCATTATGCATACAAAGGTTAAAACTTGTATATTGTAACGATCGAGTCTTATCCAGCGGATGACTTGTCCAACATTAAGTGTCATGTGTCCTTTTTATCCAATAGAGATGAGATACTTGCTTACTAGATGACGTTCGTCAATAGTCTGACAACTAAGTAGAGTCACTTGTCTACCACCTATTGCAGTCTGTTAATGTTTATGTCAGTAACCTGTTCTTCAAAGGTTATCCTCTTAGTAACTTCAGGAGGAAGTTTTACTACTTTTAGTTCAATATAAGGGTCTTTTGATAAGATATGGGAAAACAACCAAGGAAGAAGGTCACATGAACATCACATCAGCGTTGTTCTGCAATGGATTATGATTAGAAACCATGATACCAGCGCGTGCCGAGCAGCACAACCTTGTGTGTGCACCCACAGGAGGCTCTCGGTTTCGTCGCGGCACCATTAGTTGCTACTCACAACACCATTACTGAACATGCACCCGATGAGGAATTTTAAATGGCATAGATTGGGTTGTCAAGGTAGATGAATGAATTTGCAAGCACACGATTTAGAGGCCATAGTAGAGAGACGTTGCGTCACACTAGCTAACCTTTGGGAGAGGTAACCGGAAGGTCCAACCTGGATTTGGGTACGGTCACCACCATTGGCAACATACGAACCATGGTCAAAGGCTAGCGTTGATGGAAATTAACTTGGTAGGTCAGTCGGCAAGGGTTTTCACAAAAAGGGTTGGAAAACATACATGACTTATACAACAAATAGGAGAACTAAACTTTGGGCTTTCGGTCAAGCAAGGGCATGGATACAAACATTCAAGGACTAACCACTAAGTCTATATGCTCAGACTCCTAAGATAGAGAACCTAATGGAAGACAACAACCATACAATTACATATGTGAACTTTGTTCTAGGATAAAGCTATGTGACCCTCATATGCTCACCGAGGACAAACGAGGTGACAACTAGAGCACTACCCAGAGACAAACACACATACAACATCACAATCAAGCAGTCCTTTGAGAAAATTCAAACGAATGGTTTAAGCAACCAATACAAGGCACAAGGCTTCACCTAAAATAAGCATTTATCTCAAGCATGAACTAACTACAAGTTTAGCTTAAAACAATGCTAGCTAAGGAAGCCAACTTAGCATGTGCACAGAATCTGAACAGCAGCACAATAGTTACTTGTTTCAACCATAACTAAGGTTGTAGACATCCTACAAAGGTGATCCTAGACTTTCTAGAAAGCTTAGGAAGATGGCTACACTTTAGTTATTCATACCAAAAGCTAATTCATAGATTAACAAGACCAAAAATGCTAATGTTTCAGATCTGTACCAATATGGACAGAAAACTAACAAGAACTTCAAAAATGCAAAACTGGAGTTCTAGGGACACAACAAGGCTGAGCCTTAACTTTATGTAAAGCTTATTAAGTTGTCTATAACTTTCTCATTATCATATTAAGATGATTCTACAGCTAACAAGGTTAATCAACACAAAGAAGACATTTCTGCCCAGATTTGGACAGACTCTGTCATCCCACATTACAAGCTCATAAGTAGAGATTTAGACAACCAAAATTAGTGTTATAGGACATTTTAGAAAGCTTAGAAAAAGTACTACACTTCTTCTATTATCTCCAAGACATGATTCCCTATGCACATAGGTCAAATAAATCAAACATTTAGATCTATTCATAGCATAAACAAAACCTGACAGTAAACTTCTAAAATTCATAATTCTCAAACCATAATACCTAGGGTCATGAAATTTTAGGACAAGCTAGATAAGTAAGTTAGCTACAACTTTGGTATTCCCCATAACTACAGAAAACACCATTATGACCACGAAAGCATCACTACAACAGAAAATGTTCTAGCAGCCAACATTCGACAAGCAAAACTAAACTTGCCTTTGTTCTACTTAACAAGAGAGCACACAAACATGTTATTCTAGTAGCTCTAAATATTATTACCTTAGACCAAACAATTTAATTCATTAATGAGAATGACAATTACTTAAGTGAGGTCTAGAGCATTTGCAAACACTTAGGTGAACAACATATCCACCACTAGGCTAAGCTAGAGGACATCTGTCATTTCAAGCATATAACCACACTTATTTCTAGCAAGGCTAAGCACACACTTTTCTCAAACAACATGGAGTAAGGCATTCTTGTTTAGCTTCACACAAGACAGATAGTGTACTACATTGATCACAAGTTACTTATCATTTGAACAAGGGTGAGAGGAGCATAGCTATGCATAAAGCAATACTCATGAAGATGCATGCCTCGTCCTATTCGTCCTCACAAGATTGCCAACCTAAGGTGGCGATCACGTTCTAGGTCGGTGGCATAACACACACACTCTCGATATATAGCTAGTCGTCAGCTACATTCGACTTACGCATTCGTGGTTAGCGTACCTGCAGAAAAGTTTCATTGCAGCCCAACATTTCCCCAAATATAGCACACAATGAAAACAGGAAAGTAAAATTCTAAGTACTCCCATATACATATATCCCCGTATACGTACATGTAGCACCAAAACTACCTGAATCATCAATCTCCCACAATTAAGTACCTTCATATATACATGTGTGTAACATGTAAATAATCCAGTAACCAAAACTAGCTCTCCCCTAGACCGCAGGTTGTACGGTCATGCTCTCACAACTCACACTTACCTGAGCGTAGGTGCGACGTTGCATAAAAGTAAGCTAGCAATATATATGGTTATTTCATATATGAAGGCTACCCCTAATCTGACACACTGGGTAGCATAGTGTGGGAGAGTTATCACACATACATACCTTGGCCTGGGCGTAGATGCATAAATGAAAAACCCCCAAGTTAGTACTTATATAAGCCACCTAATAATCCTTATATGGGCATAAGGAAATTGACCACTGGCATATTTATATTTAAAATTTAGATTTTCACAAACCTATATATAGCTATAAGTTGATAAAACTGACTTTATAAAACAAAACCTTTGTTTTAAATACACATACGACAAGTTTAATGTTGAATCTTGCTCCGATGCCAGCTGTAACAGAACCGTCCAAATTATAAGAGCACAAGTACAAAAACAATCACCGAAATGATCAAATTCTCGCACTTGAGCCCATATAACTCCGGTAGTCCAATGAAACCATGAGGGATTTCAAACCAACCAACATACAAGCCAAGATCGTAGTGATTCAGCATAACAAGTCACATGTTACAACCATTTCACAAGTAATTCAATATATATCGGAGTTCAACATAGTTATTACAACTTAAGTTCAAAAGTAGCGGAAGCAAAGTAATTTGAAACTAACAACACCCTTATTTCAAATACATGCCAGTACGAAGGTCGACTTCCAACAAAAGCATTAGAGAGAAGATAACTCAGAAGGATCATGCCCGTGATCACACTCCGCCTCTATGGAAGGAGCCAACCAACACTTGCAGCCGCCATGATACATCACAACCTGCAACAAGTGGGGATAAAACCCTGAGTACGACAAAGTACTCAGCTAGACTTATCCGTCAGAAACCAGAAATAAGGTGACACCAAGGATCATGGAAGGCTGATATAAAGTGGGGCTAGCTTGACAACATTTTGCATAAAAACTTAATATAGATGATTAATCATTAATGCTTAAGTATCAAGTTAATTATCATTCACCTATCATCTATATTAGAACCTGTACTAGAGCACTCACTTTATTAGGAGCAAACAATATTAACCATAGCAGGTATAAATTGAGGCAACCTTTCCATCGTGATCCAATTAACCATCCGTTCAATTTAATGGAATCTACGTTGCCACTGCTCAAGTCAAGTGCTCACTAACCGGGAGCGACGGCGATTCGAATCGAATTCCTATCCAACTGGAGGGGTATTTCTAACACTCACCGAGTCACGCCTGGCGAGGGCTGCTCAGGTCACCTTTGGTACAGTTCAGGAGCCACGGGTCCGAATGATGTCGCGACCCCAAGGGCGACACTCTGCCAGGTGATAGGGACTCTAACCCCCCCTTGGTCTCACGCCAATGTCCCCAAGCACATCCTTTCTCTCCTCCAAGAAGCAACCTACCATTAGATTCCCGGCCTGAACTGTATTACTCGGATTCGCGGTCGGAACGACTTATCCGGCCAACTAAGTGTTAGACTGCGTTCAACATGACTCAAGGACATACAGCGAATCGGTCCTTAAACGACTCAGACGGGGATAGATCCACACCTAAGACCTCCATGCCTTGTCGCTTCACTATCATCATCCCGCCCGGTCTCATTTCATTTTATTAACACATGGTTCCTTTCCACGATAGCAAATATAGCCAACCGTACCATATATGAATATCCCTATATCTCGCAGGTGACAGGAAATCACCTGACTTCTATCGCTTAAAGCAGGGCTAAGCATCTACTCGATCCTAGTCTACGTAGGATTCAAGGATTCATATATCTGAACAAGGAATGATATAATGCAGCAAGGGTTTCCAACCAACTCCTATCACTTAATGCAACAATATTTATAACATATATAGAATTAATTGCTTTGAAGATAGGAGGCTTATAATGCTCCGGGGCTTGCCTGGGATCCGACTCAAGTTAGAGTATGTCAGATGAGTTCGCTTGGCGAGCATCTTCCAATCTATCACTTGTCCGGTCCTTCTATCTTCGGGATAGACCCACCAACTCCATCTTCGGGTTTGGCTCCACCACACGTCCTTCACGTGGTGCATCTAGCGTACCTAAATGAAATGCAAGATGCAAGTGCATGAATATAAGGAAATGCAATAGATGATGCATCACACGTTAATCAAGGCAAGTATAAGGTTATAGTAAAGACACGTAAGCACATCATATTACTTAAGTAACCTTACACAAACAAACATGCTTAAATAGCAAAGAAAGCAATACCAAGCATGACATAAGATTTACAAAGTCTTAGGTGTAATAGCTTAATCACCAAAGACATGAATCACACTTAGCAATACCCAAACAAAGTAACCAAGCAATCATGTATTTTCAACAATTCTGGACATACATGCAGTAGCTGGGTAAATCAATCATATCTGAAGTTCTACAAATCCAAATGACTTGCAAGAAGACATCATAGAAAGCTTATGGAATTCTCTACATTTCATTTATAATCATCATAGAATGATCCCAAAGTCTAACATGTCGAATTTATACAAACATAGAAACTGGTCTAACAAGACAGAGAGCAAGCAATTCTGTAACTCAACTTTAAACAGCTATAATTCCTAAACCACGTGGCCAAATACCACCAAATCTTAACAACAGCTAGATATATAAATTATCTTCAACTTTTGTATAAATAAGTTTCATAACAAAGCACATTATCATGAAGAACTTTGCTAAGTTCCCATATCTGTCCAGAACCTCATTTGCAAGAAATAATTATTAACTTATATTGCAAACATATAATTAGACAAAACCAACTTTACCAACATTTCATACATGACTAATGAACACCAGAAAACCTAGTGTCAATTACTAAATAAATTCTTTTAATACATTTTCTTAATTTATTTAGATCATCAGGTGGAATTATGACCACATCATCAAGATACTCAATAAATTCTACCAAAATTACAGGGGTCTACAAATACTCTCAAAAGTCTACTGTACAAATTTTAAGCTAATTGGACATGCATCTCAACCTCTATGAAAAAGACAAATAGCTATGGCAATAAATCATGTGAGAGCAAGTTAAACCTAAAACTCAATATTTTCTGTGAACACAAGGCCATATTATGAATCAATATGATAGAGAAACATCATACTAAGGTAATGGAACAACATTTTCTATTTTACCAGTTATATATTATTTATAAGCTATTTATCAAGCTATAAACAAGTTAAATCAATAACTTGAGCATACTATAAGCAATGACCATGAAATTTATACCACAGTACATACATAGCATGACAATCCTACTATAAAAATTTCACATCATTTGGAGCAACACAACTCAAGATATAAAGATGACAAGCAATATAATGTAGATTTCCTTATTTATCAAGGTCATTACAAAACCCTAAGAAAACAGTGAACAAATAGTGTGTTTAATATTTTTCCTAGCAAGTACAAGTCATCACCAAATTAACAAAACAAGAATCACTATTTTTGGAGTTCTAAAACTCCAGATCTTGCTCTGGTTAAGTTTAAGGGCATTTTTAGAGCATTTTTAAAACTTAAATAAAGACATCAGAAATTATCTACAAACATATAGAATTTGATGACTCTACTGCATAGATCTCTTCTCAAGGTTTCCAAAAAGTCCCCATTTACTATTTTTGGAATTACCTAGCAGGAGATATGAATTTTAGAAGATTTAACAAAATTCTGAAATTCAAAAACGAAATTAACTGCTTCACCCCAGATCTGCTAGGCGCACCCGGACGTGTACCCCAACTGTGCCTCTCATAACGCTGACATGCAGGACCTGCATGCCCGGTTGGGTCCACCTGTCATTCACAGAGAGAGACAGGAGGCCTTCTTCCTCCTCCGTTCGCCGGGAAACAGAGGAGGAGGTCGGCCCGCGGCTCCGGCCGGCCGGGGTGGCGCTCCGGCGACGAGCGGCAGTGGAGGAGTGGCAGGAGGCCCACGCGCATCCTTGAGAAGTCGTAGCTCAGCCATAGGTGGTCTACGGTGGCTGGCCCACGAGCTCCGGCTGCGCGCTCATGGCGGCTCCGTCGGCGAAGCCAATCGGCGGCGAACATGGCTAGAAAAAGGGCGCATCGGGGGTGGTTCGAGGAGGGCAGGGTGGTGCTATGCGCGGTTGAGGACAAGGAGGCTCGTGGGTGGAAGAACGCCGGTGGCCATGGAGCTCGGCACGGCCGGCTATGGCGGCGGCCTTCCGCAGCGGCGGCGCGGCTGGAAACGGGACACACTATGAGCGGCGCGAGAAGGGAAAGTGGTGCTGCGGCCAATTTGGGTAGAGGGACGCCGGAGGCCAAGAACCGCGGTGGCGGCTTGGAGCTTGACTAGCTCGGCAATGGCGGCCAGAGGGGCACCGCCATGCTCAGCGCGAACAGAGAGAGAGAGAGCGCGGAGGAGGGCGGAGAGTGAGCGCACGGACTCGGTTCTCCCCTTCTGAAGTGACAGAGCGCTCGACAAGGCAGCAAGGCACGCATCCATGGAGGTGGGGATGCTCGGCTCGCATGGCTGCCACGCCCAGGGCGCGTGTCACTCGTTGGGACATTTCCCCGAATACGTGGCGCGCGACGGAGCAGCCGGTTTGAGATGTTGTTTTGGGCCAGCTCGGGTGGAAATCTGGACATGGGCCAAAAAGGAAGTTTGTTCACTACAGAATACTCTCCAACTTTGATTCAGAGGTCATAGTCATTAAGGTTATGGATTAGTAGATAATCAAGTCCAAAGTTGACACTATCAACACGTTGACAGCGGTTAAATAAACCCAAAATCGATGACCAAAATGGAGTCGAACTTCATCCATCTCTTCCTCTGCTCTTCTCCAAAGAATATACTCCAACTTCTATTTTTGGGTCAACTCAAGTTACTTAACGAAATTTGGAGAACGCGAGATGCCAACGTCGGAGACACTGAAATCGGGGCTTTAAAATGGCTAAGTGCTGAAATCAGCCCTAAAACTGACTTGTGAGCCCTGTTTGAGCATGTTCCACACATTTTCATAACTTGACTCTTAAATAAAGTTTGTTCCTTATTAAATTCCCTACAACTTTGTTAAAGGGTGCATAGTCATGCAAAGCTTCTAGATCACACTTTTGAAATGGTCAAAAAAAGGGTTCTAGGGTCCATACATGGTCAACCATCACTTAGAAACACATTTAGGCAAAATGATCAATATGAACATTGTTCCATTAAGTGTCCTAAGTGTAGTTAAGGTGTTGTAGAGGCCAAACATACACACCATGCATAGGTTGCACAAAAGTGTAGGCCTCACATGCCTTGAAACATAGAATTCAGTGAAATGCTATAGTTGTTTCATGTGGTTGTTTCAAGATACATGCTACCCATGTTTCCCTAGGTTGTTCCACATGTTGCAAAGGTTTGTTGCACATGTTGCATTTATATGTTGCATAAACACTAGTTCCCATGGGATGTAAGGCATGTTTCAGTTATAATCCAAACAAGCATATAACTTATCATTTCATGTGACTTTTTGATTCCAAACTTCATGAAACTTTTCCAGGGATCAATATAGATAGAATGTGATGTGAGACACATGAAGATATTGCCATAACACCACCCAAACATATATCTTTGAAAAGGGACCTATATGTAAAGCAATGATGCAACATCCACTTTAGGTTAGGCTCATCTCCATAGATTGACCTTGACATTGTCATCTCCACTTAATTTGTCGTGTTTGAGCTTAAACCCACTGCCTAATTGGTGATCAACACCTGGGGTGTTACACTTCCTCTTCTGAATGTTGATTCCACTGTATTCTGTACCATTTAGTTGTTCTACTTCGGGTAACACGATCTTTTTGATCCAAAACTCTGACAGGATGTTCAAAATATGTCAAATCCGGTTCAAGTTCAACTCCCTCAACATCAACCACTTGATCATGTACTTGTAGACACTTCTTCATTTGTGATACATGAAATACATTGTGCACGGCTGACAGTTGTTCAGGTAGCTTTAACTTATATGTCACCTTTCCACATTGTTGAATGATTTGAAAAGGACCAATATAACGTGGTGCGAGTTTGCCTTTGACTCCAAATCTGCTAACTCCTTTCATGGGTGATACTTTTAGATAAACATAATCCCCTACTTGGAATACCAAAGGTCTACGCCTTTTATCAGCATAACTCTTTTGCCTGGACTGAGCCACTTTCAAATTATTCTGGAACTGCCTAACTTTTTCTTCTGTTTGTTTCACAAGATCAACACCGAAAAACCATATTTCTCCCGGTTCTGACCAATTCAATGGAGTTCTACACCTACGGCCATACAATGCCTCAAACGGTGCCATTTTGATACTCTCTTGATAACTATTATTATAGGAGAATTCTGCTAAAGGTAACCACTCGTCCCAAGTGTCTGAATAATTAAGTGCACATGACCTTAACATGTCTTCTAGAATTTGATTGACCCTTTCAGTCTGACCACTTGTTTGTGGATGATAAGCGGTACTATGCAAAAGTTTTGTACCCAGGGACTCATGTAGGTGTCTCCAAAATTTGTTAACAAACTGAGTACCTCTATCTGATACAATGGTCTTTGGTACCCCATGAAGACTCAGGATTCGTGCAATATAAATTCTTGCATAAGTTATAGCAGAATAGTCCACCTTAACTAGAATAAAATGAGATGACTTTGTCAGTCGGTCCACAATGACCCAAATTGAATCAAAGCCTCTTGAGGTCTTCGGTAACCCAGTAATGAAATCCATACTAATATCTTCCCATTTCCAGGATGGAATGGGCAAGGGTTGTAACATTCCTGCCGACTTCAGGTGTACTGCCTTCACCTTACAACAAGTGTCACATCTGGCCACATATTTGGCAATCTCAATTTTCATTTTGGTCCACCAGAATTTCTGTTTCAAATCTTGATACATCTTATTACTTCCTGGATGAATAGAAAACCTTGTGCTATGTGCTTCATCAAGAATGAGCTGACGTAACTCTGGAACCTTTGGGACCACTAACCGGTTCTTAAACCACAACACATCTGCATCATCAATACTGAAATCTGTCTGTTGACCTGTTCTAACTTTTTCTTTGATGTGAGCTACTCCGGAATTCTTTCTCTGAGCAGACACAATCTGATCTTTGATTGTTGATTCTACTGTGACATTAGTCAACTGACCTTGTTGAACTATTTCAATATTCATCTTTTCTAATTCATAACATAAACTGTAATCCATTGGCTTCACAGTAATGCAATTGCAATGATTCTTTCTACTGAGTGCATCAGCAACCACATTCGCTTTTCCAGGGTGATAGTGCGCTTCTAAATCATAGTCCTTTATTAACTCAAGCCACCTTCTTTGCCTCATATTCAACTCTGACTGAGTAAAGATATACTTTAGGCTCTTGTGATCTGTATACATGTGGCAAGTATTACCTAACAAGTAATGACGCCAAATTTTCAATGCATGAACCACAGCTGCTAGTTCAAGATCATGTGTCGGATAATGTTCTTCATGACGCTTCAACTGTCTCGAGGCATAAGCAATGACCCTGCCTTCTTGCATCAATACACAACCAAGGCCAATACCCGAGGCATCACAGTAAACATCAAATAGCTTTTCTATATCTGGTTGTGCCAAAACTGGAGCAGTTGTCAATGACTTCTTTAAAATTCTAAAAGCTTTCTCACATTCTGGAGACCATATGAACTTAGTTTGATTCTTCAATGACTCTGTGATTGGCTTGGCTACCTTTAAAAAGTCAGGTATGAATCGACGGTAATAACCCGCCATTCCCAGAAAACTTCGGACTTCATGAACTGAGATTGGTGGTTTCCAATTCAGAATATCTTCCACCTTGCCAGGATCTACTGCTACTCCTTCAGCTGACAACACATGTCCTAAGAATTGCACTTCTCTTAACCAAAACTCACATTTACTGAACTTGGCATACAGTTGGTGATCTCTCAGATGAGTCAGAACAACTCTGAGATGCTCAACATGTTCTTCTTCACTTTTGGAGTATACTAGAATATCATCAATAAACACAACTACAAATTTGTCAAGCTCCAGCATGAAAACTGAGTTCATCAGATACATGAAATGTGCCGGTGCATTGGTGAGACCAAAAGACATAACTAGGTACTCATACAGTCCATATCTGGTAGTGAATGCAGTCTTTGGGATATCTTCAGGTCGAATCTTGATTTGATGGTACCCTGACCGAAGATCGATCTTTGAAAATACCTTTGCCCCCGCAAGCTGATCAAAGAGTAGATCAATGCGAGGCAACAAATATTTATTCTTAATAGTTACTTCATTCAGCGGTCGATAGTCAACACACATCCTTAAAGTCTGATCTTTCTTCTTGACAAAAAGAGCTGGACATCCCCATGGTGAGGAACTGGATCTGATAAAACCTTTGTCACGTAACTATTGCAATTGATCCTTAAGTTCTGCCAATTCATTGGGTGGCATTCTGTAAGCTCTCCGGGATATTGGGGCAGTACCCGGTTTTAACTCAATCACAAATTCTACATCTCTGTCTGGTGGCAGACCTGGTAGATCATCTGGAAACACATCTGGAAATTCACAGACTACCGGTATATCATAAATCTCCTGTACTGAAGTTGCACATATCCTTTCAACTGTTCTCTTTGGGATAGGAAGTTGGATAAGAAGATGAGATTTATTATCTGGCAGGTTCAACCTTATAGTTCTATGCAGTGCATCTATAAGGGCTCCTCTTTGGTACATCCAATTCATACCCAAGATTACATCTATATCCTGTTTCTGTAATATTATCATTGAGGTAGGAAATATATGCCCACCTAACTCTATAGGTACGTCACGTACCATCTCCTTAGTACACAGTCGTCCCCCGGGCGACTGGATAAAGAAATCTTCTTATGTTCCCATAATTGGAATGTCATGCTTAACAACAAAGGTGCGATTTATGAATGTATGCGATGCACCTGAATCAAATAACAGTACTGCTGGATGATTAGCAACAGGGAACATACCCATCATAATAGGTTCTCCCTCTGGGATTACACTTGCTTGAGTGTAGAACACACGTCCGGTCTTCTTCTTCTCACCCTTACCCTTCTGAACATTCAGGTTATTATTCTTGCTCTGAGGTTGTTACTGTTGTGGTACGGGAGCTCTTGGATAACTGGGATTGTACTGCCTTGGATACGGGCAGTCCTTGAAAAAGTGGTCTGGCTTTCCACAGTTGTAATAGGGAAAGTTATGGGTTACTGGAGTCTGGTTTCGAATACCAGGGGCATTCGGCTGCTGTGGATACTGCGGAATTGCGGCAGGACGGAAAAACGTCTGCGGCTGAGCTTGGTATTGCGGTGGACGATAAGTTGGGCGGAAATGGTTCTGAGGGTGATAAACAAACCTCTGGCGCTTTTTAATGCCACCAGACAGGCTAGAAAACACTAGCTTCTTTTTCTTCGACTCTTTATGCAGTCGGGACTTCTCTTCTGACGCAATAGCCACATTGACTATCTCATGGTAAGTGGCATTATAGCAGGTGACCAATGCTTCCTGGATTCTGGTACTCAAACCTCTCATGAAACAACTCTTCTTCTTTGCATCGGTGTTCACATATTCCGCTGCATACTGGGACAGATGATTGAATTTGCCCACATACTGTAGAACTGTCTGGTTCCCTTGCTTCAGCGAGAGAAACTCTTCTAACTTCATGGCCATGACACCATCTGGGATATAATGTGCTCTGAAGGCTTCACGAAACTCCTGCCAAGTGATACGGTGGCCAGCAGGCCGTGCGGCGACCAGATTCGCCCACCACGCCCCTGCGGCACCTCTAAGCTGTTGTGCTGCAAACACGGGCTTCTGATGCTCCGTGCACTGTAAAAGTTCAAACTTCTGCTCCATGGTACGGAGCCAGTCATCCGCCTCTAGCGGCTCATCTGCCTTTGAGAACACTGGTGGACGGGTATCGGTGAAATCCACATAAGTGGTTTCCCCTCCATTGTTACGGCCTCGACGGCCCTGATTTCCATTCTGATTCTGATTCTGAGCCAACAAGGTAGTGGCATTAACCAGTGCGGCAATAGCTTCTGCCAAGGTGGGTGGAAACGGTGGGGGATTCGGAGGATTGTCCCTTTCTTGGGAAGTTCCAGTACCGTCCATCTGTTGTACACAAACTATATTTATTTACATCGCTTTATTGAATTAAAAAGCAGTTAGTATAGTACTTGTATACACACACAAATTATCTTACATTATTTCATTACAAACTTGCTCTCAAGCAAGAAACTACCCACTAAGGTTCTTAGAAGGCAGGAAAGACTACCACATTACACAACCATCCATGTCGACACTTCACTCCTCATCATCATCGCTGATCACGATCACTCCATCCTCATTCTCTGGAGCACTTGCACCAGTGACATGACTCACATCATCCCCACTTTCCATCATGGGTTCATCTTCTTCTGGATCTTCTTCCTCATTGTCCTCTCCATCAGGAACAATCACGGCACCGACATCATCTTCTACTGTCTGGGGCTGATGATTGGGATTCATCAGATCATTTTGCCTATGGACTTCCTCATGCAGAACTGTGTTGTACTGCTCTAGGTGTGTCACATAAAGCTCCAACTCACGAACACGAGCCTTGGCTTCTGTCTTCTTTTCCAAAGACTCCTTCTGGAACTGTTTCCAAAAACGCATGTTGCGCTTCAGTCGCTCCACTTCTGATGTAAGCCTTGCAACCTCTGATTCCGAATCCGGGTTCGGATTACGGCTACTGCTTGCTCCATCACCTCTGGCGGCCAACTGATGACGCGGCACTCCTTGCGGACCCGTTTTCTTGCGAGGAGTTGTCTTCACATGTGCCATCCTATAGCAAGATAGAATTAGGACGATAAGAACAGATAGGGGGATCTGAAGGTTAGCATGAATAGGATTTGAACCTTACTTAACCCAAACCACTTTAAAAGGGAAGGTAGCTTAAGCAGCTTAATTAAACATGATGCATGCATCGCACTTACGATCTAACAGAAAGATTTAAGTAACACATGCAATCTTTATAACATAGGGCACTATACATGATACTTCACTACGAAGCTTTCAAATATGAGCTAAGGAAAACTATAGAATAGATTAAGATAAGCAAAAGCAATTTGGACCAAAATATCAGTATTAAGTTTGTTTGACCCAAATCATTTTGAAGTTTTGCAAGGTAATATTACAATAACCCGAGTGATTATGCTCTGGTACCAGCTATCACAGAACCTCCTAATTATGATGGCCCACAAGTACTCGTCATTGCCATAATGACCTTTGATGGCCGTACTTATGTTCACCATAACTTAAAAGGCCTGCTTTCCTCCGAACAGGATCCAATCACAGGAGTATTGCAATATTACAACAGTTTATTCAAAATATTCAACAGAGTAACGTAGCGGAAGTCTTACAATAATATAGGTTTACAAACTAGTTTTCAAACTTCAAACCTTATGTAACATTATTACAAACCAGTAGTAGAGAAGTATCGGTATTAACTTTATTACAACACACAAGCGAGATGCCTTGCCCAAAGGCCACACAGTCTACTCGTCGTCGCTTTCTTCAACCACGACGGTCATGCAACAAGGCTCGAAGCAGACTTGTTCATGAACCGCACCTGCAACAAGGGGTTAACAAACCCTGAGTACTTGAGGGTACTCAACAAGACTTACCCGACTAAGACAAAGACTCCAAGGGCATGCTAGCTTTAGGGAATCAAGGTACGGGTATTCTAGAATCAAGATTTTCCTTTGCAGAAAAGCTTACTAAAGTAGATCCTTATCTTCAACATTTTACTTTTACCATTGATGGTTCATTAACCAAATCTAGGTGATCCTAATCTAGATCAAAGTAATTATCATCAAATCCTTTCTCATTCTTTCTTTTATTCTAGTTCTTAACTACGATGCAAGTCAGGTGATCAAGTCTTCATAACCGAGGAGCAACGACGATTCGAACCGATTATACCCAGCTGGGGATCTCTAACCTCACGACATATGTAGAACCGAATCTTGCATATATCAACCCTCATTTAGATCTCCCAAAACCAGAACGTGTCCATCGCCACCCGAGAGTACAGTACTCCACGAACCCGACCAAATTCTAGCCCCGAGGGTACACGCTACTCTCGCCATCTCTCCACTCCCAGTGCGAGGTTAGACGTTCTCGTAATGGAATCACCAACATTTTGGGCTTACCCAAGGCATGAGGCTAGCTGCAAAGTCTTGAACACAACAGGCTTACAACGAACGGACCTTAACTGACAAGACGGAAACACTACATTGAGACTCCTTTCCCAATGCATGTTAGCAGTGGCCAAACCACCCGCCCGATCTTTCAAGTTCATTCTCATATTTCAATATTCATTCAATATGCCGTCATGGCTATATAAACATTGCATTTAAAAGCTTAACTTCTAAGCATAGCGAAGCATACTACGCATTTTCTGTAAAACAGGTATCAAGGTTGATATCACAATAATCAAGGATGATAATGCAACAATTGGGTTATCACTCAACTCCTAATTACTTAATGCAGTAAACCATATTATAAATAATAAAACATTTGTAAAATTCAAGGTAGGGTTTAAATGCACCGGGGCTTGCCTTGCTCGGACACGACGACTGACTCAGACCCGAGAACTCCAACGTCAGGTCCGAAACCCACCGACGATCGCTCTTCTCCGGAAACTGGCTCGACGGCTTCGACTTCTTCGAAAGCGGAGACTACACGAACACATAACATGCTTTAACATGATGCTCGATGATAAACATGATGCTTGATGATAACATGCTACGAGTTACGACTAGAGTACAACTTCCCTTCACGGTACAGTCGCAAACAGAACACCTACTAACTAGTAGCGACGATTCTAGCGATACTAGCTTTTAACCTAACAAGTTACTAACGAGCTCAATCATGGAATTAAGGTGCCAAAGATCACAAAAGGGTAGTGACCTAAGGACATCACTCAATCAAAAAGGCACACAACTCTTAAAGTTCTCAAATTAACATTTATTTATTATTTAAATAATTAGGACATAATTAGAAGTTAATCAAATTTTACCTAATCAAGCTCAAACTTTTTCTATGGATTAAGAATGATTTATAACAGTGTCATAATAAATTTCATCATTTTTGGATTAATAAATTAATTATTAAAATTAATGGAAGTTGCATTTAATCTTTATTAGAACTAATTAATTCTACTGCACAAATACTCAATTTCAGCATTTAACATTTTTCCTAGATAGTTTATACATTGAGAAGCCTACACAAAAATTTTCATGAATTTTGGAACTCTACACAATTTTTTAGTGAAATAAACAAATAACAACACTATTCATTTATTTGAAAAACAAAAACAAAAACGAAATCGGGCCGATTCTTCCTTTCTCCCGCGGTCCGGCCCAACTAGACGGCCTGCTTACGTGCGTCTGCGCCCGCGCTTGGCCCAGCCGCATAGCCCAGCAGGCGGCCTGCTTCGCCCGCGCGCGCCTGCTCTCCTTCTCTCTCTCGCTGACACCGCGTCCCCACATGTCATCGCCTTCCTCCCGCTCGCCCGCTCGCTCCCGCGTGCCCGCGCTCTCTCCCGCGGTGGCTGGCCGGTGACCGGTGCCTCGGTTGACAAACCGACTCCACCATCACCATCTACACTACCCCACGGTTCCATTTTGCTACTAAACACCATGGCTCGAGCTCCGGCGACAGCTCACCGACGACGGTGGCGGCTCGACGGCCACGGTGACCGGTGACTCGATGGTACAACGCGGTAGCGATTAAAGCGAGTGGTCAGGGAGTATCAGGGGCGTACTACGATCATGAAGGAGTGATCGGTTGAAGCTGAGAGGCTCTAGAGGCGGCTAACCACGGTGGCGGGGTTCGACGGGAACGGCGGCGACCCGAGGTGGAAGACGACGGCTCCCCGGCGATCCAAGCGGAATTGGGCCAACTCAACTGGTTCACGAGGTGCGCAAGGATGAGACGGAGCTAAGGGTGCGGTTGGCGTGGCCGGAGACGGCTTGGTGGCGCAGCGGTGAGCGGCGGAGCTGCGGTGGCGACGGTGGCGAAAACGGAGAAACAAAGCCGGTCATGGAGAGCTCGCATATATATAGGGAACGACCATGGTTACTGCACTGGAAGACGCGCGATGTCGTGCTGGCGATCGAGGACACGCCTGGAAGCTGGCCGAAGCCGTCCGGCGTCTCGCCGGCGCCCATACCGCGCGGTGGTCGGCGGTGATTCGTCGGTGCACTGTAGCTGCCCCCCCAACTTTTGAAATTCAAACTGATTTTTCAAATTACTTTCAAATTCATGTAACAACTTGAAAAACTTCCAATCTATGAAATCTTCAGAATTTCAAGCTCTACAAGTTTTGTATTGAACACTTTTTCAAATTCTCACTGGATTTTGAAATTTGAGTTTAAATTCAAAAGGGGACACATTTTTGGATTTTGGTAATTTAGAAATTACTTTTGATTTTATATTGAAACTTCAAAATCTCCAAACACCAAAGTTGTACATCTCGACCAGACCTAAAACTTTGCTGTTCAAAACTTTTTCAAATTCTGCCTCCATTTTGAAATCTTAGTTTGGGGACAAAAATGAGTCAAAACTGAAATTTGTTTATTTTCAAAATTGCTCCATATTTTACACTAAAACTTTGAAAACTCAAAACACCAAAGTTGTAGCCCTTGAAAAGTTCTACAAACTTGGTTTTGAACTTTTTCCAAAATTTTGCTTAGATTTTGAATTATTTCAAAAGCGGTAAAACAGGGTTTTGAAATTTAGGGTTTTCGGAGGAATTTTAAATTGGAATTTGTTGCTACTTTGATTTGTGATTACTTAGTGATCAAAACCTCACCCAAGGGCATCATTTGGACCAACATGACATGGTTGACCAAATGCCACTCTTGGTTGACCAATTAGCTTTTAAAATTCTTTTACATTTTTTCCAAATTTTGAATTCGAATTCGAATCGGAAAACTCGTGACAAGTTTTGGGACTCCAATTCAAACTCAAATTTGGAGTTTAATTTTAGAGGTTGTACTTGAGTTCATACCCTACACTTGACACTAGTGTGCAACACAGTCGCACACCTCAAATTACGCAGGGCATGGACTAAGCATTTGCGGTGGTATTAAAAATTAGGGTTTTCGGGTTCGGAGCACACCACTGAGAAACACATTCAACCTAGATAAGTAAACTTGTTTTAGTTGATGCATAACAAGGTTAACCTAATAGGGATGCTTTGCAATGCATTATGATGACATGGCAGATTAATTAGCACTATAACACCCGAGGTGTTACATTAGATGCAGAGACTAAAGTTTAGTCGGTGTCACATCGGATGTTATATGGGGTATCGCATGGGGTGTTTGAATACTAATAAAAAAACAAATTGCAGATTCAATTAGTAAACTGCGAGACAAATTTATTAAGCCTAATTAATCCGTCATTAGCACATGTACTGTAGCACTACAGTGTCAAATCATAGACTAATTAGGTTTAAAAAAATTTGTCTCGTAAATTAGTCATAATCTGTGCAATTAGTTATTTTTTAGTCTATATTTAATACTTTATGCATGTGTCCAAACATCCGATGTGATAGGGACTAAGACCCTATTCGCTTGGCTGAAAGTACTATTCGCTGATTTGTTGTGAGAGAAAAACACTGTTCGTTTACTCAAAAAGTACGACTTATAAGACAAGCGAATAGAGCCTAAAGTTTAGTTAGGGAAACTAAACAGGGCCTCAACCTATTTCGAATCTTCTAGCACCCAACCGAGCCTAATCCTATGAAAAAAATGCACAGCCAAAGCGATCAACGTGACATCAATAAAGACTTAGGCGTATTTGATATAACTCTGGCTTCAACTAAAACAACAGCAACTACAACTCTTGGAAAAAAACCGTTTTAGCTGTCGAATAACTTTTTTTAGACAACTTCTTGTAGTAGGTGAAATAGATGAAATGTCTACAGTGCCCTTCTATTTTTTTCTTCTATAAAATTTATTTTTCTTCCTCTCTAACACCTGCCTTAGGCTATCCGCACTCATCATCCTCTAAATCCATCCTCTAAAAGAAATATTCTGTCCTGGTCATCGAAATTTCATCTTCTATATCAATTTCTCCCGCACCCATCCATCCTCTATATCATCCTCTATCCACTGTGGGGCCCACTTATCACTTTATCTAAATATATCCATATGAGATATAGTTTTGAAGTATTTATTGAAACAAATTCAATGGTGCAATCGGAATTTAATTTAGCCTTTTGGTTTATGAGCTATAACAGTTTTTAGTTTGTTGGAATAAGTGGGGCCCGCCGCTGCATGTTCTCTCTCCTCTCCCTCCCGCATGCTATCTACCTCTCCGCACGCGCAGCAACGCTGCTCGTGGACCCCTCTGCCTGATATCGTCCATACGCAACTCACCCAAATATGCCGTTCGCAAGCTGTTTGCGTTCCTTTTACAGTTCAGTGCTGCAGATGTTTTCACTTTTAGCGTCTCCACTGCAGGTAGTCTTATACTCTTCTCCTACCGTTACTCTCACCTCTCACTACTATTCCTCTTCCTAGTGCAGCAAGCTTGCTTGTGTGGTTGCACTTCCCAGCCCCATGCCTCCGCGCCACCGCCTCTACTTCCTCGCGCCTCCCCAGCCGCCATTTCGCCCCTGCCTCATCTCCAGCGCATGCGCCCGCACCCCCGCTCACAAGTTGAAGAGGGACATGCGTGTAGAACTTGTGAGTCAATTCTTCTATAACTGAAATCTACATGGTGACTTGATGGCTGAAATAGAAATACCAGAGCTTTAGATCTGCAAGATGCAAAATAGAAAATAGTGTTGATTCAAACCGTACGCGTCATGTACATGAGCTGAGCAATGACTAAAGCATATCTGCATCTCGATTGCTTCCTCTGTAGCCAGGTCTGACCCTGTTCACTTGAACTACTACAACCACACTTTTCAACGAACAAACAATGTTTTACTCTCGTTACCTAGCATAAGCATCAGCATAAGTCAAATTTAATCAAAGTATTGTAACACCCTAGGTGTTTGTCATTCATTAAGTAGTGGGTTTAAGCTCTAACATGATAGATTAGTGGAGATGAGAATGCCAAAGTCAAACCTATGAAAATAAACCCTAATCTAAACTTGGATGTTGCACCCTCGCTTACATATAGGCTCAATTAAAAGATATATGCTTGGGTGTTGCTATCAAAGTATCTTCACATGTCTCACATCAATAACTATCTATATTGATCCCTAGAAAAGTTTCATGAAGTTTGGAATCAAAAAGTCACATGAAATGATAAGTTCCATTCCTGTTGGAATTTGTCCCATTAAGTTAATGGAACTATAAATCATCAACCAAGCTTTACAACTTTGCCCAAATGACTCTAGATGAACTCTACAACAAAAGTCATGAAGGGTTCATGTTGAGCAAAAGTCATGAAAATGCCCCAATTGGCCTAAAACCCTAGTTTAGGCTTTACCGAGTTGATACTTTGACCAAAGTGAAAGTTTGACTTCTGTACCAGTTATGAGGTTTGACCTTAAACAAAAGTTGTAGTTCATCTTGTGTAGAACAAACTTTGTTTAATGGTCAAGAGCTAGTTTGGCCTCTAACCTAGTCACATAGAGCTCACAAGAATCAACTTAGTGCTGTTTTCGAAGTCTCGAATTTGGCTAAGTCTGGAATTTCAATGTCATGTGGTTGGCATCTCGCGTTCTCCAAATTTTGCTATGCAACTTAAATTGGTCCAAATGTAAAAGTTGGAGCTTACATGATGAGAAAGAGCATACAAGAAGATGGCACCAATTGCAATTCATTTTGACCCCCATTTTGGATTGTTGCTCGTTGGTTTCAAATCGCTGACATTGTCAACTTTAGGGCTAATTATCTCCTAATCTGGACCACTAATGACCTGGCACCCTTAATCAAAGTTGTAGAGCTTTAGGAGGAGAGCAAACTTTATTTTAGGCCCAAGACCCAGATCAGCTCGGAAATGGCCCAAATCGGCGTCCCAACCGACCCACAGCAGCACCTGCCACGCGCTCAACGAATTGCCTCAACGGGTGACACGCGCCCAGTGCGTGTCGGCCATGCGCGAGCTTGCGCCCCACACCACTGACACGCGTCCTGCCTCGCCCTGCTCCTCCAAAGCAAACGCCCGAGCTCCCTCTCAGTCTCTCACTCGCTCTCGCCCTCTCTTCGCTCACCCTCTTGCGCTGCAGTAGCTCGCAAGCACGCTTCGCCATGGGCGCCGCCGCCGAGCTCCCTGGCCACCAACGTTCGCCTACTTCCGTCCTTCCTCTGCCCGAACGGACCGCCGCACCACCTTCGCCACACCATGCCGCCCGCGTGGCACCTCTTCCCCGGCCTGGACCTTCACCGAAGGCCACTGACATCGGGCCGCCGCCGTCGCCGCCGCTTACTCCGGTGGCCACAGCGCTAGGGGCCACCGCGGGCCGAGCCATGTAGCTCTGTGGTTGCGCAAGGGCACGTTGGAGCTCATGCTGCCCTTAGCCGCCGCCGTCGGGGAGCCCCCCTCGCCGGAGCCGCGAAGGTCGGCCCCCTCCTCTACCGGCGTCGGGAGGTAGAAGAAGATCGTCGTTCTCCTCTGTGTCCATCTGTCTGACGTGTGGGACTGGCGGGACGATAGGCCCCGCGTGCCAGGTTAAGTAGTAGCAGGCTCGGGTGAGTTATCGGGTAGACCTAGCGAATTCAGTAGGGTAAGAAGAATTCGGTTTTTGAATTTCAAATTCATGTTAAATCTTCAAAAATTCATATCTCAGGCTAGGAAACTCCAAAATTAGTAAATGGGGACTTTTTGGAAACCTTGAGAAGAGATCTATGCAGTAGAGTCATAAAATTCTATATGTTTATAGATGTTTTCTAGTGTGTTTATTTAAGTTGAATAAGAGCTCTAGAAATGCCTTTAAACCTAATCAGAGTAAGATCTGGAGTTTTAGGACTCCAAAAATAGTGATTCTTATTTTGTTAATTTTGTGATGACATGTGCTTGCTAGGAAAAATATTAAACACACTAATTGTTCACTGTTTTCCTAGGGTTTTGATTTGACCTTGTTAAATAAGGAAAATTACATTTATTACTTGTCATTTTATATCTTGAGTTGTGATGCTCCAAATGATGTGAAATTTTTATGGTAGGTTTGTTATGATAGGGATGTACTGTGGTATAAATTTCATGGTCATTGCTTACTTTATACTCAAGTTATTGATTTAACTTGTTTATAGCTTGATAAATAGCTTATAAATAATATATAAATGATAAAATAGAAAATATTGTTCCATTACCTGAGTATGATGGTTCTCTATCATATTGATTCATAATATGGCCTTAGGTTCACAGAAAATATTGAGTTTTAGGTTTAATTTGCTTTTACATGATTTATTGCAATAGCTATTTGTCTTTTTCATAGAGGTTGTTATACAGGTCCAAATGGTTTCAAATTTGGATAGTAGACTTTTGGGAGCATGGGTAGGCCTCTGTGATTTTGGTAGAATTTATTGTGCACTTTTGATAGTTGTTCATAATTCCACCTAATTATCTAAATAAATTAAGAAAATACATTAAAAGAAATTATTTAGGAATGGAAACTATGTTTCTGGTGTTCATTAGTCATGTGTGACATGTTGGTAAAGTTGGTTTTGTCTAATTATATGTTTACAACATAAGTTAATAATTATTTCTTGCAAATGTGGTTTCTGGACAGATCTAGAAACTTGGCAAAGTTGTTTATGATAATGTGCTTTGTTGTGAAACTTGTTTATACAAAAGTTGTAGATAATTTATGTATCTAGCTTCTGTTAAAATTTGGTGGCATTTAACAATGTGGTTTAGGAGTTATAGCTGTTTAAAGTTAGGGTACAGAATTAATTGCTCTCTGTTTGTCAGGAACAGATTCTGGAACTTTGTATTTTTGACTTGTTTAACTTATGAATCATGCTGTGATGATATTAAATGAAATGTATACAATTTCATAAGCTTTTCAGAATGTCTTCTTGCAAGTCATTTGGAGTTGTAGATCTCCAGTTATGATTAAATTACTTAGCTGCTGTTCTGATGCCCAGAAAGTGGCAAATTCTAGTCTAGTGCTTTGATTAACTTTGCCATGCTAGTGTGTTAAAGTGTGACTCATATCCTTGATGCTACTTGGGTTGGTACCCTGTAATCTTATGATACTTGTGCCTTGATTGATGTGTTTGCAATCTTCTATGTTATGCCTTAGTGAGAATTAAGTTAATTAGCTCTAGGGTTTATGTGAACTTTGGTATTCTTGCATGATTACTTTGTTTATTGCACTTCTATGCATTCATACATATGTATTATTGCACCTCATTTAGGTATGCTAGCTGAAGCACGTGAAGGACCTGATGTGGAGCCAAACCCGAAGATGGAGTTGGTGGATCTATCCCGAAGATAGAAGGATCGGGCAAGTGCTAGATGGGAGGATGCTCGCCAAGTGAATTCATCTGACATACTCTAACTTGAGTCGGATCCCAGACAAGCCCCGGAGCATTATAAGCCTCCTATCTTCAAAGCAATTAATTATATATATGTTATAAGTATTGTTGCATTAAGTGGTAGGAGTTGGTTGAAAACCTTGCTGCATTATATCATTCCTTGTCCAGATATATGAATCCCTGAATCCTACATAGACGAGGATCGAGTAGATGCTTAGCCCTGCTTTAAGCGGTAGAAGTCAGGTGATTTTCTGTCACCTGCGAGATGTAGGGATATTCATATATGGCACGGTTGGCTATATTTGCTATCGTGGAATGGAACCATGTGTTAATAAAATGAAATGAGACCGGGCGGGATGACGATAGTGAAGCAACAAGGCATGGAGGTCTTGGGTGTGAATCTATCCCCGTCTGCGTCGTTTAAGGACCGATTCGCTGTACGTCCTTGAGTCATGTTGAACGCAGTCTAACACTTAGTTGGCCGGATAAGTCGTTCCGACCGCGAAGCCGAGTAATGTGATTCAGGCCGGGAATCGAATGGTAGGTTACTTCTTGGAGGAGAGAAAGGATGTGCTTGGGGACATTGGCGTGAGACCAAGGGGGGTTAGAGTCCCTATCACCTGGCAGAGTGTCGTCCTTGGGGTCGCGACATCATTCGGACCCGCGATTCCTGAATCATATGAAAAGGTGGCCTGTGCGACCCTGGCAGGGGTCTGCACGGTGAGTGTTAGAAATACCCCTCCAGCTGGATAGGAATTCGATTCGAATCGCCGTCGCTCCCGGTTAGTGAGCACTTGACTTGAGCAGCGGCAACGTAGATTCAATTAAATTGAACGGATGGTTAATTGGATCACGATGGAAAGGTTGCCTCAATTTATACCTGCTATGGTTAATATTGTTTGCTCCTAATAAAGTGAGTGCTCTAGTACAGGTTCTAATATAGATGATAGGTTAATGATAATTAACTTGATGCTTAAGCATTAATGATTAATCATCTATATTAAGCTTTTATGCAAAATGTTGTCAAGCTAGCCCCACTTTATATCAGCCTTGCATGATCCTTGGTGTCACCTTATTTCTGGTTTCTGACGGGTAAGTCTAGCTGAGTACCCTTCTCGTACTCAGGGTTTTATCCCCACTTGTTGCAGGTTATGATGTATCATGGCGACTGCAAGAGTTGGTTGACTCCTGCCGTAGAGGCGGAGTGTGATCATGGGCATGATCCTTCTTATTTACCTTATCTGTAATGCTTTTGTTGGAAGTCGACCGTGGTACTGGCATGTATTTGAAATAAGATTAATGTTAGTTTCAAATTACTTTGCTTCCGCTACTTTTCAATGTAAGTTCTAATAACTATGTTGATCTCCGATGTATATTGAACTACTTATGAAATGGATGTAACATGTGACTTGTTATGTTGAATCACTACGATCTTGGCTTGTATGTTGGTTGGTTTGAAATCCCTCGTGATTTCATTGGACTACCGGAGTTATATGGGCTCAAGTGCGAGAATTTGATCATTTCGGTGATTGTTTTTGTACTTGTGCTCTTATAATTTGGACGGTTCTGTTACAGCTGGTATCGGAGCAAGATTCAACATTAAACTTGTCATATGTGTATTTAAAACAAAGGTTTTGTTTTATAAAATCAGTTTTATCAACTTATAGTTATATATAGGTTTGTGAAATCTAAATTTTAAACCTAAGTATGCCAGTGGTCAATTTCCTTATGCCCATATAAGGATTGTTAGGTGGCTTATATAAGTACTAACTTGGGGGGTTTTTAATTTTGCATCTACGCCCAGGCCAAGGTATGTATGTGTGATAACTCTCCCACACTATGCTACCCGGTGTGTAAGATTAGAGGTAGCCTTCATATATGAAATAGCCATATATGTTGCTAGTTTACTTTTATGCAACGTCGCACCTACGCTTAGGTAAGTGTGAGTTGTGAGAGCATGACCGTACAACCTGTGGTCTAGGGGAGAGCTAGTTTTGGTTACTGGATTATTTACATGTTACACACATGTATATGTGAAGGTACTTACTTGTGGGAGATTAATGATTCGGGTAGTTTTGGTACTACATGTATGTATACAGGGGTATATGTATATGGGAGTGCTTAGAATTTTACCTTTCTGTTTTTATTGTGTGCTATATTGGGAAATGTTGGGCTGCAATGAAACTTTTCTGCAGGTACGCTAACCATGAATGCGTAAGTCAAATGTAGTTGACGACTAGCTATATATTGAGAGAGTGCGTGTTATGCCACCGACATAGAACGTGATCGCCACCTTAGGTTGGCAGTCTTGTGAGGACGAATAGGACGAAGCATGCATTATCATGATTGTTGCTTTATGCATGGCTATACTCTTCTCCCCCTTGTTCTATAGTGTGTAACTTGTGATCAATGTGTTACACTATCTTTCTTGAATGAAGCTAAATAAGAATGCCTTACTCCATGTTGTTTGAGAAAAGTGTGTGCTTAGCCTTGCTAGAAATAATTATGGTTACCTGCTTGACCCTATAAATGCCCTCTAGTTTAGTCAAGGGGTGAATTTGTTGTCATACAAGTGTTTGCAGATGCTTTAGACCTCACCTATGTAATTGTGATTCTTATTAATGAATTAAATTAGTTGGTCTAAGGTAATAATAATTAGAGCTACTAGAATAACATGTTTGTGTGCTCTCTTGTTAAGTAGAACAAAGACAAGTTTAGTTTTGCTTGTCGAACGTTGGATGCTAGAACGTTTTCTGTTGTAGTGATGCTTTCATGATCATAATGGTGTTTTCTGTAGTTATGGAGAATACCAAAGTTGTAGCCAACTTACTTTTCTATCTTGTCCTAAAATTTTATGACCCTCGGTCTTATGGTTTGGGAGTTATAAATTTTAGAAGTTGTTGTCAAAATCTGCTCATGTTCAGAACAGATCTGTATGTTTGGTTTGTTTGACCTATGTGCATAAGGAATCATGTCTTGGAGATAATAGAAGAAGTGTAGTACTTTTTCTAAGCTTTCTAAAATGTCCTATAACACTAATTTTGGTTGTATAAATCTCTAGTTATGAGCTTGCAAAATAGAATGACAGAATCTGTCCGAATTGGGGCAGAGATGTCTTCTTTGTCTTGTTTTGCCTTGTTGGCTATAAAATCATCTTAATATGATAGTAAGAAAGTTATAGACAACTTAATAAGCTTTACATAAAGTTAAGGCTCAGCCTTGTTGAGTCCCTAGAACTCCAGTTGTACATTTTTGAAGTTCTTGTCAGTTTTCTGCCCATATTGGTACATAACTGAAACATTAGCATTTTTGGTCATGTTAATCTATGAATTTGATTTTGGTATGAATAACTAAAGTGTAGCCATCTTCCTAAGCTTCCTAGAAAGTCTAGGATCACCTTTGTGAGATGTCTACAACCTCAGTTATGGTAGAAACAAGTAACTACTGTGCTGCTGTCCAGATTCTGGGCACATGCTAAGTTGGCCTCTTTAACTAACGTTTGTTTGGACTAAACTTGTAGTTAGTTCATGCTTGAGATAAATGCTTATTTTGGGTGAGCCTTGTGCTTTATATTGGTTGCTTAAGCCCATTGTTTGAATTTTCTCAAATGATTGCTTGATTTGTGATGTTGTATGTATGCTTGTTATCTTGGTAGTGACCTAGTTGTCACCTCGTTTGTCCTCGGTGAGCATACAAGGGTCACATAGCTTTATCCTAGAACAACATTCACATATGTAATTATATGGTTGTTGTCTTCCATTAGGTTCTCTATCTTAGGATTCTGATCCTGTAGCCGTGGTTGCTTGCCTTGAATGTTTGTATCCATGTCTATGCTCGACTGAAAGCCCAAAGTTTAGTTCTCCTATTTGTGTGCATGAGTCATGGGTGTTTTGCAACCCTTTCTGCGTGAAGACCCTTGTCGTCTGACCAACCAAGTTAACTCTCATCAATGCTAGCCTTTGACCATGGTTCGTACGTTGCCAATTGTGGAGACAGTACCCAAATTCATATTGGACATTCTGGTTACCTCTCCCAAAGGTTAACTAGTGTGACACAATGTCTCTCTGCTATGGCCTCTAAATCGTGTGCTTGCAAATTCGTTCATCTACCATATCAACTCAATCTGTGCCATTTAAAATTCCTCATTGGGTGCATGTTCGGTAATGGTGTTATGAGTAGCAACTAATGGTGCCGCGACGAAACCGAGAGCCTCCTGTGGGTGCACACATAAGGTTGTGCTGCTCGGCACGCGCTGGTATCATGGTGTCTAATCATAATCCATTGCAGAACAACAATGATATGATTTTCACGTGACCTTCTTCCTTGGTTGTTTTCCCATATCTTATCAAAAGGCCCTTATACCGAACCAAAAGTAGTAGAGCTTTCTCCTGAAATTGCTAAGAGGATAAACTTTGAAGAACAGGTCACCGACATAAACATTAACAGACCACATGAAGTGGTAGACTTGTGACTCTACTTAGTTGTCCCAATATTGACGAACATCGTCTAGTGAGCAACGTATCTCATTCCTATTGGATAAAAAGGACACACAACCATTAATGTTGGACGAGTCATCCGTTGGATAAGACTCGATCATCACATTAAGCAAGTTTTAACCTTTGTATGCATAATGGCCATACCGTCGAAATAAACCATCTCTGGTGTGACTTCTTATCTGCTGACCTCGATGGCAACCATTCGTTCTGCGTCAACCATGATTATTGTGGTCAAGAGTGAAGATTTGGAATTTTTAGTGTTGAGAGACAACTAATTAGTTACCAATAGGAAGGTTAATCTCTAGCTAGGTAACGACTCTTTGGTAGCTACGAAGGCTATGTCTTACAGAGCAATAACCAACAAGAAGTTCATCAACTAGCCAATAACTGGAGTGATACTCTATCGTCTAGAGTCATTGCGACCAAGTCAATTCCGACTTGGACAATCACACAAATAGTGCCAGGTGTTCAATCAGCCGCGATGAAGAATTAGAGAAATGCATGCCCTAGTTTCGATCAACATCCTTGTGCCCTTAGGTGCCACAAATGGTTTGTTCATAACTTTATTGGACAAAGTGTTGAGGAATATTCAAAAGCAATTTTAAAAGTGTCAAACAACATATTTTCCATCTTAGAGCTGCTGTTTGATCCTAAAAAGGAAGCCTCAAGGTGAAAGTTGGCTTGACAAAGTTGTTATGCTGCAAGTCAACTCAACTTACAGTACAACTAAGTCACCAAGGAAGATTTTACTCAATCGCTTGGTGGTAGACGACTCCCCGCGGTTTAGTAGATGTTACAACTTTTGTTGTCCTTAAGGCCTCGTTACATCTTTCTTTGTGAATTATTTTCCAATGATGACATACTTTGGTACCTTATACATGTTTTTACCAAGAGGTTACATCTGATTCAACCCAGATAACTGTTGTCTTTGGATAAAAGAATCTTATTAACTGTTGGCAGAAATAGGAAGCCGACAGAGTCAGCTATCACATTCTCTAACCATCGATAGACTCAGATAATACAGTGTTGTTGTCAGAGAAAGAGAACTGCACACATGGAATAGTAAGTAGCTTTCCATTAGCTGATATATGAATGTTTGAACATTTACGACCAACATAGACCCTGTCTATTGGGTAGTCAGTATCCTATAGCCTCAGAGTATATTTGTCGTCTATGATCTCACCCTTTTGGAAGGTTGTGCTCAAACCATTTTGGTAGAGGACTGCTTTTCAAACTTCGTGAACATAGAGTCATTTTGATGAGTATACTTCTGAAGATTTTGGTCTAATGTAAAGTTCATATGGACTATGTTGTGTTCACTAAAGAGTCAGATACTTGTGAGTAGTTCACTCATGGACCAAATGATCTCCGTACACTGAGAATGTAGTACGTGCTATCTTGGATTCCTCCCAAAGTAACAATGCTTCATGGAAGTCAATGAAGGAAATTCTTCAGACAAATTTTACCATGAAGAGTAAGTATCAGAAAGTTCCTTGGCCAAATTGTTCGCTGATGTTTGAAGCTAAGTAGCATAACGCTATCGCTACTTTTGGAAACTAGATAACGTGTCTCTCTTCCTTAAAAGGTCTTCCATTCCGAATCTCGGGACGCGATTCTTTTAAGGGGGGAGGGTTGTAACACCCTAGGTGTTTGTCATTCATTAAGTAGTGGGTTTAAGCTCTAACATGATAGATTAGTGGAGATGAGAATGCCAAAGTCAAACCTATGAAAATAAACCCTAATCTAAACTTGGATGTTGCACCCTCGCTTACATATAGGCTCAATTAAAAGATATATGCTTGGGTGTTGCTATCAAAGTATCTTCACATGTCTCACATCAATAACTATCTATATTGATCCCTAGAAAAGTTTCATGAAGTTTGGAATCAAAAAGTCACATGAAATGATAAGTTCCATTCCTGTTGGAATTTGTCCCATTAAGTTAATGGAACTATAAATCATCAACCAAGCTTTACAACTTTGCCCAAATGACTCTAGATGAACTCTACAACAAAAGTCATGAAGGGTTCATGTTGAGCAAAAGTCATGAAAATGCCCTAATTGGCCTAAAACCCTAGTTTAGGCTTTACCGAGTTGATACTTTGACCAAAGTGAAAGTTTGACTTCTGTACCAGTTATGAGGTTTGACCTTAAACAAAAGTTATAGTTCATCTTGTGTAGAACAAACTTTGTTTAATGGTCAAGAGCTAGTTTGGCCTCTAACCTAGTCGCATAGAGCTCACAATAATCAACTTAGTGCTGTTTTCGAAGTCTCGAATTTGGCTAAGTCTGGAATTTCAATGTCATGTGGTTGGCATCTCGCGTTCTCCAAATTTTGCTATGCAACTTAAATTGGTCCAAATGTAAAAGTTGGAGCTTACATGATGAGAAAGAGCATACAAGAAGATGGCACCAATTGCAATTCATTTTGACCCCCATTTTGGATTGTTGCTCGTTGGTTTCAAATCGCTGACATTGTCAACTTTAGGGCTAATTATCTCCTAATCTGGGACACTAATGACCTGGCACCCTTAATCAAATTTGTAGAGCTTTAGGAGGATAGCAAACTTTATTTTAGGCCCAAGACCCAGATCAGCTCGGAAATGGCCCAAATCGGTGTCCCAACCGACCCACAGCAGCACCTGCCACGCGCTCGACGAATTGCCTCAACGGGTGACACGCGCCCAGTGCGTGTCGGCCATGCGCGAGCTTGCGCCCCACACCACTGACACGTGTCCTGCCTCGCCCTGCTCCTCCAAAGCAAACGCCCGAGCTCCCTCTCAGTCTCTCACTCGCTCTCGCCCTCTCTTCGCTCACCCTCTTGCGCTGCAGTAGCTCGCAAGCACGCTCTGCCATGGGCGCCGCCGCCGAGCTCCCTGGCCACCAACGTTCGCCTACTTCCATCCTTCCTCTGCCCGAACGGACCGCCGCACCACCTTCGCCACACCATGCCGCCCGCGTGGCACCTCTTCCCCGGCCTGGACCTTCACCGGAGGCCACTGACATCGGGCCGCCGCCGTCGCCGCCGCTTACTCCGGTGGCCACAGCGCTAGGGACCACCGCGGGCCGAGCCATGTAGCTCTGCGGTTGTGCAAGGGCACGTTGGAGCTCGTGCTGCCCTTAGTCGCCGCCGTCGGGGAGCCCCCCTCGCCGGAGCCGCGAAGGCTGGCCTCCTCCTCTGCCGGCGTCGGGAGGTAGAAGAAGATCGTCGTTCTCCTCTGTGTCCATCTGTCTGACGTGTGGGACCAGCTGGACGATAGGCCCCGCGTGCCAGGTTAAGTAGTAGCAGGCTCGGGTGAGTTATCGGGTAGACCTAGCGAATTCAGTAGGGTAAGAAGAATTCGGTTTTTGAATTTCAAATTCATGTTAAATCTTCAAAAATTCATATCTCAGGCTTGGAAACTCCAAAATTAGTAAATGGGGACTTTTTGGAAACATTGAGAAGAGATCTATGCAGTAGAGTCATAAAATTCTATATGTTTATAGATGTTTTCTAGTGTGTTTATTTAAGTTGAATAAGAGCTCTAGAAATGCCTTTAAACCTAATCAGAGTAAGATCTGGAGTTTTAGGACTCCAAAAATAGTGATTCTTATTTTGTTAATTTTGTGATGACATGTACTTACTAGGAAAAATATTAAACACACTAATTGTTCACTGTTTTCCTAGGGTTTTGATTTGACCTTGTTAAATAAGGAAAATTACATTTATTACTTGTCATTTTATATCTTGAGTTGTGATGCTCCAAATGATGTGAAATTTTTATGGTAGGTTTGTTATGATAGGGATGTATTGTGGTATAAATTTAATGGTCATTGCTTACTTTATACTCAAGTTATTGATTTAACTCATTTATAGCTTGATAAATAGCTTATAAATAATATATAAATGATAAAATAGAAAATATTGTTCCATTACCTGAGTATGATGTTTCTCTATCATATTGATTCATAATATGGCCTTAAGTTCACAGAAAATATTGAGTTTTAGGTTTAATTTGCTTTTACATGATTTATTGCAATAGCTATTTGTCTTTTTCATAGAGGTTGTTATACAGGTCCAAATGGTTTCAAATTTGGATAGTATACTTTTGGGAGCATGGGTAGGCCTCTGTGATTTTGGTAGAATTTATTGTGCACTTTTGATAGGTGTTCATAATTCCACCTAATTATCTAAATAAATTAAGAAAATACATTAAAAGAAATTATTTAGGAATGGAAACTATGTTTCTGGTGTTCATTAGTCATGTGTGACATGTTGGTAAAGTTGGTTTTGTCTAATTATATGTTTACAACATAAGTTAATAATTATTTCTTGCAAATGTGGTTTCTGGACAGATCTAGAAACTTGGCAAAGTTGTTTATGATAATGTGCTTTGTTGTGAAACTTGTTTATACAAAAGTTGTAGATAATTTATGTATCTAGCTTCTGTTAAAATTTGGTGGCATTTAACAATGTGGTTTAGGAGTTATAGTTGTTTAAAGTTAGGGTACAGAATTAATTGCTCTCTGTTTGTCAGGAACAGATTCTGGAACTTTGTATTTTTGACTTGTTTAACTTATGAATCATGCTGTGATGATATTAAATGAAATGTAGACAATTTCATAAGCTTTTCAGAATGTCTTCTTGCAAGTCATTTGGAGTTGTAGATCTCCAGTTATGATTAAATTACTTAGCTGTTGTTCTGATGCCCAGAAAGTGGCAAATTCTAGTCTAGTGCTTTGATTAACTTTGCCCCATGCTAGTGTGTTAAAGTGTGACTCATATCCTTGATGCTACTTGGGTTGGTACCCTGTAATCTTATGATACTTGTGCCTTGATTGATGTGTTTGCAATCTTCTATGTTATGCCTTAGTGAGAATTAAGTTAATTAGCTCTAGGGTTTATGTGAACTTTGGTATTCTTGCATGATTACTTTGTTTATTGCACTTCTATGCATTCATACATATGCATTATTGCACCTCATTTAGGTACGCTAGCTGAAGCACGTGAAGGACCTGATGTGGAGCCAAACCCGAAGATAGAGTTGGTGGATCTATCCCGAAGATAGAAGGATCGGACAAGTGCTAGATGGGAGGATGCTCGCCAAGTGAATTCATCTGACATACTCTAACTTGAGTCGGATCCCAGGCAAGCCCCGGAGCATTATAAGCCTCCTATCTTCAAAGCAATTAATTATATATATGTTATAAGTATTGTTGCATTAAGTGGTAGGAGTTGGTTGAAAACCTTGCTGCATTATATCATTCCTTGTCCAGATATATGAATCCCTGAATCCTACATAGACGAGGATCGAGTAGATGCTTAGCCCTGCTTTAAGCGGTAGAAGTCAGGTGATTTCCTGTCACCTGCGAGATGTAGGGATATTTATATATGGCACGGTTGGCTATATTTGCTATCGTGAAATGGAACCATGTGTTAATAAAACGAAATGAGACCGGGCGGGATGACGATAGTGAAGCAACAAGGCATGGAGGTCTTGGGTGTGAATCTATCCCCGTCTGCGTCGTTTAAGGACTGATTCGCTGTACGTCCTTAAGTCATGTTGAACGCAGTCTAACACTTAGTTGGCCGGATAAGTCGTTCCGACCGCGAAGCCGAGTAATGTGATTCAGGCCGGGAATCGAATGGTAGGTTGCTTCTTGGAGGAGAGAAAGGATGTGCTTGGGGACATTGGCGTGAGACCAAGGGGGGGTTAGAGTCCCTATCACCTGGCAGAGTGTCGCCCTTGGGGTCGCGACATCATTCGGACCCGCGATTCCTGAATCATATGAAAAGGTGGCCTGTGCGACCCTGGCAGGGGTCTGCACGGTGAGTGTTAGAAATACCCCTCCAGCTGGATAGGAATTCGATTCGAATCGCCGTCGCTCCCGGTTAGTGAGCACTTGACTTGAGCAGCGGCAACGTAGATTCAATTAAATTGAACGGATGGTTAATTGGATCACGATGGAAAGGTTGCCTCAATTTATACCTGCTATGGTTAATATTGTTTGCTCCTAATAAAGTGAGTGCTCTAGTACAGGTTCTAATATAGATGATAGGTTAATGATAATTAACTTGATGCTTAAGCATTAATGATTAATCATCTATATTAAGCTTTTATGCAAAATGTTGTCAAGCTAGCCCCACTTTATATCAGCCTTGCATGATCCTTGGTGTCACCTTATTTCTGGTTTCTGACGGGTAAGTCTAGCTGAGTACCCTTCTCGTACTCAGGGTTTTATCCCCACTTGTTGCAGGTTATGATGTATCATGGCGACTGCAAGAGTTGGTTGACTCCTGCCGTAGAGGCGGAGTGTGATCATGGGCATGATCCTTCTTATTTACCTTATCTGTAATGCTTTTGTTGGAAGTCGACCGTGGTACTGGCATGTATTTGAAATAAGATTAATGTTAGTTTCAAATTACTTTGCTTCCGCTACTTTTCAATGTAAGTTCTAATAACTATGTTGATCTCCGATGTATATTGAACTACTTATGAAATGGATGTAACATGTGACTTGTTATGTTGAATCGCTACGATCTTGGCTTGTATGTTGGTTGGTTTGAAATCCCTCGTGATTTCATTGGACTACCGGAGTTATATGGGCTCAAGTGCGAGAATTTGATCATTTCGGTGATTGTTTTTGTACTTGTGCTCTTATAATTTGGACGGTTCTGTTACAAGTACGTGGCGACACAAGCATGAGCTCGACTGGGAAAGAACGCGTGGAAACTGCTGCTGATGAGACCAAGCCAGACATTGCAAAAAAAAAAAGAGAGAGAAGAGAGGACGTGTCTATCCATGCCGATCGATCAAGATGACGACCAATCTGTGGACCACTCACGTGTGCGTGACAGAGCGAAACACAGTGTTCTGGTCATCGCGCTGTGCACCGCACGCACGATGCCTCCGTCGCCGTGGCGACCGTGCCAACCTTGATATGCGTCGCGTGGCGCGACACCTACGCTGCGCTGGCCAAATTGTATCATACGAAGCCCCGTTCGCTTATGCTGAAAAATAATTTGAAACTCTGTTCTGACTGATTTTTTTTAAGAGAAAAACATTATTCTGGTTGAAAAAAAATAAGCTAAAAAGTATGAATTATAAGCCGGCTGAACAGGGCCATAACCCTAGAGGGAGAGAGAGCCCATCATCGTTGAAGAAGCCAGCACCATGCATGGATGGATCTAACACCCCCGGAGCGCAGCATGGACAAACAAGCAAGTTCGTGTTTTGCATGAAACTACCGGTGGTGCTACCGCGACCCGCCGGCCAAGTGTCTCGCCGCGATAGCGATAGCCGATAGTGCGAGTGTGCGACTAGGGCGTACACGGCACCTCCTACGTTCACACGTACACCAGGCCAAACAGATCAATTCGGGCGGACAGGCGAGGGGCGTTGCGGGTGCCGAGGTGCGGCTGCGGCTGCGTTCGCGTGGGTGCCTGCTGCGTCGCTGGCCGATCTTGTCGTCTTTGCGCATGTTTTCCGCCGGTTCTCTTCTCCCTCCGTGGACGGAGACGGACCCCTATCGCCCGGTCATCTTTCTTTGGCTCTCCCTGCCTCCGATCCGTGGGAGCAAGAGCGAGGGACATACACCTGTTTGATTGAGCTTATCAGCCAAATCAGTCAGTCAACAGTATTTTTCTCTCATAACAAATTAGCGAACACCTCAGCCATGACTTATCAGCTAGAGAACGATGGCGAGTGACGGAGGACTACAGTATGTATTTATGGATGAACGGCATTAATTCACGCATGTCACGTCGAGGGAGACCTCGCTCTTGTTGCCATGTGCAAGAAGGAAAATGGAACGAGCGACGGGATTTCTCGCCCGGTCCATCACACTTAATCTTTCTGCGCCAGAGCCTACATCACCTTTGTTGGCGCATCCGTCTGTCTAGTCGACAGGACCAGCAGCTAGCGGGTACCAATATACTAATTAATCTTGATGATGATTCTTCTCGACCAGACTGTCTGTGGAGCTCAAATCTGACGGGTCACAACGGCCTCCCCTTGCACATTCCGGCGTACTGTATATAGCTGCTTCTAACCGAACCCATGTGAATGTGATCCGCCATGCCATGCCATGTGCTATGCTTGCGCCTTGTTTAGATCACCTCAAAGTTTCAAGTTTTTTCACTCTCTCTCCATCACATCAATTTTTAGCCGCTTGCATGGAGTACTAAATGTAGGTAAAAAAAATATCTAATTACACAGTTTAGTTCAAAATCACGAGATGAATCTTTTGAGCCTAGCTGGTCTACGATTGGACAATATTTGTCAAATAAGACGAAAATGGTACTATTCATCAGTTTGAAAAAATCTTCAATCTAAACCAGGGCTTGTTTCGGCACGGCTCGGTCCAGAGGAACAAGCAATCACAAACAGTTCCTCCGTACCGCAGTATTGCTGTTCAATTCATAGGTCGCTTGCACGGCGTTCGGGGCCGGCCACGCCGCCCATCCAGCGAGCTTTCGTCGTCGTCGCCCATGCCATCCATCCAAGGCACCACCATCAGATCGGACGTGCGAACGTGGTGTGGGGCGTGGAGCAGCTGTTGTGGCGTCTCTTCGCGACTGACCATTGATGAGCTCACCCGCTTGTTTAGGATTCAAGAGACCAGGACAAGGAGCGACGCGTTCTTGGCAGCGGCGCAGACGGGGCACGCGTCCACGGCGGCCTCGCACGCGCGGCACAGGCACAGGTGCCGGCACGGGAGCAGCAGCACGCACGCCTCGCCGCCGCCGCACGACTTGCACTTGCACGCCGCCTGCGCCGCCCTGTGGTCCGCTGCCGCCGGAGCCTCGAAGCAGCACGACCGCGCGTCCTCGGCCTCGCCCTCGCCCTCGCCCTCGCAGGCGGGCGACCGGAGGAGGAGCTGGTCGAGAGAGGCGCGGAGGCCGGCGGCGACGGCCTCGTGGCTCCTGGCGACGCCCATCCACGCCTGGCACTCCGCGCCCATCTGCCGGGCCTTCTCCTCCAGCTCCGCGTTGCGCCGCAGCGCGCGGTCCAGCTCGGACTCCGCCGCGCGCATGCGTCCCGTCGCTGCTCGCGCCACGGCGGACACCAACGCCAGGGCGTGCCTCCGCCACGCCGACTCCAGCGCCGCGCGCATCCTCTCGCTCTGCACAACACCGAACGAACCACAACCATCAGGCACGGTTCCGCGGAAATCAGCAAGTCGATTCCGATCAATCACCAGCACGTACCTCGATTCCTATCAGCGCGTCGATCTCCCTCCCACTTGTGGACGCCGCCGCGCCGGAACCCATCACGGTCCTGGCTGCCATTGGTAGTTGCACCAGCCCCTGCATCACCGACGTCGGGGGCAGAACCACGCGTTGATCCTCCAAGAGACCCCCGGCCTGCACCATGCGCGCCCGCTTCCTCGGCAAGAAACCGTAGCCGAAGTTAAGCTCGCTGCCTGGGAAGTCGCTGAGCAGCGGCGTGTCCCCGATCCCCGCCGCCGGCGACGTTGGCACGCACCCGGTGTGCTCGTCCAAGAACAGGGAGCCGCCCCTCGATAGGAAGTAGTCGTGGGAGTGGTGCCGCGCTTGCATGGCCATGGCGAACGCAATGGCCACGCACGCAAGAGGGAACGTAAGTACGCAAGGAAGGGATTGAACTTTGGAGAGCGGGCAAGTGAGAATGAATATGGGTACGGTGGTTGCAGGCGCGGCGGCTATATATACAGAGGCCAGAGCAGAGCCACGGTTAGGGTTAGGGAACCAATGAGCAATGGCGTTGGGAGTGTTAAAATTCCACCACCAAAACCGTATGCACACATAATTAGCAAAGTGGCGCATGCAATCGTGCATTTATCTTATGCGGTTCAAATTTTAGCACGATTTAACATATTTTCTTTACACTTAGTTCATTTACGAGTCATACTATCTAAGTAGGGGTTCCACCATCAACCATTTGCAAGCTATAACTTGCACTTATATGTTTGGCAGATACTATGACTTCGATAAATGGAAACATGAGTAAACGGGCATGTCTTTGTGTTGTCGTTGCGTTCGTCTTGTCATTTGTTAGGATACGCAATTTAATGTCGTGTACCACACTTAACACTATTGTGCTGTATAGCATCCTATATGTCAACACATTTTGACCTCACATTGAGACATCTGCTCCCTCTATTGGCTCTTTATTCTCACTAGAAAATCTGACAGTCTTTAGCATGTGTAAAACGGAGTTTCCATTTCTCCATGGTATTAGCATGTGAAGTCTATTGTTCATTAATTTGGTGGTATTGTGTGATGCATTGTCTAGTGAAAATGACAGGCTACTCGATGTGTTGAAATCTGACGCAATACTCATAAATATTCTTTGTAGTTTGTAGTTAATCCATATGTTTTTCCTTTCATATATTAAAATTTCTTTTTTGGGTCGTGCTTTCCTACATACATGTTTGTTTGATTATGCTTGGTTGGAACCTTATCCCCAGCTGATTTAACATGAAAAACAATATGCTCAACGTTTCCTGTATACATGCATATGTGGCCTACATGGTGACACACAGTATGACAAAAGTGAGTCGTACTTATAATTACCATGGCATCACTACCGGCTAAATGGCTATAACGACAAAATCCGGTGCTATAACTATTTGAACCTATCGCTATGGTTCATGACCATAATCTATCGCTACTAATCCCCGGCAAGCTTTGATATTAGTACTTAATTCTCACTTTAAAGTACATTGATGGGCCAAATGTTTCTTTATTTCTAGAACTATGTTCGGTTTGTTGCATTTTGAGTGTCTGATTTAGTATTTTGGTTTCACTACCGGTTCTTGTATGCATTGTTGAAGGAGGGTTTATGAAAGTGAAAAGCCCAATTCAGGGCTTGTTTAGATTGCAAAAAATTATAACCCGATGAATAGTATCACTTTCGTCTTATTTGGCAAATATTGTCCAATCGTGGACCAACTAGGCTCAAAAGATTCATCTCATGATTTCCAACTAAACTGTGTAATTAGTTATTTTTTTACCTACATTTAACGTTGCATGCATACGTCCAAAGATTGATGTGATGGAGAGAGAGTGAAAAAATTCTAACTTTTGGGGTGCATCTAAACAAGGCGTCAATCTCTAAGGGCACATACAATGCAAAGACTGATATAAAGACGCTTAGAGGGAGAGGGAAAATACTGTGTCAGCAAACAATGAAATAACTCTATAATAACTTCATCTACAATTTCAAGAGTTCGTTCTAAACGTCTTTTGCTACAATGGACAACGGCATCTAAGACACTCTTAAGATTTTTTTAATGGCTTATCTCCTTTCCCCTTCTCGTCGTTGTCGTCGTCATGCAGCTCGCAGGCTACTCCAAAGGGATCTGTAGAAATGGTTTGTCATGCAGCTCGCAGGCTACTCCAAAGGGATGAAATGAAATGGTTTTGAACTCCCAAACGTCAAGAAAGACAGATGGCAGGGGAGGCGCTGTGTTGCAGCTCCTCTGAGATTCTCACTGCCCTTGAATTCTGGTCGATCACCTTCAAATCCTTTGATCCCCGGTGTCTACGTGAAAGTCCACTCAACCACTCCAGTAACAATTTTTTTCACTCGTAGCAGCTGCTTGATTTCTTGTTGTTTCAGAACTACTTGCCTTTGCTTACCTTCTTGTTGCTTCAGAACTACCTGCCTTTGAATACTCCTAACTGTAGAGCTTTGGGGCATAGATCTATGCAATGCCATAGCTGTTTATAAAGGTCAGACCATCAGCGACATTATTAACATCAATGCAAACCGTGTCTTGAAGGGACTTATTTCGCTGCCACCAGCTCGAATGATTTGCTATTCATACGTTGCAATGTAATTGTTCCTCCTCTGCTTTGAACTAGGAGTAATCTATTGTTGTCGTTTTGCGTCGTACGCGGATCCCTTTTTCGAGCGCCCAGCTCTAGAGATCATGCAAGGGCCGGTCCAAGCGTCACTGCCCCATGAAGGCATGAAGCGGTGAATCGGACCTGCTTGCCCAAGCCAATAGGTGGGAACGACCTGATCCGTCAGAAAAGTGCCCGATGACCCATGCTGCATGAGTTCATGCCGGATGAATCTACTCCTTAAACCAAACAGGCTATAAGCGCCCCAAGTCGTCCGCGCTGGACTCCAACGTGGCAGAATAATGATTTAACGGCTAATAACAATCAACAAGCGCCCAGCAGTGTACAAGCACTGCTAGCTAGCGAACGACAAGATACGGTTAAGGATGTAAGATGCCCTGCAGCTTGCGGAGCCGGCTCATGAATGTTCGACGACCTGCATGCATGGGGCTCTTCCTGTAAACACGACGGATCAGGTTGATGATACGTACTCCTACTACAGCACAGTGTCCTCTCTCCCACGTTACATTACAGCTGAGCAGAGCATCACCAATTCAAGATCTGATGAGGGATCAGAAGGCATCTTTTGGATCAGAGTCGTGATCGAAATTCAGCACCAGAATTATCACACGCCAGAGCAGGCAGTGCGTACGTACGCACGTTGATTAGCGCGCGCGGTCCGTGCACGGCTAGTGCTGCCTACTGGCAAGGCCGGCCGGCGGCCAGCGGCACCGGTCGTCTGCGCGAGCACGTCCACGGGGAAAACGCCAACCGGACACAGGGTGGGTGCTCCCGCTGCGTTCAGTCGTCTTTGTCCTGGCGCAGTGGCGCGCGCCTCAGCCTGTGCACTGCAAAACAAAGCCCCCCGCCGCCGATCTGTGGCGAACGGGACTACGCCCACGCGCCTCTCGCGTGCTTGACCGCGGCCAGGAGGGCGGGTGGGCGGCTTTAGCTGGGCCTGCGCGCCTGCACCTGCGCTCGCAAATACTGTTTTATGCTATTTTACATTATGAAATGTCTGGTCCGAGCTGCCCAGTGGGATGGTCATGGGTGAGACTTTTTCGGTCCAAAATAACCAGGCTTTTTTTGGCCCGGCCCCGAACCAGGCCCAACCCGTAAAATGCTCAGGTCTAGTGAAAACCCTGTCTGGCTGTTGCTCCAGGCTGGTGACGACGGCGCAAATCGTCGTATCCCTCCTTGGAGGCGTCACTGTAAACTCTAGCTCCTTCTATTGCGAATGTCAATCCAAGCTGCTGCATTCACTGGACAGGTCTCGGGGCGAAAGCCCTTACGAGCTTGGTGCTCTATTTGTCGATGGTGGCATCCGCTGACGTCACTCCCCTTCTTGAAAGCATTGATGAGAGCACACCTATTTCCGCCTGCACCAGATGCGACCTTGTGCTTTCCCCGATTGCTCTCCCACCCCATCTTGTTATTGGGTGGCTACCCTCCTACCCTTGGCCTCTGTAATCACCCTTGCTACCAGGTGCTTGCCTTCAACAGCTTGCTCTGCCATCCTCTACATCTCTTGAGTCCTTCGCCTTGTCATATGTTGGGTTGCGGGGACCTTAATCTCCTCTCTGGATCTCCTCATTCTTCTCCTGACGGTTCTCCCACTTTGAGGCTTCCTTCTCCCAAATGGTGTTGGTGGGCATCGGTTGGAGCCCAGATGCGCTCATAGGCGATGCAACTCACAGCTGTCGTCTGTTGCCTCTGACTTAATGCCTCACAACCTCCTGGTTGTCGTTTGTCGGATCCCACTCAATACCTTTACAGCTGCATGTGGTTTAGAGTTCTTCGGAGTTCGCCATTGATGGTGGCACTTGTTTGAAAGTGGTGCTTGCATAAGTTGCTTGCTAAATGGTGTCTGCCGCCGGTTTCATCGCTCTAACGTCCTCCAGGATCCTTGATTGCATCATCTCAATCTATCCCGGGTTAGCGAGACCATGGTCCCCTTCTCTTGGATCTCCTCGTTCTCCTCTCGTCGGTCCTCCCTCCCTTAAGGCTTCCTCCCCTTAAGGGGCGTTGGCGGACGACGACTCGATCCCAGATGTGCTCCATAGATGATGTTCATCACGGCTGTCGTCTGTCAACCTCGACTCTGTGCCGTACAGTCGCTTGGAAACTAGAGTTCTTTGGAGAATTGTCATTTGGTGGTGCAATGTTTAGCATCAACTACATATCTTCACCATGAGAAGTTATGCTGAAGCCGTAGCTTGTTTCACATCATGTATCTTGTTTGTGCTTGTTTTCCTATGTTGTATTATTCTGTTGGTGTTTGTGTTGTGTTGTTCCTGTCTCGCCTATGCTATATATACCTCCGAAGTTTGTCCTATCTCGTAAACTTCCATTCCCGGCTTTGCCGGTATCTGTGGAATATATTTAGGTGGGCATTATCGGTGACTTAAAAAAAAAGCCTGTGCACTGCACGCACGTCTGCACGACTGTGCACCCTGCGCGTACGCTGGTCGCCGCTTGTCCTCGCCAACTTGAAGGCGCGCACCGGCCGTGGCCGGCCGGCAGCCGCGGCTCGCCCGCCCGTTGGTTCGGCAGCCCCAGTACGCCCGCGCGTGGGGCTGGTGTCGGGCTGGCCGGCCGGCTGGTGGACAGTGGAGCCCGCCGCTGGCCTCCGTCGGTCGTTGTGCACCACGCATGCTTGTACGTTACCCGCGTGCGTGGTCTGCCGCCACTGCGATCACGCAACTGTTGACAAGCCGGCTGCGCCCCCACGGGCATTAGCGAGCTGCGAATCGAATTGATTGAAGGAGTACGTACGTCGATGACAATTGACACCCGCTGCCGGATCAGTTCGTCGTTGCTGCTCTAGGAGTACGTACTCGACTACTCCTCAGTCGACGATCCATGCATATGCATGCCACGTGCTCGTACATTTGCAGGGCCCGGTCCGAGCGATCGCGATCTCGCCAGTAATGGACCTAGCACGAGATCCGTACTAGCTAGAACGTCAGTAGTACTGTAGCTCGGAGCTCGCGGCTGTAGCTAGGATCGGAGCTGAGGGTGAGGGCTTACGCAGCACAAAATGCATGCTGGTCAGCCCGGCCTCGAAGAGCACAGTGAGCTCTACATCGATCAGCACATCGTCTGTACTGTGGTTTTGTTTAGTTACGTTCTAAATTCTAAATTTTTATACTCTTTATCTATCACATCGAATTTTTAGACGCATGTATGGAGCACTAAATGTAGGTACAAGAAATAACTAATTGCACAGTTTGTCTGTAATTTACGAGACGAATCTTTTGAGCCTAATTAGTTCATGATTGAACACTAATTGCTAAATACAAACGAAAGTGCTGCAGTAGAAAAATTGAAAAAACTTACGATCTACAAGGCCTGAATTTGGGTCGCAGGCCATGCCGCAGTGCGCGTGCGTCCATGCTATGCACTGATGCACCGCTGCTTGATCGCCGGTGGGTTGCAGACTATTGTAAACACCAGCACCTGCAAACCCTGCAATAGCTTTACCGCTGCCATCGATGTCGAGCAGCCAGCCCTGCCCCATGCCCCCATCCATGCAGCTGCTGATCGATCGATCGGTGATGACTGATGAACCATCCTCTTGTTGGCTTCTGCATTGGCATGGCAGCAGATCGATCACAGCATGGGGAATTAGTGTTTAATCATAGACCAGGTCCAGGACTGCATGGGGAACAGTCAGAAAGGGCCCGGTCACAGATCATCGATGCACGTACCGCATATACAGTAGGGCGGCCTAGTAGCTACTGCAAGCCTCCTGTGCGTAGTAGCTCTCCTCAGGGCTAATGACGCATCAATGGATCTTGTCTATTATTGCAAGCAATGTTATGGACAACAGTGGCAGGAAGTAGTGGCCATTTCTGAAAACAAAAACCTGTGAGACTATCATTTCTCTCACTCTATATTTAGAGTGGTACTGTACTTACTCTATACTCTATAGTGGCGGGCCCCACTATCTAAACAAAGGAAAAAAATGCTATAACTCACAAACCAAAAATTCAAATTAAATTTTGATTTCACCATTAAATTCGTCTCAATAAATCCTTCAAAACTAGATCACACATGGATATATTTAGATAAAGTGACAAGTAGGTCCCACAGTGGATAGAGTGGATAGAGGATGATATAGAGGATGGATGAGTGCGGGAGAATTGAGTATAGAGGAGAGAATCTTGCTGACCGGGACGTATACAGGATGAATATAGAGGTCCATGAGTGTGGGTAGTCTTAGAGTACCCATTACAGCAGTTTTTACTCTATATTCATACTCTAAAACTTTAGAGTATCGTTTTAGAGTACCCACTACGATTAGTCTGATGAGCCCAGCTGCTGATAGCGGTTGCTACAGTCGTCTACAGAAGTGCAGATTGGTGCAGTACTGCACTGGAGTGCGGCTTCAAATAAGATGTAGCAGTAGTTTTCTTTTTTTCCTTTTTTTAAAAAAGAAAGAAACAGTATAATAGAATACTTGTGAGGGAGAGCTAGATACTCCAATTTCCATATAAGAAACAACGTAAAAGAAATCTTGGTTAAATATGAAATATTCCTTCCGGAGGAACATATGTCTATGCCTACAGTTAAGTCTCTGACATGATGCTAGTTCTTGTAGTTTCTAAATTTATTTAAGATTTAATAAAATTATTCTTTCAATGGTAGGTGATAGTATGTCACTCAACATCAATGCATTTATGGTGACTTCGTCTGCTTGTCAATCTTGAGATTTATTGTCCTAATTTGAGGCCACAGTGTGGATGCATGTATGTGAACCGGCGACGTATCCCTCTACAGCACTGCATTTATCGTGACTTTTTGTGAATTTTGAGATATGTCAATCCTGTTTTAGAGATGTTCATAGAGATAAGATAAGATTTATATATGTGTATTCATAGGTATAAATGTGGATGCATGTACATAAACATTCGCACTATGTTTTACAAAGAAAAATGAACTTTACTTCTGCCACACTCCTAGCTACATGTCCAATATTAATTTTATCTCTTCTGATCACCAAATTAATTTGGAAGAAAAAGAGCCAAAATAAACATTCAATATAATTTATAGCATCCAAGTGAGGCACTATTGTCTTGGCGCATTAAAAAAAATCGTTGAAGCACTTCCCATCCTCATGATACTCTTTTCCCATGCTACTTTTTTTACATTGGTTGGCACTATTAACGAGCTAGCTCACGAGCCAAACAAGCTAGCTCGCAAGCTAAACAAGCCGAGCCGAGCCGAACCGAGCCGAGCCAAGCCACAGTTTTAGATCTTTTACTTAAGGAGCCGAGCTGAGCCAAGTTGGCTGTTATCTAGCTCTAGTTGTTATGATGAGTGGGTCGATGTTTTAGAGGGAGGGAGAGGGGTGGGGGTGGGGGTGGGAGGTAACTACAGATCCACAAGAGATGATGTGCTATGGTCCAAGTTTTAAATTTACAAGAGGGCTAACAACTAAACAATATGTGACAGATTTAGACAATGGTTTTCTCGAGAAATGAAGCTCTTCAACAGAAACCGAAATAAGCTAACTTAATTTGACCTCGACATAAATTATACAGTCACAGATCGATAAGGATCGGAGTGATTGGAAAAAAAAGTGAAGAGACAGACAACAACTTTAAGATAAGGAATTGGTCGATGATAGCTATATGCATGTCGTGCATATGTATGCTGTGAGGTGCAAGGAGATCGAGGGAGAGTGGACAGCTACAAATTAATCAAAACAAATAAAAACTAACTGTTAATTTTTCTTCTATATATGTAAGTGTGATGTTGGGACTTTCGTATCTTTAGGCAACCGACGAATAAGCAAAGACAACAATAGCAACGGCAGTAGTTGATGAAAGCGAACGAGAGGGCAATGGAATCGGAGGACCGGCATTCATGCCTTTGATTTCTTCTCGGCAGGACAGCTTGCATTCGGGTTCAAAAGGGGAGAAAGAGACATGCATGGTCATTGCACCTGCACGGGATAAAATCATAAAACCCCGCGGTCCGAACTGCTGCTTGTTGCGTAATACTAGTACAGTAATGAGCGGAAGCAGGCGTGTGACCACCTGACCCCTCGCAATTTTTCTTCTATATATGTAGTGCTGCCGCTCGCATTCGCCTACGACCGCGACGCCAAGAAAGAGCCACTGCTGGGTGGTGGTGCCCTGATGGCATATGCGCCGTGCCGTGCGACGTGCGTGGTGGGGCGCCGAGAGCGGCCGAGGCGCGGCACACGCACACGGCGTCCTGTCTATTTGGCGTTTATTGCTGCGTCTGCGTGTGGCAGCCCGTGTGACGGGTCGGCCGGCCGGCAAATCTGCTGTCCCGTCTCCTGCTCCCCTGGCCGGGCAGTTTGAGCTGGTGGTGAAATCAAGGCGACAATAATTTTCCACGGATGACCTGGCTAGACGGACATGTGGACTTGGCAAATTAAACTTCTACGGTGTTCTTTGTTCCTCTCGTGCTGATCCGTTTGATGTTGCAGCAAATAAACCGTTGAATTGATGATCATGACTGTGACTGTGACTGTGACTGTGACCCAGCTGCGAATCAGGTCCAAGGGAAAACAGTACAGGAGTTTTGGTTAAAAAGAAGAAGAAATAGTAGAGCAAGCAGGACCACCAGCCATTAGTTGGCCGGCTTGGCTAACACGTCATGACATCCCCTCACTAAATAAGACAATTTTGTAATAGATGATGACTACACCCATTAAATTCCAAGCTAACTACTAGCTAGCAGCATGGGCTTCTGCTAATCAGATCAGCCTAGCTAGCAATCTTCTAATGCCGGTACTGTGACGTCCTTGTTACAATGAGAACAACTTAATTAACGGCTATATATCTTTTCTCATCGACGACCCAGCCTGCTCCGACCTCCTCCCGCCGTTCCCCGTCCACGGCGGCCGGGGCTCCGCGGCCTCCACCCTGCTCTGCTCTCCCTCTACCCTTGTTGCGTCGAGGACCAGACCGAGGTGGGGCCGCGCGAGCGCTTTAGCGGACGAACGGCAAACCGCTATACTTAGCGGATGGAAGAGCTCACGCTATTTTAGCGTGACCTTTACCGGATGCCGCTGCAGCGTTTTTGATACGCTATCACTGCTATAGTGAATCCTTTACCTGACCCGTGCGGATAGCCTAATGCCGGTACTGTGACGTCCTTGTCACAATGAGAACAACTTTATTAACGGCTATCTTTTCTCATCGTGTGATGTTTACGTGCCCGGCGCCCCCCCCCCCCCCCCCCCCCCCCACACACACACACACATTTTTCAGGCTGGTTGGCCGGCCATCTAGTGCTGGGACGATGGAAAGCTCATCCCGGCCAGTGTCGTTTGTCCGTGTACTGTCCGGTAACGACGGGTGGGGCGCTTTCAGGCCGATGGACGACGACGCCGTGTGTGTATATCCACTTGCCGCAGATCGAGACTCTCTTTATTTTGGCGTTCCCTGGATCCATCGTCGTCGTCTATTCCTATTCGTCTTGACATGAGGATTGTGACGTGCTATCCCAATCCACGACGCACTACACGGCTTTACGTCCAGCCACCAGCACACCTCAACGTCCTTTCTTCCAAGCTGTCACGCTTTCTCTTGCGCATTACTACTGTTCAAAGTTTACATCCACGACATCAGGCGTCGTCTTCAAGACAGAAAATATATTGTTCTTTACGGTAAGCATGTCCTGTCCCAGGATTCTATTCAGACTAGTGGAGCTGCTGTCCCTTATTTACATTACTAGAGACTTTCGTCTGTACTACAATTTTATGCCTTGCCTTGTTTAGTTCCCAACTTTTCCCCCAAATTTTACTATGCAAAAAGAAGATTCCCCGCCACATCGAAATATCGGTAAATGCATGGAGTACTAAATGTAGATGAAATTTAAAACTAATTACACAGTTTTGTTGTACTTTACGAGATGAACATTTTGAGCCTAATTAGTCAAAGTTTGGACAATTTTTACCAAATAAAAATAAAAAGTTGCTACAGTACGATGTGACGGCTACTGTTCCAAGTTGGTTCACCCAACTTGGGATCTAAACACCGGCCTTGTTTAGATCACAAAGTTTGGAGCCCAAACCTGCATAGTAAGTGTCCCGTCGCACTGTAGCAATTTTGTTTTTATTTGATAATAATTGTCCAAACATTGATTAATTAGGCTTAAAATGTTCATCTCGCAAAGTACAACAAAACTGTGCAATTAGTTTTTTATTTCATCTATATTTAGTACTCTATATATGTGCTGGCATTTTGATGTGACGGGAATAGGAATTCTGCATAGTGAATTTGGAGGCAAACTTTGGAATCTAAACTAGGCCGAAAGGGTGTGTTTAGTTCCCTGGAAATGGGTGAAAAATGTACTGCAGCACGTTTTGATTTTATTTGACAAATAGTGTTCAATCATTGACTAATTAGGTTCAAAATGTTCGTCTCGCAAAGTACAACCAAGACGTACAATTAGTTTTTAATTTTATCTACATTTACTACTCCATGCATGTATCGCAAGTTTGATGTGACGGGGAATCTTTTTTTTGCATAGTGTTTTTTTTTAACTAAACACAGCCGAGCCCATAGCTAACGTACGGCATATCCACTACAACCTTGGTATGCCACTTTTCTTTTGGAGTATGGTCTAAGGGCTTGTTCTGCTGATCATATTTCAGCTGGTTTCAGCTGGTTTCGGCTTGTTTCTCTCTCACATAATACTGTTCAATCAGCCGAAATCAGCTGAAATTCTACCAGCCGAACAGGTCCTAAAAATAACCTGCAAATAAGAATACATTCTTTTTTATTGAAGACTATATCATTTCTGCTCAACGACCAAACAATTGCACTCACTCCGACACATACTTGAGAACATACTCTCTCTGTCCCCTTTTTACTGTCGTCGTAGCTTTAAATGCAGTACAGTACAGATTCTGTGAACCATGAAGATAGTGCCGTCCAGATAAATGCACGGATTTATGAACCTGGACATTTTGATGCATGGCCAGAACGACTCTTACAAGGGGACGGAGGGAGTAGTTTGGTGTCTACTTGTTGAAGCCAAATTCCTAGGAAGTATGGCACCCTAGTCGGTGAACGTAAACCAAAAGCTACTTTCAACAATTCACCAAATAAATCTTGTGACATGACGGTCAATAAATAAATGTTGGACGGTATCTTTATTGTTACAAAAACAACACCTACCTTCCCTTTTACAATTTCTCTTTATAAGGTTGTCCTTTGTTAAAATAACTCCTTTTAATATGAACCAAACAAGAATCTTAATTTTGAGAGATAAATTTAACTTCCAAATATATTTATTTAGAGGTACAGCTATTTGGTTTACTAAGTGTCTGTACATTGACTGGACTGTGAAAGCACCTTCTTTGGTAAGGGACCATTTGACACAGTCATGTTGGTTATCTAATTGCACAGATGCAATTTTCGCAACCAAATCAGTCCACTGAAATAACTTGTCCCCCACTAATGATCTTCGAAAGCTAATGTTAAGTGGTGTATTACCAAGTGCATGAACAATTGAAATATGTTTTTCCTTGCAATATTGTATGAGGAAGGGTATCGTTCTTTAAGAGTTTGTTCCCTAACCACTTGTTCTCCTAAAACCTAATTTGTTCTCCACTGTGAAGATTAAAACATGAAAGTACCAGGAAACGATCTTTAACCTTCATAAGGTCTGACCAAAATTGTGAATCTCCTAGTTTCCGGTAGACTTCACCAATGGTTTTGTTTTTTAGGTACTTCTTCTTTAGAAGTTCTTGCCATACCCATACCCCCTCTTCATTTATAAGTTTATACAACCATTTACTGAGCAAACGTGTGTTTTCTAATTCAAGGTTTAAATTTCCCAATCCACCTTGTTCTTTAGGTAAACATAAGATGCCCCATTTCATTAATCTATACTATTTCTTATGGTTGTCCCCTTGCTAGAAAAACCTAGATTGATAGAAATCTAATTTTTGAGAATACGCTTTGGTACTTCAAAAAAGACATAATGTACATAGCAAGGCTACTCAACATAGAGTTGATCAAATAAAACCAATCAACCACCATGTGAAAGCAATTTACCTTTCCAACTGCTCATTTTTTTTGAAAGCGTTCTTCAACGGCTTTCCAGTCTTTGTTATTTAACTTTCTATGGTTCATTGGGATCCCTAAATATTTGAAAGCCATTTGACCCATACCACATCCAAAATCTATGAATATTGGTCCATAAAGGTTTTTGCCTCACCATAACAAAAGGCTCATTCTCTCGTGGAACTTTATTTTCAAACTAGATAAATGTCCAAAGGCACACAAGATGATGTTCACGTTTTTAGCTTGTTCTAAGTTATGCTCCATATAGAGAATGGTATCGTCAGCGTATTGTAAAATTGAGAGGCCATCGTCCATTAGATGTGGGATAAGTCCTTGAATCTGGACATCTTCCTTAGCTCTAGCAATGAATACGGCTAGCATATCTGCCACTAGATTGAAAAGGACTTGTGATGAAGGATCACCTTGCCTCAAACCGTTTTGTTTGAAAATAGTGTCTCACATCATTGCTAACTTTACTGCAACACTCCCACCAGAAATAAATTGTTGAATCCACTGACACCACAAAGGTGAGAATCCTTTCATACAGAGGGTTTGTTGAAGGAATGGCCATTTAACTTTATCATAAGCCTTCTTAAAATCAATTTTATGAAGCTCATGGATTGTTTCATGTAGAATTGTGACACCTTCTAGGATATATCTTCGAGGTAAGAAGGCTGTGTGAGAGGCTTATATCACTTTTTTGTGCCGCATCATTAATTCTATTGGTAGCAACCTTTGTAAAAAAATCTTAAAGCTTTTCTGATAGCCTCTTGGCATTTTGGAAGTAAGATGATAGTACCAAAGTACTAATTTGCGTGTACGCCACATGTACGTTAGCTAGTCCAAGGCAGTGTGGATTAGCTAGGAGCTGTGTTAATGTGGATTCAGTTGAAAGGTCCAAATAAGCAGCCTTGTATATCATGCGTTGACACGACGCAGTAAGGAAAAGCTAATAACGACTGATAACTACTGGCACTGCAAATAAAAACCATGATGTCCAACCTAAGATGCACGCCTACGACCCATCTGGCTATGGGATGTCCATGCCTTCATGTATCGTTTTGTTCACTAGTTGCCTATCCTGATCTCCCGGCCAACGGGCAGCCAGACACATCTGTCCGTGACAATTACCGATCAGATGTGGCTGTAGGTGTCAAACTTTTTTACATTTCACCGGAAAGAACGTCACTGCGGCCTTGTCTTTTGTCTTAATTACGATGAAAACAACTTTGGGAAAAGTAAAGTGTATGTTACTGTATGATTGATTTGTACCGATCACGTCAATGTGCATCTATAGTACTCCTACAGTGTAGCTGGCTGCAATAGTCCGACGACAAGCTAGCTACACCAGCCGACATGGGCCACTATGCACTGGTCTCGCAGAGTGACTGGAATGGATGCCATCCCGTTTTTCTGCGCGCCACGTATGGTGGTCCGGCGTGAATTCCAACGCACCAACTACTGCTTCCTCCGGTTTTGTTTACTTGGGCCCTGTTTAGTTCCCAAAAAATTTTGCAAAATTTTTCAGATTCTTCGTCACATCGAATCTTTGGACACATGCATGAAGCATTAAATATAGATAAAAAATAAAACTAATTACACAGTTTAGACGAAATAGACGAGACGAATCTTTTAAGCCTAATTAGACCATGATTGGACAATATTTACCAAATAACAACGAAAACGCTACAGTACCTATTTTGCAAAAAAAATTACATCTAAACCGGGCCTTGACCTTTTAATATAGTAAATTTGATCATCTGTTTTTTTCTTCTAAAAAATCTTAAATACTTCCATGTATATAACACTAATGAAATATGTTTAATAAATAATTATATATGTGAAAACTTATATCTAAAAAATTTTTTACAGAAAAAATATATGGTCAAAATTACTATCGTAAAAATTCGGTGACGAGTAAACGAAAATGGATGTCGTACCAGTAGTAATCCTACGGAGCCGGGTGACTGCAACTGCAAGGAAAAAGTAAATTTCTCACAATACCAGCTTTTGCGAACTTCACACAATACCAGCTTTTGCGCACGGACGCTGGGCCGGCTGGTCTAGCGCTCTCAGTGTAGCACCCTCGATCGCGGTGCGGGTTTGAACCCGCGTGTTGTTTTCGGGAATTTTTCTGGAGCGAGGTAAAAAAACTTTCTCGTTTGCTTCACGTCCAAAACATAGTTTGTACCCAGCTCATCTTATGGAGCTGTGGTGCTGTTGTTGCTATGTATAGGTGAGCATGAGGTTCGAGAGTTTTCTCAATCTACATGAAAAGATCTTCTTCTTAAATTAGAATACCCTGGGGCTGCCGAGGCACCGCAGATTGATTTTTTTTTTTACAATACCAGCTTTGGGTCCGATTTGCGTTGTCACCTGCTGCTGTGCTAGCCTTATGTTTTTTTTTTGAGCAAATGCTAGTCTCTATGTGGACCTAAAGGTTAAATCTTCATCACATTTTGGCATAGAGATGATCTTTCTAAACTTCTTTAGCCATTGATGTGTTAACCAAAGAGAGTCTAAACTGATCAATCTTGCCTACTACCTTTAGGGAGGAAAGTTAAAGGAGCGGCAACTTATGGCCACAAACCAAACACGTCCGAAAATTGTCAGTCTTTTCTTTCCGATGGCTGGTTGGAATGCAGGGTTGAACCGTCACAGCAAACTATATGGTCAATATCACAACGACTTGTGTGGTCCTAGAAGAAAAGAACAAATCATGAAATATATGTCAAATCCTAGTGGAAAAATTATGCATTGTAACATTTGTATTTCACCTGTCGGTGCTATTTCCTCATGGCCAAATAATCGCTATTCCATTGTTTCTATGTTCTAGAAAAATCACCAACACATGTCATTATCAATATAGTCTAACGTAATGCCCTATATATATTTATCTTAATTAGCACCCTGGCCATTATGAAAATAGCAGATAGGTAATCCTCAATTTATCAATTATATATCTAAATTATTCACCTAGCTATTATAAAAAGAACTAAAGTAAACTCCTATGTCTATATCTAAATTACTCACATCTATCATTATAAAAATATTTAAAATAACATCTAATCTTCATCTAAATTTTCCAATACACCATTAAAAATATATAAAACAAAATTTTCTTATAAATTATCCATCTCAGTAATTATTAAAAATAACCTAAAAGAACAACTAGATTGCATCTAAATTATCAACAAACACTCTAATTAAATTAATCAAAAGTAGCACTATAATTATTACTCACATCCATCCTTATTAAAAGAGTAAAGTTCATGGCCGGTCCTCCAACTTGTGAGGTGTGTCATCCCGACCCGGACTAAAAAAGTGTGTCCTTTCGGTCCTTAAACTTTGTTTGGGTCTCATATTGATCCAAACGGGTATATATTCGTGCTCGCATACTGAGATAAGACTGGATTGCTTGAAGTAGAAGATTAGTGAGGGTCATATACAAAATCGTCTAGACACAAAAAAAATTGCACTAATATTTATAAACTTCACGAGGGGTTGTTTTGAAAAAAAAATAAGGAAGCTGGCCTAGCTTTGCGAGAGGCAGAGGCATGTTCTGGCCTTCAGGGTTTGATCGGTGCTGCACTACTGGGTAGCGACAATGACGATGAGGATATTGTACATTGCCGCATCAACCACACGTGAGCGGTCTATAGAAAGGCCATTGCACCACGAGACTACTATGCACACATTTGGTGTGCAAGTGTACAAAGAAGTTGAGGCGAATACTGAATCAGCACATACATACAGAGGGGAGTGGAGATCCGAAGACGAAGCCCAATACGACTGTTGTTGAACCATCTAATTAGGTAATTATTGAAGTATATATACATATGGTGCAAGCTCTGTCAATTTGAAGATTCTCGGTTTTTAAATCATTGGGCTATTTTTTCTATTATGTACAATTTTTGTGATGGACTATGTAAAGTGTATGTGATTTCTTCGTTTCCATTTTCGAAACATCTGTTGTTGATTGACTGAAGACTTTGTTTGGAACATTATTGTGTCCATTTGTGAGCAATGTAATGAATCTTAATAAGATTTGTAAGCCCGTTGGTAAGGTTCATGAGCATTAGTTCTCCTGCACACCAACAGCCTTCGATTGCAACTTGCAGTTACTGATCATCACCCAGGGGAACTACCGCTATAGTCATGCTTAGGCTATCCACATTCATGGACCTCTATATTCATCCTCTATACGTCCTAGTCAACAAGATTTTCTCCTCTATACTTAATTCTTTCGCACCCATCCATCCTCTATATCATCCTATATCCACTCTATCCACTGTGGGACCCACTTGTCACTTTATCTAAATATATCCATGTGTGATCTAGTTTTGAAGGATTTATTGAGATGAATTTAATGGTGCAATCGAAATTTAATTTGGATTTTTGGTTTGTGAGTTATAGCATTTTTTCCTTTGTTTAGCTAGTGGGCCCCGCCACTGCACACTATAGAGTAAGCAGTGTACTACTCTAAATATAGAGTGAGAGAAAGGATAGAGTATCATTTTAGAGTAGCCAGTGCAGCAGTTTTTACTCTATATTCATACTCTAAATGAACAGTTACTTTAGTGTTGTCACCTCCATTCCCAAGTCAGCCATCCCATCCCATGGCTCTGATGAGCTCACCGGTGTCAACATCCAGCATCTGGCGCCAGCAGAGTACAACATTGGTGCTAGCCCAGGCGCCATGGTCGTCCACGATGATGCTAATGACAACATCCACCATACAACGCTGACAAAGTTGGGACCTGGCCCAAACCCTGGCGGCATGGTTGTCACCAGTGATGACGATGATGATGACATGCCCATTCATGCCTATGAGACTATCCGCACTCGTCGTACTCTAAATTCATCCTCTAAAAGGAATATTTTGTCCTGGTCATCGAGATTTCATCCTCTATATCAATTTCTCCCGCATTCATCCATACTCTATATCATCCTCTATCCACTATGGGGCCCACTTATCAGATTTTTTCCTTTTTCTCTTTTCTTTTCTTTTTCCCCTCTCCTCCTTTATCCATTCCACTGCACCGCCCTCCCTCCCCATTCTCTCTCTCTCTCAGGCGCGATGGAGGCGGAGGCCCGCGCGGCGGTGCCCCCTTCTCCTTCTCCCTCTCCCCTCCTAGCTCCCTCCACCGGCGACCGACCGCGCCGCCCCCTCCCTGCACTAGGCCCCCTCCACGCACGACCACCAGAGCTGCGGAGGTCCCGGCGGTGGCTCCATCTCGTGGATCCGGCGTGGAGGGCCTTGAGCTCGTGGATCCGGCGTGGAGGGCCTCGAGCTCGCGCATCTGGTGTAGAGGGCCTCGAGCTTGTGGATCTGACGGCGGAGGCAGCCTCGCGGATCTGGTGTGGAGGGCCTCGAGCTCGCGGATCCGGCGGCGGAGGCAGCCTCACGGTAGAGGCGCCTCGCCCGCGACCGGCGGCCACGCTCGTGCCAAGCGGGCTCGGCTTGCGGCAGAGGAGGCCGCGCCCGTGACCGGCACCCTCGCCCGCGGTGGAGGCGGACGCGTTCATGCCCGACGGTGCGCGTGACGACGCGTCCGCGACGACCTCGCTCGTATCCCCATGCTCGGCTCACGACCGAGCCGTCCTGCCCGCGACCGGCAGCCTCGCCCGCAGCGGAGGCGGCCACGCTCGCGACTGCGTGGATCGGCGGAGCTCGCGCCTAGCGACGGACCGGTAGGGCTCGTGGCCGCGCAGACTGGCAGCGTGTCCATCTCCGTCTCTGTCTCACTCTGGCTTCGGCTCCGGCGTGGGCGCGACCTCCTCCTTCGGCCGTCATCGAGTGCCGTCGCGAGGCCGCCCTTGCGCTCTGCGGTGGTCGGCGGCGGGCCCCACGCGACAAGTCCGCGCGTAGCGCACGAACGTGAAATCACCAGATTTAGCGGACGCAGCTCGCCTCTGCTACTTTACCATCTCATTTAGCATACCCGCTGCGGTGTTCGCGTACGCTATATGCTCCTAGAGGACGCGATACAGGTCCCCAGTGTAGCTCGTCTGATGCAGCGAATTACAAACAACCCATCCAATTTGTTTCGGGGGGTTTTCTCGACCATCACTTCACTTTGGGTCATCATCAAGTCGTTGTGCTCCGTGGGCCTTGCCGTCTCTAATGGCGCCGCTGTACTTGTGGACAACATAGCGGTGCCATAGATGCTGAGTCACTAGGGCTACAAGGCTAGCTATGGCCTCGGTAGGCAACATCAAGGTGACTGAGATTCATAGTTTTCTAGGTCTTGCTGGCTATTATCGGTGTTTTGTGTAGGATTCTCCAATATTGCAATGTTGATCATTAGACTTACAGAGAAGGGTGTTCCTTTTGTATGGAACAATGATTGCGAGATCAGTTCTAGACCTTGAAGGATAAGTTGCTGAATACTCCTATCTTGGCCTTGTCCGAGAATGGCAAACACTATAAACTGTATACAGATGCTTCCTGTATTGGTCTTGGCTGTGTGTTGATGCAAAATGGCAAAGTGATTGCTTATGGCTCTAAGCAACTAAAGAAGCATGAGAGAAATTACTCTACCCATGACCTAGAGCTAGCTACTGTGGTGTTTGCCCTGAAGTCATGGAGGTATTATCTTTATGGTGAGTCATTTGATATTTATACTGATCACAAGAGTCTTAAATATATTTTCACTCAGAGGGTGTTGAATTTGAGGCAGCATAGATGGCTTGGATTGATAAAGGATTGTGATATCACCATTTTGTACCATCCAGGGAACAGCGGGGGGAAATCATGGGATTGAGGGAAAAGCTAAAAGAGAAGATGATGACCAACCGATTCTAGAGGAAGAACAGATACGATGACGAATGACGGTCAAACCCTAACTCCCGCACTCTTCCCCTTTCTCTATTCTCTAGTCTTCTCTCATGAGTATGAGGCGGCGGCAGTCATCAAGGGATATATGTATTATAGGTTTTGAGAGAGGGGTGGGAAGGACGCAACAAAAACAAGAAAGACCGAGTCGGTTATTGTAGCATCAGTGCTAGAGTAACATGGGTTATTGTTCGCCATCCTTTTTCTCCCTTCAATCTTACAATGCCACAACTTCTTGATCTGAACTCTAAACAACGTGTATGAGTAGTCAAATGAAACATATTCGACGAGCTCTACACATCTGTGGTCTCTGATAGTCCATCCAAGCAATGAATAATATTTATTTTTTGTTACTCATGAAAACTCCTATTTAATTATTTACCACTTTGCGCTTCGCAACACATAATGAAAGTGCATCTAGCCCTTTAGTGGGTTTTGGATGATTGAATGACAACGTGATTAAAGGTCTAACCTATTTGCTAAGTGCTGGACAGGAAATTGGTTATCTCACATGTACTTGATTTAATTGTATAAAGCCAAAATGATATGTTGTTGTATAAACAATCTAGTTCAAACACAAGACAACGATGTAAATGTATTTCTTGCAAGGCTTACTTATTATGGGATTTCTATGATTTATTATAAAGCAAGCATGCTGAGAATTAATCAATGAGATATGAGGGATTGCATATGGAATGGTCTCATATTTGAAGCTTGCTATACAAATGAAAGGATGGATTTTGAGCTTGATGGATGATTCAACACAAGGTGTGACTTGATGGCTTCAGATGGTGAAAATAGCAACGAAAGGCTTCGAGGTACTAAGCAAGGGTGAAGGTGAAAGTCCCTAGTTTGGTTTTGGCTAATTGATAAAACCTAGGACTAACCTTTGTATCTAAGTGGATGATTTAGATAAAGGTGGTCATTGAATATGAGACATGACATTGACTCATGTGACCAAGATGATGAAGACCAAGATGATGCTTGGCTCGATGGACCGGTTGTGAAGGTGAAGGGCAAGTCAAGGCTTCGAAGCGAAGGACCATGCGATGGTGAAGCTTGAGCAAGACTTGGCGTCGACAGACCGCTGCAGCGGTGAAGAGCAAGTTAAGTCAAGGTCGATGGATCGAGACGGTCATGTGATGATATGAAGTGGATCATATCTTCTAGAAAAACAAAATGGGCTCAAGGCAAAGTTATAACCATAAGGCCATTTTGTTTCACACTCAAGACACCATAGAGGGTGTGAGTGGTTTAGAATCGATAGCCGAACTATTAAGAGGGGAAGTCTTATCGGTTATTCGATGCACGGGTGCCACTAGGTGAATTCATGAAGTGCATTGCATGTAGGGCCTAGTGAGCTAACTGAAAAAACCTTCAAAAATGATTATGAAAATGCTAACACACGTGCACAAGGTGGTGATCACTTGTTGGTGTTGGCACATTTACAAAGGCGACGAAGTTTGAGTGGTAGAGAGGGTTTGGGTTCCTCTCTCCCTCCCGCCGAGCTTGCGAGCACGGGATTCAGGCGTTCTTGAGGACTTGAAATGCCTATTTTCCACTACGCTAGAAGTCAGAAAAGAAACAGAGGCGAACGGAGGTCACAGAGGTTACCGGACGCTGCACCGGACGCGGTCACGGTTTGACCGGACGCGTCCGGTCAGTTCAACGCAGCAGTCAGGCGCGTGGGTGTTAGGGTTTCGCACCGGCATGTCCGGTCACTCGCGGGACTGGCGCGTCTGGTCAGGCACCCAGAAGTGTAGCGCGTGGCATAAAGCTGATCGGACGCGCGGTGCGTCCGGTCACACGTGATCGGACGCGTCCGGTCGTTGAGGGAGCTTACTAGACTCCAACCGGACGCTGGCACTGTCGTGTCCGGTCATTGTCTAGAGCGCGTCCGGTCGTTGCTTCGCGGGCGCATGGTACTATGTGATCGGCGTGTCCGGTCGGTTGATTTGACCGTTGGCGGATAGTGACCGTTGGAAGATCGGACAAGGTTGAGCGCGCCCGGTCAGTTTTGAACGGCGCGTCCGGTCATCCCAAAAAAACGTCCAGTGAAGGGGTACAACGGCTCTATTCGTCTGGGATGCTTATAAATACTTGTTGGCCGGTCCTTGGGGAGGTCTCTCGTGATTTATAACACTCTTGTGCATCCTTTGAGCTAGAGAATCTCCCTCTCACTCATCTCTCTTGCTTGATTGCAAATCAAAAGTGAGATTGAGTGATCCCAAAGTGCATTGCATAGCTTGAGGGCATCTAGTGGCACTTGTGGGTGGTATAGCCGGTGGATTTCTTGTTACTCTTGGAGAGTACCGCTCCTAGCCGGCTTAGAGATTGTTGGAGGCGTTGGCAAGAGAAGGAGATTGTTCTTGGCCACCTCCGGTTGATTGTAAGAGGTTCTTGTGTTTTCCTCGGCAGAGCGCCAAAAGCAACTCTAGTGGGTTGCGCGTGTAATTGAGTTACCTCACTTGAGAGTGGTGTCTTGTGGTGCCTTGCGGGGCGTGCCTTGAGGGTCAAGTGACTTGAGGGTCACACCGAGGAACCATCTAAGTGTTGGTCGACACAACCGGTGACGTAGCTTGTCGGTGCACAAGTGAACACCGGGTGAACAAAAATATTGTGTCTCTTGTCTCTCGGTGATTGGTCTTCATATTATGTTGTTGTCAATATTGATTCATTGTATATCATCTTGGTGATTGGCAACATCTTCACTCCATCGTCGATATAAGATTCACAATCCTCTCTCTCGCATTTACATTTACTAGTTATCTTGTGTAGCTCTAGTGTTAGCCTTTGCTAGTAGTTGTTGACTTGCTCTCTAGTGTAAGTTTAGTGACTTAGCCCTTATGTGAACTAGAGATCATAATCTACTAGACTTGTGATCAAGAGGCTTGCATCATAACCGTAGGCTAAGCAAAACTCGCTTTACGCCGTTTGTTACTCTAACAAGTTTGCTTAGTGTTTATTGTAAAATTTTTATAGGCCATTCACCCCCCCTCTATCCATCTAGGACCTTACAAGTGGTATCGAAGCCATGGTCACCATTTTAATCAAGGCTTAACATCCTTCGGTGTGAAAACATGGCTCAAATTATGTTCAATCATGTTGGGGGCAAGCCACCATTCTTTGATGGAGTTTCTTCCTTTGACTATTGGAAAAGAAAGATGACTATGTACCTTGGCTCAATTCATGAGAAGGTGTGGGAAGTCACCAAGAAGGACTATGCAATCCTTGATCCCAACAACCTCACTCTCAATGATAGAGACAACCGCACTTGCAACCGGATGGCTCTCAATACCATCTACAATGGCATTGACTCAAAAGTGTTTGAGGGCATCAAGGATTTAGAATTTGCTAGTGAAGTGTGGACAAGATTGAGTGAAACATATGAGGGCACTAAGGTTGTGAAGAGTGCCAAGCTATATGGGCTCAAGAGTGAGTTTGAGAACTTCAAGATGAAAGAAGAAGAAACAATCTTGAAGATGTTCTATAGATTGCAAGTCATTGTGAATGATCTCAAGAGCCTAGGGCACAAGACACAAGACCAAGATTTTTGCCACAAGTTCTTGTTGAGCTTACCAAGAAGATTTAAAATGTTGATCATGATGCTACAAAGAGATGGGCTTGAAACAATGAAGCCCAATGATTTGCTTGGAGAGGTATTGACATATGACAAGTATGATCAAGATGCTGATGAGAAGGAGAAGAAGGAGGAAGAAAAGAAGAACAAGACCGTGGCATTCAAGGCCATCTCCTCCAAGGGCAAAGCTACTATCATTGAAGAAGAAGACAATAATGAAGATGAAGATTTTGAAATTGATGATGAGGCATTTGCTCTTGTAGTCAAGAAAATGGGTCACATGTTCATTAAGAGAAGAGGCTTCAAAAAGAGAAATGACAATTTCAAGAGCAATGAGCAACAAAGGAAGTGCTTCAATTGTGATAGCACCGAACATCTTCAAGCCGAATGTCCCTATGACAAGAAGAAGAATAACAAGAGGGGCAAGTTTGAGAAGAAAAAGAGAGAAGCCAAGATGACTTTCAAGAAGGGCAAGAATGGAGCCTATGTGGTCACTTGGGAAAGTGATGAAGAAGAAGAAGAAGAAGAAGAAGAATTATCCAACAAGGCTTTTGCTTCCATTGCTATCAACAAGAAGCCATCACTATTTGGTTCATCCTCTTGATGCTTCATGGCCAAAGAAACTTAGGTATTATATGATGAGAGTGATGATGAAAGTCAAATGGAATATGTTCATGATAGTGATAATGATAATGATAATGATAATGAAAATGATGATGAACCAACTAAAGAACAACTATATGACTTGATCAATAAACTAGAGACATAGCTATTGCCAAGGACAAGAAGTGTAAGAAGCTTTCAATGAAAGTAGCAATACTTGAGAAAGTTTTTAGTGAGCTTAAGACCACTCATGAGAGTCTAGTGGAAGACCATGAGGATCTTGGTAAGGCTCATTCCAAGCTTGAAAAAGCTCACTCATTGCTACTTGAGCAACAAGCAAAGAAGGAGGTTGTTGTATCATGTGATATAGGTGTTACATATGATATAATTGATGAATCCTCTTATGAACCTATCATCACATCAAATGCTAACCCTTCTTGTAGCTCTTCATCCACCACCACCGACTCTACCTCCTCTACTAGTAATGGTTTCACTTGTGATGCCTCACTAATGGTTGAGAATGAGACTATCAAGAGAGAGGTGGATGAGCTCACTCACGCCCTAGGCAAGGCCTATGGTGGTGAGGCCCGCTTGCTTAAGTGCTTGGGTAGCCAAAGGTTCTCTCTTAATAAAGAGAGATTGGGCTACACCCCCAAGAAAGACAAGTTGGCCTTTGTAACTCCAAAGCCTAGCTTTGTGAAGGGCAATTGTCGGTTTTGCAATAGATACAAGCAAGTCGGGCACCTAGAGTATAATTGCAATAAAAAGAACCAAAACAAGAAACTTGTTAATGCTATACCTTTTGATTCTTGCTATGTGCTTACCAAGAGTGTGAAGGGTGTGAAAGCTAAGTTTATTGGTACACCCATTGTTGGCCCAAAGAAGAAGGCTATTTAGGTACCAAAGAGCTTAGTTACTAACCTATAAGGACCCAAGCAAAAATGGGTACCTAAGCTTCATTGATTTGCTTGTAGGTCAATTATAAAGCCAGAGGAAGGCATTGGATTATTGATAGTGGGTGCACTCAACACATGACCGGTATATCAAGAATGTTTGACTCAGTCAATGACAATGATAGTGGTGTTGATTCTATCACTTTTGGCAATAACAAGAATGGCAAGGTTATTGGCTTGGGCAAGATTGCAATATCAAATGACTTGAGTATCTCCAATATGTTGCTAGTTGAAATCTTGGATTTCAATCTTCTATCCGTGGCACAAATATGTGATCTTGGTTACAAATATATCTTTGGGGTTGATGATGTGGAAGTCATTAGTATGGATGGTTCAAATGTGGCATTCAAGGGCTTTAGATATGAGAATCTCTACCTAGTTGACTTCAATGCTAGAGAAACTTCTTTGACAACTTGCTTAATCTCCAAATCAAGCATGGGTTGGCTTTGGCATAGAAGGCTTGGTCATGTTGGCATAAAACAATTGAAGAAGCTTACAACTCATAATCTTGTCAATGGTTTGAAAGATGTTGAATTTGAGAAGAATAAGCTTTGTAGTGCATGTCAAGCCAGGAAGCAAGTTGGAAGCTCACATCCAAAGAAGAGTACAATGAGCACATGCAAAGTATTTAATTTGATGCATATGGATCTCTTTGGCCCAACAACATACTCAAGCATAGGTGGTAATAAGTATGGTTTTGTCATAGTGGATGACTTCACAAGATTCATATGGGTATTCTTTCTTAGTGACAAAAGTGAAGTGTTTGACATCTTCAAGACCTTTCTCACTAGAGTTCACAATGAGTTTTAGATTAGAATCAAGAAAGTGAGAAGTGACAATGGAAGTGAGTTCAAGAATACAAGAATTGAAGAACTTTGTGATCACTATGGCATTGGACATCAATTCTCGGCCAAGTACACTCCACAATCAAATGGCCTAGTTGAGAGAAAGAATAGAACATTACTTGATATGGCTAGATCAATACTTCATGAGTACAATGTGAGTCAATCATTTTGGGATGAAGCAATCAATACCGCTTGCTACTACATCAATAGACTATATTGTCATCCATTCCTAGAGAAGACCCCATATGAGCTACTTCATAGAAGAAAGCCCAATATTTCTTACTTTAGGGTGTTTGGTTACAAATGTTATATCTTGAAGAAGGGCACTAGATTGGGAAAGTTTGACAAGAGATGTGATGAGGGGTTCCTACTTGGTTATTCAACTACAAGCAAAGCTTATAGAGTTTGTAACAACTCAAGCGGCATTCTAGAAGAAGTTCATGATGTGTAATTTGATGAAACCAATGGGTCACAAGATGAAGAAGAGAATCTAGATGATGTTGGTGGAACTCTATTGGTGGAAGCAATGAAGAACATGGACATTGGGGACATTAGAGTAAAGCAAATAATTGATATTCAAGATGATGATAAAGATCAAGTGCTCAATTCTCCATTCAAGCTAGCTAGTGACTCTCAAGTGAAAGATCATGGTGCTAGTTCATCTCATCGAGATACATCAAGTGATCAACCAAGCTTGAGCAATCAAGTGCAAGTACTCCAACTACAACATGTTGCAAGAGATCACCCCATTGATAGTGTTATTGGTGATATTAGAAGTGGTGTGCAAACAAGATCAAGATTGACTATGTTTTGTGAGCATGCATCATTTGCGTCAACCATAGAACCAAAGAAAATAGAAGAAGCTTTGAGGGATGCCGATTGGATCATGGCTATGCAAGAAGAACTTAACAATTTCACAAGAAATGATGTTTGGGAATTGGTAGAAAGGCCAAATGACTACAATGTGATTGGAACCAAGTGGGTGTTTAAAAATATGCAAGATCAAGATGGCATTGTGGTGAGAAACAAAGCAAGACTAGTTGCTTAAGGTTACACTCAAGTAGAAGGTCTTGACTATGATGAGACATATGCTCCCATGGCAAGATTGGAGGCAATAAGGATTCTATTGGCTTATGCTTGTGCACACAATATTAAACTATATCAAATGGATGTCAAAAGTGCATTTCTGAATAGAATCATCAATGAGTTAGTCTTTATTGAGCAACCTCCCGGATTTAGAGATGACAAGAAACCCAACCATGTGTACAAGTTGAAGAGGGCTTTATATGGCTTAAAGCAAGCACCTAGAGCATGGTATGAGAGGCTAAGGGATTTCCTTCTCTCTAAGGGATTCAAGATGGGCAAGGATGATACAACTCTATTCACCAAGAAGATTGGGAATGATCTATTCATAGTGCAAATATATGTTGATGACATCATCTTTGGATCAACCGATCAAGCTTATTGTGAAGAATTTGGTGCTATGATGACCAAAGAGTTTGAAATGTCTATGATTGGTGAACTTAGCTACTTCCTTTGTCTCCAAGTCAAGCAATTGAAGAATGGGACATTTGTGAGTCAAGGGAAATACATAAGGGACATGTTGAAGAAGTTTGGAATGCAAGATGCAAAGCCAATTTTAACTCCAATGAGTACAAATGGCAATTTGGATAGTGATTTTGATGGCAAAATGGTGAATCAAAAGGAATATCGATCTTTGATTGGAAGTCTACTCTATGTCACCGCATCAAGGCTAGATGTCATGTTTAGTTTTGTATGTGTGCTAGATATCAAGCCTCACCTAGAGAGAGTCATCTCATGGCCGCAAAGAGAATATTGAGGTACTTGAAGCAAACAAGAAATGTTGGACTATGATATCCCAAGGGGTCAAAATTTGAATTGATTAGATATTCGGACTCCGACTATAGGGGTTGCAAGATCAATAGAAAGAGCACAAGTGGCACATGTCAATTACTTGGAAGATCACTTGTGTCATGGTCCTCAAAGAAAGAAAATAGTGTGGCAATCTCTACCGCCAAAGCCGAATATGTGAGTGCGGGGAGTTGTTGTGCACAATTGCTATGGATGAAATCAACTTTGAAGGATTATGGCCTCAACTTCAAGAATGTGCCATTGCTATGTGATAATGAAAGTGCAATCAAGATGACACAAAACCCGATTCAACATGGAAGAACAAAGCATATTGACATAAGGCATCATTTCATTAGAGATCATCAACAAAAGGGAGATATTGCCATTGAAAGTGTTGGCACCGATGATCAACTTGCCGATATTCTCACCAAGCCACTTGATGAAAAGAGGTTTTGCAAGCTAAGGAATGAGTTGAACATTCTTGATTTCTCAAACATGAGTTGAATGCACCCTACCCACTTATTGACATGCCTCTCCTTCGACATTGCAAGGTAAAGTTGTTTGACATGTCATTCATCCTATGCTAAGGACTCGCTAGTGCATGTAGACATAATAAGTGGTATGCATGAGCATTCACGATAAATCAAATAAATTTGATGGATATATGTTACCACTATTGCTTCTATGCGTGTTTTGATCTAGTGGTGGCATATGACATGTTTGTGAGCTTGTAAACCTAGTGTTGAATCTTGAAGACTTGCTATACGTGTTTAATTCAACATAGGCAAGATAACCCTTATCATGAGGTGTGAAGAAGCTTGTCTTTGGTTCAAATCGAATTAAATATCTTTTGCAAGTGTTCTAGGTTGAACCAAATTTGATAAATTCTAACCTACTCCATCAAACATTGTTTTTCTCTCCATAATTTGATCCCATTTTTGGGTAAGTTGTTGACAAAGGGGGAGAGAAAAAGATAATTCAACATGATAAAGGGGTAAATAAATTTTTTGATGCACACAAGTAGGGGGAGCAAGCTCATAAACAAAGTTATTGCATTTGTTTGTGCATTCTCATATGACTTACTCATTGCACATGTATTTAAATTCAATATACATGCTTGTGTGGTGCAATGCTAGTATAGAACTTGAATGATGAAATGATCTACTAGCATGCATAGGAATAGTTTACTTGTGGTATCTAGACATGCTTAAAGCTTTACAAGTGGTCCAAAAACCTTTACATATAATGTTGATCTCACGGGGTTCTTGAGTTGTGATGGATGTCTAGTTACTTCATGATGCTAAGGATGGTGTAAAAGGCAACTCCGATTGGTATCACGCTTCAAAGGTCCATTTCTTACACTTTAGCATCATTTTGGTAGAATTACTCTCTCAACACTTCTATCCATGCATATGTGCAAAGCTTTCAATCCAAACTCTATGCACATATGTAGGGAGAGCTAATGCTACCAAAATCGAGCTTGTGATAATTGTCCAAACTTTACTTATGAGCAAAATGATTGGACAAGTATGACAAGTTCAAAACTTTTATTATCAAAATAATCTTTGTGAGGGTTGTCATCAATTACCAAAAAGTGGGAGATTGAAAGTCCCTAGTTTGGTTTTGGCTAATTGATGAAACCTAGGACTAACCTTTGTATCTAAGTGGCTGATTTAGATAAAGGTGGTCATTGAATATGAGACATGACATTGACTCATGTGACCAAGATGATGAAGACCAAGATGATGCTTGGCTTGATGGACCGGTTGTGAAGGTGAAGGGCAAGTCGAGGCTTCAAAGCGAAGGACCATGCGATGGTGAAGCTTGAGCAAGACTTGGCGCCGACGGACCGATGCAGCAGTGAAGAGCAAGTTAAGTCAAGGTCGATGGATCGAGACGGTCATGTGATGATATGAAGTGGATCATATCTTCTGGAAAAGCAAAATGGCTCAAGGCAAAGGTATAACCATAGGGCCATTTTGTTTTGCACTCAAGATGCCATAGAGGGTGTGAGTGGTTTAGGATCGATAGCCGAACTATTAAGAGGGGAAGTCTTATCGGTTATTCGACGCACGGGTGCCACTAGGTGAATTCATGAAGTGCATTGTATGTAGGGCCTAGTGAGCTAACTGGAAAACCTTCAAAAATGATTATGAAAATGCTAACACACGTGCACAAGGTGGTGATCACTTGTTGGTGTTGGCACATTTACGAAGGCGACGGAGTTTGAGCGGTAGAGAGGGTTTGGGTTCCTCTCTCCCTCCCGCCGAGCTTGTGTGCACGGGATTCAGGCGTTCTTGAGGACTTGAAATGCCTATTTTCCACTACGCCGGAAGTCAGAAAAGAAACGGAGGCGAACGGAGGTCACAGAGGTGACCAGACGCTACACCGGACGCGGTCACGGTTTGACCGGACGCGTCCGGTCAGTTCAACGTAGCAGTCAGGCGCGCGGGTGTTAGGGTTTCGCACCGGCATGTCCGGTCACTCGCGGGACCGACACATCCGGTCGGGCACCCAGAATTGTAGCGCGTGGCGTAAAGCTGATCAGACGCGCGGCGCGTCCGGTCACACGCGATCGGACGCGTCCAGTCATTGAGGGAGCTTACTGGACTCCAACCGGACGCTGGCACTGTCGTGTCCGGTCGTTGTCTAGAGCGCGTCTGGTCGTTGCTTCGCGGGCGCACGGTACTGTGCGATCAGCGCGTCCGGTCGGTTGAGCGGCGCGTCCGGTCGTTGCATTTGACCGTTGGCGGACAGTGACCGTTGGAGGATCGGACGCGGTTGAGCGCGTCCGGTCAGTTTCGACCGGCGTGTCCGGTCATCCCAAAAAACGTCCAGTGAAGGGGGTACAACGGCTCTATTCGTCTGGGATGCTTATAAATACTTGTTGGCCAGCCCTTGGGGAGGTTGAAAGTCCCTAGTTTGGTTTTGGCTAATTGATGAAACCTAGGACTAACCTTTGTGTCTAAGTGGATGATTTAGATAAAGGTGGTCATTGAATATGAAACATGACATTGACTCATGTGACCAAGATGATGAAGACCAAGATGATGCTTGGCTCGATGGACCGGTTGTGAAGGTGAAGGGCAAGTCGAGGCTTCGAAGCGAAGGACCATGCGATGGTGAAGCTTGAGCAAGACTTGGCGCCGACGGACCGATGCAACGGCAAAGAGCAAGTGAAGTCAAGGTCGATGGATCGAGACGGTCATGTGATGATATGAAGTGGATCATATCTTTTGGAAAAACAAAATGGGCTCAAGGCAAAGGTATAACCATAGGGCCATTTTGTTTTGCACTCAAGACACCATAGAGGGTGTGAGTGGTTTAGGATCGATAGCCGAACTATTAAGAGGGGAAGTCTTATCGGTTATTCGATGCACGGGTGCCACTAGGTGAATTCATGAAGTGCATTGCATGTAGGGCCTAGTGAGCTAACTGGAAAACCTTCGAAAACGATTATGAAAATGCTAACACACGTGCACAAGTTGGTGATCACTTGTTGGTGTTGGCACATTTACGAAGGTGTTGAAAGTTCAGGCGTTTTTTGGGAACTTGAAATGCCTATTTTCCACTACGCCAGAAGTCGGAAAAGAAATGGAGGCGAACGGAGGTCACAGAGGTGACCGGACGCTGCACCGGACGCGGTCATGGTATGACCGGACGCGTCCGGTTAGTACAGCACAGGCGCGGGTGCTAGGGTTTGCAACCGGCGCGTCCGGTCACTCGCGGGACCGGCGCGTCCGGTCAGGTGCCCAGAAGGAATTGTGGTTCGCAAGGACGATCAGACGCGGGGCACGTCCGGTCACACGCGATCGGACGCATCCGATCATTGAGGGAGCTTACTAGACTCTAACCGGACGCGGGCACTGTCGTGTGCGGTCGTTGCGAGGGGCGCGTCCGGTCGTTGCTTCGTGGGCGCGTGGGTCAGTGCGATCGGCGCGTCCGATCGTTCGAAGCGGCGCGTTCGGTCGTTTGACAGGCGCGTCCGGTCGTTGCCCTGGGCGCGTCTGGTCATTGGTTTGACCGTTGGGGTCAGTGACCGTTGGAGGATCGGACGCGGTTGAGCGCGTCCGGTCAGTTATGACCGGCGCGTCCGGTCATCCCAAAAAAGACCCAGTGAAGGGGTATAATGGCTCTATTCAGATGGGATGCTTATAAATACTTGTTGGCCGGCCCTTGGGGAGGTCTCTCGTGATTTCTAACATTCTTGTGCATCCTTTGAGCTAGAGCTACTCCTCCCACTCATCTCTCTTGCTTGATTGTAAATCAAAAGTGAGATTGAGTGATCCCAAAGTGCATTGCATAGCTTGAGGGCATCTAGTGGCACTTGTAGGTGGTTTAGCCGGTGGATTTCTTGTTACTCTTGGAGAGTACCGCTCCTAGCCGGCTTGGAGATTGTTCTTGGCCACCTCCGGTTGATTGTAAGAGGTTCTTGTGCTTTCCTCGGCGGGACGCCAAAAGCAACTCTATTACATTGCGCGTGTCATTGAGTTACCTCACTTGAGAGTGGTGTCTTGCGGTGCCTTGTGGGGCGTGCCTTGAGGGGCAAGTGACTTGAGGGTCACACCGAGGAACCATCTAAGTGTTGGTCGACACAACCGGTGACGTAGCTTGTCGGTGCACAAGTGAACACCGGGTGAACAAAAATATTGTGTCTCTTATCTCCCGGTGATTAGTCTTCATATTGTGTTGTTGTCAATATTGATTGGTTGTATATCATCTTGGTGATTGGCAACATCTTCACTCCACCGTCGGTATAAGATTCACAATCCTATCTCTTGCTTTTACATTTACTAGATTATCTTGTGTAGCTCTAGTGGTAGCCTTTGCTAGTAGTTGTTAGCTTGCTCACTAGTGTAAAATTAGTGACATAGCCCTTGTGTGAACTAGAGATCATAATCTTCTAGACTTGTGGATAGGAGGCTTGCATCACAACTGTAGGCTAAGCAAAACTCGCTTTACGCCGTTTGTTATTCTAATAAGTTTGCTTAGTGGTTCTTGGAGAATTTTTATAGGCTATTCACCCCCCCTTTAGCCATCTAGGACCTTACAGAGGTCTCTCATGATTTCTAACACTCTTGTGCATCCTTTGAGCTAGAGCTTCTCCCTCCCACTCATCTCTCTTGCTTGATTGCAAATCAAAAGTGAGATTGAGTGATCCCAACGTGCATTGCATAGCTTGAGGGCATCTAGTGGCACTTGTGGGTGGTATAGCCGGTGGATTTCTTGTTACTCTTGGAGAGTACCGCTCCTAGCCGGCTTGGAGATTGTTGGAGGCGTTGGCAAGAGAAGGAGATTGTTCTTGGCCACCTCCGGTTGATTGTAAGAGGTTCTTGTGCTTTCCTCGACGGAGCGCCAAAAGCAACTCTAGTGGGTTGCGCGTGTCATTGAGTTACCTCACTTGAGAGTGGTGTCTTGCGGTGCCTTGCGGGGCGTGCCTTGAGGGGCAAGTGACTTGAGGGTCACACCGAGGAACCATCTAAGTGTTGGTCGACACAACCGGTGACGTAGCTTGTCGGTGCACAAGTGAACACCGGGTGAACAAAAATATTGTGTCTCTTGTCTCTCGGTGATTGGTCTTCATATTGTGTTGTTGTCAATATTGATTGATTGTATATCATCTTGGTGATTGGCAACATCTTCACTCCACCGTCGGTATAAGATTCACAATCCTCTCTCTCGTATTTATATTTACTAGTTATCTTGTGTAGGTCTAGTGTTAGCCTTTGCTAGTAATTGTTAGCTTGCTCTCTAGTGTAAGTTTAGTGACTTAGCCCTTGTGTGAACTAGAGATCATAATCTACTAGACTTTTGGTCAAGAGGCTTGCATCACAACCGTAGGCTAAGCAAAACTCGTTTTACGCCGTTTGTTACTCTAACAAGTTTGCTTAGTGTTTATTGTAGATTTTTTATAGGCTATTCACCCCCCCTCTAGCCATCTAGGACCTTATAGAAGGGCAAGCGATGGCTTGGTGACTGAAGAACCTAGCTAAGGTGAAGAAGAAAGTACTTGCATTTAGTTGAGGTACTAATCAAACTATGATGGTCACATTGAAGTGGAGGATCAAATATATATTGGATAAACTGTTGGAAGTGACTTGATGCATTTGGCGTTAATTATCATTTATTGAATGGAATCAAGTCACATGCTCTAGATGGCTATGCTCAAGAGGAAAATCAAAAGTTGACATGTTAACACCCTCACTTGATGAAGATTGAAAGCTATGGCATTTGGTTTGAAGGAAATCAACTCAAGCGATTCAATCTCCGTTTTCATTTGATCTTGAGTTAATAGGTAAAAGCTATGGCATTTGGTTTGAAGGAAAACAACTCAAGTGATTCAATCTCTGTTTTCATTTGATCTTGAGTTAATAGGTATGCCGTACTATTAAGATGGATGCATCATGTTGATAGATGATTATTCATAAGTGCTCAAGCTAAACCATGCGAGGTTTGAGTGAGAGAGAGTCACTAGTGCTAACTCCCCCTGCTGAGGCTAATTATACCGGACGCGTCCGGTATGCATATGGTCACAACAACTTCTTCGTGCTCTCAAGTTTGGTTCGTCAAAATTTATGACAAGAGTCGGGAGTTTTAGGAGTCGGAAGTCCAGGCAAGCGTCGAGAGTTCTGACGCCTCGTGCGTCTTCTAACTTTCTAACCGTTGGCGCGGTGCAGGCAATACCAAACATGTTCGGTATGCTCCAACGGCTAGTTTTTCAAAGGGGCTATAAATACCCCTAAGCCACCACCTTTGGAGGCTGCTGATTCTTCTAATTGCCCTACACATTGTTGAGCCTTGAGAACACTCTCCAACCATCTCTTAGTGAGTGTGTGACCCATTTTGCAAAATCCAATTTGTGGATTGAGAGAAATTCAAAATTGAGATTAAGCCACCCTTGAGCACTTATGCATTCTTGTCGATCTCGTGATTCGCATTTGTTACTCTTGGACTCTTCGGTCCTAGATGGATATGCGTCACCGAAGAGCACTCGAGAGATTGTGGTGTGCCTCGGAAAGTTTATAACTAGTGGAAGGAGGAAAAGGAGTTGGAAAAGACTCCGGCTAGAGTCAACCTTAGTGGGTCCTCTAGAGCTGACCTTTGCTGGGTCGCTCGCAGCCCCCTCAACGGAGAGTAGGACTCGGTGGAGTTCAAACTTCGGTAAAACAAATACCGTGTCTCAATCTCTTCTCATCTGGTATTTGTGATCTATTTATGTTGCTTGAGCTTGTGGACAGGTTACTTGTGTGAAAGGAGAAATCAAAAGGAGCAAGCTGGGAGCTAGACTACAGAGCCCGTGTATACCGGACATGTCCCGTATTGATACCGGAAAGGTCCGGTACTGGTCCCAGTGCTGAATTAACTTGCTATTTGTTCTAATCCTTTGTGTTGTAGGGTTTTGGCTCCTAGCTTTATTTAGTCTCTTTCATATACTCTATGGCTAACTTCTGAGGGGTTGTATTACTCTGTTTTGGGTTTCCATTTGGAAGCTCAAGTTCTAATCGTTTCCGCGCTTTAAGGTGTTAATTTTCTAGAAATGCCTATTCACCCCCCTTCTAGGCGACATCCTTGGTCCTTTCACATAAAACGTAATTTGGGTATTACACTAACATAGACTGGTAGGCCATGATGATAAAGAAAATATCATGCGTCATTTCATTTTGATTTGCTATATTTGTGCTTGCCTCAATCCACTTTGGGTTGTGCTTGTTTGTATGCATGAAAATTTCATAGCATAGCTCATGGAAGATCACTGTGTTGATAGTATATTTTGGCCAACCGGCTGGCAGGAAGGCATAATTAATAACTGATCTGTCTTATTAGCAGTTGGTTGATGATTAGCTATATGTTTTGGCTAACTTATACATCGATCAGTTTAAACCATTAGTTGTGATTCTGCTACTATATGGCATAATTAATTAGTGTTCAAGGGAGTCGGTTTGAGAGGCAAAAATATCATTGGGGTTGCCAAGTCAACGTGATCAATATTAGCTCTAGAGGATTAATTCGGCATAGCAGAGTTTAGTTCGTGTTAGGGCAGCCGCAACGGGCCGTTAGGGGCTGCCGATAGGTGTAAATGTAGGAAAGAGAAAGCAGGCGAGAGCTGTAACAGTCAGAGAGAGCCGATAGCACATCTTTCAACATTGAGCGGGGCCCATTGGCACGCTCGCTCTCTCTCTCTGCACCCACGTATACCTTCTCGTGTGGGACCAATATTGGGCAGAGTGTAAAGTAAGACTAAATGGGTATTCTTTTGCACTGTCTATAGATGATTTGATGTGGCTGTTATAGAAAGCAGACTATTGTGGGTGCCCTTACAAGAGCTTTAGGACATGTAGAGCAGGTTTGGGGCCTGCTTAGTTCCCAAAATTATGCAAAAATTTTCAAGATTCCTCGTCACATCGAATTTTTGGACGCATGTATGAAGCATTAAATATAGATAAAAAATAAAACTAATTACACAGTTTAGATGAAATTCACGAGACGAATCTTTTAAGCCTAATTAGACTATGATTGGACACTAATTATCAAATAATAACAAAAGTGCTATAGTACCATTTCCTAAACAATTTCGCGAGGTTACGGAGTCAAGGAGCTTTGGGAGACGTGAAGAGCAGGTTTGGTGGTGTGTAATGAAGAATGCATCAGCATCAGGTCCAGGCGCAGCAAGTTAGTCGCCCGATCAAATGTGCCCAGCTTTGCATGATCGAAGTGCTTGATTAAGGCCTTGTTTAGTTTCTCTCTAAAATTTTTCAGCCCATCACATCGGATATTTGGACATATGTATAAAGTATTAAATGTAGACAAAAAATAACTAATTGCACAGATTGTGACAACTTTGTGAGACGAATTTTTTAAGCCTAATTAATTCATGATTTGACAATGTTGTGCTACAGTAAACATACACTAATGATGGATTAATTAGCCTTAATAAATTCGTTTCGTGGTTTCCAGGCGAGTTCTGTAATTAGTTTTTTTTATTAGTATCCGAACACCCCTTCTAACATCCCATGAAACATCCGATGTGACGCCGCAAAATTTTTCACCGCTGAATTTAAACACCCCCTAGGATTACGCATGGAAGGTGGTGCTAGAGAACAAAATGACTGGTACGTGATCTCAGGAATCTGGTTTGATTAGCTTCATGGTCAGAATATTTTAATGTTCGCATCGTAGCCAAAGAACAATTAAATGAGTATTATTTGTGCATGAGCATAGTAGATTTAATAGGTGGGGTGTTTAGTTGGTAGGTGAAAAGTTTTTAGGTGTCACACCGGAAATTTTATAGGATGTTGGAAGGGGTTTTCGGATACTAATAAAAAAAACTAATTACATAACTCGTCTGAAAACCACGAGATAAATTTATTAAACCTAATTAAGCCGTCATTAGCACATGTGTGTTACTGTAGTACTTAAGGCTAATTATGAACTAATTAGACTTAAAAGATTCGTCTCGTGATTTTCAACCAAATTGTGCAATTAGTTTTTTCGTCTACATTTAATACTTCATGCATGTGTCCAAACATTCGATATGATGGGGTAAAAATTTTTTGGGTGGGAACTAAACACCCCCCTTATCGTATCACGTATGGCAACCAAATTCAGAAGGTCAAGCTAGCCTTATTCGTTCTATAAGCTTTGGAGTCTTGTTCTTGTATGTAAAGTCCCGCGTGCCTTATAAGTATGAGGTCATGGCCCATTGCAAGTCCTCTAGCCAATCAACATAATATATCTGCTATTTTTCTTTCGTTATATATGTTTCTATCTTCTACCTTAGGATAGTAGTACATGCTGAATTCTAACCTCCATCAGGGATTGGCAACATTAGCCGTTTTGTGCAGAAAAACGATCGGCTCTTCTCCATGAAAGCGAGGAATCCCTCTGCTAGTTTATCCTAGAAACTAGTCGATCGTCGTTGCGTGATCAACTTTGCACGGCAATACACTGTAGCAAGGGAATTAAAGTTTGAGCTGCAAAGGGCTAGTTTCAGTTTTGGGTTTACACAGCCCATGCATACCAGACAGTCCAGTGTGTATACCGGACTCGTCCAGTTTGACTCCCCACAAACTAAATTCTCTATATATTGTGTTTAATCATTTGTTTTGAAAATAATTTTCTTTATTATTGTTCTCACTGCTTCCTCCATTGCAATTATAGATCATTGCTAAAGAATTGGATGTAGTGGTCCTCTATTAAGTAGGTCGATTCCCCCACTTGAACGTATGGTCAGAATGGAAAGGAAAAGTAATAAATTCATGCTTTCAGTGACTTGAAAGTCTCATTGGTGCTTGGTACCTGCTATAACAAATGGATTCTTGACAAATACTGAATGTAAGTTTTAACAAAAACATACAAAAAATAGAGAAGTGCTTTTAAGGAAAAGTTGTAAGGATGCGAAAGTAATTAAAACCTAAAGCTTATTTCTTCTAGAGGAAAATCAGTAATGTGTTTAAATCCCTTTATTTTAGTTCTTGTATTCAATGAAATGAATCACTTTGTGACCAGCTTTTAGTATTACATTATGCATTTATGCTTGAGGTCCTCGAGGTTTCACTTTCACAACTTGTTTTCTGATGAAATGGATGGAGCAAAGTATTTACGTGATGTAACACCCTAAAAATTTGAAAAGAAGAAAAATAGGAAAAATATGATTTTTATATTTATTTTTGTGAAGCATGCAAATTTAGGATAATAATAATTTTTATAAATTTAAAATTTAATATAAGAGTAGAAACATGTTTGTGCACTCATGCTGTTGTATTTAAATTTTTGAGGTGAGTGGTTTAATCAAATTCAATTTGGATTTGAAAATTCTTTGAAATTTGGCTTTGAAAAATTAGAAAAAGAAAAAGAAAAGGAAAATCATTTTCTTTCGGTTTTCAGCCCAGAGCTCGTCTCGGCCTGTTAGCGCGCGGCCCGCTTCCTCCTCCCGCGTCCGCTCCCGCGTGGGCCGAGCCCAGGCGCGGCCTGCCGGCCCAACTCGCGCGCGCTGCTTCACTGAGTCACTGACGAACCGGGCCCGCCTGTCAGCGTCTCCTTCCACCTTCCTTTCTTCTTCCTCCGGCCGAACGCCGCCTTCCCTCTCTTCCCCGATCCGTATCGATCTCCAATCTTTCCTTTCCTTTGCTTCCTTGCGCCACCGGGCTATAAAAACGGAACCCCGTGCCTCCCCGCTCCTCATTGAGCCCCTAAAACCCTAGCCTCGACGTCCCGGGAGAGCCACTGTCGAAGCTCCGCCTCCACCGCCGCCTTGCCGAGCTAGCCGCCGCCCTCCGGTTCCTCTCCAGCTTCGTTCTCGCGCGAGGTAAGGTCGTCGTGATGTGCTCGTTCTTCCGGTGCTTTTGGTTTGGCAAACGGTGCTCGGGAGGGTCGTCTTCGCAAGCTCCGGCGAGCTCGGGCTTCATCCGGCCATGGCGCCGCCGTCCTGAGCCTCTTCCCCGGCGGCTTGCTGCCCTTAACTCGCCACAGCCGTTAGATCCACGCTGGATGGACGAGATCGCGTACCTCTTCGGCTTTAAGTAACCGGTCCACCATGGACCCGTAGACACTGCCTACGGCGCCAGCGCACCGCGTCCACCGCACGCGTGGCACACCGCGCCAACAGCGTGCTGCCACGTGGCTGCCTGGTCAGCAGCCGAGTCAACCCAGCAGTCAGTCGTGCCTATTTTACAAAATAGCCCCTCGGTTTCCAATGAATCAACCCGCGATCCAAATTAGTTCAAACTAATTTCTTTTAGGTCCTATTTTCTTCTGATTTAAACCCTATATTTTCCTGAATTAGTGTGCCCAGTCCAAAGTACATTTAAATTCAGATTTTAAACTGTTTTAATTCAAATTTGAGTTCAAATATTCACAGAAATGCCACTGAACCTTATTTCATGCGTAACTTTTGCGTTTTAAGTCCGATTTGATCCATTCAAATTGCGTTAGGATCGTATTTACGTTATCTACATGTTTATACAACTATTAGGCATGTTTTCAACACTTGAAATTTATGAGTAGATTTAACCTATTAATTAACCAAAGTAAAACTTGTTTAAATCATAACTTATTCATTTCAACTCCGATATAGTCCGTTCTAGTTGCGTTTGTTTCATAACGTCGAGATCTACGTATTAGTAATAATGTTTACTACATTACTATTTCATAAAAATCATAGTTTAAATCATATCTTGATTAATGATTATGTAACTGAGTTTTATACATAAAATATAAGTTGTATTACTTTTGTTTTATAATTTAAATCTAAAATTGACTTAAATCAATCTATATTATTTATACATATCTTTTATAAATGAATTCATATAGTTAACATAAATGAAGCCTATAGTTTATTTTTCCACGTATTAAGCAAATCTCTCGGTAGCTGTAACTTTTTAACCATAGCTTCGATTAGCGTGCTTCTCGCGACTGTATGTTCGTAGTGATACGTAGAATCGTATATCAATCTCTTTTACTTATTTTCTATGATTGGTGTACTGTTCTGATATAGATGCAACTGTATGCTATGCATGTATGTGTATCGATGTGTGTGTGATGATTTATTGATCAAGTCCAGTCGGTGAGATATACGTGGTGATCCAAGAAGAAGAAGGACATCAAAGATTAAAGCTTACCGAAGGATCGGTGTTTAAGGCAAGTATAGCATGGGATTATCCTTGTTTCCTATTCACCTTTAATATACTTAATTCATGTGCACGTGTCTACCTTGTTACCGTTAAGGATATCCTAGCTTTTATATCTTGTACCTTGACACCCATGGGACATTGCATTGGGTAGTGATGCTAGTGCTCTTTTTGAATAATCATGATCTGTAACTTGACTAATGATATATGCAATAAACGTTTAAATGATGCTTTAAAGCAATATGGCTCAAGAGGGCTAGAGCATATTTGGTTGTTTTTATGGTGCTCTAGTTTCTCTCCATAAGGACTTATCTGTAAGCGAAAATCCGGGACTTACAGTACAACTGTGGGGGCTATATGGCTCTGGCTTTAGTCAAGTATGAGGACCTTTTCTAGCTTGTTAGAGGTATTCCTTCATGGCGTAAGAACGGCTTGACGAATCGGGTATAGTGCGGCCTCTATCCTCATGTGTATAGGCTGCGTGTTATTGTGCCATCAGGAAGGGGGGGCTCTACATCTGTTTGCCGAGTGAATCTAATGGCCCTAACTTGTTAGACGAACCTTTGAAAGGCTTCATAGTGAACCCTGCCGACCTTCCTTGGAAGTGGGTCAAGAGATTAGCTACCTCGGGCGAAAGGGTAAATCACGACTCACAGTGAAAGTGTACAACCTCTGCAGAGTGTAAAACTGTTATAACAGCCGTGCTCACGGTCACGAGTGGCCTTGGACCCTTACAGAATAAATGATGAACACTGATGATAATGATAATACTGATGATATTGATGCTCACTAATGATTATTGTTTCTTGCTATACATTATTCTTGTTTACATGATCATGAGGTTATTTGGGATTTTGATAAACTTGTTGCTACTCAATTGCTAAAAGATGACTTAATAAAAGCTATCGCGGTAAACCTGTGTCAAACTTTTTGAGCTTCATGAACCCCATGTTATATTTGTTGAGTTCGACATGGACTCACTCTTGCTATTTCCCACATCTCAGGAAGGATACCAGACTGTTAGATTCTGGAATTGTTAGGTTTGTGATCAACCAGTTAGTTTGATCCTGGAGTGAAGGTTGCACCCGGTGTTCGGAGTTGTCTTTCCGCTGTGTTATTCTCTAAGGTATACTTTATACTATTGAGTTATGTATATTAAGCATTTGTCTTTTGATATTACATTTATCTGTGGCTATATGTGAGATTTGTCGTCTTTATTTCACATATAGTGTATGTCTGGTTTTGTCCTTAAAACCGGGTGTGACAGATTGGTATCAAAGCAATGCTGACTGTAGGACGCAAGCCTACTTAGAACTGGACGTTTAGCATGTTCTCATTGTTGCCTATTTCTTGCTTCTCTTTAACTTTGTTATTTTCTCAAAGTTATGCTTAATTCTATCCCCGTTCTGTTATAAAAACCTTGTCTCTATTTTGAACCTTTTCTCCTTGTCTATTAGACGGCTCGTGACGAGAAGACTGTGGATTTCAGAGGTTAAGAGTACTGAATTGTGTCGCTCTTGCTCACTTTTGACAAGAAACCATTAGCGATGCAAAACCAATTACTAGAAGAAATGGCTCAACATGGGAATTCTCAACGATGCTTATCTCAAGGTCAAGCCAACATATCCAAGGGGTCAGAGAAGATACAAGTAGCAGAAGATTGGAAGAATATGAAATCCAATAAAGATGTTGATAATAAGACATTTGGAGAGCAGGAACAATGTCACTGCTGTAAGCATTATGGTTTTCACTGTCTTCGAAACGAGTCTAATAAGGGGAAAGTCAAGGTGGATCCAAATTTTGCGATCAACATGGACAAGAAGAGAAAGGCAATCTCATTAGAACCACTAGTGGAAAGCAATGAGCAAGCGAGTTATACTACATTGTCACATGCAGCCCTGATCCCCTGTCAAACAAATCCAAACCCTGAAGAGTTAGAAGCCCCTCCCGCTAAAACTACTCCCCATGAAGTAGTCATAGATGGGTGGACAATTACCTATAAGGAGTATCAACCCCGAAAGGCCAAACAAGCTAGGAAACAAGCCAAAGGGACGAAGGTGAACTTTTATGGCCAGCAAGATAGCAGCATACTAAACAACAGTTCCGTAGAGTATGACATCACAAAAGATCCAGCTAAGAGAAAGTGTTATCATTGCCAGCAGGAAGGACATTATATCAAATCTTGCCCACAGAAGAATCAACAACAGCGAGACCCAGGATAGGATGTCCAAAAGAAGCATGTGCAGGGAAATAAATTAAAGAGAAATTACATCCATGGAAGGTTGAAACATGTGGATATTTCCACCATTCCTGGAGCTAAGGAGGTCGTGTTTGGATCAATTCCAGTAAGTTCAGGAAATGCCAAGGTTTTGTTTGACCCCAGTGCCTCACATTCGTTCATATCTAGACAATATGTAAAAGATCATAACATACTTATGCTTCCAAGGGGAAAAACAGTTATGGTTGAAACTCCAAGAGGTGAAATAAAGGCAGACCGTGTATGCCCAAAAGTTAGTCTGGACATAAAGGGGGTAAATTTTAAGATAAACCTCATTGTTTTGGAATTAATGGGCATTGATGTTATCCTTGGAATAGACTGGTTATCTACTTGTAAAGGAGTGATTGAGTATGCCCAATGTTCAGTGTTTCTAACTACACTTTCAGGAGAAAGGATTAAGTATGAGGGTATTAAATCTATACCTGAGGGATGCCAGGTTGACCCATCTTAAGGTATGAGTTATAAGAATGGTAAAGAGGGATGCAGAGATTCAGATGTCCATATGAAGCAATAAGGAATGTAAGAGACGTTATCTACTCTGGATACTGCTACAATCACACCATGTTTAAGGAATAGGAGTTATGTCCCGTGTAATAAAACCGTTAGTAGCCAAGTTGAGTCATCTTAATGTGTGGCTAATGAACATTTAAGTGTTTAGTTGCTTTGTGCTTATGTTTATGCTTGAGTTGGAATTTTGTAATGAGTGAAATGATCTCGTGGGTTTTGACCATGATTTCATTTAGTTTATATGTATAAGGTATAAGGATTAATGAAATAAATAGCTGGGTTTTGGTTATCTCCTGCTTTCTATATCTTGTCTTTCGGAGCAGCCTGTCTTTATCAACTTATATATCTATTCTTGAAAGACCAAAAATCATGAGAGAATTCTGGATAAGAGTGGACTTCAACATCTCTCTCTAAATGCAAGAACTACCCTCATAGTTATTTTGGTTTGGGAGATACAAAAAGCATAAGGCAATGTATATGTGCTGTCATAAACCTGGAACAGTTTCTGATAAGTACTGTTTTCGATCAAGTTAGCTGCAGAATCTGGAAGTGTGTTCTATAAGAAAATTGCAGAGAATTTTATAAGCTTTCCATCGGTGTAAGCTACAGTTTCATTGGATTAACAAAATGAGAGTTACAGCTGTTTTACTGCACTGCTGATTTTCTGCTCGTGAGAAATTTCAGATTTCTTGTTCTTACCCATACACAAGAGTATCATTGGGATGCCAGAACACTTTTATGCTAATTAACTCATCTAGAAGAAAAAGGTTCAAGCCACCCTATTTAGTGTCTCTTATTTTAAGGGGGGTAGCCAATGTAAAGAAAGATTATTAAGATTTAACTCTTTAGTTGGAAGTATTGGTTAGTCTCCATGATTGAGTTGCCACTCTTGAGCAAAAATGTTCTGTGAACAAGGTTGATAATTTTGGATCCATGGAGACAAGAGTTGTCCTTTTGGATAGTTCATGATTATGATCATCTATACTTGCTCGTGTTGCTGATGTTGGTCACTTGATGACAGGAAGTGTAGGGTCTCATGACTCAGGAGCCCTATATGACGTCTCGCACTAATATGTGGAAAAAGATTGATGTTTCTGCCATTAAAGGATGTTATGGGTATGATGAAGCTGAGCACTATCAAAACAACAATGTTGAAGAGCAAGTTGGGAGTGAACTAAGTCAGAATCCACAACAACGAAAGCGAAAAAGGAAAGCCCATAAGAAGCCTGCTCAAGGAAGCAAAGCGCAGCAAAACTATGTCAATGGAAGACTGAGCAATGTGGATATGGATAAAATTCATGGAGTTACCAATGTGGTGGGAGGTTATATTCAAGTAAGCTCAGTACAAGTTTTTGCTTTATTTGACCCTAGTGCTTCGCATTCTTTCATTTCCACCGACATGGTAGAGACGTGCAAGATGGTGAAGTGTCCAATGAGGAGGCCTTTGCTAGTTCAAACCCCAGTGAGAGAAATGCAGACAGATCAGATATGCCCGAATGTCAGTCTTGTCATAAACAAGGAAAAATTCACCGCAACACTCATTGTGTTGGAGTCATTTAAAATTTGCGTGGTTCTTGGTAATGGATGGCTCTGTGCACACAAAGGAGTGATTCATGGTACTCGGTGCACAATGCTCTTAACAACGCCATCAGGGAAAAGAATTGAGTATCAAGGTGGTCGACTTTTACCTGAGGGAGACGAGAATGATCAATTAGAAGATAGGTACACCAAGGATAGCAAAGTGGACCATGAGTTTACTGGAGTCATAGTAGAGGAACAAATAACTTTGGAGAAGCTTTTAAGTTCGTTTAGATCAAGAGACCTCAGGCAAATGTTTGAAGGAGTCTAAGAAAAGTTTGAAGTAAAACCCAAGTATTAGCTTTGTCAGATCCAGACAAGAGCTTCATATCTATAATGATGCACCTTATCAAGGTGTGGGATGTGTCCTTATGCAAGAAGAAAAATATAGTACCTTATTCAGTAAGTCAACTAAGGAAGTGTGGGTTGAATTACCTAATGTGTTATCTGGAGTTTTCCACTATGGAGTACTGTCTTTTTGAAGAAAAGTGACATATAGGAGGGTCACAAGAATCTACAGGACATCTTCACTAAGTTGGTCTTGAATTTGTGATATCCTCGTTGGAATAAAATGGATTAGGACTTGGAAAAGTGCTATTACTTGGAGAAGTAAAAGTCGCAGCCGATGCCCTTAGCAATGGAGAATAATGCTAAGAAGGTTCGGGTGACACCAAAGATTAAGAATCGTATTCCAAATTTGAGCAACTTGACCAGAATCATTAATGTTTTGAAGGTTGGTAGTAGAAATTTCTTCTGACTAAGAGATTCGTCAGGCTCTGTTGGAAGATAAGTATTTTAAGAAAGAAAATTCATATTATAGGAAAGGTGCCTAGTGATTGGAGATACCAGAGTATTGTTTGGAGCATTTGTCAAAAATCTTGGAATTAGTTACATGTATACAAAGTAAGACGGAATTCTTATCAAGACGATGGAACTACACGATGAAGTAAAGAACAATCTAGAGACGAACTATCCCTATCTCTTTTGTCATCATCTTCCAAATCTCGGGACGAGATTCATTTTAAGGGGGGTAGAATTGTAACACCCTAAAAATTTGAAAAGAAGAAAAATAGGAAAAATATGATTTTTATATTTATTTTTGTGAAGCATGCAAATTTAGGATAATAATAATTTTTATAAATTTAAAATTTAATATAAGAGTAGAAACATGTTTGTGCACTCATGCTGTTGCATTTAAATTTTTGAGGTGAGTGGTTTAATCAAATTCAATTTGGATTTGAAAATTCTTTGAAATTTGGCTTTGAAAAATTAGAAAAAGAAAAAGAAAAGGAAAATCATTTTCTTTCGGTTTTCAGCCCAGAGCTCGTCTCGGCCTGTTAGCGCGCGGCCCGCTTCCTCCTCCCGCGTCCGCTCCCGCGTGGGCCGAGCCCAGGCGCGGCCTGCCGGCCCAACTCGCGCGCGCTGCTTCACTGAGTCACTGACGAACCGGGCCCGCCTGTCAGCGTCTCCTTCCACCTTCCTTTCTTCTTCCTCCGGCCGAACGCCGCCTTCCCTCTCTTCCCCGATCCGTATCGATCTCCAATCTTTCCTTTCCTTTGCTTCCTTGCGCCACCGGGCTATAAAAACGGAACCCCGTGCCTCCCCGCTCCTCATTGAGCCCCTAAAACCCTAGCCTCGACGTCCCGGGAGAGCCACTGTCGAAGCTCCGCCTCCACCGCCGCCTTGCCGAGCTAGCCGCCGCCCTCCGGTTCCTCTCCAGCTTCGTTCTCGCGCGAGGTAAGGTCGTCGTGATGTGCTCGTTCTTCCGGTGCTTTTGGTTTGGCAAACGGTGCTCGGGAGGGTCGTCTTCGCAAGCTCCGGCGAGCTCGGGCTTCATCCGGCCATGGCGCCGCCGTCCTGAGCCTCTTCCCCGGCGGCTTGCTGCCCTTAACTCGCCACAGCCGTTAGATCCACGCTGGATGGACGAGATCGCGTACCTCTTCGGCTTTAAGTAACCGGTCCACCATGGACCCGTAGACACTGCCTACGGCGCCAGCGCACCGCGTCCACCGCACGCGTGGCACACCGCGCCAACAGCGTGCTGCCACGTGGCTGCCTGGTCAGCAGCCGAGTCAACCCAGCAGTCAGTCGTGCCTATTTTACAAAATAGCCCCTCGGTTTCCAATGAATCAACCCGCGATCCAAATTAGTTCAAACTAATTTCTTTTAGGTCCTATTTTCTTCTGATTTAAACCCTATATTTTCCTGAATTAGTGTGCCCAGTCCAAAGTACATTTAAATTCAGATTTTAAACTGTTTTAATTCAAATTTGAGTTCAAATATTCACAGAAATGCCACTGAACCTTATTTCATGCGTAACTTTTGCGTTTTAAGTCCGATTTGATCCATTCAAATTGCGTTAGGATCGTATTTACGTTATCTACATGTTTATACAACTATTAGGCATGTTTTCAACACTTGAAATTTATGAGTAGATTTAACCTATTAATTAACCAAAGTAAAACTTGTTTAAATCATAACTTATTCATTTCAACTCCGATATAGTCCGTTCTAGTTGCGTTTGTTTCATAACGTCGAGATCTACGTATTAGTAATAATGTTTACTACATTACTATTTCATAAAAATCATAGTTTAAATCATATCTTGATTAATGATTATGTAACTGAGTTTTATACATAAAATATAAGTTGTATTACTTTTGTTTTATAATTTAAATCTAAAATTGACTTAAATCAATCTATATTATTTATACATATCTTTTATAAATGAATTCATATAGTTAACATAAATGAAGCCTATAGTTTATTTTTCCACGTATTAAGCAAATCTCTCGGTAGCTGTAACTTTTTAACCATAGCTTCGATTAGCGTGCTTCTCGCGACTGTATGTTCGTAGTGATACGTAGAATCGTATATCAATCTCTTTTACTTATTTTCTATGATTGGTGTACTGTTCTGATATAGATGCAACTGTATGCTATGCATGTATGTGTATCGATGTGTGTGTGATGATTTATTGATCAAGTCCAGTCGGTGAGATATACGTGGTGATCCAAGAAGAAGAAGGACATCAAAGATTAAAGCTTACCGAAGGATCGGTGTTTAAGGCAAGTATAGCATGGGATTATCCTTGTTTCCTATTCACCTTTAATATACTTAATTCATGTGCACGTGTCTACCTTGTTACCGTTAAGGATATCCTAGCTTTTATATCTTGTACCTTGACACCCATGGGACATTGCATTGGGTAGTGATGCTAGTGCTCTTTTTGAATAATCATGATCTGTAACTTGACTAATGATATATGCAATAAACGTTTAAATGATGCTTTAAAGCAATATGGCTCAAGAGGGCTAGAGCATATTTGGTTGTTTTTATGGTGCTCTAGTTTCTCTCCATAAGGACTTATCTGTAAGCGAAAATCCGGGACTTACAGTACAACTGTGGGGGCTATATGGCTCTGGCTTTAGTCAAGTATGAGGACCTTTTCTAGCTTGTTAGAGGTATTCCTTCATGGCGTAAGAACGGCTTGACGAATCGGGTATAGTGCGGCCTCTATCCTCATGTGTATAGGCTGCGTGTTATTGTGCCATCAGGAAGGGGGGCTCTACATCTGTTTGCCGAGTGAATCTAATGGCCCTAACTTGTTAGACGAACCTTTGAAAGGCTTCATAGTGAACCCTGCCGACCTTCCTTGGAAGTGGGTCAAGAGATTAGCTACCTCGGGCGAAAGGGTAAATCACGACTCACAGTGAAAGTGTACAACCTCTGCAGAGTGTAAAACTGTTATAACAGCCGTGCTCACGGTCACGAGTGGCCTTGGACCCTTACAGAATAAATGATGAACACTGATGATAATGATAATACTGATGATATTGATGCTCACTAATGATTATTGTTTCTTGCTATACATTATTCTTGTTTACATGATCATGAGGTTATTTGGGATTTTGATAAACTTGTTGCTACTCAATTGCTAAAAGATGACTTAATAAAAGCTATCGCGGTAAACCTGTGTCAAACTTTTTGAGCTTCATGAACCCCATGTTATATTTGTTGAGTTCGACATGGACTCACTCTTGCTATTTCCCACATCTCAGAAAGGGTACCAGACTGTTAGAGTCTGGAATTGTTAGGTTTGTGATCAACCAGTTAGTTTGATCCTGGAGTGAAGGTTGCACCCGGTGTTCGGAGTTGTCTTTCCGCTGTGTTATTCTCTAAGGTATACTTTATACTATTGAGTTATGTATATTAAGCATTTGTCTTTTGATATTACATTTATCTGTGGCTATATGTGAGATTTGTCGTCTTTATTTCACATATAGTGTATGTCTGGTTTTGTCCTTAAAACCGGGTGTGACACGTGACCTGCTCTTGGCACAAAATAAGACGAGTGGTACGGCGGTGATGACAAAACAACCAACAACCCTTACATCCGACGGTGACAGAATTGCATCCGATTTTTACAATGTATTTACTAATTCAGTTGCGTCTTAATAACTTATTGAACACACATCATTACACATAATTCATCATGTCCATAATGAAGAGTACTTGTTATAATAACAATGCTCGACACTAACATAACAACTGTGTCAATTGATGAATTAACACAAGTGGTACATAGCATAATAAAGGTTCTGCTCCCTACAGACTTATGTAAGGTAGATGTGCTCTGCTCCTTCTGATTGACACTCCTTAATCAGCTTGCCAGCCAATGCAGCACGGAACCCCTTTTCTTCCTCCCATAGCCATTACAGTAAAATCATTCAAAAGCACTAAGACTTCAAAACATGCACAATGCAAAACAACAGAATTAATAATATTAAACATACCATTGGTTTAGTTACTAAGCCAAAATTGGATTATATATAGACTCAAAACAACTTCCTACCTGAACAAAGACATGTCCGAACAACAAAATACAGCATATGCACATTTACTGCTCTGCTAATGACTCCATGAACAAGAAAACATAAAGCAGATAGTGACGTCCGTTCAAATAAATACTCCAGGTACTTTTAGGATAGCGGATGACCCGGGTAGGGAGGACATAAACTTTTCTATGGTTCATGTCATATGCCATCAGTGTTCTGTCCTCCCCAACAAGAAAAATCAAATTTCATTCTAGGTGAACTGCAATCACTCTGTAGTCCGCATTAGTAGCCTTGTAACCATGTCCAATATTGTTCAATCCAAATAGCTACAGTGTGTTCACCATATGCTTCAATGTTCATTTACTAGTAACATAGTCTTCAAGGATCCAGATTAAAAGGTCAGACGTATTAAAAATATCAGCAACACATAGACAGAACTAGCCTTGATCTCCATGGATGGACATTGCAGGACCTGGTGGCCTAAGAATTTTTCTCCATGTATTTCCCTCTATATCAATAGCAACTATGTGGGGACACCTCCAGCATATGCATAAAACCATTAAGAAACACAGTTCCTAAAAATTTACATACTAGAATATCCTCTCCCCATTAAGATTCTTTACACATCCATGCTCCAGTTTTGGATGAGTAGATGTTGAGAACTAACACCCTAGGCGACCTTACCCATAGTTCTACCACATGAAGTGCGAGGAGATTGTGGCATCGAACCCCAACCGAGCTGAACCATAACAAAGGTTGCTATGCGGCAGTACCACTGATTTGCTAGTCACCGGATTGCAGACAACATAGTGAAGCCCAACGCACCAGCAGAGGAAGAGGCCTCTATAGTAATATGAGATGACTAAATACTGAATGGGGAAGGGCAAAAAGGAAAAGGAGGGGTATTTACCGGTGAAGCTGGTGAATCGGCATTTGTCTTTCCAGTTGCCAAACATGAATCTGGCAATAAACTGGGGCAGCTCCTTATGGTGCCCAAATTCAGAGATGACGCGGTACCAGGAGCGACACACACACTTGCAACTGCACAAGGTGCGGGCGGTGAGGCGACGGAGGATAAGGACCAAGACATCGTCTATGAAGATGTCTACTTCGTTCCTCTTGTTGGTGGTCTCCTCGTCCATACCGACTAGGATGTGGTGGAGCAGGGCTGACGATAGAAGCGGTAGCGCTGTCGTCTGAATCAGAGTAGGAGCACCTGTGGGGATGTACTCGTGAGCTCCTTAATGATCAGATGGAAGCTTGATTCGTACTTAGATGAGATAAGAGGGGAATAAAAGGCCAAGAAATATGGATAAGGGAAGTGCAAGAAAGCATTACCCTTGCCTTTAGATCTTACAACAGTGAGCTCGAGCGGCCACGACGGTGATGAGTACCAGCTTGGTCACCGGTGGATCTATGCGGGCGTACCGGCGCGGAGCACTAGCTTGTCGGCGGTGAATGGCAGCTTGCACGCCGATGAGCAGGTGAGGAATAGCAGCACTTGTGGAGAAGATGGACAGGGTGGTGGCTGGGTTGGTAGCAGTCTTTGTAAGCTAACTACAAATGTGCCAAAAATTCTAAAAGCACTGGGAGTCTCTCCCGGGCTTGCAAATTTTGATGATATCGGCGATGAAGGCTACCGGTGGTGGTGATTGAGTCTTAAAGAAGATGGTACGTACCACCTAACGACAGGCGTGTCATACGGAAATTAAACATTGGAAAGGAACAAAATATTATGAATATTATTTTTGCACGTTACAGCAAGAAGATGTTAGCACCAAACGGCGAAAAGCGGCGGTGATACAATTTTTTCAACAACGCTTATATCCGACGGTGACATAATTGTAAATGTTGATACTAATTCAGCTAGGCCATAGTATCTTACTGAACACATAGCGTACTTTTTACAATAACAATAGACGCTAACATGATAAAGTTCGTCAGCTGATGTTGCATAATAAAGGTACTGATTTGTATAATAACAATGGACGTGATTACAAAGCCGTACCATACAGCGGGTTTGCATGTACACAGCAACACCCCACCAGCATCACAATGAGGTAACAGTGTTCAAAATTAACAAAATACATTCGTTTTCGATTAACTCTGTTACACTTTTTATTCACCAGGTGTACAATAGCAAGGATCTATCAGCAACTATAGTTATGATGACAAAAACCTTGGCCCTGTTCTTCAGCACTACTTTAGCAATACTTTTCAGTGAATGAATAGTGTTTTTCTCTCATAATAAATCAGCATAAGCATCGGCATAAGCCAAATTTGAGCGATGACTATAGGTTTATCCCCGCACTAAGCGATGGACATCTCATGAAGCGTAGAAGCCGGATGAAGGCATAACTAACCTTCACTGCGCCTTCGAATTTTTGCCACAAGCAGGGATGACACCTGGAAGAAGCATGGGAAAGAACCACCTCGTAGAACTCCCTTTAACATCCGAGATGATGAGGAGACCCGCGAGGAGCCTTGCTCGCGCCATCTTCGTCAACGTCAGGGAGGAACGCATGTCGCGACGTCGAGAGATCCAAGGTCGAGATTTGTGGGCTCAAAAGGTTTTCCGGCAACAGCAAGGCACCCTCCTCCGCCCTCTAGGATTTCCTATAGATATTCTGACCTAGAAGTCTCCCGCACGCCGACCATCAATGAGTCTAGCCACCATGTAATCGGTGACCCGGGCCACCGAAGATTGTATTGTTCTTCCCCACCTCTTCGCGGAACTTCCTCTAACACCCAAGATGAATGGCCACCAGCAAGCTGCTGCAGAACCCGATCTTGAAAACCTTCTCCCAGCAATGGCAGAGTCACCGAAGTACGCCATGAACCATGGTGGACGAAAGGAGTTGCTGCTCTCTCAGTCTAATGCTAAGGGATTTGGAGGGAGGGGAGGGGCAAGAGACTCAGTGCACCCAGACCCGGCTTAAACAGGCTAGCCTTGAAGATGCACCCAGACTCAGTGCAGTTAAGATGTGTGATCTAGGGAGCACACATTAGAAAAGATGAGGTATACGACGGTTCTCGGCATAATAAGTAGTGGGGACGGTATTGGAATCGAAGTTGGGACATTCAACACTCACGCACTTAAATACGCCAGCCTTCAAGATGCACCCAGACTCAGAGCAGTTAAGATGCGTGATCTAGGGAGCACGCATCAGGGAAGACAAGGTATACGACGGTTCCCGGTGTAATAAGTGGTGGGGACGGTGTTGGAAGTTGGGATGACATTCAACATTCACGCATGCTTCCCTGAGTTTTGGGCTTTCTGTGCATCTTCCCAGATTTCTATGTGAACATATGCCCCCAAATTTTGGAATAAATTTTGGTGTCAACACATACCCCAAATTTTTGATGAACCCACTGTCCCCTGGGCTATAAAAAATTGGAGGCAAGATGAAGTAGAAGCAATACTGCTTGTGTTCATTTGTTGTGCTGTGACACATATTTTTTCTTCCTCGTTTTCTTCTAGTTTTCTTCTGAACAATGGCTCATGGCAAGCATCCAAGGGAGGAAACTTCAGAAGCCGTGGATCCCCTCTGCGCCTTTGTTGGTGGTCCTTAACTTCAATTTATAACCACCAACTTTTATATAAAAACTATTAAAATAAACACCAAACTTAGTATTAGGGTCTATAACTAACAAATTCCATGAGTTTTGGTGATTGTTCAATTGCAGGAGGATATATTCAGTAAACATGGAAAACTAATCAAGTGTGCATTCAAACAAAGTGTAAAAGCAAATTAGCACAAAGAATAAAGGAGAAGGCCACCCACCTATCAAATCTAGGCATGAAACCCACATGGACGTAGCCAAAGCCCAACAAGGAACCGCCACACGAAAGGCAGTTGCATGCAAGCTCCAAAAGGGAGCGACTGATCCTAGTGGGCGGTCGGCCCCTTCTTCACGCCTCTCGCCTCTAGCTACCATGTGGCTTCTCTTGTAGTCTCTCCATGGCGGTTGCATGCGGGTCTTCCAAGAATAGGCACACACACCGACCTACAACTAGTATAAATAGGAAGGGAGACCCCCTCTCACACACACCACACAAAGGAGCAAGAGCACCACACTTGAGCATCATTCCAAGGGCTTAGGCCCTAGATAGCTTGTAGATTTAGTGGGGAGAAATGTGAGGAAGAGTACGGGGAAGCGCCAGGCTTGTCGGTGTCTCCCCAAGCTTGTACCTCGACAAGCATTTTCACTTCAACTGGTTTTCCCGAGTGTTCGTGGTTCTTTTGGCTACAAGTCTTTTGATTATTTAATCTTTACTCATACTTGTTTATGGGTTCATAGTCCGTCCCCGTGGCGGATACTCTAGTAGAGGGCCCTGATAAAAACGGATAACCCTGCTCAACGCTAGAGTATTAGTCGGTAGTGTAGACGTGGTGTCTAGGCTATAGGCTACCTTCATTTGCCTCGTTCCCTATGGTTGAGGGGTTGGTGGGAGGTGGTGATAGCCTTGTTCATCCCTCATATTCCCCCACATCCGGGTTTGATGTCGGCTACAAGCCGGTATCGGCTGGCAGACCAACTGCGCTCCGGTGCCCGAAGTAAGCGAGTAGAAGTAAAGTTTATCTATCCTTAAACCCAAAACCTTAGGAATCCATCTCAACCTTTACCTACTCTACCCTTGTGTTGTCCTTGGATGAACTAGATAGAAGAAATACCTCCGTTCCCTGTGGAAAATACGATACCCTAAATACTTCTAAGTGAAAGCTACAATGGTAAATCCATGCACTTGCGGAATCTTTCTATTTGCGTTAAGAAATACCAACTAGGTTTCTGGTGCCGTTGCCGAGGAACGGTTACCGTATTGTCTTCGATCCTAGTTCATCCTCGTATCTGTATCTGTTATTTTTATAAAAAAAACAAAAAAAAATCACCATGAAAACCAATCCTATCCAATACCGGTCCGCTTCAAAGCATGAGTTCTCAGAGCCACCACCAAAACCAAAGATTCCATCTGGCTGTGAACTCCGCCCTGGCTTAATAGCCTTGCTTCGGGCACAACCCTTCTCAGGGCACTATAATGAAAATCCCTGCCATCACCTGCACGGGTTTGAGGAGATGTGTTCATGCCTGAGCATCTCAAGCATGACACGAGAAACTCTAAAGTCAAAAGTATTTCCCCTCTCTCTCACGGAAAAGGCAAAGCAATGGTACACATATGCCACAAAAAGTATGAATGGGGACTGGAATGAACTTAAAGACAAGTTTCACCTTGCATTCTTTCCTATGTTTCATATCGACTCTCTACCAAGGGCAATCTTCGACTTTGAGCAGTGCAAGAAGTAGTCTATAGGTGCAGCCTGGGCTAGGTTTTCAGCGTTAATACACACTGGCCTAGACTTGTCTTTACCCAACAGCATTTTGTTGCATCTCTTTTGTCTAGGTATTGACATAAAAGCTAACCTATGCCTAGATGTGACTGCCGAAGGCCGTTTTACACACAAACCCATGACAAAACAAGTTAAATACCTTAAAAAATTCCTAGAAAGCTACACTTCCCCCATCATGAGAACTAAAACCCTCTAGGCAAAAGTCACATCAAGTCTTGAGGAGTCCTCATTAGTCAAATCCAAACCCATAGCGTCATTAGATTCGACTTATGAGCCCTCACCTGAACCACGAACATGGAAGGAAAGAGTGATTTATCCTTCGGAGTTCCTTATTGAATTTGAGATTTTGGCAATACCTCAAAATATTTTGGGCACAAAAATCTTACACGTCCTTCTAAGGAAGTTTTCCCTAAAATAGAGCCATCAAAGGAATGGTTGTTGGAAGTAAAACGTTTTTCTGAAGCAATTCGAATTCTTTCACATTCCACGACCATATCTTGTTCACTAAGGGGGACTATCTTAGAAGCCATGCATAACCCCCACAGTCAGGACTAGTATTATCTCGGAATTCCTAGCGAATAACCTTTTGGGTAACACACCGCTAGTCCCAACCAAAAAACTTTTCTAAAGTCCCTCGGGACTCATCTTTGAGTGTTGTGGGATCGCTAGGGTCGTGCCAATCATGATTGATGAAACTAAGGTCCAATTAGATTTTTCACATCTATGCCATCCTTGAATTCGATCTTCTCATAGGATGCCCTTCCGAAAAAAAAACTTTTCCAAAAGAAACCTACTCATGGGAGCCTTGGTGAAGAATGTGGGAAAACCGCTTCTGCCACTCACCTAGAAAACTCTATGGCGGAGCATTATCCCAATCATAACCTGTCCGAGGAGGTGAAGTTCATTTTCCCGTTCATTTCACCTAGGCTTTCTGGTGAAACTGAACATCTATCGCCAACCTCGCTCAAACATAAGCCATGTCCCTCTTGCCATAAATCATCTTTCTCGATAATGATCGAGGCTCAACGTTGTTTCCACATGATATATCTCTTGAGAACAAAAACTTTTGTGTCATGGACATTTTGCTTAGTGCCACATGCTTCCACGAGGAACACAACCACCTCTTGATCCTTATCTCCAAACTTTTTAAGAGGATGGTTGTTGATGCCTTGATTTATCATAAATATTGCAAATCCCATAGTTGCATCATGGCACTAACCTTGCAGCTTGAACAAAAATGCTCAATACTTTGTGGTGAAGTTGAGAACTACACCACTAATTATAGCTATAAGATGAAGTTCCCAAGGTCAAGCTTATGACAATAAACAAAGCATTGCCGGGAGATACCTTGGATTATAAAAAAAGGGGATTATTATTAAAAAAACAACTTTCTTATTAACAAAAGCAAGAACATATTATCAAGTTAGTATGCACCTTCGGGTATTCTTGTGTGTTAACCCTTTCAGGTTAAGACCAAGAAGAACAGGGACATACGATGCCTAAAAACATGGGAGCTGCATCGACTACATGCCTCGATGATGTTTGGTAAGGAGACCTTGATCCTGCACACGACTTTCACACGAAAGTCCAAGTGTGGGGGAGGATGGTGAGAGTCCCAAAGTTTCATATACACCAATGATCATCTTGCTTAAAAAATAGTGTTAGCTCTACCTCGCTATATATGTAAAAAAGGAGAATGATTGTTATAAATAAAAGTTCACCAACTCCTTTAGTCATGTTTTGTCTCCATGAAAATATGACCTGCTCATACAAATTCACGCTTCCCTTGTCTATGATGTATGCTCTGGTTTGGGTGTATCCTTTAGAGTACATCCATAGGTTTTTTTTAAATTAAGCATGGTGCTTAGGTTAAAATGACCTTCTTTAATCAAAATTTGGACATGGTGTTTAATTTTTATTAATGATCTATGAGTAACAACCTTCATAAACAATGGAAGTAATCTAAAATGAAGATGAATCAAGGCTAGATTTACAATGCATCTTTAACCTTGGCCTTGCTTGAGTTATTGAATAAAAGATAGGTGAGCACTTTAAAAATGAAATATAATAAAATAATAGTAATAATAATAATGAAATAATACGATGATATAGGCTTCTCGGTGTTTAAATCGGCAAAGCCCTTGTTTGTTTCCACCTTTGTTTCTTTTTGTTTGAATAAACATGTACAAGAATAAGTGTGGGGAAGATGATCCACACAAGCATTCAAAACCTCCCCCACAAATGATGCACAATAGATCAATTGTTCCAAACTTGGTTTGTGCATCCTCTCTCCCTATAATCTTGAGTTTAAGACAAACATAATCTTGATCACTAGATTTAAACTTAGTGAAGCAACTATGCCTCCACGTAATTTTATAAACCACACTTCATTCAAAAATTTCAAAAAGTGACATGCTCATAACATCTTTAAGATAGAAGCTTGAATAAAATTTGTTCCAATACATACACTTATGCTTGTGGAAAAATATTCTAATAGGACAATCATGTTGACTAAGTTGTTGTGAGGTGTGATATAGTTCTGACTTAGAAATCCTACCGCTTCTATTTGAAGCACTTGGAGAATTTGTTTTGATAAAAATATAAAACCATAGTATCACATACTCCTCAATTGGTGAGCAATTCCAACCAAAGCCAAATATGATATCTTGCAAGTTTCAAGCCATCTGCATAATTTGCTTGTTATTGTATGGAGTTTGGTCAAGTCTTGTTGACCCTTGTTGAGAAATTTATCATGCTCCCAAGATCAAGATCACGTACACTCCACATACACATGTTGCTCCTACATTGGGAGTACGCAAAAACATGCTTTCATCTAGATCCACTAAAAATTCTGCTCCTACACTAGGGGTAGACAAAATATTTATTAGGCAAATACTCCATGTTCTAAAAGATAATGATCTTTCTCTAAATATATGGTTCAGAAGAAGAAACATGGGCTATGCAAAAAAAAGAAAAAATATATATGGACACATAAAGGTCCAAGTACAAAAGAATAAAATGATGAGCACATGAAGGCTCATGTATTGCAAAAAACCGGAAGAAAGATAGCCATGTTTTAAAATAATAAGTTATAAAGAGAGATCATATCTACAAAAGGAGTATAGTTTTTAGTTTACCTTTTTCTACACACATGCACATCTTGATCTAAGAGTATGACACTTCTCTCTTTGGATCCTCGATTTGACTTTACAACATATGCAATACAAGTGTGCTTTATTGTTTATCCCTACCTAAAGCTCCACATAAACCTTTTTAGAAGTAGGAGAAAACAAAAGAAGGCAAAACATTGCTATGCCTTGGTAAGGATTTATAAACCACTGAGTGATTTGAGAGTGCCATTTGAGGAGTATAAGTGAACTATGCTTTTTCTTGAGAAAAACCTCTAAAACTCCAAGTTGCTAAGATGAGAAATTTAGGAAGATGACTTTGTTTCGAGGACTGTCCCACTTTTCAACAACCCAAGAAAACATGCTAGCTAACGCCACATATCCCACTGGTATAAAGAATGTGTTTGAATAACTTTTATGTAAGCCATATATCTTAGGATGTTGTGCTCATGATTACTTTTATCTCTAAGCTTTGCTCGAGGACGTGCAAAGGAGTAAGTGTGGGGGAGCTTGTTGGCGGTCCTTAACTTCAATTTATAATCACCAACTTTCATATAAAAACTGCCAAAATAAACACCAAACTTAGTATTAGGGTTTATAACAAACAAACTCCATGAGTTTTGGTGATTGTTCAATTGCAGGAAGATATATCCGGTAAACATGAAAAAATAATCAAGTGCGCATTCAGACAAAGTGTAAAAGCAGATTAGCACAAAGAATAAAGGAGAAGGCCACCCACCTATCACATCTAGGCACCAAACCCACATGGACACAGCCCAAGCCCAACAAGGAACCGCCAGGTGAAAGGCGGTTGCATGCAAGCTCCAAAAGGGAGCGACCGATCCTAGGGGGCAGTCGGCCCCTTATTCACACCTCTCACCTCCAGCTGCCATGTGGCATTCTCTTGTAGTCTCTCCATGGTGGTTGCATGCGGGTCTTCCAAGAATAGGCACCCACACCGACCTACAACTAGTATAAATAGGAGGAGAGACCCCCCTCTCACACACACCACACAAAGGAGCAAGAGCACCACACTTGAGCATCATTCCAAGGGCTTAGGCCCTAGATAGCTTGTAGAGTTAGTCGAGAGAGATGTGAGGAAGAGTATGGGAAGCGCTAGGCTTGTCAGTGTCTCTCTAAGCTTGTACCTCGACAAGCATTTTCACATCAACGGGTTTTCCCGCTAAGTGAGTGTTCGTGGTTCTTTTGGCTATAAGTCTTTTGATTAGTTAATCTTTACTCATACTTGTTTGTGGGTTCGTCATCCATCCCCGTGGTGGATACTCTAGTAGAGAGCCCTGATAGAGATGGATAACCCTGCGCAACGCTAGAGTAGTAGTCGATAGCGTAGACGTGGTGTCTAGGCTAGAGGCTACCTTCGTTTGCCTTATTTCCTATGGTTGAGGGGTAGACGGCAGGTGGTGATAGTCTTGTCTATCCCTCGTATTCCCCCATGTTCGGGTTTGACGTCAACTACAAGCCGGTATCGTCTGGCAGACCAGCTGGGCTCCGGTGCCCGAAGTAAGCGAGTAGAAGTAAAGTTTATCTATCCTCAGACCCAAAACCTTAGGAATCCATCTCAACCTCTACCTCCTCTACCCTTGTGTTATCCTTGGATGAACTAGATAGAAGAAATACATTCGTTCCCTGTGGAAAATATGATACCCCAAATACTTTCGGGTGAAAGCTACAATGGTAAATCCGTGCGCTTGCGAAAGCTTTCTATTTGCGTAAAGAAATACCAACAGCCTTCGTGTCCCTCTTCATCGCCAAGGGTGAGAGAGATTGATTTCTTATCTCTATGGCTGCCTTGCATTAATCCTTTGAATATGCAAGGCTACCTCTCATGCTGCGGTACATTAGCCAACTCTGACGGAGGTTGGACAACAATGGATTGTACATTTTGTTGGGTCCCTGGTATCTTCATCTTCATCCTCCGAGTCAGGTCTAGATATCATAATCTTATTCGTGAAAGGAGGGAGACTAGAAACCTATATTCTAAAGCCACGCTTGAGGTAGGTCGGCTCAAGCAATGTCTCGATGCCATTAAAATAGCCCTCTCTGCATCTGAAGAAGAGACCAATGTTGCTCAGATGAGGGTTGATGAAGGTCATGCTAGGGTAGCAGGTAAAATTTCTATGAAGATTCTTTGCTTTTATATTTGTGACTTTATTCGGTAACCCTTCATTTTCATTAGATCTTGAGGAACAATTGGTTGCTTCTCATCACGAGATCGAGGAGTCTTGTCACCGAGAGATCGACCTGGAGAATCGCCATGAGTCCCTCCAACGTGCAGCACTTGGCGTAGTTACAGCAGTCAATGCCAGGGGTGTTTCTCTTAAAGATTGCTTGCAGGATATCTCGGTCCGTGCCAGAGAAGTGGCAACTCATGGCGTCCGCTATGGTGCCAGTGCCACTCTTGCTGTAGTGCAACTGCATTCAGGGCACGAGCTCTGTCACCTGGAACCTATTTTCTAGACACTGATCAGCTGGAAGATCAAGATGACCTGATTGGAGACTTCACTGATGTTGTCGAGGCTATCACAGTGACCATCCATGCACAAGATGTTGTAAACAATGTTTTCTTAGGACCATAGATTATATCTAGGGTGTTATAAGTTACAAGTAAACAATCTACTATTTGAATGTCACTTTTGATCCTATGTCTCTTATTGTTGTTTTCTGTTCTAAAGGCGATACTCTAGGTGTCCGCTATTTTGAGCCGATGAGACTCGGCTATCAAGCTCGACCCAAACTAAATACTTCGGTAGTACTTTACGTATTTTCCATTGAGGTCTACGTGATAACAGATCCGTATCATACGGTGGTTTGCACGTACAAAGCAACAAATCCTTCGAGGTATAAAGATTATGGAATCTAAAGAACGACACAGCACATCGCAAAACTTCACCCTCAGTGAGGTTCTCTACCTTCCATCTTGCAACTCTCACAGACAAGGGATGTGATCTACTTCTTGACCGTGAGAGCTACAAGATGGAATATAAAGCACCCAATCTTGAAGAACGAGCACCTCACAAACTTGAAGCACCCCTAATCGACTATGGAGCCCCTAAACAGGAGAGAACCAAATGATTGTAGACCTTCTGTTAACAAGATCTGCAATCATCAAGGTCAACCTCTTATTCGATGGCAGCACCTCGCAAAAAGGATGGAGAAGGAGCACCTCGCAAAACTTGCACCAGCATCTCAGTGAGGTGCTTTATATTCCATAATTTTGCTACCTTAGAGGATCGAGGGATGCAAATCTGCATCTCGATCCTGAAAGACGATAAGATTATGGAATCTAAAGCACCTAATCTTGAAGGCCTTCTCCAAACACTAGCATCCATGTGAGGTGCTTTATCTCTAGAGGACGTGAGAGGTGCAAGGATGAAGACAAAGCACTTCTTCATGATGAGAAAAGACACAGTAGCTCATGAGTGTGTGGATTCAAGAGTATGTGGATTGAGCCCAAGAGGTGCATCCATACCCTGGTTAAATAGGCCAACCTTGAAGATGGAGAAGTGTAAGTAATGGTGATGCAACTGTGTTGTGGGTAGTTGGGAAATAACTCACGCTGACTTTAATGCCAGAAGAGCAAACGGTCATGGAGAGCCAGCAGCAATAACACGTATCCTAATCGGCTCGGCTTTTCATACGACTGAGAAAATACCACTGCCGCATCTATTGTTAACCCGTCGATGGTAGAAGTTTCAACTACCGGTTTTCTTCCCCAGGAGGCCTCGCTATCGGTCCAACCGATGGTGGAAGTAAAACACAGTCGCTTCTATTGCTACGATAGTGAAAGTGGCGATAGTGATAAGTCAATCTGTAGTAGTGTTGCAATCCATGTTCCACACTTAGTTCATCACACTTAAAGTACATCTAGACAACTACAACATCAGAATACTTAGCGAAAGTCTTTCATGAACATAGTTTTGGAAATAAATAAATGTACAGATGTGCCACGTCCACACATCTACGAGACTTGTGGTCTCTTCACCACTCTTGGTCCTTGGAGGACTCGGGGGCATAAAAGAAACCATAGGCAAGTGCTACATTACCTGCAAAACTTATAGCATTCGATAAAAGAAACTCCGCACAGGGGTGCACTTTAACCCCACCAAAGACAAGGGATATTGCCTCAACCTTTCCCCAATTCGACCATGAGTGCCCACGAATGATTTGAGAGGTACCCGGGTAATGACATCTCATCTACCCAGTGTCACCTTCACGCCAAATCCGCGGGTAGACCAGTTGCAATTAGTTACTTGGCTTGTCACCCCCATTCATGACAAGTGGGTGGTACAAGTATGTTCGTGACTTAATACCATGGATACACGGTCCTTAATCAGTTAGCGAGCTATACCATCCAAGACCTTCACTCGTCTTGCCATGGTCCAACCCCTCACCGACCATTCATCATCATTATCATCGTCTTGGTCAAGTTTTAGATCATGACCCATTTATGTTGCTTTTGTGGACAAGCATGCCCTATAACACGCGAGTGATAAGAAACCCATCATGACCTTGACTTCTACTGACTAAGCAAGCTAAGCATGAGTTATTCGAATAGGAAAGTAAACAAACAACATTTTAGTGGTGCGGGTGTTGACGTTGGAAATGTCATAAATCTATATACTCAAAACACCGTCAACAACCTCGGTTTCAAAAGAAGAATAACATGTCATGAACATATTTTATAAATAACAAATTCCACTTGTACTTGAGGCATGTATATGCAGGATATAAAAACTAGTAGGAAATAAGCTAGTGGGACCCACATATTGGGGGTCGCCCGACCACCCTATAGGGCCCACCAGCCCTGCCAAGGTGGCATGATCCATGTCATGAGCGTCCAAGCCAATATCTAGCCTATGATGGATGTTGTGTTTTCTCTCAATGGCTCAAGATCAACTCACGTGGATCCAAGGTTCCACATGTGAAACAAACCGATGTGACAACCAAAGATTTAGTATCAAACACACTCCATGACAAGTGGGGACAACTTCTAGAAGCAAGAGGGAGGTCCCACCTACCATTGGGGGTCGACCAACCCCCTTGGGGTCACCTGATGGTCAAGTAGGCCCAGAGGCCTCCACCACGTTAGTGCATGCCTCCATGCATGCCAAGCAATCCATACCATTGATCAATGGCATAACTATGGCGGTTTGATGCAACTATTGAGGTGGAAAGGCACGCAAATCGCTGATGTGGCACCCCCTCTACCTCCACCTATAAATAGAGGCTCACACCCCCTCTCCATTCATGAATGCAATGCTACAAGCTTCAAGTGAAGAGTAGTTTAGTCCACTTTATCTTAGTAGTGTAGTCTAGTGTGGGAGTTAGAGTTGAGTAGTGAGCTTTGCTTAGGTTTTCGGAGTTGTCTCCTGGAGAGTTTGGTATAACTCTTGTACCTTTCCCTTTTTAGTAAGACTTTACTTTATTTATTATATTACCCTTTCTCTGCTTTACTTAGTCTTTACTTTGTGCAATATTATACTTGTTATAGTATTATTGTGGCTTATCTTAGCGTATAGTTGTTATATGCTAGATTGTGATCCTGAAACCACACCTGTATGCGATCATCACCTGCCATAGGTTGCTCTAGTTGATCTGTGCGTGCGCAATTAGAGTAGTGAGAGAAGGTGTAAGCGTGGTGCTTATACATTATCTTGCCTTTGGTTATCGTTTGTTGCATGGATAGATAGTGGTAGCTAGCAATTGGTGACAGCCTTGTCTAGTCTTCATATTTTACCACGTGTTATAGACAAGTTCTTAAAAGGTAAGGCCCACATAACAAGGTAGCTTATTCAGGTAGGAGTTTCATCTCCTATTATCTTGGCTATCACCTAGCATACATGTTGTGAGGTATCAATCTATGTATTTCAATTGTGTGTGTTTAAGCTAAGTTCGTAGAGGTAGAGTTAGAATCACAAGAGTCCCTTACTCTCTCGTTGCCCTCCCACCTAGATGTACTTACTAGTTATCTTTTGTTATCTTTTCCTTGGCTTGATGCATCAACCATTCCTATCATATTTTGTTTACCCCCTTACACTAGTTTATTACCATTCCTAGCCACCGCTTTCCCTTAGGATAAAATAAATAACGATACCTTGGAATACTGTCGGGTAAAGTGCTACAGCGGTATATTCTGTACGCTTGCGGAATTATCCAATAGACATAAGAAATACCAATAGTGGGGTCATTCAAGGTATGAAAGCTCAACATAGGAATCATAGGTTGTCTAGTCATATAGTAACATAGCAATGCATTAAGTAACAATAATCAAATTGCACATTTAGTAAAGCTTTGGACAATGCTTTTCTGCTTAGCGTTGCAAAATATGTTTTGGATTTGCAACACCTAGACATTGCAACATAAGCTTTTGCTACGGTTGTAGGTGTGGCAACAGCAACTAATGCAACGCCTTAGGCATTGCTGGACCTTGCAATGGCAACTTGCCCATGTCATAGCAAATGGTGCACTAGCAACGATGAACGTGTGTTGCAAGACAATGTATTGCCATGCATAACGCGTGTGGCAACAAGGATTATGTGGTGGCAACATGTGCAATTGCCATGCCCAAGATTTGGTTGCTACAAGGTGCAACCTCTATTGCATCACATAACGAATGTGGCAACAAGACCTATGTGGCAACACCAAGAAGTGGTGGAAACATGTGTCATTGCCATGCCCAAGATTTGGTTGCTACAAGGTGCATCCTCTATTGCATCGCGTAACAAATGTGGCAACAAGACCTGTGTGGCAACACCAAGAAGTGGTGGCAACATGTGCAATTGCCACGTTCGCATTCTCATTGCTATAAGGTGCACTCTCTATTGTATCACATAACAAGTGTGGCAACAAGACCTATGTGGCAACACCAAGAAGTGGTGACAACAAGTGCAATTGCCACGTTCGCATTGTCGTTGCTATAAGGTGCAGCCTCTATTGCTACACGGATTGTTCGTTGCTATAGGATATACTGCCACATAAAATGTGGTTGCCAATAGCCACTTTTACAATGATTTTAGTTTGGTGCTACCGAACAATATTGCAGCGTCGTTAATTAATTAAAAACTCAATAGACATCAAGAAAGCATTTGAATAAAGCCACTAAACCAAAATACACAATCATTCATTAAATAGACAATCCATTGTAATAGTATCTACAATAAACAAAGTTAAACATGCTTCACTAGGACCTTAATGAAATCTCAAAACTTGATGCACTACAACATTTTCTAACATCTCTACAATACTTGTGGCCTTACTAGCCGTGCATGCACATAGCTTGTTTGGCAATTTATAATTGCTTCAGTTGATCTTATCATGTCTCCAAGCACTCCATTAGGTTGCATCTTCGTGCTGAATAAAAACATTCACATTGGCATATGGATTAGCAAATTAAATAACTTAGGCGTACATAGAAAAGATCAACTAAATAAGGTAAAATTGATTAAACAACATGATCAAAGTTCACTTCTTGTTCATAGAACATAGATGTCTAGAGAAATAGTTATAGTACTACATTATGAAAAATCAAGAGCTAAGATAGACTCAGTCTAGAGCATCCAAAAGTAAACATTATTATGCAGATGACTATGCAAAAGAATAGTTATTCATCTTTTTCAGCCAGTGAAGAATGGAGACGACAACCCATTGATAGTTAATAGTTCTACTCTAGAAAATGCAATGAAGTTGTATGAAAAACAAAATCGGCGAATGCTACAGAAGGTACAAGCATGGGAAACCTGCTGCTACTCATGGCTGGGGGTACAACACTAAATTTCAATCTACAAAATTTTTTAAAAAAAGTCTCAAATAATTAGAAACGATGGCTGGGCACAACACTAAGTTATGCATTTAGCAAATGATGGAACAGTTGTCACCCAGCATGCAAAGAAAGATGGCCTTGCATGTGCAAAGACCTGTATAAGAATAACCGCATCAAGCTAAGATGTAGCCATGAAGATAAGGAATTCTGCTCATCCTCAAAATAAAAAAAAATACAGAGAGGATTTTTCAATCCATTCCAAATACATGGTAAAATACATGGGCACAAGAGATTTATACAACAATAAAGGATACTGAATTTACCTCAAATTGTCACTTACATTCCATCATCTCTTACCATAAAATTGGGAAACCTGAATCAATAAAACATGATGTGAGCTACAGACTTCATAGTGATCTGATACAACACATTGCAATTAAAGAACAGAAGTAGCCATACTTAGTCAAACAGAAATCCAATATTAGTAAGGCTACTTGCAAAAGTTATTAGATTATTATGTTAGCTTCTATACATGATGGAAATGGCATTCCGGATTATTATAAAGGGTCCCTATTATAAATTGTAGAAAGTCTAAATGGAAATCATTTGAGCAGGAATGCAAGGTGAATACTAGAGGAAATTAGATATGGGATGCATCTGACATAAAGCAGATCATGGTGCTCCTAGCACATAAAGGGACTGCAAAAATTGATAGATTTGATTATCATGTCCTTTTCCTTGCTATATTGTTTAATTTCCCTCCTAAAAAGGCAATGAGATCTAACAAGAGAACTTTCAGTACAAGACACCCAAGTGAGAGAATGAGAGTAATATGTGGTATCTCATATCTGACAGAAAATTAGGTAAACTCAATCTGTACCCACTAGCCAGATACTCAATTTTCATCTAGATGAAGGGACAAAACTAACCAATTTGGTAATTTGGTGCCCGACATCATGTGTCATGAAACTTTTTTGTAAATTTCTCGAGAATCCTATTTTCAACTTCCTTCTGTTTCTCTATTTTCACCTACAGAGTTACAGGAACCAAGTTAGTGCAGGGCAGTAGCAATATATCCTTAGAAGAAGATAGCCACACGAGCATGTCCTAAGTAGTGCTCATGTTGTCCTATTGTTATAAAAATTTATCTTCACTTTTGGTTAAAGCATTCATTGAACTATAAAATAAAACACAGTCTTGTGCTCCACAATATGCTATAGCATTCCTGACTTTCTACAATTTATAATAGGGACCCTTTATAATAATCCGGAATGCCATTTCCATCATGTATAGAAGCTAACATAATAATCTAATAACTTTTGCAAGTAGAAATCATGGAATCTGGAGACCATTGCACTAATTCTTTCTTTAACTTCATGGATTCCGATTTCCACTATCAAATGCTCTCCTTGGTTTGTCAAAAAAAAAAACATTCTCTGATAGATCCACCTTCAAAGATGTAATGATCAAAAAGTTCTGCAATGATACAGAATGGCTACCAATTAGTAAAAAATGTTCACAAGTACCATGTGAAAGCACAAGTACGCAGTCGCCGGTGAAGGGCGCTGTCCGCACTCACGATTTCACCGTCTTCGCGGGTGCGGGCATGCAGCCACTCAGGACAACCAGCCGGAGCAAGGCAAGGACGGCCCGGTGCCCTGCGTCCCTAGGCGGCGGCCAGCCCTGCGCGGCCCCCTCCCACCGGCGGCGGCGGCGGCTCCCTGGTGCTGGGCGTGGGGGAGAGGAGGAGTCGGCGCGTGGGATCCAGATTTGGAGCTGTGAGGGGTGGGGATTTGATTTTTTGTTTGAAGGCACAAGCGCGGACTTACTAAATTTTGGCTTGCGTGTGCTGGTAGAGCGCGGCTACGCGGGAGTTAGCCAATTTTTTTTTCTCACGGCGGCAAATGCTCTGGAATCTCTAAAAATCTTCATTTTTGTAAGTAGATGTTGAAAATTAAGTAGTCCCTCTGTCGTTTTCGCTTCCCGAAAACAACTTTAACTAAATATAGATTAAAAAATATTAATATTTACGGTACATAATTAGTATTATTAGAAAGATCTTTGAATCTAGTTTTTTAATAAATTTATTAGGAGATACAATGTTGCATGTATTTTCTATAAATCGAGTTAAACTTACGGCACGTACACCAATGACAACAGTTATTTAGGGACGGAAAGAGTATAACCTATTTATGATGTGTAATATACCACATATACGTTGGAGTTTCAATTACTTTTGAACTTTACTATTTCCTACAGTTTAAATGAATTTATATGCATTTATTGAAATTAATTGAAATTTGAACTATACGTACCTCAAATGAGATTTAAAAATTCTTTTATAATAAGGACATGTTACATGCTAGCTCAATTTAAACTAAAGCAGTTGTATGTTAGATATTATTAATGCTGCTGCTTTGTGCAGGTTGTGGAGTCTGAGTACTTTTGAACGATTTTCCTGCAATGGCTAAGGGAGGAAGAAGAGGAGTTCCATGGTGCACTGGCTACAGGGGCGGAGCCAGGATCCTTACATAGGGGCCAATCCGAGTGTTGACAAAATTTATAGCATGATAAAAAAATATGAAGTAAAGTATATATAAAAATAATTATTTGGGTGCTTGCATTACATCTGCACTAAGGGTGTGTTCACTTCGCGAAAAGTAGCTGAAAAGTTACTGTAGCACTTTTCGTTGTTATTTGGTAAAATTTGTCCAACTATGGATTAATTAGACTCAAAAGATTCGTTTCGAACTTTACAGACAAACTATGCAATTAGTTATCTTTTTTACCTACGTTTAATGCTCCATGCATGCGTCGAAAGATTTGATGTGATGTGTGTAAGAGGAAATATTTTGGGTTGGGAGGGGGAAGTGAACGCGGCCTAACTTAAATCTTATTGATAGCATTAGTGTTTTCACCGCTATCGCTGCCAGATCCTCATTATCTGCTTAAATAGACTAGCAATTGTTTTTACCTCTTCGTCTGGGGCAAATGCTAAATGTCTAAATGGATGAGATAATATTACATTTATTTAATCTAGCCACTTAGTGACCTTTGGCTTTAAGAGATACGGAGTATGATTCACTGATTTGAGAATGGAGAAAAAAAATAAGCTAGTACTACTATGACTCGTGCTGCAGTACCTTGCCGCTTTAGCGTCTCTTCCAGGTTCTAGCTTGGCAGCTTGAAGGTTTCTGACCGCATGTTCGGTGCTCGTTCACCAACTCTGCTGAGAGTGCTGCATATGGTGCTGCGACAGGCAACAACACTCACGGACGGAGAGCCGAAGAAAACGACGGCAATCTGGAGCCAGGCTTAGCAGGAACTGTTTAGGGTGATTAAGTAGGACATCTAATGAAGCCCATGGAACATTAGGGGGGCCAGGCCCCTGCCCACCCCCCTTGTCTCCGCCCCTGACTAGCTACCAAGCTAAAGGAAGCTTTGCCTTGCAAGCAGGAGTGCCAATCTGAAGGAGTGGAGCACATCTACCCTGTTTTCGTTATGTATGTCTGTAGGGAGCAGAACCTTTATTCTCCTATATATGTAGCGCTTGTGTTCATTCTTGAGTTGACACAGTTGCTATGTTAGTGTCGCTTCTTATTATAAAAAGCACTCTTCGTTGTGGACAAGATGAATGGTGTGTAACGATTATATCTGTATAGTGTGTGTTCAGGAAGTTATTAAGGCACATCTGAATTAGTAAATAAATTGTAAAAACCGGATGCAATTCTGTCACCGTCGGATGTAAGGGTCGTTGTCTGTTTTGTCATCACCGCCGTAACACTCATCGTTGGTGAAGCAGACGGACAACATCGTCGCTAGTCGTCTCATGCGGTAGGGGTCAATAGTGTATCACTGCCGAATCGTACTGCAATGCGACGGTGACCGTTACCAATGACCAAATGGTTCATACGCTGAAGTGACGGTGATGTCCACCTCGACACAGACGCGTCTGGTGCCAAAGCGACGGTGAACACGCACTGCACACAATTGGGTCGTTGTGCAAGGCGACTATGATCCTGATCATTGGTCAAAATGGCTGTGTTAGTGTACAGTCACACAGGCGGGTAGTGGTACAACGCAACGGAAGCAACGACTTAATCATGGATGGATCATAAGTCAACACGGCGATGTTAGTGTACACCAACACAAGCGGGTCGTGCTCCAATGCGACAGAAACAACGACCTGATCACGGACGAATCATAAGCTAACATGGCGGTGTTAGTGTATACCAACACAGCCGGGTTGTGCTCCAATGCGACGGAAGAACATTATCACAGATGGATCATAAGCCAATACGGCGGTGTGAGTGTACACCGCAGATGGTCTCAGATAGCGACGGTGATGACAAAGGTGCGAGTGTACACCGCAGATGGTCTCAGATAGCGACGGTGATGACAGCTTACTACCGAGGCCGAAATTAGACTGCGATGGAGGTTACGACGCGGCTATAAAAGGTGCGAGTGTAGTAGCATCCTCCCCCTCCTCCCCCTTCCTCTCTTCCTCTCCTTCCTCTCCTTTTCTTGCTCTCTCTGTTTTCTGAAGTTGGGAGGGGGAGGGAGAACGTGAGAGTGAGGGAGGGTGGAGACGGCTGGCTATTTTGGTGTGGTTGGGGCTGACATGTGGGGGCAGGGTGAGTGAGAGAGTGACAGCACACGGTTTGCAAGTTACAGGTGTCGACCAAATTTTAGCGGACAGTCCGCCGCATGTGACAGACAATCCAGTGGTGCCTGACCATGCCTGACAGACTAAATGATCGTGCAAAGGTTTTGACGGACAGTCTGCCAGTGGCGACGGACACTCCGCCAGTGCACGAGTTGGTCAGAATCACTCTAAGTTTGTGAGGTGTCTTGACGGATGGTCTGGTGGTGATGACGATCCGCCAAAACAGGTAGTGCTCAGTTGTGTTTAGTTTGTGCACAAGCAAAAATTCTAACTTCAATTTAATATGCACATGATGCTCAACAAGTTTACAAGTAACATGTAAGGTTTTTTATTTTAGGAATTTTTAGTTGCACTTTATGCTCAAGATGCTTGTGAAAAATTGTAACGATTTTCGGGTCGTTACAGTCGTCCTCACAGAATGTTCTGTTGTGATTGGCAAATGATCCATGGGGAACAAGCTGTTCTCGGGTTAGAAAATATTCACGTTTGTGATTTAATCGGATGGTCCATGGTTTTGGTGGGCGCTCCATCAAATCAAGTCTATAGCTTCTAACTTTGCTAATTCTATGGATGTTCTCATGAAACGTTCAGTGGTGCTAGCAGAGAGTCTTTGAAAACAATTAACAATCTGCTTAAGTGTCTAGCTGTGCATTTATTCTAGCGGAATGTTCCTAAGTGTAGAAAAAAGTTATGACTCTCAATGTGAAGAAATTGGAGACCTTCTCTATTCATGAGAAGATACAAGAAAGGGTTGAAGGAAGGCTACAAGTCAGTGAAGAGGAGGTTTCCTAATAATAAGAAGAAAACATGCTACAATTGTGGTAGCATCAAACACTTCATTGTCGAATGTCCTCATGAAAAGAAAGACAACAAGAACTACGACAACCATAAGAAAGAGGACAAGACTAGCTACAAGAAGAAGAAGTATATGGGTGAAGCTCACATTGGACAAGAATGGGATTCAACCAAAGATAATTCAAGTGGAGAGAATGAGAAAGTTGCAACCTTGGGATTCAACCAAGTCTCTTCAACAACTTGTCTTTGATGATGTTGACTCTACTCACATTTGTCTCATGGCAAAGGGTGAGAAAGTAAAATCCAAATCCAAGTCTAAATCCAAAAACCTTCTCCACCTAGTGATCACTCTAATAGTCAATCTAGTGATGAAGAAATTGATTTAATGACGAAGAAAGTAGATAAAAATACCAAACTCTTCATAGCTAAGCTTATGGAAGAACTAGAGAGCACTCAAGTCGATCTTGCATCTAGAGAAGAAACTCTTACTAAGAGGATCTCTATGTTGCTTGCAAGTTGGCTCTTGCATTTTAGAGAGAAGTGAGGTGGAGACCTTGTGTCGGTGCTTTGTAAACCGACTAGTAAATTTATACATGTGAGGCGCTGCTCTAGTAAGACGATGGTAGCACTCAAAGACACAAGGAATTATACTGGTTTAGGCCGGAGCCCTATGTCCAGTCTCAAGGTGGTTTGAGTTCGTGTTCCTCGGTTCAAGTGCTCTAAAGTCTTACAATGGGGGGTGTAAGCTAAGGAGAAGAGGTAGGAGGAGTGAGGTGAACGAAGGTCTGAATGAAGTCTCCAGAGTCCGTCCCCTGGAGGAGAGGCCTAGCTCCCCTCATATAGAGTTCAGGGGCCAGGTTACATGTGGGAAGATGGGTTCTCCCAACCCGAGCGGTCGAGAGCCCGAGGGGGGTGGAAGCAAGTAACTTGGTTGGCAAGCCATCTTGTCTTGTTGTCGTACATCTAGGCATGGTCATCGCTGTGGTCGTCATGATCTTGTTCCCACGTCGTGGCATGGCATGCATGGTGCTATAGTGCTGGTCGTGCTGGCACTGTGGGCACAACGATGGTTCGCCAACTATCCTAGTCGACGTGGTCTCATCGTGGCCTTCGTCATTGTCTCCTGTTCTCCTAGTGGCATCGTGGCGACAGTACGGGGGCAAATGGCCGCCTCCAGGTCGCAGGTCATCACCTCGGGTCATGACGCCAGGGGCTTCGACCCTGGGTGGCCAGGTCGGGGCCCCTGGTGGTCTATTTGTTCTTGGAAGTAAAGATCAAGGTCGTGCGACCCATCCCGTAGTCGGTGGGTCCCAAATGCCCATCTTGTCAAGCTGAGCTTGGACGGTGCGATGTCGTACTAGTCGTCACCACTCCGCTGTGTTGTCTTGTCTGTGTAGGGGCGCTCTGCCCGGGATCCTGCGCCCTAAGATATGGTTGTCCTATCCGTCCTGGCGGGGCGAGTGGAGCGTGCCTGTCTCTATCTGTGCAGGTGTACTTGGCGATGTCCGGCCTCTCCCCGTCCTTTTCCAAGGGTCATGATGGGGGAGAGGTCGAACGAGGCCACGTAGCGTGCGGTGAAAGGAAAGGGGGGAGGTCATGGTGGACCTCATGACTTGGCATCTAGCCCGGGGCCTGTGTGGCTTGAGCGGACCATAGCTTCTGGGCTTTGGCTAGCTAGGCTGCCGGAGTGACTCACTAATCAGTGCCTTGAGGTACCCGGGGTATCATAACCCTGACACCTTGCACAAGGCCTTGGCCAAAGAGGCCTTGGCCAAAGAGCAAGAACTCCATGCTAACCTAAAGAAAGTCATTAAACTCTGTGGGGGAGGTTTCCTCCCCACTACTAGGAATCAGGCCTTGGACAACGCCTATATTTGGTTGCAATATGGCTATTTTGGTTGCAACTGGAATCAATTGCATCTAAGTCTGGTGGTCGACAGATGGTTGCAATTGGAACAGTGCAATAGCCTCAGGCAACCACACTTATGTGGCGTTGCAACAGATTTTGCTATTGCAATGAACAAAAAAGCCTAATGCAACCAATAGTTGGTTGCAAGAACAAATATTGCAACGATTAGATTGGTTGCCTAAGATTCTATTGACACGAAACACTTGGTTGCAATATTTCATGATTGCCACGAAGGAATGTGTTGCCATAGATAAGTATTTCCACTCCAAAACAACGTGGGCATATGGTCATATTACCACGAAGTGTGATCCATTGCATTAAAGTGATATTGCAACATATCAGATATGGTGGCAATAGATCATATGGTAATGCAACGAACTAGACTTTGAGGTAATATATGTAGGTTGCAACGAATTTGTGTTGGTGGTAATAGAGGTCACATGCAACAGACAATTTTTCGTGGCAATAGATCATATGGTAATGCAACAAACTAGTCTTCGAGGTAATATGCGTAGGTTGCAACGAATTTGTTTTGGTGGTAATAGAGGTCACATGCAACAAACAATTATTGGTGGCAATAGATGATATGGTAATGCAATGCATGAAGTTCGTTGCAATAATGCATATTGCGACCAAAATCAATGGTTGCCTATAATTCTATCGCAACGATATAATTCTATCGCAACGAGAGAAATTTGAATAGCATTTTTTAAATAATTTTCACAGCATGCACATCACATATAATAACTGATGCATTCATTAATTAAAATTGTCTCAAACCAAAGTAACACACAATAACCAGAATTCTGCTTAAAAGAACATGACCACAGCTAACAAAATAAAGACACCATATTTAACTAAGTTCACAACATTGTTTAGCATATAATAAATCGATCTAAAAATGAGTTCGCCGGTTCCTCCATCGCCCATCAGCTACACCGTCACAAATAACCATCTTTGCAACTTGTCATTATTCTTGTTGGCGTCGGCCATCAGCATTAAGCCATAGAAGCTTTCTCTAATTGTTTTGGCTGTCCAAGTTTCTCTGCGATTCATGAAAACATATATGATTAGATTCATGGAGTAATTAGTAATCATAGAACAAGAGCAATTAAGATAACATGGATAATGACACTTGTTCAGCAATGATCTCTGGCCCCATTACCACATGAATTTTTCTGTGATCATTCTGTGATTTTTCTAGAGAGATCTTTCTGTGATCATTCTGATATCATGTCACTTGCTGCCACATTTTCATTCATTCCATAAGAGGAAAATTCATATATCAACACATTGCTACCACAATTTCATTCTTTGCATATGAGACAAATTCATATATCAACACATTGCTGCCACATTTTCATTCATTCCATAAGAGGAAAATTCATACATGTCATGCCACATCAATTTCATGTTTTGGTCACCCACATGTACATTCAAATTAATTACATAGGCTTTATTGATTACTTGGAACAGAAATCGGTACAGGAAATTTGGGATCATTGCTGAACAATTAATTACATAGGCTTTATTGATTCATAGAACAAGAGCAATCATAGAACAGGAGTAGCCAGCAGGAAAAAAACCAGGATAGGAGAAAAAGAGATAACATGGACTCGCCTCAGGACAATGACACTTGTTCAGCAATGATCTCTGGCTACAGCAAACTTCCTAGCTGCTGCTACTGCTATCAAACTTTGTATTCATGTGAAGACAAAGTCTATACAAACTCTCAGACAAAAAATGGCATCTATCGCTACTCGCTAGCATTGACAAAAACACACAAAAGAAGTCAGCCACTGAAAACTGGAGAGAGGCCTATCAATTTACAAGACAAATTACTGGACCTCCAATTTCCAACCCATAGCTCAACCTGGTAATGGGGCAAAATCCAGACCGCACCCACTCCAGACCATTCCATAAAAAATCAATCATTTAATCCAAACCACTCCACTCCAGTACCCTTTAACACCACACCAATCCAAACCATGTGTCTCTCGAGCACACACCACACTAGACAGAACACCAGAAAATCATTTAATCATAGAACAAGAGCAATTGAGATCAAACAATTGCAAGCACATTTAGCCCTTGAAGGACATAGCATGTCGCTACAAAAAAATATCATGCAAGGGCAAAGGCTCATAATCAACTTAAATGTCAAGTGCAAAACAGCTAGTGTCACATTTATGGTTCCATTTATGTCAAGTGCAAACATCACTTGTTTCTTTACTGGAGGGCATACACAACATGGCATAGGCAAAAATCTAGCAATGACATGGTAAACATCACATGTACATCAAGTTATGAGGAATCAAATCAAAATGTTATTCATACCTGTTGATTCTTTAACTGATTACGAGTCCTCAATAGCTGATCAGAACTAACATAATTCAGCGTTGCTCCAGCAACAGCATTAGTTTTTGAAAAAATATTCCTAGCTGAAATACTCTTTGCTTTCGTGGTCTGAGGTTGAACAACTTCCTTTTCTGTAGTAAGCATGCTCTGTGGTTCTTCAGTCTGGCACAAGGAAAATTTGGTGTAAAAAAACAAAATGCATTTCATTTGAAATCATGTGTGGGGATCAGCCTCTACAACAGAATTACCTGTACAACATCAGCCTCTAAGCGTGTTGGTGTGATGAAGTTCTGGTGAGTAGGTCCATTTATGGTTCCAGACATAGCCTGTGCAGGACGGAAGGCAAGGGAAATTATAGGAATACATGGCTAAAACAATAGTTGCTTTTGAATCCTACTACATAATATTTTTGCTGGAGCAGAGAATGCCAAGTGAAATATGTTGAGACACCTCAATTCAAGGACTGCATCCTAGCACTATATATGGCATTGACAAAAGAATATTGTTTCAGTTTTGAACATGTTATCAATCCTAGAAAAAATGCTCTGTTCAATGGACATGAAATTCTGCTTCTAAAATTGCAATTTTCTGCAGCAAGGGAAGACATGTTTCAGAGGGGGTACCTGTTGCAAAAGCTGATGGAATTCTAGCCTCATTTCCTCCATTTGTTTCTTACTTTCTTCCTTATCTCTTTCCCTTGCTGAAACTTCATTTGTAAGCTGTTCTTTTAGCTCTCGAACCTCTTCTTGGTGCTGCATTCTTTCTTCTTGGGCATCCAATTCAGCTCGGGCTGCATCTTCTTCTTTTTGTTTCAGTAGAGCTCTTCGTGTTGGATATTTCGCCATGTATCCTCGTCCATGAGACTTGTATGATTTTGTTCCAAGAGTTTTTGAGTAGTTGAGTTGGAAAACTAAGTTTTCCTCCTCAGCTGTAAGGAAAGGCCTATCCTTCCCTCTTTCTGCATTGGTAACTTCGATGGATGCTTTTTCCTAGGTGTAACATGTCAAACAAATTAGGAGCATGTCAGATTAAACAGTTCCAAATTTTTAAGGTAAAAATGCTGTAATTTTATTGATGCAAACATACACAAGAACTCACATAAACATCCCTAGCTTCATCAGTTGACCATTCCCCATTCTTGGTGTGAGTAGTCATCCAAAGTTGCATATCAGTAGGTTGTCGGCCATTAGCACGGTTTGTCTAAGGTGCCAAAAATGTAGCATTAGGTGATGGCCATATATTTCAGAAAGTAATCTACACATTATTTAAGTAGTTGTTACCTGTTCAAAACTAATCTGGGAAAATGGCTTCGCTCCCATGAGATGCTTAGTCTTTTGGTTCTTTCGGTTTGCTGAATTCTTTGTGCTAAGATTCTGCAAAAGGTGAATGAGCATAGCGCTGTCGATTGCATTACAGAACTGGAATTAGTAACGAATTTGGTCACAAACGAACCTGGAATTTCTCACATCCAAAGTATTGGATCAAGTAGTACCACTCCACGATGTCTAAGTCCTCAGGCTTATGCTTCATACGTTCTGCATCAGTGGAGTATGCCTTGTATGTAGAACTAAATGAAGCTCTCCATCCTGTGTACCTCTCTTTGGCAATTGTCAATATCTTTTCACTAGCATCTTCAACAGCGTCTAAGTCCCAAATTTTCTGTTACAATTTAATGAGCAATATAACAGTAAAGTAGAGCCATTGAATTCAATAGATTTGGCTAAAGCTCAAAATTTACTTACCATCATCTCATTTACTATTGATTCCTTTACAACTTCCTTGACATTCTTCCAAGATTTCACTCCTATAAGTGGAGTCTTTTTCCTAGTGAACACTACAATCTCATCCACAAATGTACGGCTGTTGTCACCACAGACTCCTCCCGTCAAGGCATCAAATTCAATTTTTAATTTCTGAGTTCCGCTCCTGATTCTCTTAGCAGCTGCTTTATAACCTTTGAGACATCCACGTCGACGGGTTTTGGATACACCTAATTCACATTTGAGACAAATATAACACGCATGATCAGCAAAAGAGTTTACAACGTACATTTTAAAAATAAGAGAGACAAGCAGATACCATTCCCTTCTTTTGGTTTTCTTGCATGAGATGGCCTATTATTATCATTGTTTGTTGTCCTCCTTTCCTGATTTCCCTCTCCTCCCTCACCTTCAGTTAATTGATCATTATCTGTATCTGAATGTTCTTGTAATAACGAGACTACACACAAACAAAAAATAGCATATATCAATTAATTTATTCAATGAACAAGTATTTGATGATGTGATGAAAGAAATTTATTTACGCATATGGCGACGCCGGCCTGTGTGCCTGAGCCATTCCTTGTATGTATCGATTGTTTCGTCCCTGAAGTCATCCCTGAAGTCTGTGAATCATGATTAACCAAATGCAATTGTGTCAAAACAACATTATATCTGATCCAAAACAATTTAACGAGCTATGCAAATAATGAGTATACCTATTTCTGGGTCTTCCTCTTGCATTTGTACTAACCAAACCTTGTAGGCATCAAGCTGCTTCTCTGTACCAGCATGAGCATGTCCTCGCTTCCCCCCATGTTGTTTAATTGGCGTTATGCTGACATTACCATGAACTTCGGGCTCCTTTGACATTATCAACCTGATTTATTTATAAAACTACAAATAAATTTGGTTGAACAAGGACATGCAGCAACAAAGTCTAATATAAAAGGGAGAATTCAGAACTGAATATGACTGAACTAACTATAAACATGCAGAAAAAGGGAGGATTCAGAACTGAATATGACTAAACCTGATTTCCTTTTCCTTAGCATTGTCATGTAGCATTTTATCTGCGTCTCGTAAATATTCGATGGGCTCAATTGTAGCTACATTGCCTCCGCAACGCTTCTTGTAGTATAAATAATCCCTTGATCCATAGCCAAATTGTTCCTTGAAATACATCAGGTTATGAAATGTGAGATGAACTCTATCGACTTCAAGTTCAATTAATTCATCGTCCTCAGATTGCCCCTTCAATTGGAAATAAATAGTCCACATTTTATCCGTCAATGGTTCACTGCATATAAAACATAGAAACATTAGTCCTGCTTATGCCTTCTGAATATTTTCCAGGAAGTAGTATGCACTGTATGCACTGCTGGATTTCTCTAGTTACGATACGTGCAAATACAGAGGAGAACAACTTGATAGCAAATAAATTCAGAAACTGTCGCTTATATTTGCATACAGTTTCTTCGATAGTTTCTGAATTTGCATACATATTCTTATATTCTTATATTCGACCTGCTGCTGCTGCTGCTTGAGCTTGACATGCTGAGTGATGCATGCATTTCTGCTAGAACTAGTGACTCAGCTACCAGCTGGTTGCCTGCCTAGTAGCTAGCGAGCTGCCTAACTAATTGCAGAGCATTAAGGAATTACTAAAAACAATAATGTGTCAAGGAATTACTAAAAACAATAATGTGTCAAGGAATTACTAAAAACAATAATGGATACTTCATGAGACAAAATTATCTTCTCATCTAGCTTGACGAGCATAGATGATCTTGATTTGTTAAATGTACTCTTTGCTACTGGCTTCTTAATATGAAAGTACATGTAAACTCTAGCACTCCACTAATTGCATGTCAAGTATACGAAAGCTATTTATTTGATTCCATTCCATCTCCATAGTTGCAGTACGTATTCGAGGTTTGTCATTGACACGTGAGAGGTTGCAGTGGCACTATGGCAGGATAGCAGGTGGCACTATGGCAGGGTAGCGGCTCCATAAGGATCACCAGTTGCTCGATTATCAAAAACATGCCCAAGAACAAGAACAACTAGGGGATAACAAAATGAAGGTAGCTAGCAGATTTATTTAATTAGTACCTCGTGTGCAGGAAGCGTATTACGCCAAGTTCGTCATCATTATCATCGTGTTGATGTGGGCGCATCTCCTCTGAAGATTCAGGCATGGAGGCAGGAGGCTCGGCGAAGCTGACGCTTCTGCGTGTGGTGTTTGAAGATGCACCAGTTTTCTTCATGTTGTCCAGCGCCGTGGTCGTGCGCCGTCGCCGTTGCCGTGGTGCAATGGGGGCGGGGTTTGAGGAGTGGTGGCGTCGCCGTTCTGGTGCAAGGGTGGGTTTGAGGAGTCACGGCGTCGCCGTCCTGGTGCAAGGTGGGGTTGGAGGAGTGGCGGCGTCGCCGTCTCTTGACCTAACTGGTGAAGACGAGCAGTCGGGCCGGGGTGCTGGCGTGGTTTGAGGAGTGGGGAGGCAGGCGAGGAGTTTAGGCGAGGAGTAAATGTAAAAGGCCCATGCGGGCGCAGTACGAGGAGTTTAGGCGCGTGAATTTGGCATCCAATCGATGCTTTGGCGGGCTCCTAAAAAACCAGACCAAAAAATTGAGTACGGGACTTTATGTATGTACAAAAAACGTATTTTTCATATGTGAAATTACACAAAGGAAATGTTCATATGTGAAATTACTAAATAATGAAATTTTTATATGTAAAAGTCCACGCAAAAATAATTACTTTTTGATAAAGTCATATATCATTGTCCAATGAAAAGGCATGACAAACGAAAACAAGAGTAACCCTAAAATAGACTATGACACATTCGGCACACCGATCATGTCCTTGCTCGAGCATAAAGCGTAACCCTAAAATAATTTGTGCCCTGTTTTGTCTTGTGAACTCGAGCATAAAGCGTAACCCTAAAATAGACTATGACACATTCGGCACACCGATCATGTCCTTGCTCGCACAATGCCTTCAAGTTCCAACGGCATCGTCACGAGGAACAGTGTTAAGGAGAGCGAGTTCCATGGAGGAGCCCGATCGAGCACCGAGTGGACTAGACGGAGTGAGGAGTTGTGTGAGAGCAAGATCCACCAGTGCCTAGCTAGATGCGAGAAGGAAGATACGCCATAGTGAGTAGACCCTCCAATTATACCCATATAGCTAGCTCTTAAGGGCACCCGCAATGTGTGAGCCGTGACGAAGCTTGTAGACTAAATATGCAGGGGCCAAACTATGTGATCTCCTCTTTCGCATTAGATGCAACATCTTTTCAATAGAATATACCGATTAGGAGTCACTGGCGGAGGCAGGAACATTAAAGTATGATACAACTATGATACAACTATGCAACAGCTTTTCATCCTACATGTCTCTATATGATATATGGTAACACCATATGTCTATTATATCCACATGCCCATTATGAGTCTTTCGTGTCTATATATGATATATGGTAACACCATATGTCCATTATACCCACATGCCCATTATGAGTCTTTCGTGTCTCTATACGATATATGATAACACCATATGTCATTGATACTCATGTACCGATTAGTTGCCCATTGCCTTCTAGAAGATAGGAACATATATAGGTGTACACTTTCTAGAAGGCCATACTTATAACCCTAACTAGCAAATCTCAAACTAATTACTTCTTGGGCCTCTAAGAATTCAAGTTTGTATAATTAAAAAAAATTTAGAATGTTATTTATTAGGGTAAATGTTAATATGAAAAATATGAATTAAAAAATTGCTATGGGCTATAGGTATAATGAAAAATAAGAGGGTAAATGTTAGAATGTTGGTGGGTTCATGCAAAGAGGAGAGACTACAGTAGATACAAATTCAACTTTGTATAATTAAAAAATTTAGAATGTTATTTAATAGGGTAAATGTTAATATGAAAAATATGAATTAAAAACTTGCTATGGGCTATAGGTATAATGAAAAATAAGAGGGTAAATGTTAGAATGTTGGTGGGTTCATGCAAAGAGGAGAGACTAGTAGATACAAATTCAACTTTGTATAATTAAAAAAAATTTAGAATGTTATTTAATAGGTTAAATGTTAATATGAATTAAAAAATTGCTATGGGCTATAGGTATAATGAAAAATAAGAGGATTTGTTTAAGAGAAAAAAAATGTGCTATGGGGCTGTAGGGCCAGCCAGGCAACGCAACAGGCTCAACCGGCAAGCAGGAGCCCGAATGGGCCCGGCCAGCCCATTAAGCCCCATAGCACAAGAGAGAACCAGGCAGTGATGGATGATTTGTTCGGAGTTCGGGAGTGCTAACACGCCTCCACCTTTAAGCAGTGCTACGAGCTCCTAAGTAGCCGATGTGGTACTAAACGGAGACGAGTGCGACGCCGCTGCAAACAAGACAAATGGGCCGGCGCAGACGAAATAAAATGACTAATGGGCCGCCCTATAAACTTAGAGAAAAAGCCCCAATCCCCTCAAGCCCGGTATTCCACCAGTTCCCCAATCCCCATCCCATGCCGGCCATGGGAGCCCGCCGTGCGCCAGCGCGAGGTCGCCACGCCCGCCGCACCAGCGCGAGGTCGCCACTTCCGCGGCACCACTGCGAGGTCGCCACGCTGCCATACGCCGGGGCTGGAGCCGGTGACGGCAAGCAGCAGGTCTGCGGCGATGTAGGGGGGCGGCTTGCCGGCTTGGGGCGCACACACACCCAACTTCACATCAACAGCCTGGTCGCCACTTATGGAATGACATGTATGAATTTTCCTCTTATGGAATGAATGAAAATGTATGAAAATGTGGTAGCAATGTGTTGATATATGAATTTGTCTCATATGCAAAGAATGAAAATGTGGTAGCAATGTGTTGATATATGAACTTGCACACAAGACCATAACATCGCTAGCAGAAAATTCCTTCCACTTGCACACAGAAAATTCCTTCCACTTTAACATCACTAGCAGAAAATTCATCTAATGAGATGATGGCCTGGAGGTAGATGAACCAAGAAGAATGCCTCTAAGTCTCTCTAACACATGTGCTTGTGCTTGCAGTACAACACCAGGAAGCCTGTCTTTCACATGTTTCCTTTGTCAGTCGCACATAAATGCTCCAGCTTCCTAGTGCCAATTAGCTTCATTCCTAGGACACAGTTCATCAGAAACATGGCACAATTGCAACTTAACATCAGCTGTGTACTAAAATACTATCACAGAGGTGTTGTTCATTTCTACAGGAAGCTGGCTGCTGTTGCTTCACTTTCAGAAATGAGCAGAAATCAGCACCTAAAATATTATCAGAAATGAAACTAAGGAATCCACTATATATAAGAGGAAAAGGCAACGAATGGCATTTTCAGCTTGCATAATTGAAGTAACAACTGACGACATCCAGCACACTTAAATTGCAGAATTAAAGTAAAATCATAATTCAAGCTCAGTTCACTGTCTAAATTAAACAAAAGATTACATGCTAGGTACCAAATAGAAGCAAATATCACATTAATACATATAGGATCACAATTATGTAAAAAGCTCATCTTCCTCTCCCTGGCCTAAAGTGTTGACAGGTGCAACATGCCCGTCGTTGATGTAGGTGTCATCATTCTCATCATCATCATCAGGTATGTCATCTACATCTGGTTCTGGCACAGGTATAGCACTTTGAATAATGCTGGCATCTCCGGTCACTCCATCGAGGTCATTCCTTGTCCAGTTTGTCAACTCTCTAAGCTGGCTACAAATGTCCATGTCCTCCACACCTACATCGACTGAGTCAATATCAATCTGTCCCTGTTGTTCAGTTTCTCCTTGTTCTGGCATGGAAAACAAGGTCCTAGGCTTCATTCTAACAACACTACTCCAGTTGGGTTTATTTGCACATTTCACATAGAAAACCTGCTCCACTTGAGTCCCCAAAACGTAAGGATCATTCTTATATCGAAGACGAGTTGTATCAATATCTATAATCCCATATTGATCCTTACTGAACCCTTTACTTTTACTCTTGGATGCGGCAGGAACATCAAACCAATCACATTCAAACAATATGACTTCTTTTTCACCAGGGAAATCTAGTGCAATTACCTTCTTAAGGACACCGTACCAATCCATATTGCTCGCACTATCATCACCCTTCACTAGAACTCCTGAATTTTGTGTATTGAAGTTAGCCTCTATAGCAGCTGTCCGGAAAAAAAAATCATGAATTACGCATCTGTTGAAAACCCGAGCAACATAATGAGGACCCTGTGAAAGGTCATATAGCTCTTCACTGATCTTCCGTTCTTCATAAAGTACCTTGGCCTGCGCACAAGAAAAAAAATATAAGAACTGAAATATTTTAAAATTGGACAACTGCAATATTTTTTGTCATGTATATTATAGCATTACTCACCTTACGTTCAAACCATCCAACAAAATGCTCCCTGTGACGCTTATCAACGCCTTGTGCACTAGTTCTTCTCAGTAGCTCCTTATGCTCCCTATACATTTTTTTGGGAAAAACATATTACTATACATTCAACTATAGACTATGTAAAAACATAAAAAAATGTATCTAACAGCTTACTTGATCCATCTCAGTGCCTCATCACAGTTTGATAACATATAGTGCCGCATATGCAGCATTTCAGATTTAGGAAGATGCTGTAATTTGCAGCCTTTCTTACTGTAGTCGATGCTGCCAACTATGCTAGACCCAGCTGGTGGTTCATTTACCACGCTCCTCTCGTGGCGCATTGGCCGATCCAGCTTCGTTTCAATGTCTTCTAGGAAGCGAGAGCAGAATGTCATGCACTCCTCTAAGATATATCCCTCTGCTATCGAACCTTCTGGATGTGCCTTGTTCCTAACATATCCTTTAAGTGTACGTAGATACCTCTCGATTGGATACATCCATCGATAGCACACTGGTCCACCAAATTTAGCCTCCTCAGCTAAATGAACCGGCAAATGCATCATAATGTCAAAGAATGCTGGTGGGAATATCATCTCAAGCTTACATAAAGTCTCTGCAATTGAAGAGCTTAGTGTTTCTATGTCAGTTTGCACCAGCTCCTTTGAACACAGCGCATTGAAAAACCTGCTAAGCTCAACCAATGGTCTAGCAACAGCTTCAGGCAAGATATGCCTTGCAACTAAGGGCAACAGTTTCTGCAAAATAACATGATAGTCATGTGATTTTAGTCCAGAAACCTTACATCCATTCACATCCACACATCTCTTTATACTAGACGCATAACCATCAGGCATCCTCACTCCTTCTAAGAATGTGCATAGCATCTTCTTCTGGTCCCTGTCTAAGGAGTACAATGATGGTGGCAAAGTATACTTTCCATTCTCCACCACTAGATGCTGATCCTGCCGTATCCCAAGATGTTGCATGTCAAGCCGCGCCTTTTCACTATCCTTACACTTGCCATCTATGTGAAGCAACGTCCCAATAATGCTTTCACAGATATTTTTCTCGATGTGCATAACATCCAAGTTATGCCTTACAAGCAATTTTTCCCAGTAAGGAAGCTGAAAAAATATACTCTTTTTCCTCCAATTGTGCCACCTACTGTCTTCTTCACGTTGCTTCCTCTTCTTTGTTGCTGTCCCAAATTTTGGTTGCTCAAAACTTTCATACTGCTGTAGAACCTGAGCACCGGTCAATGGCACAGGTGCCTCCCTCATCTCTGTCATGTTGTTGAAGCTAGTTTTGCTCTTGCGCCACCTATGGTCCTGAGGGAGAAATCGACGATGACCCATGTAACAATGCTTCGACCCAAATTTCAACCATAAGTACTCTGTATCTTTGTGGCAGTATGGACATGCAAACTTTCCTTTAGTACTCCAACCAGATAGCATGGCATAGGCAGGGAAGTCATTTATGGTCCACAACAGAAGCGCATGAAGAGTAAACGTCTCCTTCTCATTCTCATCCCATGTTTCAACACCTGTCACCCATAACTCTTTCAGCTCATCAATTAGGGGTTGCAAGTAGACATCAATATTCATTCCAGGTGATTTTGGCCCTGGAATCAGCATAGACATCATCCAATAGGGTTGCTTCAAACACAACCAAGGAGGCAAGTTGTAAGGGATTAGGATGACAGGCCATGTAGTATATGCAACATTCAACATCCCAAACGGATTAAAGCCATCAGCTGCAAGACCGAGCCGTACGTTGCGAGGGTCCTTAGCAAAATCCTTATACTCTCTATTCACATGCTTCCATGCCAATGAATCTGCCGGGTGACGCATTTTCCCATCATTTACTAGTTCTTCCTCATGCCAACGCATCAGCTTCGATGTCGATGATCTCATATACAATCTTTGCAAGCGAGGAATAAGTGGAAAATAACGAAGGATCTTACGTGGAAAACGCTTCTGCTTCTTTCCACAATCACTGTCAACAAGATCATCCTTTTCAGTACCACCTGTCTCTTTCCACCTCGATTCACCACATGTTGGACACTTATCCAATATAGCATAATCCCCACGAAATAACACACAATCATTGACACAGGCATGAATCTTATCATAATGCAGGCCAAGATCTCGAACAACCTTCTCCACTTTATCCAATGAAGTTGGGAGACAATGGCCATCAGGAAGCACAAGCAAGAACAACCGAATTATGCGTTCTAGACTGCTATTACTAATACCATCCATGCATTTAATCTGAAATAGCATGACAATGAAAGAAATCTTTGTAACCTCTTTGCAACCTGGATACAACTCCTTCTTTGCCTCTTCTAGTAACCTAAAAAGTTTTTTTGCAGTCGCATTTGGCTCGCCCCCATCTCTTCCTGTGACTTCTCCATGTATAACACCTCTGATCAGTGAAGAAATTATTTCATGGGAACTTTCAGCATGATCTATTGCAGTTCCATCATCGTTACCATTCTCAACTAACGAAGGCTCACAATTACCTTCTCCTTGAATGAAACTCTCATCAAACCCTCTCAGTGCCACATGAGTTCGAACCTCCTTTTCACTTCGATAAGACATGCAGCGGCATCGAGTACATGGACATGGAGCTGTTTCTTCACTGGATGTGCCCCCAAATACACTCTGTAAAAAGTTCTTGAATCCTGCCTGCCATTCTGAAGTATATCTGGACATCCGCATCCAGCTCTTATCTTCATTTGACATCCTTCACGGTATCCCTACAGTGAGCACGAATCCATAGAATAAATACCCGCTATCAAGCTAACATTATGAATTAAAAGCATTTTTTCCTAATGAGCAACAGTGGCGGAGCTCGTGAATTTTAAAGCCTAGGGTCACTATCAAAGCAAATGTACTATCTGTATCGGGTAAATATACCACTACCACTAGAACTTGTAAAGTAATTGCGCAGTCCTTTTCGGCAACATTCTGAAAATCTGATAATTAAAATCTATTACAAATCAAACAAGCTGTAGTAAATCTTAGCAGTAGCAGTACTAATCGAAACAGCAAGCTGACAATAACTCAATTTCACAACTAAAAATTCACCTGCTATTGCCTCTGGCTGCTGCCTTGTTGCCTGGCCGCCGGCGCCGTGTCTACTCGCAGCTCGTGGCCTCGCCCTCGCTGTCGCGCGCTGGGCGGCTGGCCGGGGCGTGCAAGATGGGATGGGATGGGCGGCTGGCCGGGGCGTGCCCGATGGGATGGGATGGGCGGCTGGCCGGGGCCTCGCCCTCGCTGTCGCGCCCTCGCTGTCGCTCGCGGCCTCGAAGCCGCCAAGAGGAAGTCCTATGGGATGGGGTGCGATGGAGCCAGGTGTGACCTACTGGAGACGGCTTGGCCTCTTCGATGCAGTTGGCTGGGCCTCTTTTTTTTCTGCTCATGCACCGTTGGGCTGGGCCTCTTCTTCGGTGCAGTTGGGCTGGGACTCTTCTTTTTATTTTATTTTTCTGCTCATGCACTGTTGGGCTGGGTTTTTCTTTTGGTGGGCTGAGTTCTTTTTATTTTTTTTATTGTGCCGGTGGGCTTAATTATGTCATCAACTTTTCTTTTAGTGCAACCAAAAAAAGTCTAGTGAATTCACATAATTCATTGGTGGCAATAGAAGCTAATTGATGCAATGATTTTTTTTATGGATGCAACAGCACATGAGCTATCGCAACCATGGTTAAGTTTTAGACAACGTTATTTCATCGTGGCCATAGGCATGTATAATCGCAACCAATGAAATATTCGTGGCAACAAACATAAATCAAACGCAACGAACTGTTTTTTGGATGCAACAGGCACATGAGCTATCGCAACAAAGATTAAGTTTTAGGCAACGTTATTTCATCGTGGCCACAAGCAGGCATAATCGCAACCAACTAAATATTCGTGGCAACAAACAAACATCTATCACAACACTAAATCGATATTATCGCAATGCATAATTAGTTGTGGCAAAAGGTACCCAAAAAGGCAACCACCTTTTTCACCGTGGCATTAACACCAACCTGTTGCAACGAATGTTTCAACAGATGCAACCCACCTTTTTGGTGGCCATAAGATTCAGATATTGCAACCCATTAAAACGTTGGTTGCTATAAAACCAAATATTGCAACCAAATACGTGGTGTTGCAAAAAAAATGGTGCTCTAAGGGTCAATTCCTAGTAGTGCCCTATCCCCGTGCCCCGCATGGGAACTCTATATCCGACGAGGTCCCCGTCCCTGAGGAAGCCATGTCATTCCTCTCACACATGAATCCATCGATCCACAACTAATAAATGAGAATTTGATCGAAGGGCTGAAGGAATGGGGAGCGGGACTACGGGGATCACCTTCTCGGAGCGCTTGGACTTAGATGGTCAATGGGGAGGGGCAGTCGGGTGGAGGAACTAGCTGGCTGCGCATGGATGTGGTGACGCAGAGGGGCACAGTCTAGTGGAGGAACTCATGGGAGGCGACACTTGGATGTGAGACTGGGAGGAGCAGTTGAGCGGAGGCGTGGAGAGGTTAGGGTGCGGGTTAGGAAGGAATGAATGAATGGATGGATGGGGTTACCTAGCACATGGATGGTCAGATTCATCTCAACTAATTAGGGTTCCACGGAGAGCACGTATTGAGAATGATTCCTCATCCCAGCACCGCCAAACCTGATGGGGAAAGTTTTGTCCCCGTTTAGCTTCTTGTGGTGGTAAAATTGATTCCACTCCGGTGAGAATTATTCTCCGCTGGGAATCGGGGATGGGAGCCGTTGCCATCTCTAGTTGCAAACACAGACTTCATGGACGAGGAAACAACTACAGGTCAACCGCAGAGTTAGCTGGTGTTGGAGACGACGAGCGGAAGCTCAATTGCATACAAGTATTGCTAACGGCCAATCTTTGATGGTTGATGCCTTCAGTTCCCACAGACGCGACCCAGCTTGGGTTGCGCCGTTGCGCGCGTGGTGGGTGCTCCGACTGTCCGACGGTCCAACGTTGCTGCCGATCCATCGAGGGGCGGTCGACGCGACGGGCTAGCTAGGTACGTACAACTTCACGTGGCCGGCCTTCATGTCGTCGGATGCAATGCACGTCTGCACAGCGACGAAACGGGCGGTGCAGCACCTAGCGTTAGGCGGTTACGTACGCCGGGCAGCCAGCTGCCTGCCGTAGTGCCATGGGCCATGCATGCCATGCTCTCGTACGCGGGGGGGGGGGGGGGGGGGGGGGGGGGGGGCTCTTGCGATCATGATCATGCAGCGACAGACGTTGGGACACTGCAACAGGCACCTACAGCTCGCATAGCACGGAAACGATCCTACCCCTATGCTTGCTGGTAGAGAAACACCATCATGAACGGATGCAGACGCCGCGCGCGGCAGTTTCTTGGCGCTGCTGGCTGGAGCTGGAGAGACGGAGACGGAGTATCTCCGCGGGCCGCGTACGGATCGGTCGGATCGCTGGGCCTGCCGCCTGCCGGCCGGGTTGGTATCTCGGTGGTCCATCGCCGTCCCCGGCCGGGGTATCCGAGCATCTACGACAGTACCCTATTTTTCTTCCTAATTCTTAGTTTCTAGTAAGATGAGAAAAAACACCTCTTCAACAACTTCTAATATATGTTTCTAAAATTTACGCACTTGGTAAATCCTCCTCGTTGCACGTAACTTTGTGTGTAGTAGCGATCGCGCGGATCCGGTGCGTATCGGTCAATCTAAAGGTAGAAGAATGTGGAAAAGAATAAAAAGTAGGAAATAGTTTCTGATGTAAATTTATGAAAGAATATATACAAGTGGTTACGATAATTTAGAAATAGTATAAGATTCCTGATGTAAAATTGTGTCCTACGTGTTAGGAGTGGATTATTACTAACTCTTGGAGATGTCCTTCTTTTTTCCTGCCAATACATTTATAGGAGGTAAAAAAACTATATGTTTTTAGGAGAAAAAAAAGGATATTCTTAGAGATGCTCTTAATTGGCGTCCCCGACTGCTTGTCTAAAAAGCTTGCACGCACCGCCACCTCAAAGGACGGCGATCACATACATGGTCCCTTGGAGGTCAAGCAGCACCTTCAATTTTCGCGGATCTGATATCTCTTTCTGTACCCGTACTTAGTCTTATTTAGTTCGTGGGTGAAAAGTTTTTTAGATATCAAATCAAATGTTTTATGGAATGTCGGAAGAGGTGTTCGGATACTAATAAAAAAACTAATTACATAACTCGCCTAAAAATCGCGAGACGAATTTATTAAGCCTAATTAATCCATCATTAGCACGTGTGTTACTGTAGCAATTATGGCTAATCCTGGATTAATTAGGCTTAAAAGATTTATCTCGCGGTTTACCTGCAAACTGTGTAATTAGTTTTTTTATCTACATTTAATGCTCTATGCATATGTCTAAATATTCGATGTGATGGGTTGAAAAGTTTTTAGGGTAGAACTAAACATGGCCAATTGCTCCTGTTTTTGATAACTTTAATGATCCAAAATCCATTCAATGCTGGCCCGTCGTCCCATCACAGCGGCCAAAAACAGACAGCAGTGTGCCCCAGCGTCCCAGATCTCCTGCGTTGTGCCACAGTGCTGCTTTCATGCCCCATATGGCCATATGGCCAGCCATCATATGCATATGCATGTCCCTATGGGCACTTTGGCTGCCCCTCTTCGCTATCAGCATCACGCACGAATAAATGCATGCAATGGTCCAAAGAAACGAAAGAACACACCGTGTGGCGCAAATTGATGATCTGCTCATATCCTGTCCGTGTCCGATGCTATTATTGTGCTAGGCCGTGTTTAGATGCCTAAAAAGAGGCAAAAAAAATTTTGCATAGTGACTATCATATCGAATATTTGGACGTATGCATGGAACATTAAATGTAGATAAAAAAATAACTAATTACACAGTTTGTCTATAAATGTCGAGACGAATTTTTTGAGCCTAATTAGTCCATGGTTAGACAAATTTTACCAAATAACAACGAAAAATGCTACAGGAATTTTTTCCCAAAATTTTTCACAACTAAACAAGCCCTAGTCGTACGTCCTCTTGGTTTGCAGTTTAATTGTACGTACGTACAGATTGGTGCGACCTCGATCGGTTCATCAACAGAACTTTTTTTTGCCTGTTTAGTTCCTCCTTTAAAGTTTAGGAGCCGTTCGGCTGTGTTGATAAGCCGGCTGAAAAACACTGTTGACTGATTTGTTGTGAGAGAAAAATATTGTTCCGGTTAAAAAAATAAACTGAAAAAGACGGATTATAAGCCGAATGAAGAGGGCCTAGTCTCTATCGCATCGGATGTTTAGACACATACACGGAGTATTAAATATAGTCTAAAAATGACTAATTATATAAATTGTGACTAATTTGTAAGATGAATTTTTTAGTCCATGATTCGACAATGTTGGGCTACAGTAAAGCTGCAGTGTGCGGTGTGCTGCTCGGGTTCCGGCAGTCAGGTCATCGCTTTGTCGATGGAGCACAACACCAGGGGGACGCACAGCTCCGGAATCCTAACCTACCGGACCTGCCAGCCTAGGTGCATGTATACTGGTTCACATGGCTTTCATCTGCTACTCCGTCCCATAAAAAAAAGTGGCTCGAGAATTGTACTGTTTAAACTTTTTAAAATTTAACTAGGCTTAAAAAATATTAGCAACATTCGTATCTCCAAATAAGTTTATTATAAAATTAAAATATATTCAATGATCTATTCAATGATACCAATTATGTACCACAAATGTTAATATTTTGTATATATATTTGGTCAAAATGAAAGCGAGAATGACACTTTTTATGGGACGGAGGGAGCCCTCTGCCCAAGGAAAAAAAACAACTATGGGTTGCGTGCCGGTAAAAATAGTTTACGTTTAACTAAATTTCTAGCGAATACTATTCATATTTATGAGTCCAAATTAATTTATTATGAAAATACATTTCGTAATTAATCTAATGATATTTATTTGATATAATAAATATTAATATTTTTTATCTATAATTGATCAATCTTAAGGTACTAAACACCATGATACTATGCTAGAATTACATTCTTTCCTGCACGGAGGGAATACACTTAGATATGCACTTATATATACACTAAATCTAAATACATAATAAAAGCAACAGTATATCTAGAAAAGCTACGACGTCTTATAATTTGAAACGGTTTGAGTAATTGTTAAGTTAGATGTGGCCATGTCTCTCATGTTTCATTCTAAAAAATATGTGACCATATATGTGATAGGCTAACCTCAGCAATGGAAAAGACGATGTTTGTCTATAACTATAAGAGATTTCTGTCATGCTCTCAGACCATCTGTTAACTATTAGACGGTATATTTGTCTTTTCTCTTTGTATCACTACCGTGTTAGTGTTAGCTAAAATTATACTCGTACCTGGCACCTGTTCTAGATGACTAGTAATGCCATATTGTCGTCTCACTGTACTATATATAGAGATGGCAACGGGTACTCGAAACCCGAGTACCCGACGGGTATTACCCGATAAAGAGGCGGGTATGGAATGAATTTTCTACCCGTGGGTACGTTATTGGACAAAATCCTATACCCATCGGGTATGCGGGTACGGGTGCGGGTGTATACTACCCATACCCGCATACCCGCGGGTAAGACATACCCGCAAAAATAACTAGTCAACCTCAGTTATTTTAGCGCATATAAGTCATGAATTTGGCCCATTGAGACATCCACTATATTTCTAGTAGATTGTCTTTGTTGTAATGATGCTAATAATGTTTGTTAGCATGTTTGTAACTTGTTGGAAGCTTAGAATGATTTATTTTTGTATGTGACTATTTGATATTTTTAGGTAATTTTCGGGTATGCTATCGGGTACGGGTTACCCGTCGGGTGAGAATTACCCGGCGGGTACGGGTATGGAACTATTTTTTTACCCGCATGTGGGTACGGGTAACCCAACGGGTAAAATTTTGCGGGTGCAGGTACGGGTACGGATGGGCACTACCCGTCGGGTATGTACCCGTTGCCATCTTGGCCTATATACGTACTAAGTTGCCGTACTCGTAGTACGTTGCTAGCGAACCTGCTATTGAATCGCAGCAACATGAATCCATAGTTTACGAGTCAAATCAGGTGTGAGGCTTAAGGCTATCCGCACCCATGGACCTTTATATTCATCCTCTATATGTTCTAGTCAGCAAGATTCTCTCCTCTATACTCAATTCTTCCGCACCCATCTATCCTCTATATCATCCTCTATCTACTCTATCCACTGTGGGACCCACTTGTCACTTTATCTAAATATATCCATGTGTGATCTAGTTTTGAAGGATTTATTGAGACGAATTTAATGGTGCAATCGAAATTTAATTTAGATTTTTGGTTTGTGAGTTATAGCATTTTTTTTCTTTGTTTAGCTAGTGGGGCCGTCACTGCCCACTGTAGAGTAAGCACTGTACTACTCTAAATATAGAGTAAGAGAAAGGATAGAGTATCGTTTTAGAGTACCCAGTGCAACAGTTTTTACTCTATATTCATACTCTAAAGCTTTAAAGTATCCTTTAGAGTACCCACCACGGGTATTCTAAAGTGTCGAGCTGCGCTTCTAGCTAGCCCTTAGACCTCTACTTCGTATCTAGGAGGCCGATGTGTTGACATGATAACGTGGGACACATTTAGCGGCAGCGTATACTCCAGCGTAGAGGTGGGACTTCCTTGCTGTGCCGGCACGGCACGGTCCTCTCGTGCTTCGTGCCGCTTCGGGTCGTGCCCTCTAGGCACGGGAGGTACGTCGGGCCGTGCCGATATGGCACGGTAAATCTTTTCTTCGGCCCAAGCACGGACCGTGGCACGCTAGCACGCCTTCGGGTCGTGCCGGCCCCAGCACGGCCCTCAAAATATCTTTACTAGTTTTCTTTTTCCACTCGTGATATAATATATATATATATATATATATATATATATATATATATATATATATATATATATATATATATATATATATATATATATATATATATATATATATATATCTTATATGTACTATTTTAATAAAAGTTTAATGATTTTTATAATCTATTCAAGAATTAGATAAGAGGTAGTATAGTAAATACTAGAAAATTGTATTGTATAGTTGTCGAATTGTGTATGTGCCATTTTTGTACCGTGCCGGCCCAAGCACGGCCCAAGATGCAGGCCGGGCCATGTAGCCCGCCATGCCGAGATTCTGGACATGACACGGCCCTCGTGTTCGTGTCGTGCCGGCACGGCCTAAAATATTTCGTGTCGTGCCGTGCTTCGGGTCGTACCAAAAGACCGTGTCATGACCCACCCTCAAATGACACGGGCCAAAGTCGCAGCTCTACTCCAGCGTACGTAGGCACCATGCACACCGCGACACCGATTTGCACGGCATGTTTCACGGCGAACAACGGGACAAGGACTATCTATATATAAAGGCACGCTACGGTTGAGTAGCACATGCCGCCTTGATAGCGAGTTGGCGACGACGAGGAGTATCCAGTGTGTTAGATGTCGCGTCTCGAGCCCATAGCACAGTACTGTTAGCTAACCTACACACTGAGCAAACAAGAAACAACAGTATCCGACGATCGATCCGTACGTCACCTTATCGTGTAGGGACACTGTAGAGATGTCGCTGCATGCGTGCACGCACGGCCCGGCCCACCCTAATATATAATCAATCGTCGTCGTTGTTGTGTGGTTGCAGTACAGTACGTACGTCCTTAGTCCTTGGAGTAATTCAATTCAATTGGTAGCAGTAGCAGATCTTGTCAAGCTAAACTTGTCGACAGCGTGAGCGGTGCTAAATGTGACTATAATGATGTGGTCCTGCACACGTACGGCTAGTTGGGCCATGACTACTGGCAGTAGTTGAGTTGCGTGCTTGGAACGAAGGAAATGAAATCACCCTGCACGGCATCTAGCTTGGAGTGCACAATATAAACTTGTTTTCTTCTCATGGAACGAATCCAAGGAAAAACTTGGCCGGCGGTGTGCCTTGAGATGTGCGTTCCCATGCATCTGCAGCCAAAGTCCAACCTTTGGGGTTTGGTCAACCAAACCCATGGCCAGCAGTGCCACGTCCGTTTGTCATTTGTGTGTGGTGTGGACTCAAGGTGGCGCATCGCACTGGCGTAGCATACTAGCATGGCATGAATTGGGACGGTAGATGGTGGCCATCATCTTATTCAAGGTTGACGCGCTGTTTGATCATAACTTTGGCTCTCTGATCACTAGGTCAGTGGAGTACTATATATACTGGAGTATGCGCGATATGGGATTATAGTATTGTGGTGCTTTTTTCTATTTATAAATAAATTATCGTGGTGTTAGCCTGCTGCATGCATGTGGCGTACATCTAAACGAGACAACAATCAATTACAATATTTAATCGTCCTATGCCTAGATATTCCACTACAGCAACTCCGTGAGTTGTTGCCAGTCTCCAATAAATAATACTCCAACGTAAAACTACAGTATCTACTAGAAAACAAGGGCAAGCGGGGCATCATTCTGGATTGTTTTTTGTGCACACCCCGGTTGCTGCCAGTGCCATGATCATCAACTTCGTTTTCAAAGAGCTTATCACTAGACGACGTGAACAGGTTAGTTGATCCTGCGAGCGTGGCCCAAGACCAGACGCCAGAAATATGGATAAATAAATAAAATAATATACAGATACAAGCAAATCTTATATTATTCCGCATCGATCACGCGAATTATTAAGTGGTGCCGGTCCCGGAAAGGCCTCTGCGCCGTGCTAAGTGGCGTGCAGGCATGTGTTTTGGAGTCAAGTGCACACCTGACACCACCATGCTCTGTCACCACCATCTCAAGCTGAGCCTAGCTATTTGTCATTCCCTTTAAAATCCATTTTTAGACTTCCAAGTTAAATATTTTTTTAAGTTGAACTAGCTTTATATATAAAAAAAGAATATCAACATCTATATGTACATCAAATAACTACATTATGAAAATGTGTTTCATGATGTATATAATAATATTTGCGTTATAATGAATATCGATGTATTTTGTATAAATTTCCACAAATTAGAAGTTAATTTTGTTTGAGGACGAAGACAGTAGTACTGTAACTAGCGTCGCTCTCCTTCCGGTTATTACTATATATAACGCCGGTCCCGGTACCAGTGCACAACGCATGGCATGATTCATGGAACTGTGCCATCGTCGTCTCGATGAGGACACCCGCAACCAGGCTAGGAATATACAGCTGATGTTATGAGGCAGCTCATAAAATATACTCCAGTTTAATAATATTAGTTTAAAGTATATAGTAGCAGCCAGTACAGTACTTTACGATTAGCATCAGCTGTTTCTTCGGGAATGGCAAGCAAGCAAACAGGCATGCATATATGTGCGACAGCCGATAAATAATTGTTTCCTTCGGCTTCACATCGTGCTGTACAGATGGCAACGGGTAGCGTTGCAGGCTTGCAGTTGCAGCTGGAACGCCACATGCATCATGTGCATGCATGATCCATGGGTGTGGGTTTTGTAGCTAACTTGGACCGTTTGGTTAGCATAGCTGGGGTCTGTGGGGATCGGATCGATCGGATGCATGCAATGCAAGTTGGCGCAGCAGTGACAGATTTGAGTGACAGAGTGCGCTGGAGACTAGTAGGCGACATGGGGGGCACCTACTAATAACTTAGCGACATGCAGAGTACACGCATGGGGCCAAGAATATTGAACGATCTAGACATTTGGATTTGATTGAACAAAAGATAGTAGGTCGGGTAGATCTTGCAGGATGTGTTGGTTGATGATGAGTAGCCCGTTGATTCTCCAGCTCCTTTTCCTGCGGATGCTATTTGGCGATAGCAGTGGCCAGTGGAGCAGCACTCAGAAGTTAGAACAATGATCCATCCACATGATCCCATCCTATTAATATAAAGGTCAATGACTAATAGACGGTATCCAATCGATCGAACGCAAAACAATTTATCCTTTTTGACCTCTTCAACCCCTAATCTCTTCTGAATTCTATTTATTGTCTTCCTTTATCTCTATGGTGATTGAAGCCACTCTAACTAGTACGTTGTTTGTTGATGTTAGAGCAACCCAAGGTGTGCTTGCCTCCTCGATAGGAGCTCTCTTTTGTTTTAACCTACCAAAGTCCAAATCCGATTAAGACGATTTTCACATAGGAATTGCAAGGCAAGTCTTTGCAAGTTGCACACGTGTTTTATCATCAACACAATCCCTCTTCTTATGATAAATCAAAGCCGGGCAACCGGATCTTTCAAAAAAAAAAATCTTGGTAAACCCTTAACCTTGTCGGAACTTTGTTGGAGTTGGAGAAAAAGAGCCAACCACATACAAATAGGAATAGATGTTCAAGAAAGTCGAACACTAGAGTGAGAGAACCTAGTTTTTCCCTAAAACAATGGCCTCCCTAAGGCCAGCCACATTTAGGTTTCATTCTCATTGAATCAGGTGCCACTTAAGCAAGTTGACAGACATGGCTCTAAAGTTATGTTGAGAGAGGGGGGAGGAGTCTCGTCTAGTGAAACTAGTTGTTCACTTTTTCCAAATATGAGAAACTGTTCCACACTAGCATTGAGGGGCAAAAGTTTCATTTCATCCAACAATCATCTAATAACACTTCACACATTGAATGTGATAACTAGCCTATGAAACAACAAAATAATAATGGAGAGAGATGAGAAGTAGGATGTCATGTCAGTATTTTTTGTGTCGTGGCAAACAAATTAATAATGGAGAGAGATGAGAAATTTTATCCAGATGAAAGTAGGTATATATATGCTTTCAGACTTTGAAATGTGCTACGGTGGCATTGGGAGTGAGAGTTAGTCCATCAACATGTTCTATGCTAGAATCCAAGAAACTAAGTATTAGAAATTTGTGTTTAGTATCTACAGGTAAATAAACTTCATTACTTTTGCACGTGCTCTCTCTTTGTTCATTTTCGAACATGGTACCCATTTTTTTTCGAAAGCGTGCCTTAGCATTAGCACGTACTTCATTAAGTGAAAACTGGAAGTTTTTACACGCTCCAAGAAACGTTACGGTGAGAGGTCATACGCAACTTGGAGTGACACACGACACAAATCACCTGCTAGTGGTGGCCTCAATGGGTTGTAATTGAAGAAAAAAAGTTTGTGCTACATTGACGGGCGAAACGACATCAGGCGACGAGACCCGTGAGGAGGGCAATGCTGCCGAACCCAAACCCAATCCAGGAGTCCGCCTCCTCCAGGATGGTTGCAGTCACCTCAGCCGGCGTCATTGACTTCTGATCAAACGTGCGTCGGTTACGTTCTCTCCACATACTCCAAGTGACCAGCAGCACTAGGGAATCGAAACTCCTCCTTAGTGCCTCAGGAATGGTGGCTCGAGTGGACAGCCACCAATCTGCCAAGGCCGAGTCTTGGGGCGGGGCAGCCGCAATGGACGCCATGGCAGCAAGAAGCCTTGACCAAACCTCGAACATGGTACCCATAAAAATACTTTGTAATATCTGTCGGGTTGTGATGGACTTATGAATTACTCTTTGTGTTCCCAATATGCATTTTGTTGAAACCTTATCCTAAATTATGGTGGCTCTTGTTGCGCCCTATGTCTCGTGGCGTCATGCCAGTTTTTTATCATTACTTGCTACATATATTTTACCGACATGTTAGGTTGAAACTATTGTGCTTATTTACCTATTATTCAAAGCTCTCCTTTTTATTTCATTAAAAGTGAAAAGGTTGGGTCCTAACTATATTTTTTAATTACTATAATAGCATAAGGTCATTTAAGCTTGCACCACGCTACTCAAGATCGGTGGTAGATCTCCAAGTGAGATCTTGGATGGGCCAACAACTCTGAGCTCAAAGGATATTGATATTTAAGCTTTACCATCACTATTTACTTAAACACCCAAGAGGCCATGGCATTATTTGTCATGTGCTAACCTCCCCCACTGATCAAAATGTTGAAATTTATCTATCAATTATATGTGTAGTGGTATTTTTTTATATTCACTATTATAGAAAACATTTTTAGAGACGGTCAAAAGTGATCTTCAAAGACTATTTTAAAACCGCTACTATGCCAGCGATTGTAAAAATGAGTGGATAATTTTGAATTTTTTTAAAAAAAACCATCTAGAGTCTAATAAAAATAAGAAAACAATATTTCTACTGTAGCCCAAAGAGCTGAAGATCGGCCACAGCTCATAGGATTTATTTTTCACTTGCTTTGAATATGTGTGGACATCCGGTATTCGAACCCACAACCTCTCCCCCACGTGATCCCTCCTCTACCACCGCACTACACAGTCACTTTGTACTAATATGTATGAATCTTATAATCAATATTTAATTCATAAACAATTTTAAATGAGAAAACTTTCAACTACAAAGTTTTAGGCCTCGTCGAGCACTACAACTTTGATATAGAACATTTCTCCATCCAGGGTCATTTGAAAAATTCAAAATTTTGAAATTCAACATCTGACACTTAATTTATATATTTGGAACCCTAAATGATCACAAACAAAAATTTTATCAACTACAAAGTTTTAGATCTCATCGAGCTCTAGAATTTTGATATAAAGTTTGTCTTCATCCGACTTTGTTTAAAAAAGATATGAATTTATTTGTGCTACAACTATTTTAAGGACGGCTGACATAGTCAGGCAGTTGTCTTAAGTGAACCGCCTCTCATTTTCAGAGACAGTTGACATAAGCAACCATCCTTGAAAATGGCATTTTTAGAGGCAGTTCTCTTAACGGAACCGCCCCTAAAAATGGATACATTTTTAGCGGCAGATTTCTTAATGGAACCACCTCTAAATATTGATTTCTAGCAACGGTTGTATAGCTACAGTGTCTCCCGCGAAGATTAGTGACGGTGTGCTAAGACAACCACTTATGTTAGAAAAGGGAAGCGCCTCTAAAAATTATTTCTGTACCAGTGATTAAAAATTTAGAGTGCCTACAGTTATACTAATGATATGGATATGTCATATCATTCAGAATGCATAAATCCTCTAAAGTAACTTCATAAACTATTGTCATGGATATAAACTTATAATTTTAAATTAAATGAACCGTTAGTATTGTACCTTATGAGTTGTTCACGGAACATTTTTTTAAAATAGCATGGCCGGCCGGTTTCATGGAAACAGGAAATTAGACTTTCTTCTTATCCCTGTTCTTTGATAGTAATTGACCACATCATTAAATAAAAAGATCTTAGACAGCGTGACGTTGTACATGGTCCAGACAGGCTGTGTGAAGTTGCTGTCGCTATGTCACATGTCGTCTGTACCGGTTGAAAATTGAACGGGTACACAACCATAATTGTGGAAATGGATCCACAGCCGAAGCCCCACCTATAGGGTATAGCCTTGGCACCTAGTACGGGCATGCTATGACCTGCCGTGCACTCGATAAGGGCGTGTTTAGATGTGAAAATTTTTGGGGAAAAGTTTCCGTAGCACTTTTCGTTGTTATTTGGCAAAATTTGTCTAACCATGGACTAACTAGGCTTAAAAGATTCATCTCGACATTTACAGACAAACTGTGCAATTAGTTATTTTTTTATCTACATTTAATGCTCCATGCATACGTCCAAAGATTCGATGTGACAGTTACTATGCAAAAAATTTTGGCTCTTTTTGGTATCTAAACAGGCCCTAAGGCTGACTGCACCGGAGACGCTGAAGCGATCGGCTAAGTGATCCGCTAAACGCAGATAGCGGATCAACGAGCCGCAGCGGGCTACTCTACCGTCTACGATAAAATAACGGACCAGTTCTGGAACGCTAAATGTGGCGTGGTACTGTAGCATCCGCTACGCGTGCGAGGCCGCGCTCGTCCGCTACGCGTGAAGGAGGAGGGCGCTCGCGTCTGGAGATGGGTGGGTTTTTTAATTAAAAAATCTGACGAGTGGGTTCCACAGTAGATAGAGGATGATATAGAGTATGAATGAGTGCAGCAAAACTAGATATAGATGAGAGACGAAATATTTTTTTTAAGGATGAATATAAAGGACGAAGAGTGCAGATAGTCTAATCGATCGGCACATCTCCAAAGGAGTAGTACTGCTGTGTGCTTCAGAAAATTGATAGGCACTGTAGAGTAGAGTAGAGTAGAGTTGGTAAAGGTGCAGGCCGAGTTGGAATGTGCCTCGATTTTGATCGCATGGCTCGATCCTCAAACAGATTTTCATTATTGATCGATCAGAGTCTATGATCAAGTGCCCATCTTCTGTGAATTGACCATTTGCAGTTAAAAACTGCAAATTGACCATACTAGAAAAAAAAGAAAGAATGGCTCACGGAGTAGCGAGTACGCGTAGGCCCTTCATGTTCTTGGTCACGTAGAAAGTTGACGAACGAATTAACAAAAGCAGTTCCGGTCGATGGTCAGGGTGTACTCGATCTGCCGACATGTGTGCGTGAGCTCGACAGGGGAAAGAAGAAAATAGTGGGAAACTGCTCCTGATGAGACCGGCCGGACCAGATCGATCGATCTTGCAAAGAGAGGAGAGGACACGTCTGGGCCGGTGGCTGCGATGATGGATCAAGGTTCAAGATCGAGGACAGCGGCGGCATTGTGGCGTGCACATGCATGCACGATCCCGTGAACCTTCGTCTGCGATCGAGCTTGCGATGGCGTCCCCCTGACGGTGTCATGCATACTGCATCTGCATCGTAACAGTGAGATCCGAGCTGTGTTACAGTGCTGGTGCGGCGACGATGCAGAGAACCGACGACGGAACAGTTGGAACAGTCAACTCTTTGGACCTGCTAATTAATGAAAATTGGAATTGAATGCGCGGCTCACGTGGAGGAAGGGAAACGTACGGGCCATGTTCCGGCTCATCACGTGTGACAGAGCCAAGTAGTACAGTGGTTCGTGGTCACCGCGCTGTGCCGCCTGTGCACCGACGACCGCGATTCGCTCCTGCACGCGAGACGGCGAGAGCCAGCCACTGCGGCGTTGCAGGAGACCCACAACATGTGACGGCGGCATCAGCGCAGGGCTGCTGCTCAATCCGCAGGAGACCCACAACATGAGAGAGAGCAGATCGACATGCCAAGCTTGTGCTAGCTTCATCATCAGCGCAAATGCAACGCGGCTGGCAAATGAGACACACCACACCAGATGCGCATGCATGCATGCATGTGGAGGTTGCCGCTGATTCATCCAATATGCATGGATTAGTATGGAGTAGTAACCGAGGACCATCCACGTGCAGATCGCCCATCCTACGTACGGACTACGGAGTACGACGCTGCGGCGTGATTTGCCGGACGCGTCGCGCCGAGCAGCCATCATCATATGGGGCCACAGCTAGGTCGGGCATTTGGACCCCGCGTTTCGCAAGATCGAGAAGATTGTTCACGGCACTTACCCGGCGTCCGGGTGATAGTTATCACGACACGAGCTCGTCCCTCTCTTGCCGTCGCCGGTCGCCGAGAAAGAAAACTACAGCCGCGACCGCGACCACGACGGCATCATGCACGTTCACACCCACGGCCACGCCGAGGCCACACAGAAATCGGGCGGGTCAGTGACAAAGTGGCCCGTGCGGGCCCACGTCCGTGCAGGCGCGTGGGCCACACTTCTCGCTGATATCCTACGTTTTCCGTAGGGTCTGCGTGGGTCCCCTTGCCTGGCAATTCTTTTTCCTTCTTTTTCCTCCCGTGAGGGTCAGCCTGAGCATTCAGTTAAAACCGAATGTTCGGTTCGGTTTTTTCGGTTCTTTAAAAGTTTGGTTTTAAACAATGAAGAACCGTTATTTTATTCATAAACTAAAAACCGAGAGGTTCGGTTTCGGTTTATTACTTCAGTTTTTCGGTTAAAACCGAATAGACCGAAGTGTAGTGCAGCAAGTGAAAAAAAAACGGAAAATCTCCCCTCCCTGCTCGGCACCCGCAACCTGCGCCGCGCCGCTCACACCTGAGCGGCTGAGCCACCTCGCGCTGCCGCCTCCGGCCTCCCTGCGCTGCAGCCCACCGCGGCGCCGCCTCCCCGAGTCCCCGTGCCCGCAGCCGCTCGGCGCTCGCAGCTCGCGCCGCCACCTCGCGCTGCAGCCTACTCTCGGGTCACGCCGCCGCCCGCGCCTGCTCGTCGCGCTCGCGTACGCTAGGGTTAGGTGTCGAGGTGACCGGGTGAGGACCGAGGACTGAGGAGCGAGTGAGGATTGAGGGGGTGGGCTGCAGGGACGGGGTCGGAGGGGCGTGGGGTTGGGCTAGTGGGAGCGTGGGAGTGGAGGTGGGCCAAGCCGCGGAGGCCAAGGTGGGCCACTTTGAAATACATGCTGATATGTTCGGTTCCTTCGGTATTTCGGTTCGTATGGTTGTAAAACCGAACACCGAACTTCCAGCAGTAAAAAATCGAAGCCGAAACTAAAAACCGATAAAACTGAAATTTCGATTTGGTTCGGTTCGGTTTGCGATTTTCGGTGATTTTTTTGCCCAGGCTGACGTGAGGGCCTCACGGTGAGGCTGAGAGCAGCGAGGAAAGACAGAGATGGAAAGAGAAAGATGGCGATGCGAGATGCGTCATGCATGTGCGGGGGTGGCTTTCGGGAATTTGTCCCGCGGCGCCCGACCGAGGCCTGCTGCTCTCTCCGCCGGTGGCCGTGGATCCACAGACGGATGATTGTTTTTGTCATCGTAGTAATTAATGGTACGGTCTACAAAGTAAACCCTTATTTCTTACTAAAAATATACAAGAAAAACTTTGAATAGTAACTACAATAAGCATAATATTTTTATCCAACATGCTACTAAAAGATTAAAAGAATGTAGCAATAAGATAAAAAAAATGAAGGCCAAAACTAGATCATGGAGTCACAGACATAGATTAAACACAAGATTCACCATTACTTAAGCCTATATTTAAATTAAATGCATATTGAAGATACATTTATGTGCCACCACAAATAGATCGAGTAATCGATAAGGTTATCATAACTAGATAGGGATTACATAGTGTCTATGTGTAGGTATCATGTCAAAAAAATAGTGAGTGAGAACGTACAAAGATAAGTAATTCTTTTTTTTTGAATTAAAGATAAGTAATTCTGATGCTAAACATGAACTTGTAACTTACTAGGATCGAACGCACGCAAAAATCCTAGTATGTTTTATAAGATTTTAGCGTGTGGAAGGCCTGGACTACTAGGATTGTAGCCCGCGGAAGTAGGCCTGCTAATGGGTCGGGTAATATTTGGAGTTTTTGGGTTGGGTTGTGTTATGGAACTGTTTGGATGGGTTGTAATGGATTTAGAGGTTAGACGGGTTGGAATGGGTTGGGTTTGCTAGCAAATTGGGTTGGGATGGGTTGGAATGGGTTAATTTTTTTTCGGGTTTGTGTGGGTTACCCGTGGTGGGTGGTTTCAATCCTATCGCATCATTTTCCCAATCCTCCGACAGCGTCTAGTCGCACGACGGCGACGCCGGCGTCGGCGCTGGCCGCGGCACCCACCGCGGCACCGACACCACCGACGCCAAGATCCCATACCTACGCCCCTGACCCCTCCCGAGACGAAGTGCATTGAGGTCCTACTCCCTCCGCTGGCCAAGAAGCAGCTCGTGCAATGCTTCTTGCCGAGACCGCCGGCCGCCGCCGCCACTGTGCCTTGTCTGGCTCTCCCCTTCGCCAGCAACTAGCACTCATCAGGTTCGCTTGCCCCTTGCTTCCCCTTCCTGTACATTCACAACTTGTATTTGGATCTCCAAGTCCCTAGGTTAGGCTTCCCTTTTGTATTCGGATCTAATCTAGTTAAAGGTGTTGCATATTTCACAACTTGTGGCATTCGACCGAAAGAGTTTGTGTCCTGCTTTTTCAGGACCATTATGCAATGTAATGGTAGAGCACTCACATGTACCTAGCTACATCTTGATTCTTGAAACTATACGCAGCCTCTGTTATTCTTTATAATTATGTTAAGTCTGTCTGTTGTGTTATGCACCTGCCAGAGCATCATAGAATTTTGGGGCTGTAACTTTGTATCCTGTGTTATTACTGAGTAAAAGATGATGGATACCTATCCTGAGCAGTTTGGGGATATGGATGTTGACAATTTCTTAAGTTGTGATTTTGCAATGATCTGGCCAAGATTCTTGAGTCTTATTGGTTGAATGTGCAACGGATTGTTGCATATTCTTTGCATTTTTTATGAGCCTTTGTTTGTTATTATTAATTGAATGTGTGATGGATTAATATCACCGACAGTAGTTAGGGTGCAGGATTATTATGCCAATCTGACAGCATTACTTTATTGGTGACTATCTGAATGTCTTTTTATCTGATTATTCAGGTGAACTTTGGCAATCTCATTAACCTCTACATGGACTGTGCATCTTTGAGTGATCCCTTGAGCTCACTATCTAGTTAGCTACCTTGGCAGATACGGTGGTTAGCTTCCAGCGGTAGTTGATTTGATGGAAACGGTGATTCCCTCAAGCAATAATATGGTTTTTTATGTGCCTTTCTTTATTATTATTAATTGAATGTGCAATGGATTATTTGAAGAGTAAAGCTCACTAATTATTCTACACAGATGTCTTCTCATCCGTCTGAGGCCTCAGACACTAATACAAGTAATGATGACAATTCACCGGGAACACCAAATAGGAGGTCTAAAGTTTGGGAACACTTTGAGACAGAGCTGGTTGAGGTGAATGGTGCTCTAAAGGCTGTTTGCAGATATTGTGGCATGAAGATGGCTAGTGAAAAATCAGGTACAAACAGTTTGAGAAATCACATAAAAGATTCATGTCGAAAAATTAGTGAGAATGATAGGCAAAGGTTTATTGCCACAATTAAGAAACAACCACCTTTAGGTCCATTTACCTTCAATCCTCAAAGAAGTCGTGAGTTAATGATAACTTGGTCCATTCGGGCAGGGGTTGCATTTAATAAATTTGAGGACCCAAGTTTTTCACCATGGATGGCCTCATTGCAGCCCACATTTAGTTGCGTTGGGTGCCAAACAATCCGCAATGATTGTGTTGGTATGTATGATCGAATGAAGCAAACACTAGAAAGTGAACTGCAAGGCCTTGATTCTCGTATCTGCTTCACTTCTGATCTATGGACATCTAACCAAAAGCTGGGATATATTTGTCTAACAGCCCATTATGTCGACCCTAACTTTGCCTTGCATAAGAAGATAATTTCTTTCAAAGCTGTGAAGTATCCGCATAGTGGTCTAGCCATTGAGGAAGCAATTACAAGATGTATGACAGAGTATGGAATCAAAGAAAAGATGTTTACTATCACCCTTGACAATGCATCTAACAACAAAACAGCTTGTGACCTTTTGCAAGAGAGTGGCAAGTCGGACATGTTGTTTGATGGTCAACATCTTCGAGTTAGGTGTTGTGCTCATATTTTGAATATTCTAGTCCAAGATGGCTTGACTATTGCTGATGCAACAATAGAGATAATTCGGGATTTGATTAGGCACATTAATTCCTCACCAAGAAGAATCCAAGCTTTTAATGAGATAGCTGAAAGAGAAGGTCTTGCTAAAAAGGCTGGTTTGGTTCTCGATATTCCGAACCGTTGGAACTCAACTCATGCAATGATTATTGAGGCTGTGAAGTATAAGATTGTGCTAAAGCGGTATGCTGCATCAAATCAAGAACCTTTTTTCCAGCAGATGATGAGTGGACAAAAATCGAGGCCATAGGTGAGTTTCTTGGGGCTTTCGAAGAAGCTACAAGGGCTTTCTCAGCTGATAGATATCCTACAGCACACATATTTTTGGATAATGTTCTCTGTATTCACCAAGCTCTAAAAAATTCAGAATGGCAAACTAATCAACCCATACGAAATTTGGCTAGAGCAATGGAAAGCAAGTTTAGTAAGTATTGGGATGGGAACTATAATATGGCTCTTGTTATTGCCACAATACTTGATACAAGAAAGAAAATGGAATTCTTAGAATTCTTTTATCAAAGGGTGTGCAACTACTTTATTGATATTGACACAAGCATGAGTTTAGCTAGAGAGTGGATGACTAAGTATTTTAGGAAATATGAAGAGATTGTTAGGACAAATGGTGCAAATCCAGTGTTTCATACTACTGTATCTAGGGGTATTGTGAGTTCGCCAGTGCTAGGTAAAAGAAGAATGCACTAGGAGTTTGCTTACTTTAGAACCCAAAAGAGAGCTAGCAGTATTCAAAAGTCCGAACTTGATGCATATCTGGAAGATGAACATGTGAGAGATGATGAAAACTTCGAGATCTTGAGCTGGTGGAGGACAAATAAGGACAAGTATCCTGTCCTATCAGCTATGGCACGAGACTTCCTTGCAATACAATTGAGCATTGTGTCTTCTGAGTCTGCGTTTAGTTTGAGTGGTCGGATTCTCAGTGATAATCGAAGTTCAATGACACCTGAAACCCTTGAAGCCCTAGTTTGTGTTAAGGATTGGTTGTACAAGTTCCCAGACAATGAAGAAAGCTCTCTGATTGTGGTTTCCTAGCACAGGTCAGTACAATCATTTACCATAGTATGGAGTATTGTCTTAGTTCAACATTTAACTGGTTGTATTGTTTTTTATTTATTTTTCATCCTACATTCTCTGGTAGGACTATTCTGGATATGCGTATTTGAAAACAATTTACATGTACTTCACAGTTCGTTATTTAGATTGAGAATAATATTTTGAGCACTCCATTATTTGAAGAGTAGGATTGTTCTGAATATGCACAATCAGTAGGTTCTTTCATTTAGCGTTGGTGTGATTTTAAGCTCTGTCAAGCAAGATAAGTTATACTACAGGACAATGTAATTCTTCCCATAAATTTGGCATTCAACTATTTTTCTTAAGTCCTTCGTAATATTGGATGTGCAGAGGTGAAGACAGTGGCTGCTTTGTCGACTTCGTCATGGCTGTTTTGAGGGAGGCTATCAACAGTTCGCAACATTTCTCTTGTGTTGATTTGCTACTGCTTGCATGTTTGGTACTGCTGCTGCCTGTAATCATTCACATGTTTCATTCAGTGTTGTCATCATGTCTCATTTAGTGTTGTAATCAGTAATCATTCTTGATTCACATTTGGTACTGCTGCTTCTGTGGCTACCTGTAATCATTCTCTGAACACAGGTTTCATTCAGTCATCTGCTTGTTCTCTGCTTTTCACTGTTGTAATCTAGCAGACAATGCGTGTAATCTGTGTGTTGTGCAGGAGTTTCACTACTGTTTATTGAAGCAAAAAATTGTCAGTGATTTCTTCCTGCATGTGCCTTTTCTACTTTCCGTTCTCAACGCAAGAGAAGTGGAGAAGCAGTGCAGATGAACCCATGGTAACCCACAGTAGCAGAACCCATGGCAACCTAGGACAGAGTGGGCTGGGACGGGTTGGGTATAAGTTGATCTGGAATGGGGTGGGATGGGGTAAGAAAATAATTAATTACATTTGGAACGGGGTGGAAATGGGTTGGAATCTGACCCATTAGCAGGCCTACGCGGAAGGGGCAGGTTAATAGACTAGCGATGCAGATTCCGTAGTCAAGAGTGATATTAAGATCAAAGCGTAACATCGATGACCATGCCTTTTGCCTTGGTATACAATACAACGTTCTAGGCTACATAGGAGGAGTTGCATTACCAACGCTTACTCGCTTGAAGACCAATTCACAGCGCAAAAATGTTTGGTCAACATGCGTACGTGCAGCAAACTCTCTTGCCCCACCCCCTCTGCTATCATCCCCACCACACGGCAATACTTTTCCTTGCATTATTACTACTCCTACTTGTGAACAGAAACAAATGGACTGGTGACGACACACGTTTTCGCCGTCCTAGTATTTTTTAAACTCCGGAAAATTCCTGCATCTCTGGAAACTAGTAGAAACCAAGATCCACTCTGGACGGATGAGCATTAATCCACGCGTGTCACGCTTGAGGGAGACCTCTTGTTGCTATCTGCTGCAAACTTAATTGAGCGCGGCCGAGGACGATGGACGTGCAGGACACGGACAAAGGCGAGTACTACAGCGACCGGCAGCGCGGCAGCTGGTAGCGCGCAACCGAGGGCGACACGATGCGTTTTCCCGGTCGTGTCCATCACGCCTTGTTCGCCGATCCCTTTCTGCGCGTCGCCACCAATTATCAAACCCATCCTGCAGGTCCAGCGTCCAGGCAGGCAGATAGGTACCCGTCCAAGCACACCACCGCCTAGTATCTGCCATGTACTCCGTCGACGACGACCGCACAGTAGAGCGTCTTGTGCAGCATAGAGTCTTTGACATACCCTCCGTCCCGTCCGCCTGATGTGCTGTGCCGTGCCTGTCAGCGCAACTGCTAACCGATCGAACGCACGCATGTGATCCGCCATGTGCTTTGCTTGCTTGGGCACGGCTTTAGCTAGCTCGCTCCTCCGTCCAACCATGCATGCAACGAGACGGGACGAGGAACAGCACCTCCGTAGGTGGGACTTGGGTAGTGGCCAATCACAAAGCTTATAGAGTACTAGTACTAGCAGCATTTTAGCTCAGGGGTCGCCGAACGTGCCGTTCGTTAAGCAGAAACGCCGTATGCATGTACTGTATGGCCGGTGTCGTCACATACATACGCATTACGCCGGCAGGCAGTCTACGTCGAGACGGGGTGAGGCGTCGTCATGCAACTCGGCCAGGACTATTCGTTCCGCGCGTCTTCATCGGCCGGTAGACGACGCCGACGGGGTGAGGCACGAGAAAAGCGGAGCGGAGGGTGAGGCACGCCACCGGCACCGGGCAACTCGGCCAGGACTATTCGTTCCGCGCGTCTTCATCGGCCGGTAGACGACGCCGACGGGGTGAGGCGTCGTCATGCGTCCGGCGCCACCCTTCCCCTTCGCACGGCGGGCCGCGACGTGCTCTTGTCTCGCTTAGATTAGATAGATGAGGATAGCAGGCGGACAGCCGGGTGCCCGAAGTGGACTGAACCGTCGTCCAACGCGGCCACTCGTCGTTCGGTCTTTGCCAGTAGCTAGCGTACAGGTCTCGTGTTCATCATTTTTATTTTTATTTTTATTTTTTTGTGGTTAACAACAACTGCAACTGACCAGCGGGCAGCGGATCGATCGTGAGAAGAGTTTAATAATAGTGGACAAGAAATTTCGGTGGTAGATACTATGGTCTTATTATTGGTCTATGGCGGAGTCGTTGTCTGTATTTTTTTTTGCAGAATTCTAATTGGTTTTCAGTGCTGTACTTATGTACAGGCAAGTAAATTTGTGGTAGCGTTTGATAAATGTGCAATGAGATACTGTTTCCACGTTAAGGGCCTGTTTAGTTCTCGGGAAATTTTGCAAAATTTTTCAGATTCCCCGTCACATCGAATCTTTGGACACATGCATGAAGCATTAAATATAGATAAAAAATAAAACTAATTACACAGTTTAGACGAAATAGACGAGACGAATCTTTTAAGCCTAATTAGACTATAATTGGATATTAATTGTCAAATAACAATGAAAGTAGCTGCAGTGCAATTTTGCCAAATTTTTGGCAACTAAACCGGCCCTAATTTCTCCCACGGAAAAATCTGTTACGAGTAGTAGGTGTTTACCTGGGCCGGGTTTAGACGCCGGATTTGGTGAGCGCCGAATCACTGTGCTATACTGTAGCAAATTTGTTTTTATTTGGTAATAATTGTCCAAATATTGATTAATTAGGTTCAAAACGTTCGTCTCGTAAAGTACAATCAAACTGTGCAATTAGTTTTTAATTTCATCTACATTTAGTACTCCATATATGTGCCGGTATTTTGATGTAATGAGGAATCTTCTTTTTGCATAGTAAAATTTTGGGATGAATTTGAGAAACTAAACAGGGCCCTGACGGGCAAAAAGGCATCCACACTTCACTTTATCATCTCTGATAAGGCAGGCGAAAAAATACAGTACCCACTACCCAACAAGCGTTGAAGCCGTACGTCCGGCACAGCATGCCATTTGCCATGCCCTGGAGGCCGCCGTGGCTATTCAGGCTGCTCAAGCTGCTCTGCCCAATGCAATGAGCCACGACTTTCACTGTTTCTCACCGGTGGCCATGCCATGCTCTCGTTGCCCGTAGCTAGGGCGCACACTCAGGCAGGCAGGCCTCCCTTTTGGTGAATGGCGATCCGCTCCATGCCGGCGTGCACCGTGGTCCGTGGCTGCGCACACGTCAAACACGGTGCTGCTGTGCTGTGCAGGCTGCCAGGCCAGCCGGACCTGCCCCCGCACAGTACATGCGCACCGCCACCGCGCCAGCGGGCAGCGGATCGATCAACCCAACTCCACTGTAGCGGGAGAATCCTGTTTAGCTTTTACATAAACTTTTCACTCGTCCCATCGAACGTTGATACTAGAAGCATTAAATATAGATTAAAAAATAACTAATTACATAGTTTATATGGATTTTGCGAGATGAATCTTTTAATCCACATGTGCTCATGTCGAATTAATTAGGCTTGATAAATTCGTCTCACGATTTTCAGACGAGTTATGTAATTATTTTTTTATTAGTATACAAACGTCTCTTTCGATATCCCATAGAATATCCGATATAGCACCCAAACACTTTTCGCTCACGACCTAAACAAGGCCGCAGCAGTGCCCCCAGTTCCCGCGGGGCAGAGGACTGAGCTCCTTGGTTGGCTAGCTCCGATTGTGTTCAGATGACTTTGAGTACCTTTCACCCACGTGGAGTCTCTTCGTATAGTATATGTAACTTGCGCACTAGATGTGTACGTGTGTGGTGGTATGAGTTACTACGGGAGTTCATAAACTACAACGGGTACTTGAAGAGCAGTGGCATAAAAAAATTCCCGCGGGGCGCACTGGCCCGGCTAGCTGCACCATCCTCCACTCTTTTAACCATTTCTTTTTTATATATGGACACCCTTTTGCCTTTTAGGCCATGTTTAGATTTCAGGATTCCTCCTAAATTCTACTATGCAAAAAGAAGATTCCTCGTCACATCAAAATGCCGGCACATATATGAAGTACTAAAGGAAAAAAGTCTACTTGACCCCCAACTATTGGGGGTGGTCTAGTTTACCCCCTCAACTATGAAACGGTTTAATTTACCCCTCTGAACTTTGCAAAACCGGCCAAATCACCCTCTCGAACGGTTTTGGACGGCGGCCTAAACAAGGCCTTAACCTTGACCTGCCGTACTACTGGTCGGTAGGGCCTGTGCGTGCAGCCATCAAATCCCAGCAGCTGCAGCGAGTACCCGGCCGCATGATGCACCACCGTGCCAGAAGCAACACCATAGGGGGCCCACAGGGGCTGACTGCTCCCCACAATCCTGGGGCCTGCTGAACGCACCCGCTGCACGCGATGCAGGCGCAGAAAAAGTGAAAACAAAAGGAGTAGTACAAGCGGCAGGCAAGAAACAGCGAGAGGGAGCAGGCAGGCCAAGTGGTGGATTGATGGATGGATGGGCCGGGGCGCGGGCATCCATGCATGCATGCTTGTTGCATGGCAGGGCAGAGCGAGCAGCGCCAGCAGATCAGATCCGTGGGACGGGACTGTGCGTGAGGCGCAGAGATGAAATCTGCAGTGGCTTGCTGCTGCTGTGCCGCAGATGCCTTGTCGCCCTCTCGCTCTCCGCCTCTGCCCTGCTGCCAGTGCCAGTGCACCTCAAAAGGTACTGTGCGGGGTACGGATAATCACACGAAAAAGGCAGCCCTACCCTACGAGCGAGGGAGAAAGAGAGTGTGTGTGTGGGACCGGCACGGGGCGCGTCCGGCAGGGTGGCAGGATTTGCCTCTGGCCCCACCATTTGTGAGCTTTCATGCTTGCCGTTTGGCGGTAGCGGGGCCCACCTGCACTGGTGGACGCCACGCAACATCTTGCCAGCTTTGGTTCGCCACGCCAGCAGTTTTAGGGCCTGTTTGGTTTCCAGCAGTAAAAGTTCAATGTTGCTGACTAGGACGTATACAGGATGAATATAGAGATCTATGAGTGCGGGTAGTCTTAGGGCCTGTTTGGTTTCCAGCAGTTAGTTTAACTCTCATCACATCAATGTTCTCTCAAATGCATGGAGTACTAAATGTAGACTAATTTCATGCATGTCGGCATAGATTAGGAGTAATTTACGAGACGAATCTATTAAGCCTAATTAGTCTAAGATCGGAAACTTTTTGTCAAATAAGACGAAAGTGCTACAGTGTTTGTTAAACTTTAACTCCTCCAACCAAACACCCCCTAAAAACTAAGGTTTGGCCACCAAATTCACTATACAGAATTTCTATTTTCCGTCCATTAAAATGCCGACACATATATGGATTACTAAATATAGATGAAATAAAAATCCAATTGCACAGTTTTATTGTACTTTACGAGACGAATATTTTAAGCCTAATTAATCAACGTTTGGATAATTATTACCAAATAAAAACAAAATTACTATAGTGTGACGCGACGTTTACTATGCAAAATTTGCCACAAACTTTGGCATCTAAACGAGGCCTTAACAAAACGAGATTCTGACCAACGCGGATTTGTAATGTAGAAATGGCCGAATCCGTCGCAGAGGAGCCTACCGAGTACCCTACTGGAGTGTTTAATACACGTACTAGTGTTAGGCCTTGTTCACTTTCCCCTCCCAACCCAAATTATTTCCTCTTCCATCCGTCACATCAAATCTTTCGACACATGCATGGAGCATTAAATGTAGGTAAAAAAGATAACTAATTGCATAGTTTGTCTGTAAATGTCGGGACGAATCTTTTGAGCCTAGTTAGTTCATAATTGGACAAATTTTGCCAAATAACAACGAAAGATGCTACAGTAACTTTTCAGCTACTTTTCGCGAAGTGAACACACCCTTAGTAGCTAACGTACAAAAAAACTTAAGGACTTAAATCTATCATATTATTAGTCTAGAAAGAGATAAAAACAAAAAACCTTATACTACATGTTTATTTGTCACCTCACATCACTAACAAAAAGCTTAAAATGCACCTGTAATTATTCTCTCTATTTTCCACTTGCTCAGTAAACCAAGATATTTTTCATTGTAGTTTTTTTTATTTTTTAAACTGATTTTATGAAGAGACTGTCTGCTTAGGAAATCATATATTGAAGTCTTTTTCAAAGATGGTTGATTGGCTATCTCTGGAAACCACAAATTTTCTAAATTCTAGTGGTTAAGGGCGGACCAAGGAATTTAGTCCAAAAAACTTTTTTACCCATCACTAAATATGACTTTTTAAATAGTCAGGATAGAAGCATCAAGTAAGATGTATCACGCAAAATGCAAAGAATGTTATTTAAGCTATTGTTTCAAGAGTAAAAATATGGGAGTCAAACTTCGATGAACGGATAGACTTACACCTCGTTTGGACAACAATGAATTTTAAGAATTCTCTAAAATAAGTTCTAGAATCTTACAGTCCTCCAAGCAAGCTTCTAGATGCTAAATAAATTTTAGAATCACCCTACCCATTCCAAATGGCAGGCTTGTAGTTGTACCGGACCTATCTATGTACCGTTCGGTTTCTATGAGATTTTCAAAATTTGGATAAAAAATATCTCAAAATTCTAGAATCTCATCCAAACATATTAGATTCTAGTGGATTTTAAAATACAAACATAGAATCCAATGAAACACGAGAGATTTTTCGGATTTCCTAAAATTCAGGTGCCATAATTTAGTTTCCTTTTAGGTGACGGTTGTTGCTATATTTTATATTAAAATTGCATCTTTAGTTTGTTGTAATTTTTATAGGCACAATTTATAATTTTTTGTTCCGAGAATAAAAAAACGGTTAGACAAAACCACAAATCCGACAGAATCTGATTTGCGTTGGCACAACGACAATTAACAATTTACTACAATTATTTCTATAGTCAGGCAAGGACAAAATTTTGATATGTTGTGACACAATCACAAAAAAAAATTACATGTACTAGTTGGTGCTACAAAAGTATTCTCTAAAATCATCCTAAAATTCAGGCACCTAAATATAGGAGAAGTGTAGATTCTTTATTTGGATTCTAAAGATTTTCAAGGAACCAAATGCACCCTAGTTCTGTGGTTGAATATTCTCGAAACATGAAGGGGTGATTCTCTCATCCACTTTAGACAGTTGTGATCAGTGCATGATCCAATATGTCTCCCTGAAAACAATCTATGAAATTGAGTGAGATGTAGTCTTTTTGAACAAAGCATCATTTATACGAAACTATATAGCCCATCACAAGCTGGTAGCACGTGTTAAGATTTACTTTTTAAAAGATGATACCGCCCTGTGCTGGGCTATACGATTACGTAAAAATCATCATGTCTTCAGACTGACTGCAACTCACTCGTTCTTACAAATTGTTTTCGAGAGAGAGGGGAGACATATTGGATTAGACATTGGTGGCAACTGTCTAAAGAGGAAAAAAGAATAACATAAGAGAAGGGCAGCCGTTGGAGACTTTGGTGATGGAATTCGTTAACAAGTTGGCGATCTAGGCACATTATTTTGCACACCGCCGTCCGTGCGCTGTGGCGTTTTTGTTACTTGTACTATCACCTATCACCTAGTATATACTAGTTTAAACTTAGCACCTTATTTTGCACACCGTCGTCGTCCGTGTATTGTGGCGTTTTTGTTACTTGTGTATCACCTACATGAGCTCATCCAGCTTTATTTAAGTCATCCAGCTAGACTCATACAAGATCATTTTGTTTGGTTGCTAGTACTGTATTTAATCTATTTTGGCTGAGCAAACATAGTGTTTGATGGTTGAATATTTCACATCAGATAAAAATGTTGTAAGGCAAAAATAATTATTATATTGCATATAAGTATGTTGTAGTAGCTTGGCTCTCCTTACTAAGTAATTTTCTTTATGAAGACTTTATTAGCTCTTAAAAGCGATAATATCACTTAATATATACTAATTACATGCTAACCATATCGTTTGAGGCGACACAATTTGATCGTGTTTTTTCATTACCCTGGCATCTATCTTTGTTGACATGAGCTACTAGCCTACTAGACACCCAGTTGCGGATCTAGATGAAAGTTTAGGGGGCTGAAGTTACGAGTTTATCGTCATCTTTAATTAGCCTCCAACCTCTCATCCTCAAAGCAACCAAGCCAAAAAATTTTTTGTAGAGGCTGTAGGAGGTCTCCATGGGATCTGCGGCGGAGGTGGGGAGGGGGGGGGGGGGCTTGAGCCCCATGGATCCGCCCCTGATTGCACCTCTCGTTGTAACATAGTGTTTATACTCTTTCTTTTCCCGCTGTTGTGTCGATCTTACCCTTCACCCTTAGGTCATTATGTTTAGTGACCACTTTATTTTGGGGCTGTTTAGCAGCCGCCTCACTCCTCCTGGTGAGGCTGGCGAGGTGGTTCAACAGTCAGCGCCACACTTATGCCGCCAGGAGACGAGTTCTTAGTGATGCTGCTGACGGCGGCAATGGCAGCGAGGCTAACAACTCGGCTGCCTAATGTCGCCGTTGCCGCTGCCTTAACAGCCTATGCAGATGTGGAGAAAGGTGTTGCGCACTACCGCTGCCGCCTTACCTAGGCCATTGGCTTTGGCGGGGCGGTGGCGTGGCAGCCTGCTGTCCAAGATCTTGGGAAGCCAATAGCACTGGGGGAGCCAAGGGGGGCCAGTAGGGGCCATGGCCCCCTAACAATACAAAATATTTTTATATATAATATATAAAAGAGTATATAAAGAAAATCTTAATACAATATTTATTGATATCTTTTAGACAACAAAATCACACCGAATATAATAGCCTAAAATATTTTGATTTATCTAAATTTGTTACCCTATCATATTAGGATATATCTATTTTTTTACTAAAGTACTTATGTTTCATTATACTTCATATTTAATTGAACGCGTATTTAACTAGCAATAGCAATTCAGTGATCATCCCTTTTATTATGAATCGCAATATAAATGTAGATGCTCACGTATACGCACGTGATCACACTGCTATGATCAAATAGACATACTACTCCACTATTGCACGTACCAAAACAGGGGTACCCACAATCAACGATCAAGAAAAATAAACCCCTGAAAAACCACGCCAAAAACTCTGCTCACAAAGACGGGACGAGCCGAAATGACGAACGAAACGCCTCGACCACGCTCCGACTCGCACGAGACTCGCTCGACGAGACGTACCACATTCCGACTCGCACGAGGCTCGCTCGACGGGACGCCTCGACCACCGAGAAATCTCCGACTCGTACGACCCTGGGTCGGGCCGGTCGACCCACCTCACTCACCAAATCTGAGATAAAAGTCAGAGCATTTAATACAACTACCAACTACTTCCCACTCCCATGACTACAGCCATAACGATGGAAGCAGTACCAGTGTCAAATCTCACTCTTTCGTGACCAGCGGTGAAAACCTGTCGCTGTCCAGCAGCCGCAGCAGCACAGCGCGCGTGGTATTCTGTGGACCGTACGCGCCTTTATTCGCGCAAGCACGATGCCGTGCTCTGACCTCTGACCCTGAGCCTGACCGCCTCGACGCCGCAGGCAGCCAGGGAAGCGAGGGGCACGCGCGCAGGACGCTGAGCCTTCATCGGCTCGGCCGGCGACGCGCGATGCGCAGCCGTGCAGTGCCGCGTGGTCCTACCTGCGCGGGGCCGCCGACGGTAGGTACTAGTACTGTACAGACTACAGGTACCCCGTACCCGGGCTGCCAGCGGTGCCGTGCCGCTGCGAGCGCGCGGCCGAGAGCGCTGTCATGGCTAATGGCTACCCTACCCTGCTCCTCCTCACGCCGTGCATGTCATGTGTAGGCTGCGCTAGGATCTGGTCCACCCACCAGCTGGTTGCCGGCCGCTGGACAGGACTGCAGCGTTGCCATCGCGTACGGCCTGTCAAGCCTCGGGCCGGCCGGCTAGCTGTTCCTATTCCGATCCCACGGGGCACGGGCCACGGCGCGGTCCATGTCGTCGGCAGTGTCGCATACTCGTACCACAAGGCTAGCTCGTACGTGCCCGGAACAAAGCAGGGCCGAGTCAAGGCACTGTATGCAAACAGCTAACCTATCTTAGCACACAGAACTGACTACTATAGGCGATTGTAAATTGTGTTGTGTCCGTTGGATCTGCGCGTCCGTGCATTGCATGGCATGCATGCACACAACACAAGCATGTGCATGTGACCCCCAGCGGACTGTGCAGTGGATGGGAGGTCAGCCACAGGCAGGCCAGGCCGGCCACAGGCTACTGCAGCATCCGATGGGCGATGGGCGATGGGGGCTCGCAACGCACGCATGCAGCCATGCACTGCTCGTGCCAGGTGCCACCGAGATCCGTACGCGCGCCAGTGGTGCGTGTCGCGCGGCGTATGCATGCTTGGCATGGGCGCGTCCGTCCGCTCCGCTCTGCATGACCATGATGGCGAGCGGCGTCTGATTCGTGCGGGACGGCACCGTTGTCGGGGTACTGGACCACTGGCGCCGTGCATCGGTGCATGCGATGCAAGCACGATCGGTGAACACCGCTAGTAGTACCACCACATGTGCGCCGCGCACTGTGCCACGAATCCGTCGCCGTGCGCGTTACTGTATTGATTGACGTAGTGCATGGACCGATCGACCGGTGACACCGGCAATGTAGCTGCTGCCCTAGTACCAGTACCAACGCACAACGCGCTTCGGTCGGCGATCGCGCTGCGTCATGGGCGAGATCGCGACCGGCCGTCCGGCGGACCCTACCTCGACTCGACAACAGTGTACGAGCACATGACAAAGCTGGTCGGTTTCAATCCTGTGGTAATTGAGATGCTGAATGTCATCACACAGCAACAGCGGCTCATGGACGTACTCCGTACGTGGCTTAACTTGCGGCTACTGTATGCAATTGCTGTTGGAGCAGTAGTTTTACCCATCAATCCCGTGCATGTTTGTCGTTGTCACAATGGTCCTCCTGAGTCCTGACTCGATTCCGATGGAGCCCACGCGGCGGTGTGGCCGGACTACAGGCAGTGTGGGGCCGACGACTCGGCAGCGGCCGGCGGTGCGACACATGCGCAGGCGGAGGCGGTAGGCCGGCCATTACTGCCTGTTCGTCGTGGTCAGTATTCGTCACGCTCTTCCCGTTGCGCGCTGTTAATGCGCGGGGCGCGTGACGTGGGTGGGATCACTGGTCACTGCTGCACGAGCGCACGGCTCCACACCCTGCACGGCGGTGGCAGGTGGATGGACCGCGGGCGAACCGTACGTCGGCGCGCGCGACTCAGCCGCGGCACAGGGGCTGTTTGCTTGCTGGCCACAACGCGCCACAACCACAGTTGAGGTTGCCATAGCCGTTTAGGCTTATGTTTGGTTGGTTATTAGCTTGTGGCTCGCCACATGGCGCGGCACATCTTGGCGTGGCATGCAGTGGTCGTAAAGCATCTTGCGTGGACCGTGGTGGTGCTAGCGCCGATCCCCGATCCGTGCCGCGCCGAACCTGACGTGGATGGTCCAGCCGTCCGGCCCCGTCCGCCGGGGGGGTCAAGGATAACGTCTGACAAGGCCCGTGCCAAAACACACGGACCGGCCGGTACGTACGAGCCTTCAAGAGCGCGAGGACAAGCGCACCGACTGGGCGCCGGAGACGGACAACGGGAACGGGGGGTGATGAACAGCGCCGTGGTAAATGGCTCCTCTTGGTGTTTTGTGCGAGTACATACGGAGTACAGTACATTTGTGCGGAATGCAAAAGTATGGTCCGGACGATATGGTCCATCGCGAGTGATCAAAAAAATGGCGGTAGTCACTCTGATAGCGGAGAGGTAGTTGTAAATGTAGTACAGTCCTTACTACAGTAGTACTGTGGCCGTCTTTGGCAGGGCTTCGACGGCTCCGGCTTCCATCCCTCCGCACCTGTCGGCCGCCCATGGACCGATAGGAGGCTACTGTTTATCAAAGCCGTTTTTCTCTCTCCTCCTTTCCTCTCTCACAGACAGAGGTGGAGCCAAATAAGCTCATTTTTTGGGCTCCGCGGCTCCGGCTCTGCCTGACATCTATCGGCCCATGGGTGACTGACAGGTGCGGGAACCGGAGCCATGCCAAAGAGGGCCTGTACCTTTGCCGCAGTACTGCTGCACTGCATCTAGTCGGGGAGATATACGGAGTAGTACTAGAAAAGAGTAAATTAGCGTATCTACTCCCTGGTACGGAGACAAACAGCAGTTGGATGCGTGAATCGCGTCGCGTAGCAACCTGTTTACACTCATGCAAATGCATCAGTCTTTCCAGCTATACAGCTAATAAATAAACTCTGGTCTAGATATATTTATTTTATAGAAATGTATTTATTTTAGGGAGGAGGTATTGCAGAGCAAAGCAGATCCGGGTCTGCCGGGCATCATGGTCACGCACTTGGCGTTTCGGGAAGCGTATTCAAATCGACCGGTCAACCGAGCACGGATGGCGCGGCCCATTCAGGTCAGGCCTACCCCGTCCCCGTCGTTGGGTTCTTGCGCGCATGCAGATGCATGCAGGGGGTCTGCATAAGAGGGCACATTATTTTGCACACCGCCGTCCGTGCGCTGTGGCGTTTTTGTTACACTATCACCTAGTATATAGTACTAGTTTAAACTTAGCACCTTATTTTGCACACCGTCGTCGTCCGTGTATTGTGGCGTTTTTGTTAGTTGTGTATCACCTACATGAGCTCATCCAGCTTTATTTAAGTCATCCAGCTAGACTCATACAAGATCATTTTGTTTGGGCCCTGTTTAGTTCCCAGAAAATTTTGCAAAATTTTTCAGATTTCCCGTCACATCGAATCTTTGGACACATGCATGAAGCATTAAATATAGATAAAAAAATAAAACTAATTACACAGTTTAGACGAAATGGACGAGACGAATCTTCTAAGCCTAATTAGGCCATGATTGAACAATATTTGCCAAATAACAACAAAAAGAGCTAAAGTGTCATTTTGCAAAATTTTTGCATCTAAACTGGCCCTTGGTTGCTAGTACTGTATTTAATCTATTTTGGCCGAGCAAACATAGTGTTTGATGGTTGAATATTTCACATCAGATAAAAATGTTGTAAGGCAAAAATAATTATTATATTGCATATAAGTATGTTGTAGTAGCTTGGCTCTCCTTACTAAGTATTTTTCTTTATGAAGACTTTATTAGCTCTTAAAAGCGATAATATCACTTAATATATACTAATTACATGCTAACCATATCGTTCGAGGCGACACAATTTGATCGTGCCATATATTTTTTTTCGTTACCCTGGCTTCTATCTTCGTTGACATGAGCTACTAGCCTACTAGACACCCAGTTGCGGATCTGGATGAAAGTTTAGGGGCCTGAAGTTACGAGTTTATCGTCATCTTCAATTGGCCTCCAACCTCTCATCCTCAAAGCAACCAAGCCAAAAAAAATCTTGTAGAGGTTGTAGGAGGTCTCCATGGGATCTGCGGCGGAGGTGGAGAGGGGTGGGGTGGGGGGGGCTTGAGCCCCATGGATCCGCCCCTGATTACACCTCTCGTTGTAACATAGTGTTTATACTCTCTTTCTCTTTTTCCCACTGCTGTGTTGATCTTACCCTTCACCCTTAGGTCATTATGTTTAGTGACCACTTTATTTTGGGGCTGTTTAGCAGCCGCCTCACTCCTCCTGGTGAGGCTGGCGAGGTGGTTCAACAGTCAACGCCACACTTATGCCGCCAGGAGACGAGTTCTCGGTGACGCTGCTGACGGCGGCAATGGCAGCGAGGCTAACAACTCGGCTGCCTAATGTCATCGTTGTCGCTGCCTTAACAACCTATGTGGACGTGGAGAAAGGTGTTGCGCACTATCGCCGCCGCCTTACCTAGGCCATTGGCTTTGGCGGGGCGGTGGCGTGGCAGCCTGCTGTCCAAGATCTTGGGAAGGCAGTAGCACTAGCGGAGCCAAGGGGGTCCAGTGGGGGCCATGGCCCCCTAACAATACTTATTGATATCTTTTAGACAACAAAATCACACCGAATATAATAGCATAAAACATTTTGATTTATCTAAATTTGTTACCCTACCATATTAGGATATATCTATTTTTTTACTAAAATACTTATGTTTCATTATACTTCATAATTTATTGAACGCGTATTTAACTAGCAATAACAATTCGGTGATCATCCCTTTTATTATTAATCATAGTATAAATGTAGATGTTCACGTACGTGCACGTACGCACACTGCTATGATCAAACAGACATCGTACTCCACTATGAGCACTTTCAAAATACTAAGTTGATAGATTTCAAGATTCATGAGTTATCACATGTGCCCTGTTGTCGGCAGACACGGTCACTTACTACGGGTATGAGAACTTCCGAAATACTAAACCGGTAGATTTCAATATTCATGAGTGACATGCACCCCACTGTCCAGAGTCATGGTCGTCTACTACGTGGAGAATAGTGACGATGGTTAAATCATATTGTATTTCAAAGTGCTTGTAATACGATGATGTACTCGGATATAATTTTATATAATTCTTCTTTTGTCTCAAAAGAAAAGAAAAAAATTACAAACATGGTTAAATCGTCAAATACTAGAATAAATCTACAAAAATAAGAGCCTACCTCAGGACAAAAATCTAAACAAATAAAGTACACTCAATTCTCATATTTTGAAATTATTCGACCGGCCCTCTTATGCATAATTCCTGGCTCGCTCCACCACTGGGCACTGGAGGAGGCGTAGGGTGAAAAATGAAGATGGGGAAGCTTGAAGAGTGAAGGCACTGGAGGACAAAGCATTTCCAAACTCTCTTCAGTTGATCTTGGAAAATGGTATGTTACGTTACTTGTAACATAGTGTACGAAAGCCAACAAAATCAAGCGCGGTAGCACAATTATGTGGTTCACGTTTTAAGGCTTTTTAGGTCTGAATTCTTTTGGAGCTGGTGAAGCCAGGTTTTCTAACTTCACTTGCTCCTATTTTATTTCTAGGGAAGATAAGAAAAACATCTTTATTATAATGTAAAATACTCATCGCAGCTTTCCAAGCTGATGCAGCACTGAAGCCCGCAAGCGCGCTGTTGTCGGTTTCTCGTCAGAAATTTCGGTGGCGCAGATCGGCAGCAGGAGAGCTGAAACTGAATACTGACGGAGCATTTGATGAATCGCACAAGGATGGCGGGTGGGGTTTTGTCATTAGGGATAGTCAAGGCCGTGTCATTTGCTCAGGAGCCGGCCGAGAAGATCATCTCCTGAATGCCTTACACGCTGAACTGAAGGGGTGTCAGGCGGGGCTCCAGGCGGCCATCAGGCTAGGAATCACAAGGCTCAGTTTGGAGGTGGATGCATCGCTGGTGAAGGATGCGATCAAAACTGACGATTACAGGTTGGCGTCTATCGGCGGCATAGTCACAGAGATCAAACATATTATTAGTGATGAATTTCCCACATGTCTTGTTTCGGTTTGTAAGCGTGATTGTAACAAGGTCGCTCATTCTTTAGCGGCTCTCGGCTGTAATCTTCCAAGTGGCTGTTATAACACTTGGGAGGGGGTTCCTTCCATGCTGGAGGATTTGGTGACCAACGATTTTGCTGGGTCGGATGAATAATAATAAAAAAGGTCCGACAGTTTCAAAAAAAATATTCCTCTTATGTTAATTCATTTTATGCAAAAAAAAAAACCCTTCTAAACAAGATATATATCCAACGGACCCATAATTGCATGGGTCACCAAAACGGTACTGGCTAGAGGTTTTTCTCTCTTCTGCCCTGGTTGAGCTAAAAGCCCATGTAGACATGTTTTAGATAACGTTTGGATCCATATGGATTTTAAGAATCTGTAGCTATATCTAAACCAAAGTTCAGGCTCTTTTTTTTGTCCATCCATTTGTTTGGTCCGTCTCCCTCTAACTACCGAATAATATAACATGTGCTTATACAAGTTAGAATAGCTCTCTCTAGCGTGATACGGAGTCCGATTCAAAAACGTATTAAGTTGTGTATTTTATCCGGACTCATAAGTCATGCTCATATGTTGATGCACACACGGACACGGTTCACAGTCTCGCTAAGGAAATAGAGCCAAGCAACGAATCCCTGGCATGAATACAACTCGAATACATGTTTTATTAAACAAAGGATATTTCAATTTCTATCTCCCTAACATGAATATAAATCGGATACGTGTTCTACTAAACAAAGGATATTTAAAATTTTAATTCCCTGGAATAAATTAGATACAACTCGATTGCGTGTTCTACTAAACAAAGATATTTAAATATTAAAAAATTTAAAGAACACTATCATACTTAGGAAAGGTGTCCTAATAGGACAACGATTCATTTGGGAATACTCAACACAGATCAAACTGAGTTCGTGTTATATTTACTTCTTATAGCTACGTGCTCAACTACACGTCTTTGCCGGCTTGCTAGTGCACCTTGGCTTGTGTATCATGTACACCGTGGCGTGCTTCCGCCGGTGCTACTCAACATGCCAGAGTCGACCTGCGCCTCGTGGAGCTCAAGCAGGCCATCAAGGAAGCACAGGTTAATGATAGTGACGGAGGCAATGTGCGAGCGTGCTCTGGATCCTCATCTGCGTGGTCGACGTGCACTTCTTCCAGCAAGCATCCGACATCGACGCTATGGTGCTCTACAGCCCACTGGTGTTCCGCAAGGCCGGCATGTTGTCCAACAAGACCGTGCTCGGCGACACCGTCAGGCGTCGGGCATCGTCAAGATGTGCTTCGTCCTGGTGGACACCCTCTTCACGGACCGCCTCAGCTGGCAGCCGCTCCTCCACGCTAGCACGGCTGGCGTGGCCGCGTCCATGGTTTCACTGGGTGTGACGCTCTGTGTTGACATGGTGTCAGCCGCGAGCATGGCGGCCAGCGTCTTGTCGGCTCTGGCCTTCATGGCGGCGCTCTCCATCGGGTTTCAGGCCCCTAGCGGGCACGTACAGCGCCGAGATCATGCGCTTGCGCCTGCGCGAGCAGGGCGTAGTCACTAGGTATGGCGGTGAACTAGCTAACGTGCGTGTTGGTAAGCATGATGTTCATCTTGCTCGCCGACGTGATCACCATGCATGTATGCTTCTTTCGGTACGCCGGCATGCGTGCGTGTTTGTGTACGTACATAAATTAATTATAGCTTTTAAATTTAGTACAAAGAATAAAAACACAAAAATATATAACAAAGTTCTCATTTTCTACAAACGTTTGTTTGCTTATGTTGCAACACACGGGCATATTTTGCTAATTCAAATAAAAAATATCAAAAACCTAAGAATTGCATCCAAACTTGTCCTTACTTTAATGGCTGTGGCTCCTCTTGCTACCTTAGCGAGTACGGAGTATGTATTGAGCTCTAAGATAACAGAATATCACCATCATCTGATACGTAGAATAGTAGGAATTTTTTTTTATTTTTTTCTATTGGTCCTATCCGCCTCTTCGATGGAACCTCCCCGGTAGGTAATGACACAACCACAATCGAGCAAACACAAAGGAAGATTGAAATAAGGCCTGTTTGGTTGGGTGTTAAAGTTTAATAAACACTGTAGCACTTTCGTCTTATTTGACAAAAAAATTTCAATTTTGGATTAATTAGGCTTAATAGATTCGTCTCGTAAATTACTCCTAATCTGTGCCGACATGTATACAATTAGTCTACATTTAGTACTCTATGCATTTGAGGGAACATTGATGTGATGAGAGTTAAACTTTAACTCCTCTAAACCAAATGGGGCCTAAATTAGGGCCTGTTTGGTTTGTGTGTTAAAGTTTAACAAACACTGTAGCACTTTCGTCTTATTTGACAAAAAGTTTCCAATTTTGGACTAATTAGGCTTAATAGATTTGTCTCGTAAATTACTCCTAAGCTGTGTCGACATGCATGTAATTAGTCTACATTTAGTACTCCATGTATTTGCCGCAACATTGATGTGATGGGAGTTAAACTTTAACATGTTGTAACCAAACGGGGCCTTGTTTAGATCCCAAATTTCCCCACAAATTTCACTATGCAAAAAGAAGATTCTCCATCACATCAAAATGCCGGCACATGCATGGAGTACTAAATGTAGATGAAATCAAAAACTAATTGCACAGTTTAGTTTTACTTTGTGAGACGAATCTTTTGAGCCTAATTAGTCAATGTTTGGACAAAAATTCACAAATACAAACAAAATGATACAGTGTAGAATCTGGCACTATGCAGATTTCGGACATCTCAAATCAGGCCAACTAAACAGTGCAGAAAAAAAGACATAACGTCAGCTCCCAGAGTCAGGTAGGCCCCCCTTTGCATGGTGGCTCACGCGGACCACCTCCGGGCCCCGCACTACTACGAGTACTGTACTACTCCACGTCTCGCATCACGGTCACGCTGCCACTCGGCGAATCAATCGCGAGGCAAGGCAACAAAATCAAAGAAAAAACCCCATGAGCCATGACAGGAAAAGAAAACCTTGTTCACTTTCCATCTCAACCCAAAATATTTCCTCTTCCATCTATCACATCGAATCTTTCGACGTATGTATGGAGCATTAAATATAGGTAAAAAAGATAACTAATTGCATAGTTTGTCTGTAAATATCGGGACGAATCTTTTGAGCCTAGTTAGTCTATAATTAAACAAATTTTACCAAATAACAATGTAAAATACTGCAGTAACTTTTCACCTACTTTTCGTGAAGTGAACACACGCGGGAAGCGTAGCGCAGACAAAAGGCGAGGAGGCGACGATCGCCATTATTAAGGGCTGGTTTAGTTGCAAAAAATTTTGCAAAACGATACTGTAGCACGTTTCGTTGTTATTTGGTAATTAGTGTCCAATCATGGTCTAATTAGGCTTAAAAGATTTGTCTCGTCCATTTCGTCTAAACTGTGTAATTAGTTTTATTTTTTATTTATATTTAATGTTTTATGCATGTGTCTAAAGATTCGATGTGACAGGAAATCTGAAAAATTTTACAAAATTTTCTGGAAACTAAACAGAACCTAAAGGCGTCGGGAAAAGAGAGGTCGCAGCAGCATCCAATCAGGGCCTTTGCTTGCCGGCCTGCCCGGGCCTTTGCCCTGCTCTTTTCTGTTTCTCCCTCTCTCCTTGTAGGCAGCTTTTGTCTCCTTGTAGGCGCCCCACACACCCAACGTGTCTTCCCCGCACCGCCCGCCGGCCCGCCCCGTCGTCCCGTATATATAACTCTCTCTCCCACCCGTTGCCTTTCCACTACCCACATCCATCTCCCCCTCCCTCTTCTTTGTCGCCCTCTTCTTGCCAAGACAAGGCGGTGGTGGCGATGGCCGTCCAGGCGCCGCACCTCCCCAACCCCGCCTTCCTCCCCCACCAAGACATCAGCTATGCCTTCAGGGCACTGGAGGGCGCCGCGGTCGGCGCCGGCGGCCCCGGCTCCGTGTTCCTGGACGAGCTCGGCTTCGGTGGGTGCGCGCCGGCGCCCGTCGCGGACGCCGCGTTTGGCGACGCGCAGCCGCGCAGCGAGCTCACCTGCAACGGTGGCGGCGACAACAACGTGTTCCTCCCGAGGAAACGGGCGCGCGTCGTGCCGGGGTTCCTGGATGATGGCCACCAGCAGCAGGGGTTGGTTCTGCCCCTAACGCTGCCGCCGCACGGCCAGGTGTTCGGCGGCGACGCGCAGAGCAGCAGGGCGGGCGGGTGCGGCGCGGCGTCCACCAGCGGTCGGGCGGTGGTGTCGGCCAATGGTGTCCTCTCGCAGCTCTACCACCAGGGCGTGGAGATCGACGCGCTGGTGCGCCTCGAGGTGCGTCGTAATTCTTGATTGATCCTGCTGCCGTCTTGGTTGATTTGGCGATTGGGAGTCGAGTTCCTCCGTACGACCATACGTCGTGGACACGGTGTCTGATTCTTGCTCGCTTGGTTGTGCTGCAGACGGAAAGGATGCGCTCGGGGCTGCAGGAGGCTCGCCGGCGGCACGCGCGCGCGGTGGTCGCGGCGGTGGAACGCGCCGCGGCAGGTCGGCTCCGCGCGGCGGAGGCCGAGCTAGAGCGCGCCCGGTGCCGCAACGCGGAGCTGGAGGAGAGGCTTCGGCAGCTGGCCGCCGAGGGCCAGGCGTGGCTGGGCGTCGCCAGGAGCCACGAGGCCGTCGCCGCGGGCCTTCGCGCCACGCTCGACCAGCTGCTGCAGCAGCCCGCCGCCGGCACCGGCGCTGACTGTGGCGGCGGCGAAGCGGAGGACGCGCAGTCCTGCTGCTTCGAGACGTCCCCCCCGTCGGGCCACCTCGTCGCCGACGACGCGGCGTCCAGAGGCTGCTCGTCGTCGCCGTCGTGCAAGTCGTGCGGCGGCGGCGACGCGTGCGTGCTGCTGCTCCCGTGCCGGCACCTGTGCCTGTGCCGCGCGTGCGAGGCCGCCGCCGAGGTGTGCCCCGTCTGCGCTGCCGCCAAGAACGCCTCGCTCCAGGTCCTGCTGTGACGAGGATGCCAGGCCGTGCCGGCGATGTTCCCGCGGCGGCCGGTACTCGTCGTCTTGGCTCCCTGGTTCTCATGACGCATGGAGTTCCGCCGCCTCCCCGCATGCGCCAGCACGTGAGTCACGTGACCGGAGTAGCAGGAGTACATGCATCCTGTAGAAATGCTCCAAGTTGCAGCTTAGGCTAATCTGTAGACCCAGTTATTGTTCACCGCTCGAATATCTTTCTGCTACCCAATTTTTTGGTAGTTGTTGGGCTTTTGGCTTGTGTTATTAATGAAGAAATCGGCCAAAGTTTAGCTGCGGAAGGTTATTGTGAATGCGTCATGTATTAAAACCAGCATCGAGCGGCGATCTTGACTAGTATTGGTGACGCGCCGCGCCGCGCCGCGCCGCGCCGCAGGGTTCGGCGTCGACGCACCCGGACCGGACCCGGTGGAGGCCAGCAGCAGGTATGGTCGTGTGAGTAGGACTACTCCTATGGTGCTGCTATCAGTGCAGGCTGGTCCCCTGAGCTGCGTGCGGGTCGTGAGGGTACTCCCGGGACAGATCTTTGTCGGTACAATTTTGACTTGTCCGGTGCGTCACCCCATCAGGTCCAACGTTGCCGCGCGAGTCCGAAATAAAAAGGGACGTCGGTTTTTACCGGGTGGGGTGCAGAGGAAGTCCTTTTGGCATTGGTATCGAGAGGCAAGCACTCGGTACACGAAATGGCTGAGCCCCTCAGATCGATCAGACAGTTCAGACTGCGTGCTTGCTTGCCGAGCTGTTACGCGATTCCTTGGTTTGGGTCCGTAGACAGCAGCAAATGGCCTCTTCCACTCATCTTTTCGACGCATGAAGCATTAAATGTAGGTAAAAAAGATAACTAATTGCATAGTTTGTCTGTAATCTTTTGAGTCTAATTAGTCTATGATTAGATAAATTTTATCAAATAACAACGAAAATGCTACAGTAAGCGGAGTGAACACACCCAAAGAGCGGTGGCAGCTGTAATCACATGAGCGCACCACGTCTAGTCAAAGTAGCACTCCGCCTAGCCGCCTGCGCTCGAGAAAAGATGCGACGAAGGAAAGTACTGTACAGTATGGGGAAGGAACAAGCGCATCGGAGCCTCGGAGGAGACAAGGCAAAGCCACTGCGGCCTCGTTTAGATGGGAGAATTGGGGAGAAAAACACTGTATTAGAATTCCTGTAGCATTTCGTTTGTATTTGGTAAAAATTATCCAAATTTTGACTAATTAGGTTTAAAATGTGCGTCTCGCAAAGTACAACAAAACTGTGCAATTAGTTTTTGATTTCATCAATATTTAGTACTCCATGCATTTACCGACATTTTGATGTGACGGGGAATTGAAATTTGGGGAGAATTGGGGAACTAAACATGGCTTTCGTGCGTGGCGTACCGGTGCCCGGCCGCGTGCAGCCGTGCAGGCGCGGCGCAGTTGCCTCTGCCTCTGGACTCTCTGCTCCGTGGCCTGGTGGCGCGTGAAGCGGCAGCGGAGAACGATGTTTAGGGCGTTGAGACGGAAGAAGTTTCAAAAATTTGGAACGGTAGTATTTTCGTTTGTATTTAACAATTATTGTTTAATTATGGATTAACTAGACTCAAAAGATTTATCTTGTGATTTACAATCAAACTGTATAATTAGTTATTTTTTCTATATTTATTGTTTTATGTATGCGTCCAAAGATGGATGTGATGGAGAGAGCGAAAAAATTCTAACTTTTGGAGGTGATGTAAACCCGGCCTAGATTAGGATAAGCGTGTGATGGCAGGGGCATAGATCGGCGTCTTTCGAGTACTTTTACGCAGGGATTACCTCCACTTTGATGACGACTCCACTCCACCTTGCTAGCCTGCTACGGCACTGACCTTTTTTCTCTAGACAAGTTGACAGCATTGGTTCCTTTTGGAGGAGTCATCAGTCATGTGTTGACAGGAGGAAGGAAAGGGAAAAGCGGGGCGAGCACATCGAGAACGCGGATCTCCAGCCGGCTGCGCGCTTGCGAGTTGCGCCCATCAATCACTGGACTGTGTCGCCCTTGCAGCTTTGCTTGTTTTCCATCTCTGATCTCTACAGTCCTTCCTGCTTCGTCCTCGCCAAGCTCGGCGCCTTGCGAAGCGTGACATGTCAAAGGCAACGGGAGCATCGACACCGACGACGGACGGACCGGTCCATCTATGCCAGCCGGAGCCTTGCTTGCCCTGGGGCCTGCAACCTACTGCTAGTAGTAGAGAACTTGTTCACTTCCCCGTTCCAACCCAAAATATTTCCTCTTCCATTTATCACATCAAATCTTTCAACGCATGCATAGAGCGTTAAATGTAGATAAAAAAGATAACTAATTATATAGTTTGTCTGTAAATGTCGGGACGAATCTTTTGAGCCTAGTTAATTCATAATTAGACAAATTTTACCAAATAATAACGAAAGATGCTATAATAACTTTTCACCTACTTTTCACGAAGGGAACACACAAGAGTAGCTTTTCTCCTTACATCGAGCCTATACTACACCTACAGGTAGGCTGTAGCTCTAGTTCACGGCGGCTTCGGTTGGGTTTGGGTGGTGAATTTTTTTCAAAAAAATGTCACATTGGATGTGACGTTGAAAGGCGTTTTTTTATACTAATAAAAAACACTAATATCTGAAAATGGCGATACAAATTTATTAAACATAATTAATCTATTATTAGCATATTTGTTACTGTAGCATTTTAGTGTCAAATCACGGATTATTAGACTCAAAATGTTAATCTTGTGATTTTCAACTAAACTGTATAAATTTTTTTTTATCTAAACAGGCCTTCGTGTCCTTTTCCGTGCACGATGGGCGTACTGTACTCGTAGGGGTAGAGCAGGAGCAGTCATAGATCGTGTCGATCGTGTGTGTGTGTGAGGATCTCGCACTTCTACTGCGTGCCACTGCATGCTGGAGTATGCAACGCTGAGGCTGAGGCGCAGAGCGTGTACTGTTGCTGGTCACCCCGGCGTGTTGGGTTGTGCGTGATGACTACTCCTAGTGAACCATCAAGACAACCTTTTCGCCTCGAAGGATTGGATGATCTACACAAACTTTTGCCCGGAGTAGTACTAGTAGGAGTACTAGTTTAATTAGGGGTCCAATAATCTGCATGCAATGCGGTTAGACTAATGGGCTCTCTACATGCGTGCATTAGCATCGGTACTTTGTGACCCACTTCCATCCACTTTAGTAGTACTAGTACGGTCGAGTCGTGTAGTATGTGCACTTTCCGTCCGCTGACACTTTTTCTGCAGTAAGTTACGGGGGATCAACACGTGACTGTGGATTCGATTCCATCAAGATGAGGAGATTCCACTCGCAGAATTTCCTATGGCAAAGCCGATCCATTTGCAAAGCCACCAGCAGTATGTTTTTTTTTATATAGCAACAAATCTTACATGGGATTTGGTCAGAGGCGAACCAGCCTGCAGCGACACACCATATGGATTATGGAGGCAGCACAACACGGTTGCATGAATCTACTAGTGTATGCCCTATGGATTGCACACTTGTAGTAGTGCACAATACATAAATCAAGTTGTACATTAGGCTAAACAAAGCCTAGTGTCGACCAGAAGCTAGATAGGAACCCACTAGTGGGAGGTTAAGAATAACATCAGAGGTGCTTTGTTAGATCGGCGACTTTAGATTAGAGTCTGGGAACCTAAAAAAGATGGAGTGTTTAGTACAAAGTTGGAAACAGACGTGCGTGTTACAATTACTTTACTATTCTAGTATATATACTCCTCCTATATTTGTAAGTGTCTGCTGGTCCCCGGCCAACGCTAGCCAGTAGCCAGCACCTGCTAATCTGGTTTCCGAGCCGAATCCCACGAAGCAGAAGAAAAGAGGCATGTGCGCGCTTCCCTTTTCCCCGCAAAGTGAAAAGGGCCTATTCTAGTGTTGACGCCGCGTGGGCCTCACGCCTCGGGGCTCTGGATTCTTAAAATGGGCCGTTGAATAGTTTTTGTGCTGCGTGCCGCGGGCCGGCCCCACACCAAAGGGGCTCCGGCTCCTTCCTCCGTGTCCCCGTGTCCGTGTCAGCCGTCTGTGCACTCGACGGTCGGCGCCTCGTCCGTCCGTGACGATTCATACCGCTCCCTCCGTCCGGTTGAATATGCAATTATGTGAAATGTGCCGTTCAAACTGTGTTAACTTTGATCAAATTTATAGCAAAAAGTATTAACATTTATGTCTCAAAATAAATTTATTATGAAAATATATCTCATAACGAATCTAACGGTACTTATTTTGTCTCGTAAGAGTTAGTATTTTTTTATATAATTTTAATTAAAATTTGTGATGACTGATTTCTCGGGATGCGAGAATTGCACATTCATTGGGACGGAGGGAGTACATCGCATCCATCTTTTTTTTCTAATCTAAATGTATAAAATAAATAAAAGAGAAGAAAAACAGCAGATCCGTGACTGCTCCGTCCCTTTGGTGCTTTTCACAAATCATCACCAGTCATAGGTCCTGCTCGAATGCCAAAGTTTTCCACAGCTTCGTCGTTGCTGTGCTCTCTTTTCCGCACGCAGAGAAAAGCAAAGCTGTCCGCGCGTACAGTAGGATAGAATTAGGTCTGTGCCGATCACTACACCGTATAAAATCTTTTTCCAAAAGGGGGGTCAACTCTTATTTTTCCCTCGGTGCATGGCCGTTCCATGCATGTGAACCTTTTGCGAGATTCTACGTGTTTTATTTCTCGCCCACTCGCAGTTTCAGTCACATTCTTCTTCTCCACGACCGAACCGAGATGCTTGGATCGGAGGCACATAATAATGCTTCATTGCTTTGGTATCGTCGATATGGTTGAATCTGCTTGGAAACCCGACCGATCACGACGTCGACGCCGATCTGATCCGATTCGCGAGCAGCAGAGAATCGATCGATCGCGTTCGATCGGCGCTTTAATTATTTCCGGCCCGGTGCCACATCTGAAGCGTACTCTCGCTCCAGTAAGATCCTTGTGCGTGCCGACGGAGACTCCGTCGTTGTCTTGTTGAGATGCATTCACGCGAAGCGATGGACGGATCCAAAGACCGAACGCGGGACCAGTGCGGGTTGGGTGGATCGGGGCCGGCCGGCTACCGAAAGCGAAGCTGCTGACGAGAACCCGCCGATGAACGTCGTAACTGATCGGGGTCGACGGATGGGGCCGAATAATTATCCAAATGGAATCGTGTCGCCGTCGCCGGCCGGCCGGCGGCATCGTTGCCGCACTTTTGATGATTACTACCCTAGCAGTCAGCGAAGCGAACAGGAGAGATCGAATCGGAGGACATGCATGCAGCATCCATGGATCCAAATAGGCTTCTAGAGGAGAGGGAGGTAAGGAGAAGGAGGTGCGGCTCGCAGTGACGACGACAAGGCGGCCAGTAATAATAACTAGTAACAATAATGGTGCACCATCACTAGCTTTGTCATCTGTGTAAAGCCATGCCAGCCACTGCATGCAGCCGCGCGCCGCCGTGGAAGCTCTGCGCCGCACATTTCACACTATATATGATGTTATTGTTAGGTATATTTGTACTGTTGTGTCGACCGCCCAATAATAACTTGGACGAAAAATTGGTGCAGATCATACATCTTTTTGGAGCGGTGCAATCCCGCTGAGTCGTCGTTACGTCTAGCTGCTTTCAATTCGATCGGACAGCCGTAAAAAGCAGCGGTGCGACGTCGCCGTCCCAGGCATGCATCCACTTCCGCTTCCGGTAGCATTATGGGACGAAGGCATGAAGCATGTGCCCTTTTGATGCCCCGTCTCAGCCGCGGAAAATGCACGAGGATATGATATGATTCGAGTGCACTGCAGACAGGACGACGACACTAGTGGCAAGCACGAATCAGCCTAGCCTACACTCGATGCAACCCAGAGGGAGTGGAGGAGACCCTGATTATGTGCCCACATACGCGGCATATTCCACTACTCAATCCATCCATCTCGATCTCCATCGAAAAAGATAAAGGTGACGAAATAAAAAGAGATCAGCTACTAGCGTTCCCAGTCGGCGACGACGTACGACGATGTGATCGTTATTATTATTTAGGTCTCGGCGATCTTCAGCCTATGAAATCAGAGCCCGAGCACCCAAAGTGGAAAAGAGCACTACTACTCGCCTGGACGCCTTGTGGAGCACCCCCATCTAGCTACCTTTATTTCTCCTCCGAACTAGCTCTCACGACTAGAACGAACAAACCAACAAATCTTGTTCGGGCCAAAAGTTGCTGCCGCCCAAAAGTGACATGTGAATGAATATATATGTGGCATTGTTGCGAGCGAATTAATTAAAGAGGAGTAGTTCGCATTGCATCTTTTTACAAAGCTTATTGAGAAAATTTCCTATTTGACCCTAGAAATAATGCTCTTCTCCTATTTGACACTGAAACTAAAATTCTTTCCTATATGTCCTCCCTTCGAGTTTTCCTTTCCTATTTGACATTTCCGTCAGCTCTGTTAGCAACTACCGTTAGTTGGCTAAGTAAGGCAACAGCAAAAGACCAAAATGCCCTTTTTGATGCTGAAAGTTTATATAATTTTTTTGAGCATCTTAACGTCGTCAAACAAAAAAACTCAAAACTACAAAGTTGTAGATCTCATCGAGAGCTACAATTTTCATATAAAAATCATCTTCATCCGACGTCATATTGAAGAGTTATAATTTTTCAAAAATTCAGTCTTGTCGCGCCATTCCCGGTGGCGCGACAAGACTGTACTGTCACGCCAACAGGGGTGGCGCGACAAACTTTTTCATGTTGGAAACGCCGTCGAATATGTTGTATCTTGTCACGCCAATGCATATGGCGCGACTATGTTATTTGGTCGCGCCATTGGGAATGACGCGACCAAAAAGGGCTACCGGATGCAAATTATTTTCTGCGGCGGTTAATATTGAAATATTTATTAAAAAAAGATTTAAATATAAAAATCGTCCAGTGCTATGCTGCTTAAGACCTTCTGCAGGTAACCGATCAACCCCATTCTGCACTACTGGAGCCTACAGGAGTTATACAGTATAGGGGTAAAACAGACATTTCTCCTAGGACCTAACACCGTTAGCTGTCTGAACTGACGGAAATGTCAAATAGGAAAGAAAAACTCAACTGTAGGACATATAGGAAAGAATTTTAGTTTCAGTGCCAAATAAGAGAGGAGCATTATTTTCGGTGTCAAATAGGAAATTTTCTCAAGCTTATTATATGCATTCCCCACTTAAACAAAGGATATATAGTAATATAACAACATAGCATGCCTCGGCCCCTAGCTAGACTTGATGCTTTTTTTTTCTTTACAATAGCTAGACTTGATGCTTGTGATGAAAGATTGTGGATGACGATGATGCACCGATCGATTGATCATGCGTGACCAGTCACCACCGCACCCAGGTCGCATGAACTATGTGCCTATGTCCAGCATGATCTTTCGACCCCTCAGATCATATCGGTGCTTACATTTTGGAATCTTTTTATCTATCTGCTGACAGTCTAGATACGTAAGGCCCACTAGCCAATTATGTTGGCTAGACCGACTGGTCGATCGGATCGCCTTTGGTTTGCATTGGTTGGCATGCACGAAATGGTGGTGGTGCATGCATGGATGATGGCCGGCCCGGCTCTCTTTCTCTTTGGAGGGGAACTCAATTCCTCTGCTCCTTTATCTCCTGCCTGTCCTGTCGTCGATGCGTGAATGGAGTCGCGTCGAATGGAGGGTGATGCTGAAGCTAAGCTGCAGCTGCCCAAGTGGAGGATCCAAAAGCGTGCACCAGTGCGTGCATGGACCCGTGGATGGATGGATGGCGTTGTCGCTCGAGAGTCGAGACCACTGGAGCTGCCCATGACAAGCAGCAGCAGCGGCTGGTAGCCATCGGTTGTGATGAATGACGATGATGCCATGGTCTCTTCTTCGCCTTGCATGCACGCTGCTGCTATTGCCGATCGGCGATCGATCGATAGCGTCGTCGCCCATCATGGCAGGCAGGGTGATCCAACTCCTTGCTCCCGACCGGGACAGATGCAAAGCAAAAGCGTGCACGCGTGCTAGTAGCTTCCATGGTTGGTCTGGATCACACCATCTTGTCGCTGCTCTCCTGGCACTGTTCACTCAACACTGGCACAGTGCTTCGGCGCCTTTTCTTCAGCGACCGTGTGCAATTGTGCATACGCCTTCTCTGTATACGCATTTTCCCTCTCTCCCGTTTCAGAGTATTTAGCATAACCATACATTTTTTTAAATTAACTATGAGCTTTAACTATGTGAAAAGAGATTTCACTCGATTTTTATTGGTTTATACTAGTATAGTATATCTCTTTGAGATTTGTGCTGCTGTGTTTCATTTTTGCTGCTCACTTTCTTGGACCGACTTTTTTTTTGAACTTTCTTGGACCGATTTTATCGTTCAGTTTTATTTTGTTTGCCACTTTCATTGTTGGGCCAAGTTTATTCAACAGTCCAGGCCCAAGGCAGCCCAGAGTAGCAGCACTCGACGTCGCGGTAGAGCATGGCCAGCATATGGGTGGCATTTGGGTTATTCGGAAAATTCAGTTTTAGGTATTTCGGATTTTAAGAATTTTGGGTTCCAAATTTAATATTTGAAACCTATATTAAGAAATTAGTACAGGATATTTCGGACTTAGGTATTTTGAACTCCCAAAAATCAGCAAAATCATAGAAATATTTAAAAAAAAAGATAGAACTATAGCTGCAAGTTTAAGCAACATAAACAATAGCTCTTAATAGCATTTTAACAAAAAAAACATAAGCACTAAATAGATCAAGAGGTTCCAATGGCATCATAATTGGCATTAGAAAATAGCACCAATCATTCACTCACAGACACTAAATAGCATGTAGTGTTTCACTACTTTGAGTAAATCGGGTACCGAAACCTAAAATCCAAATTACCTTAACTAAAAATTGGGTTTCTAAGCTTATAATCTGAAATTAAGATGGGGTAATTCGAGTTAGGGTATTTTGGGGTCGGTCCTGGGTCCCGGCTAACTTAGGCTTGGATTTTAGGTATCACGTTTTACGTCCACTAGCTGGAAAAAGCGACGGTAGGGAGAATGATCGTGAGGTTGGTGACCCACTTTGCTGATTTGTAGCTGTAATGATCGGCGATGTACGAGGAGCTTCACGGTCACAATAGTAGCGGCGTGAATATTGCGATGCGACCAAAGCCAGGTGACCACAAGGGCTAATCCATGGATCCCGTTCCATGTGCCAAGGTCTTAGTCGTCGACGTCTCACTCATTGAAGGTTCAGGTTTGGGCTCGGGACTAGAGTGGTCGAAGCTTGGACTCCGGCCAACCGGAGAAGGAAGGCACATGCCGTAGTGCCCTGCTCCGATCGAGTAGGATATTTAGACTCTCAAAATTCTGCTATAGCCTCGACCATTATGTGACCAAAACTACAAGATGAAAAGATATGTTCCTCATTTTTCAATTGATGTTTTCATTGTTTTAGTAATCCTTTTTGGCTAGATTTCTGTACGTGTGAAAACCTCATGAACAAACAACAATTGAAACAATTCATGAAAATTGCCCTTTTTGAACTAGTTAACTACTCACTTAGATCTTTGTTGGGACTAATATAATGACCTATATGTTGGACTATATATGGATAAGTCAAAGTGATGTGTCCTTACAAAGCTCGAGTGCTGTCTCCTTTGCATGTGATATTTTCAGGGTACCAATTCCATTTGGTTCGGTTCCTTTGATTGAAAGAAGAAGAAGAAGAACAGATAAAAGGAACTTGGTAAATGTTTTTTTAGAACAAAACTTGGTAAATGTTAGAGGTTATCATAATGCACATATTTGAAGTTTAGCAACCGCTTATATTTTTGAGGAAATTGTCGGGTCGGAGCACTCATTGAGTTTGTTCACCTAAGTTCTGTTACACACCTTGATATACATTATGTATAGAAAAAGCAAAATAACTTACAATTTAAAACAGAGGAAGTATGTTTTACGCTTCTATACTTGGGATCGAGATGAATAATCAATATGTGTATCCTTGGTTGACCCAGCAGGTAGAATATTTCCATCCCTTAATTAATAAAGTTAGCCGTAAAAGAAAGGATGTCGAAGTAGTAACTCTTCTGTTTTAACTCAAAGGTAGGTGGAGCTTCCATTTAGACGAACCGGAACCGGAAGATCTCCGATCGAAGAATGGCTATGCCGCACACACAAGTGATGTACTCTTTCTGTCCCTGAAAGAATCAATTTCTAGCCCAAAAATTTGTCTCCAAAAGAATCGATTTCTGGATGTATCCCTCTCGTAGTCTGAGTCGCATTTACACAACCTCTCTCTCCTGCGCTGTTATTGGATACTCCAAATGACACTACTTAATTAGGCTTCTCGGTAACTGGGGAGCTATTAAGATTCAGCACTTTAATGAGGGGTAGCATGGTCTTTTATCTTTGAAGCTAATCTGTCCTAAAATTGCTAGGAATTCATTCTTTCGGGGACAGAGCGAGTATGGGCTAAAATTGGTTCGGACTTCTCTTGTGCATGTGAACTTTGAGGCTAAACTGGGTATGGAGTATGGGCTTGGCGTTATGGGCCTTGCATTGCGTTATGGGCAAGTTAGGTGCCTTATTAGCGGCCCATACCGAGCCGGGCCATCTTCCGACCCGTGAGGTCCAAAGCCAATTATCTTTTTATTTATCCCCTTTCCTTTTTTTTTTTTTGCCCCCTTCACTAAATAAACTTCTCCGAGAAAACTCAAATCGAATCCCCAGATCCTTCGCCGGCGATTCCACTCGAGTCTCGATCGGAAAAGCGCAAAAGAGGAGTGGAAGCCCAAGGGGACAAGCAAAGCTAACTTCTCCTTCCTCCCATTCCTTCCTCATCCCGTCGGATCAGTAGCAGCGTGAGCAGATTCGAAGCCGGTGCCAAAGATTGTGGCCGGTTGGTTGACCGGTGTTCTCAGCCCATCATCATCCCACTGCACGCGGCGAGGCAGAGGAGGAGTCCGCCGTCAACTCTATCCGATCGGCGTGGGGGCGCGGGCGGGCGCCGACAACTTTGGTCCCCGCTCCCCACTTGGGCGCCGCCACCGGTCGCTGCGGATGCTGCGGGCGCCCGCGCCCACTGGACCCCGGTAACGCCCCGCGCGGCGCCTCGCCCCGCGTGCCCGCCCGCGGCCAGCTCCATGCCGGCCGCCGCGGCTACATAGGTAGCTGCGCGCTGGCTGAAGGCTCCTGCTGCAGTGCGCGCTGAAGGCTTTCGCTGCGTAGCGTTCCCTTGGCTTTTTGAGTTTCGGCCTGAGTGTGCATGGGCCAGATGGTGAGTTCGCGAGCACCTGCCGTGTTTTATCGTGTCTTGATCGCGTTGTTCTTGACTCACTGACCAGTCATCTCGTTCTGACGATGTGTTAATAATGAATTGTGCAGGTTTCGGATGATAAATTCGAGGAACAGGCAGCACGCGACGGTACATGTGAACTTTTCTTCTCCTTGTCTATTCATTCTCACGTGCTTGAAGCGTGAAGTGCTAGTTTCCTCTTTCCTGCCCCCATCTAATTCGTTGTTTGTGGTTATTGTGTTGTACTTCTTTTCTGCAGGTGGAATCATCAAGAATGGAAGGGAAATCCTATTCCAGGTGAGAATATATGTCCAAGCTTATCTCTACTATCATGCTAAGGATGAAAGTGATGAGTAGAAACACTACCGAAGCTCTATTCATGTGAATATAGAAAGTGTGATACTAATTTGTCAGCATTTGATAGATGATTCTAATATTTGTGACCTCTTGTTTATGTGTCACCATAATCTATGTTTACCTTCATATGGGCCACTCACTAGGATTCTAGTTCAATGTAGGTGTGAGTGTTTCCTGCATGCTAGTATGCTACAGCAACCTGGTTATGCTTTCTGTAATAACAGCTAAAACGTAGATGGACGAACAAGCTTTAGTTCTCTTGCGTATTCTGCTGATATCGTTATGTGGTAGGCTTTTAACTGGGAATCCAATAAGCATCGCTGGTGGAGTAATTTGGAGGAGAAAGTTACTGATCTTGCAGAATCTGGGTTTACGTCAGTGTGGCTTCCTCCACCAACACAGTCATTATCTCGAGAAGGTAAGCTAAGCAACATCTTCTCTTACACGAGGCTTATTAGTTACAGAAGTCTGATGTGTTCTTTCACAGGCTATCTACCACAGAACCTGTACTGCCTTGACTCATGTTATGGTTCCCTCCATGAGCTAAAATTGTTGCTTCATAAAATGAGCGAACACAATGTAAGGGCTATGGCAGATGTTGTTATCAACCATCGAATTGGGACTACTCAAGGATCCAATGGCATGTATAATCGTTATGATGGCATCCCAATGTCATGGGATGAACATGCTGTTACATCTTGTTCTGGTGGGAAGGTATTTAGATTGCCTTGTTTTAACCTTTTACTTGGGCACCGTATCTTGATGTATATTTTCTACTCTTGGGCCACTCATAACTTCAATACAACTTCACTATCAGGGAAACAAGAGCACCGGGGATAACTTTGATGGGGTTCCCAACATAGATCATACACAACCATTTGTACGCAAAGATATTATCGAATGGTTGATTTGGCTTCGAAAATCTATTGGTTTTCAAGATTTTCGCTTTGATTTCACGAAAGGGTAAATAGTTAATTGGCTAGATTAGTATCCACTATGAAAGAAAGAAATTAGTTGCCAACCTAATATCTTTCAGAGCTAACTTGCTGATTTGTCAACATTTTCTTTAGTGCAGTTACGCAGCCAAGTTCGTGAAAGAATACATTGAGGAATCAAAACCTCTTTTTGCAGTTGGGGAATACTGGAATAGTTGTGAATATAGTCCCCCTGACTACCGACTGAACTATAATCAAGGTAAGAGATTTATAGTAACATTCTTACCGGCTACTTGATCTGGTGCCATGATTTTTGTCATAAGCACTCTCAGTTCAGTCCCCTGATTGGCAAACATGAATCGTGACTGGGTTAAATTTTAACTATTTCCACTATCTAAAACTTTTGCCTCTATTTTAGTTATGTCAATTTTTTATTTACTATCCATTGCCATAGTTGCCTCTTCAACTGCTCTTGCTCTGAGTCTGTTTAGAAGCTATGTAAGTTGTCCGACATGTCAGGGCTAATTTAGAGTTCCGAATTTAAGGCAGTTTATATGATTTCTTTTTTATATGCTTATGGATGACACTGACTGAAGTGTCAATTACATCCTCAAATATGAAGCATACTGTCTAGCCTTATTTTGATAATTCATGCTTGTTGTAGTTGTACTAAACCTATTGTTTTTTTTTTCTTTTTGTCTGGCAGACAGCCATAGGCAGAAAATTATTAATTGGATAGATAGCACTGGAGGACTTTGTGCTGCATTTGATTTCACGACAAAGGGTATTCTTCAGGTCAGTAATGAATTACTACTGGATCAGCAAATATTTGTCTTAAGTGATCTTTTTGAGCAGTTAATGTTTAAATCAGGAAGCTGTCAAAGGAGAGCTGTGGCGTTTGCGAGACCCAGAAGGAAAACCACCTGGTGTGATGGGATGGTGGCCTTCAAGATCGGTTACGTTTATTGAAAATCATGACACTGGGTCCACTCAGGTATAATAGTCAAATTCTCACCCTTGTTTGTGTGAGACCACGTAGGTGTGTTAATGAGCTGGAATGTTCACCTTTTAGATTTGCTAACAGAATCACAATTTCAGGGTCATTGGCCTTTTCCATCAGATCATATTATGGAGGTACTATACTTTATTGACTTTGTAGTTCTAATAATTTTTTCACAGCCTTAGTTTCATCAGAATCCTATAATATGTACTGTTTAATTGTTTTACAGAAATATTGCTGTTATGATCTTAGAGAACTTCATTTCTTTGTAATGACTGTAGCACCTTATAACACTTGATAGAAATCATTTGTTTTTAGACTAGCTTGCTGTTGTTTTTTCTAGAAGTCCAATTGTTGGTCTGACACATGTAAAATCTTTAGGGATATGCTTATATACTCACCCACCCTGGCATCCCCACGGTGTTCTATGATCACTTCTATGACCAGGGAGTGCCTCTCCATGACGAAATTGCTAAACTGGTATGCAGATTGTACCTCTGTACTCGATTCATCCTTTCCTGAGCTGCCTTTTTTTTGTTTGTGAAAAAATAAAGTAGGAGCCCTGGTAATTCATTAAAAGAAAAGAGAAAAGAATAAAATTAAAGAAAGGAGGGAAATACACAGCTAATAATGGTCCCCAAATATAACGATGCTGCGATTCTTAAGTTTTGAATGCTTTTTACCCAGATGCAAATCAGAAAATGCCAAGATATACATAGCCGTTCATCAATCAAAATTCTGGAGGTTAGGTCAGATCTGTACTCAGCAATCATCGACGATAAGTTGTGCATGAAGATCGGGGATGGCTCGTGGTGCCCAGGTGATCCAGAGTGGAGGCTGGCAGTCTCTGGCAACAGATATGCTGTATGGCACAGGTGAAGCATATAAGTGGCTCCCATACAGCTTTTATCTCTGCTCTCAGGAACTGGAGTAATTAGCATGTTAACTGAAGAACAGCACGGTAAAACGTGCCAAGAATGACGCTCTTCGAGGTTACCTGTACAACAGGAGTGTCTGGTGTGTGTCACGGTAGAGGGTAAATGTGATGTTAATTAGAAATAATTGAGATCGTACGGCTGGCCCCGAGATATACATTCTGCTAATTGCAGCAACTAGGGGTTACCTGTAAAAGAAATATATGTAAGGTATGTGATGTGTGTGGATTATTTTATCCTGGAACCAGAAATTTAAATTGTTTTATCAAAAAATACAAGCCTTTGGAGTTTCTACTTTACAAATGGCTGCTTGTTTACACGCTATACATAAGCTGATAAGCATAATCCTGAGTCCTGACGAGCTGTGTGAGCCTGTGACTATAGTCAAAAACAGTCTGTATAAACTACAGTAATCTTCTTGTGCAAGTGCAACTTGATAATAATATTCACAAACCTACCAATATCCGTAGAGAAGAAAAAACCCAAAGGTACCTGTTACTGTTACCGGATCCCTCCATGGCCCTGCTCCTCCCCAAGACAGTGACAACAGCAAGGCCGTGATTTCAGCCCGCCCAGGAGATCTGTCAAGCCCAACACTCGCGTGTGTGGCCCTGCGTGGCAGACAGCGTAACTATTAGGGCCGGCGTGTGTTGAGAGGGGTATGAAATTTGTAAACGCCATCACCAACGGAACAGGCTGACTGAGTGGTCGGTGTTGGCTCATTTGCTCCCTAGGGTGGTGAGAGTTCGAATGTTGAGGGACTCACTCTTTATTTGTGGCTTCGGCCGCAGCGACTACGTCTACCCCATATCCAAAGTACAGGTCTGTGACCAGCTCATCTCACGAAGCTGTGGTGCCGCTGTGTATGGGTGGGGCAGGGGTTTGGGGTTTTCTCGATCTGTGTGAGAAGATCTTCTTCTTAAGCCGGAATACCCGGGGGCTGTCTAGCCACCACGAATCGAGTTCTTTTTAAACGCTATCTCCAACTATTGAAATCATGCCCTCCAACAGCTTCCCCTTACTTCCCCTCTTTCAAGCCTTCCCCATCTGATTGCTCTTGATAACAATTGGTATCTGATTTGCTGGACCTGGATCCCCATGGATCCCAAGCACGTCCTCAATGAATTCACAAGCTACTTTGACAAACACGATGACAAGTGGGAGCGCCACTTCGCGGACCTCAACTGTGTCTCCCGCGATGTCACAGTCGACAGGCGCCCCGGCTCCTTGGAGTCCGTCTGCGCCGATCTGGAGTCTTTGCACATCACCCATGCCGATACTGAATGTGACGACCGTGTCGCCACCTATCTTGGTACCTAGCGCTCGGAAGTGAAGGCGACTGTTGACGATCTTCGGCTTGAGGTCCAGAAGATCTCGAAGCATTGGGACCTCGCGGTGTTCGACACTTCATCGCACTAGACCTCATCCCGTTCCCAACATCGGTGGTAGTGCGCCCACCAGCCAGAATCACCGCCGACGGACCCAATGGGCACTGCATTGCAACTTCTCAAGATCATGGGTCTAGAGTCGTCATGACTTGGACCCATATCCCAGTCAAGGGTACGTCTCCCGATTCCACCAATTCCACAAATTTGTGTCGACCGCCGCCTATCGTCCTCCTACCGCTTCCTCTTCCCATCAACAAATCAAACTTTTGACATAGTGTCAACAACCACCAACTTTTAGTTGAAGTGTTGAACCGACTTGATCATGAGGGTCGTATAAAACCCGTGCCCAGCCGCGCATCATCCTCTCAGTTGCTTTTCCTCTACTCTCAAGCGAGTTGTTGCTCGGCTCATATTGCCTCCATGTTAGAAAGGCAAAACCCATTTGGCACATCCTCAACGCTGACTTGTCTGGGTGGAGGCCATAGTATTGTGTGTTTGCAATCCTTCTGGAGTGGAACTTGCATTAATCATCGGCAGATGCATTGCCCACTGGCCGTCATCTACCTCACTATGGTAAGTATGTCGTTTTTTGTTCTTCATGCAGGGACGGATCTAGCGGTGGGGCAGGGGGGCTCAAGCTTCCTACCACCGCTGATCCCATGGAGTCCCCTAGAGCCTAACCAACCATGAGGGGAGCCTAGTGTTCTTCGTGGCTTTGGTATCGACTTGAGTACAGAGGGTTAGTTCTAGTAGTCATAAGAGCGTCTCGGTGGTTCTCATGCCCAAACTACGATTATGACGAGCTAATTGTGGCTATTGCGATGGTCCCTATGTGTGCTCTTTTTTGTACTGTAGCCTAGACTGCAAGGTGAAAACCTTAGCCAACTTCGAGCCATGAATAAGCCATTAAAATTACAATAGTTAATGCCTAATCTATTTTAACTACATCGAGTTGGTGGTGGCTCAAAGAGGGCACATGCATAAGCACTCGTAGATCTTGCTCGTTCGTACGACATGAGGCATCGCTGAGACCGTTTTCAGTACGGTGTCAAGAGGCCTTCTGCCCACACCACCACCACCATAGGACGTTGGAGGTCATCCCGATCAAGTATTTCCCATACGACATGCAGATCGTGGATGTGTGTGTGCAGCCACATCCACGTGGGGGCATGTGCCCTTAAGGGTAAAATGACATTACCTAATAGTAGCAGCTGCAGGCATACAGGTTAAGGTCCTCTCCTCCCACTTTTGTCGAAACCTTTATTTTCATGCACCTATTTTCATGTTAAGCACCAATCATGAAATGGTTTTGGGGGGTCAAAGGTTCTTCATCATCCATCCGAGCCCAGGTAGTGCTGTATCAATGGTGCGGATCTGCGTAACCAACATTGCAACACGCAAAACAACACTGTGTTCTGCACACTGAGATGCAAACATGTTGCCTAACTTCATCTTTGGTGTGTAGAAGCAAAGGTTGTTCTGCACAATAGTAATAAGTTCAGCGAGTCAAAGTGATAGTAGTAAGTAATAGATGTGTTGTTTCATTGCCGGTGAGTAGGAGTCTGGTTGATCTACAACTGCAAGTAGTAGTAACAACATTAGTGGATGTTGAAATTTTTTCCTTAAGGGCAACCCACCCATGTGATGTTTGTGCAACCACATCCCGTTATACACACAAATGGTAGTAGTATGGAAAAAACTTATAAATATGGGTGTGTACTTTATGTATATACAAATGGATGGACTTAGATTGTGATGGGGTTTTGTATATACATGCTCTTACATACATACTCATATATACACATTATACTTATGTAAATAAATGATTATTGAATTTTGGTCTGCCATGTTGTATACACAAATTTAATTTGGATTAGTTTTTAGGTCAACCCAACCTAATAGAGCCATGATGACACTAACGACAAACAACCTGATCGGCTGTGTCCAGTGGCTGCAGCAGCCTGCAGTCGTTGTGGCAACAAACAAAGCAAGCAGGGCCAAAATAAGCAGCCATGCTCGCTGCCCACAGCTCGCTCGCTCGCTAACCCAAAGGCATGCAACTATTGTGCATTTGTGCTTGTGTTGAACAAAAATTAGCTGGCCACTTGTCTTGGGACCTGCACGTCACCTCGGTTAGATTCATTTCTCAAGAATAGTTTCACCTCTAGTTATGCACTGCCCAATCCTAGGAACTGGCACCATGCGCGGCTCGCCAATCGGCTGCTCATCCACAACTCATATCGTGTATCAAGACAGGAGCAGCCATGCACATGGAGAAGCCAGAGAAAGAGGAGAAAATCCCCTATATGCCATCAAAACTTATAAGCATCCCTTACTTGCCATCATAAATTATGCAATCCCTTCAGAGCCATCAATATAGATTTGTGATCCCTTATATGCCATTACAGTCATACAACAGTTAGGTTACTGTTAAGTGATGGCATGAAAACACAATTATACCCCTATTAATTCTACAGTCTCATCCCTTACGTGTCATTGCACTGATAATAATCAACAGTATATACAAACCAAGAAAAAGACAAATATGACATGATAAATCAATCATGCAAACATGCATAATTAAACACAACGTAACAACATTTGATTTGCATTCAAGCATCATTTTTAAGCAGCCATTGCTGTCTATACAAGCATATTTCCATGCAGCCATTGTTGTCCATACAAGTAAGCATTGATGTCTATTACAACATCATTTTCAAGCATCCAAACAACCATATAAGCAGCCACAAAAACATACTGATACCAGATAGGCCAAGCAAAATAACAGAAGACTTGGTTTCACAAAGACCAAGCAAAATAAGAAGTGCCCCCATAGAAAATGAACTGCATCAGCTACAAATTGAGGTCTGGAAGCTTTCTCTTGCTCCTGGTATGTGAGGCAGGGCTACTCCTTTGAGGGGTTTTGCTTCTAATACACATAGCTGGACTTTCAGGTGGGACTGGAACTTTCTTCTTTTTCTTTCCTGGTGCCCTGTTCTTTTTCTTCTCTACTGCCTTGACCTTCCCTTTAGCCTTTTTCTTTTTTGTAGCCATGGAGGTGGTAGGAGGTGGTGTAGTTTTCTCCTAAAGACAACAAGGAGAACTCAAGGGAAAGTGGCTTAGGTTGGTTTTAGCCCTTTCCAGACCTGCCCAAGAGTTGTAAGCACTTTAGGATAATAGCAAGATTGATGTTGCAAAAATAATATGTAAGCACTAAAATGAAAATACCTTAGAGAGTTTCCTGAGCTCAAGCTAACTGAGGTACCTTGACTGTAATAGAATGTAGGTTTTCACAAAAATATCATAATGTAATCATACAAAAAATAGAGAATGTAAGTGTACAGATTCATACCTAGCAGGAAAAGGCATTTTTAGGTGCTCGGTCTACAGGGACAATGCTGCTCTCACTTGATGGTTGAATGAGTTTCTTCCTTTTCTTTGGAGGACCCCTATATTTCATTAACAACATGAAAATAATATGAGCTACCTATTCAGTTGGAAATTGGTAAAAAGTGCAATTGAAAGAAAAAATCAGAATGCTTACTTCGTTCACAGCTTGCGTTGCTGCTATGTCTTTAGGGTCACCATTTTTGCAATTATACCAGCGATGGACATATCCCTTGCAAATGGGGCATTGATGTGAATCTTTGTTTCTTATTGTGCTGCCCTCGCCTCTGCAGATCCTTTGAACCTCTGGTTATGTCTTGTACTAGCAGTTGCTTTAAGGAGTGGTGGATACATGAAGAAACCATGGTTTGATTCTGGCCATTATATTGTGACTTGTTAGGCATAGCTGGGATAAGGGTCTCATATGCAGCTCTAAACTTCTCAACTGAATAGTACATGTCAACATATTTCTCTAATGGTTCCCTAAGATGAGTGATGAATGGCATGTCTACAAGGAATGCCTAAGATTTGCCATCTTCTACATAGACAAGTTCTTTCAGCTAGGTTAACAACAAATTTGAAGCCACTGCCACCCTTAACTGACACCATTGCAAGAATAATGTCCCCGCTCCTTTGTACATCCATGTCCAAGCTTCTACTTTTTTCCTTCAATTCCTTGATGATGTGTGGGAGAATGACCCCTTCAATCTTTCTTGAAATTGTTCTTCTTATATCCCATTTGGCCATAAGAAGTTGCCTAATCTTATCCATAAGCTCATTCAAATTCAAGCACTTGAACTTCTTTATCCAATTATTGAAGCACTCTGCCAAATTGTTGGTGACGTAATCAACTTTGCAATGGGTCCAGAATTGGCTTCTTGCCCATATCCTAGTATGGAACTGCCTTTATATAATTCATTACTTCTGGTTTTGCTTCATCCATTGCTTTCCAATGCTTCTCGAAGAAGTATGGACTCCATGAATAAGCAGCTGCCAAAGATGATCATCAAATATCTTCCCATGATACTTTTTCTTGAAGTTCATCACCAAATGCAACATGCATTCCCTGTGTTCTACATCTGGGAACACTTCCTTAACTCCTGCCATCACACCTTGACCAGCATCTATACAAATAGCTAACACTTGAATTGACCCAATGCCATCTCTAAGCCTTTCCATAAACCAGATCCAATTTTCATTAGTTTCCGAGTCTATCACTCCAACGGCAACTGGATACATCCAGTTGTGGCCATCTACAGCTATTGCACATGCTAGCTGTCCTATCAAAAATGTGCTATCTATTGCCAAGTAGGGCCTACATCCTTTGAGAAATCCTTCTATGCATAGTTTCATTGCGAAAAACAGCCTATGAAATCTAACTTTCTCATTGACCATGTGACGATCTATCACTACAGAACTACTAGGACAACACCTGTTGTAAGGTCCAAATGGCTAGAGGGGGTGAATAGCCTATTTAAAAATCTACAACAACACTTAGAAACAATTGATTAGTACTTAAGATGGCGAAGCTAGTTTTGCGCTAGCACTACAAGAAGGTTGCAAGACACCTACCCTTTCTAGTTTCTATGATCTCTAATGTAGCACACAAGGCTATGTCACTAGTTACTCCTAGGTGATAAGCTAAAGCTAAGCAAGTGAGCTACACAAGAACAACTAAACAACGATAAGTAAAGGATGTGATGGAAGATTATACCACCGTGTAGAGGATTGAGCCAATCACAAATGAAGTCACCCAATCACAAGAGAGAATACCGATAGAGACCAATCACCTTGGAATCAAAGATGACACAATGATTTTTACCGAGGTTCACTTGCTTGCCGACAAGTTAGTCCTCGTTGTGGCGATGCACTCACTTTGAGGTTCACTCGCTAATAGGCATCACACGCTAAACCCTCAATAGGGTGCCGCACAACCAACACAAGAGAGGATCACACAAGCCACGTGCATTCCACTAGAGTACCTTTTGGCTCTCTACCGGGGAAAGGTCAAGAACCCCTCACAATCACCACGATCGGAGCCGGAGACAAGCACCTTCCTCCGCTCGACGATCCTCGCTGCTCCAAGCCATCTAGGTGGCAGCAACCACCAAGAGTAACAAGCGAATCCCACAATGAAACACAATCACCAAGTGCCTCTAGATGCAATCACTCAAGCAATGCACTTGGATTTTCTTCCAATCTCACAAAGATGAAGAATCTATGATAGAGATGAGTGGGAGAGGTTTGGCTATGCTCACAAGGTTGCTATGTCAATGCAAATGGCCAAGAGAGTGAGCAAGAGCCGACCAACAAGCTTATATAGGAGCCCCCTACGAATAGAGCCGTTGGGCTCACTGCACAGCACAAATCGGGGCGACCGAACATGCCGGTCCGCCCTGACCGGACCCCCACAGCATCCGATCGCTCCACCGCGACCATCCGATACGTGCCACGTGTCATATTTTAAATCTCATACGTTAGATCGTAATGGTCACTTGAAATGATACAATGCTCAACATAGATCGACCGGACTCGCCGCTCGGCATGACCTGACGCGACAGTAGAGTTCGGTCGCTCGCTCACGCGCACAGCCACGCACTGTGGTCGACCAGACGCGCTGGTCAAATCGAGTCGCGCACCAAGCACCAGGAACGGACGCACCAGCCCTTCGTATTAGACGCCACAGTGCCAGCGTCCGATCGTTTCTAGTAAGCATCCACGCACGACTGGATGCGTCAGGTGCACTACGACCGGACGCGCCACCGTGTCCGATCACATGACTGAGACAACGCGCGCGCATGGAGCACTGACCGGGCGCGTCCGGTCGTGCTGAGACCGCGTCCAGTTCAGCGTCCGGTCAGCCTAGTGACCTCCATTCGCCTCCGTTTTTTCGCCTCCAGCGTAGTGGAAAATAGGCGTTTCACTTCCACAAAAGCGCCGAACCCAAACCCCTCTCTACCACTTAAACTCCACCGCCTTCGCAAATGTGCTAACACCAATAAGTGTTCACCACCTTGTGCATGTGTGTTAGCATTTTCACAATCATTTTATCAAAAGAGTTAGTATCACACTAGATCCTAATGCATATGCAATGAGTTAGAGCATCTAGTGGCACTTTGACAACCGCATTTCACAACAAGTTTCACCCCTCTTAATAGTACAGCTATCAATCCTAAATGTGATCACACTCGTTAAATGTCTTGATCACCAAAGCAAAATGACCCTATGGTTATCACCTTTGCCTTGAGTCCATTTTGCTTTTTCTTCATTTCTAAGTCCAAAACACCTTGATCACTTGAGCCATCATGATCATCACCTCTTGCTTCACCACGTGGAATTGTGCTACCTATCTCATTCACACTTGATCAAATAGGTTAGCACATAGGGTTTCATCAATTCTCTAAAACCAAACTAGGACTTTCACCTGTCAACTTTAGCCTTAAACTTAGACAAATTATTAAAGCTGCTGTCCCAATTACCAAATACTCCCTCCGTACTAGGAATAAAAGTCGTTCTAGGGGGTACGTCTGTTTGCGCAAATGAAGTCGTTTAGGCTGATTTAACCATACTTTGGATGTGAATACCCCCACACTTATTACTCAGCTAGCTGGCCTCCCCTTCATTAACGTGATCCTTCGGTAGTCGTGCCCTCCGCGCAGCCACTCCTTTACCCAGCTTGCTCGCCTCCCCATGCAAAATTCCCTCTTTGATGCAAAAAATACCTCTCCACGAGGATTTGAACCAAGCTCTCCTGCCCCAGGCCCATGCACATTAACCAGCCCAGCTACAGAAGTTTGTTGCATGAGAGGAACCTGCAACATATTTATTAGGGGCAAACAGGGAAAAATAGACCCTAATTAATCACTCCTTGGTATGCAAAATGCTGTCCAAAATGACTTTAATTTCTAGTATGGAGGGAGTAATTGTGTATGTGCCAAATTCCTATCTACATGTACTCTCTTGTTGGGCACTTCTACCTTGTGCTTGTCCTTTATCCTCCTCTGTAATTCTTTAGCTCCTACAGTTTCATCTTCCATGAACCAATCCTTCACTTGCTCACATATCCAAAATTTAGTTGCATTCTTTACTTTCTTACTTCTTCTTCTTGTACTAGTACAACTATGCTGTCGGTACCAACAGTATGGGGGTACCCACATCCAACGATAATAAAAAAAAATGACTAAGTCACAGCAGAGGGCAGCCCGCCACAACTGCATACCAGGTCCGTCTCGTATGAGGCCAGCTCGACAGAGTGCCTCGACCGTGCTCCGGCTCCGACTCGTACGAGGCACCCTCGACGGGAATGCCTCAACCGCGCCCCATCTCGCACGACAGGGCACCTCGACCGCATTCCGACTCGCACGAGGCTCGTACGCCCCTCGGAAAAACTCCGACTCGCGTGACCCCGGGTCAGGGCGCTCGACCACCTCACTTCACCTACCCCAAGACAAAAGTCAGAACATTTAATGCGATTACCTGCGACCACCTACCGATATGGCCGCAACCAGGACCGACGTGGGAGCAACGCCGGTGTCAGTCCTCACTGTTTTACCGCCCATCCCGTGATGGGAGGTGAAACCTGTCACTATGCACACCTTACCGTGCACTGTTTATCGTCAGTCACCCTCGAGGGAGGATACGACAAGGCCCGTATTCCGCAATCTCGGGGATCCGGCCTTATCCGTCCGGCCTCGACCCGGCTCCGACCCCGCCTCGACGCCCAACACAGTTCAACAGGGAGGGAAGGCCGGTATGGCACGGTGCTCCAGGTCATTTCGCCGTCTCGTCCCCAACGTCACCATGGTGTCCAGGGATGGCCGGCCATTCCCAGGGCACGTCGCTACAGCCACCTCAACAGGGATCGACAAAACATCGCTTCAAGGCTCCCCGGTGCCCTGGCCTCCTCCGACCCTATAAAAAGGGTAGGCCAGGACCCTACAAGGGGACAGGGACAATAGGCAAGACTCAAGTCCAAAGCCCAGTAGCAAGCAATCCAAGACTCCCATCACATAGATCAACATCTCAAGCGATCATCTTTGTACTCTTTTTTCCTCTCTTTGAGACTTGGGCTCGCTGCCCTCTCTCGCAAGCTTGTAACCCCTACACAAGCACCCCGGTGCAAGGAAATACAAAACTCTCCTCCCCCGCTGGACGTAGGGCCTTCTTTTGCCCGAACTAGGATAAACCCCCGTGTGTTCTCCTTGCATCACCATCCAGGATAGGGACACGCAGCACTCACTCGTCGGTTTAGGACCCCCACGAGACCGAACACCGACAGTTGGCGCGGTAGGTAGGGGACCGCTGCGTGCCAACATCGCTTTCCCGCCAATCTTTCCTGGATGGCTGACCCCGAGTGTCCACTCCCGTTGGCCACGGTGATTTGGTTCGGAAGTTTGGAGTTCATGTCGCTTGGCCACGTCTACGACATGGTCCTCCTCCCGCCCAGGCACCCTACCAACGAGGATTTTGAGCTCTCCCAGCCTGGGGGAGCATTCCGTCGGTATCGTCGCTCTCGGCAGGCGCGAGCCGCCAGACGACGACGAGCCCGGCGCAACCGCCGTCTCCACCTCACGGAGGGTGGAGGGATTCCCCGATCCGGCGCCTCTCAGCCAGGCGCCAACCCAGATTTCCTCATTGAGGGTCTGTGTAGGATGAGCTTGGCTGAGGGTAAGATGTCGACGGAGAATTCCGCCGCTCCCCCGTCCGGTGAGACACCGCCGCTACCCGATCCAGTCACTTCGACGCGTGCAACGATATCTCCATCAACATTCCCGTTTGGGCTAGACCCGGTTGTCCGAGCGTATGCTTCCTCTGTGAGCACTAACATGAGTGCTTATGAGGAATTCCCCGGGCACCATCTACGCTCCACTCTAGATCTTGTTGCATCCACGCCGGCCTCTGAGTATCTGGACTCTACGGAGACCCCGGAATCAGAGCCCCCTGTGATTGCTTCTCAACGTTGTGACCACGGAGGTGATTTGCAACGGTCTCACATTCCCCCATCATATTACTACTTCGGCGCCCCTGACTCTGACTCGGCTGACGATACCTATGATCCGACCCACGAGTGCTTCAACATCGACGAAGCCAGCGCGTCGGAATCGGAGGACGAGGAGCCGGTTGAAGGAAGGCACACGCCACCTCATGTCGAGCTCCCTGCCGAACGAGATGAGGCTCAATTCCTTGCGGATCAAGGAATGCAGCTCGAGCAAATTCGCGAGTTGCAGGACAGGCTTGACGAGGAACGAGAAAATCTGCACCTACTCCAACAAACCCTCGAGCGTGAGCGTGCGGCATACGCGCTTGGCGGGAGAGCTCGCGAGAGGGCTCGCGACGTCAATCGTCGCATCGACGAGGACCGGGTGGTCGACCCCCCGGTTTTCGCTCGAGCCAGCCAGAACGTCGTCGCCGCCGCCATGCTCCTCCGCAACATGCCTGAGCCATCAAACCCCGACGCCCGTCGAGCTCGAGATGAAATCCGAGAACTCCTCGAGACCGCTGCCATGCAGCAGGCCGAGAGCTCTGCCTCGAGGCGACGTGAGCCAGCCTTAGAGCGGCTCGTCGAGCCCTCCCGACAGGAGAGAGAGAGGCCTCGGTTCATCTTGAGCCTGCCTGGCAAAACAGGGCGGCGCCTGCCCCCGAGCATGTTGCCGACGATCACGAACCCCGAGACACCCGTGGCAACATCATCGAGCGTCGCACGCGCAAACACGGTGACGGTGTGGCTCGAGGTTACCGTGTGCACAGAGGTGGGCACTACGACAGCTCAGAAGATCATAGCCCTTCACCCGAGCCTCCGGGCCCTCGGGTCTTCAGTAAGGCTATCCGGGAGACGGTGCTCCCGGCTCGGTTTCGCCCTCCCACGACTCTCACCAAGTACAACGGCGAGACCAAACCCGAACTTTGGCTCGCCGATTTCCGCTTGGCGTGTCAGCTGGGCGGGGCCACCGACGACCGGGTCATTGTTGACACTAGCTAACACCACTTGAATACTAGGTTGTCATCCCTAGCATGTACATTATCCCCGCTTCCCTTTTTAACATCCGTGCGTATCTAAAAGTGTCATAGCCGTGATAAAATCTAGGTTCCTCAATGAATTCTAACGATGAATTTTCTAACAACTTAAGGCTAACGGCTAAACGAGTTATGAGTGAAGTACACCAGACAGGTCCCTGAAGAGTAGGTGTGCCAAGCCAATGGGCAACTAAAAGAGTAACAGGTGAAACTTGGATTTTGTTTATGGCGGCATAAATGAGTTGTAGATCTCCCACACGCACCTTTCTCAAGTCATCACGAAAGAAAAAATTGTACCCGAGCCATTTGTGGAACATCCAGAGTGTAGGATGCTCCATGTCGCTGGTTCGGGGTTGGTAAAAGAGTTCGTCCCTAGAGATTTCTCTCCAAAACTGATGTTTCTCAAAATTGGGCAAGCCGGAGTCAAGGTCCAGAATGCTCCGTGGAGGAAAACCGAGGTGATTACTCAGCTCTCTCCAGGACAGCATAATGTCCTGCTTGAACATCCGAAAAGAAATTCCCCCCTCACAATATTGTAACGTGCAAAGAAATTCAATAGTAAGGAGACGGGAACCATGCTCAGTGATATTCCAAAAGTCTGTCCATCCTATCATTTGAAAAATTAAGTCAAATTCAGCAGCCATGCCTGTCTCTTGGAGTAAGGCAAAATCGATGGTGGGAGTGTGAATGAATGTCTTGTTTTTCAACTGCTGGAGAATCTCCTTCTCCCTGCGATTCCTGAGCCCAAGGTCTCCTATCTTGAGTAGGACCTTGTTTGGTGCACCCGACGAAGATGATGGAGCTTGCAGAGGTGCCGAATCGACACTCATCTCCGACTGGCGTGAGGAGAGTCGAGACGAACTCCTCGTACCACTCCTGAGAGACTTGGCTGCGCTCTTTACTTTCTTAAACATCCTGCAAAATAATAGGGACAAACAGAAACTCATGGAAATATGTGAGAAAAATATGTTAGTGGTTAGCTGTCCAAGAAGTCAGTCGTCCAGGGGTTAGTCGTCCGAGAGAATTATAAATTTTAGCAGCACTTCCCCCTAAACAACTTTTAATTCCGCTTGGGACAGCGGGAACACTAATTACTAGGTGATCTCACTCTCTATCTCAAAATTTTTCCAAACTCTCTTCCACTCTTTCTTTCCCTTTCCACTCTCCTTCTTACTCTCCCACTAGATCTCTTCTTCTGAAAGTCGAGAGCTCAAGCTTGCATATGTTTTCTGGAATGTGTGTGGGATGAGAATGAGGTAGAGAGGTGGCCTTTTATAGTTGGAGCTGGGGGCAGGGCGGGCGCCCCACTTGAGTGCCCTCTGTGGCTGAAACTTTCCCACTCCCTCACATGCTTCACTCCTACGCCAAATAATGCTGCATAGGTGGTGGTTAGTCGGTGGAAGTTGTCTGGTTGAGTGGAGATGAGTTGGTGGGTGAAATTATGTGATATGATGTATGTAAGGTGTAGTGTATGACATATGGGACCAAAGGATGTGGGTCATGCTTCTAGAAGATTGCTATAAATAAATATAATGCAGGAAAAATTATGAGAATTGAAACTAAAAAATGATCATGGAAAAATATTTTTGTGCCTCCACAATAATTAATAATTATGGGTTTTTACACACCACAAATATTATTTATATGGGACTTTTGATTTTTATAATAATGCTATGGATGAGTATGACTAATGCAAGAATTAATTATGCAAAAAATTAAATGATGTAGATAAATACCGAATTACCTCCCGGTGAGGGTTTGGGAATTTTAGGTCCCCCAAGCTGGACCTCCAAATCTTTTTAAACTTCTGAATTGCCTTCCTCTGGAGATGGTGTCTCCAGTGGTTTCTCTTCGTGAACCTCCTCCACTGTAGAGTCTCTCTCTGGTCTGGGCTTGAATGTGAAGTGTTTTTCTTGTCCGTTTATGCTGAACTTGATTTCTCCCTTACTGACATCAATGTGGGCATTGGCGGTGCTCAGAAATGGCCTTCCAAGGATGATGGACACTTTTAAGTCGGGGTTCATGTCCAGTATCACGAAGTCTACTGGCACAAGGAAATCTCTTATTCTGACTGGGATATTTTCTGCGATGCCCATCGGGTGTCGAACTGATTGATCTGCTAGTTGTAGGCACATTGATGTTGGTTCTGGGGTTGTGTGTTCAAGCTTCTTGTAGACTGATGCTGGCATCACACTGACACTTGCTCCGAGATCACAAAGTGCATTGTTAAAGTGCTGGTCTCCGATTGAGCAATCAATGGTAGGACATCCTAGATCTTTCTTCTTCCTTAGTGGTTGGTGAGGATGGCCGCACTACATTCTTCTGTCAGCTTGATTACCTCAGTGGTGGGCAGTGGCCTCTTTTTGTTAAGAATATCTCTAATGTAATTCGCATATGTGGGTACCTGTATGGCATCAAGTAGAGGTATGTTGACATATAACTTTTGAATGACCTCTACAAACTTACCAAACTGCTCATCCGACTGTAGTCCTCTGTTTCTTCTGGGAAATGGCAAATAGTTGGTGTCGTGAAAATCTTTCCTCATTTCTCCAGTTCTTGATGGTTGTAGCAGATCTTCTGCTTCAACTGGTCTCTCTTCTTCTATCATTGCTGGTTGCACTGGAGCTGGTGTTTTTTGCTTCTCTCTTGGGTGTGGGGGATCTCTGGTAGATCTCCCTCCTCTAGTAGTTATGTTCTTTACCTGCTCAAGGTTAGTGGCAACAGGCAAGACAGCAGCTAGCTTAAGCTCTACCCTCTTATTAAGAGTGTTTTGCTCATCAAAGGCAGTTAATAGAAAATCCATTTTATTGTGTATATCTTTTAAAAATGATTCATTTGTATCTAGCCTTTGTTTGACTTCATCATTAGTTTTAGTTTGTTGAGCAATTATCTCCTTTAATGAAGGTTGTTTGAGAATATTACCTGAATTCATACCTTTGCTATTGGGTTGACTTGAGGTGGTTTGATATTTGTATACTATCTCTATAGCCCTTTGATCTTCTTTGAACTTGGCCCTCTGGTCAATCCAATGGAGCAAATCTTCCATCTTAGTTGATAGTGCTTTTACTTCTTCTGGTATTTCTTCAGTTTGATGACAATGTTGAGTCTTGTCTTGGAACCAACTTTGGTTTTCTGCTATCTTATCCAAAAGTGTTTCTGCTTTTCCAATTGTAAACTCCAAGAATGATCCTTCAGCAGATGCATCTAGGCACTCACGAGACTTTTGGGTTAATCCATGATAAAAGGTCTGCATAAGTAACCATTTGGCCATTCCATGGTGAGGACAATCTGATATGTATCCTTAAAAACGCTCCCATGCTTCTGGAATGGTTTCTGTCTTCTGCTGTTGGAAACTGACAATATTTCCTCTTAAGGCAGCTGTTTTGCCTATAGGGAAAAACTTTGATAGAAAGGCATTTGACAGGTTTGTCCAATTTTTGATGTTTGCTTGATTGGTGTAGAACCACTTCCTCGCCTTCCCTTCTAGTGAAAATGGAAAGAGGCAAAGTAGTATGACGTCTTTGTCAACTCCGTTGATGCTAATTGTGCTTCCAATCTCCAAGAAGTTCTGCAAATGTGCACTAGCATCTTCGTGTGCCTTCCCACTGAATTGTGTAGCTTGCACCAAGTTGATGAGGTTTGACTTGAGCTCGAACTCAGGTACTCCTTCTTCTACTTCAAATCTTGGACCAGTAAGAATGTTCTCAAGACTTGGGGCAGAAAATTCCTGTAAGGTCTTCTGTGCCATTACTTCAACAATTGGTAGCTAGCTTCTTCTTCCTTGATTGCTTTGGTTCTGATGATGAAGAATTTAATTCACCAAAGTCAATCCTGATATACCCTGTAAAAAAATATAAACATAGAAAAACAACAGGGTGAACCTGCCAAAGCAGAGGTGCCTTGCTATGATTTCTCATTTATATAGTAGCTGTTATGCAATTATTTCTTAATAGTCTAGTCTAAAATTTTATTTGAATAACCTTGACCGACTTCCTGACTTTCCTTACCGTTCCCCGGCAACGGCGCCAGAAATGCTTGTTGACACTAGCTAACACCACTTGAATACTAGGTTGTCATCCCTAGCATGGTGCTAGAGCGTACTAAGGTATTTATAAACATAAAGGCTCTCTAGAAAATAATCTATTCTATCCGCAAGCGCACAGATAAAATACCTCATTGTAGCATTTCACCAGGTTAAGTATTCCAGGTATCGTTATTTATAATTTTGCTTAAGAGAACGGCGAAAGCGAAAACAGGGGTAAAATCTATCAAGGCTTAGACTAGAGATAAACTTGCAAGAACATGATTACTACTGAGAAACTCGTCACACAGTCACTTGCTTTGGCAGGGGGTAAGCCATAATAATAAAGATAATAAAATATAAGCTCATGGGTAAATAACACAGCGATTAGAAATAGACTACTCCACATAAATGTAAGGTGACGTCGGACTAGCAAGAGAATGAATTCTAAGTATCTACTATTTACTAAGTCATAATCTACTCTAAGCATCTACAAGATCATATATAGCACAAAAGACTCTTCATTCATGTATAAGGAACATTGCTAAAGTAAATCAGAACATAGCAAGACTTACTCTCAATACAAATTCTGCCTGTCCTATCAACGGAGGGTGGACTATATAAGAATCAACGAAGCTGTCACCATCGCGAACTACCACACGACCCGGCCAATAGGATACATTTGCAGATAAATAACATCTAAGCACCACGCCTACATGTGATCTACCACTTAACTCCCACGTGAAAAGAGCTAAGCGCTTTGCAAACTCATGCATGAACTCATCATCAATCATAACTATATCACTTATAGAACTAGAGCAAACTAGGAACATAATAAATAAAGACATAATGCAATTAGAATAAAGTCGTAGAGAAAGATATGAAATAATACCAATCTTTATTGACGAAGATCCGAAATCCAGAGCGCTAGGCCCTACTTCTCTAATTCTATCTAATCAATCCTATAAAACTTGAAAGAATTGGGAGTAGCTAAATCTAATTCTCTGCGGGAGAGAGTTTCTAAACCCTAAACTTGATGGCTTCCTCTGATAATGATTTCTCCTCCTCCCCTGGGGTGGAGAGGCCCTGCTTATATAGCCCCCTCAAATGATCGTGGGCCATCGGATCAAACCGACATTAATCGCATGGTTTTCCTTGATCCTTTAGGTCGGTGGAGCATAATCCGCGAAGTTGACGCTGATTGGCCACGGGAGTAGGGCGGCTGCCCCAAACCCTAGGGCGGGCGCCCTGGGCTGGGCCCCGTTCGGCCTCCCGTTCATTCACGTGTCTTCTAGAGTCTTCTAGATGATAGAAAATTAGCGCACATGTTAATATCTCTATGTAAACCCGACGTGTGGGCCTTCTCTCCGTATTTTCTGATAACCCCCTGCAGAAATAGACAAACACCAAAACTCGTGGAATTCTGTCAGATAAAACCCTAATTCTAGATGTCTAGTGCATATTGATCCTTTTCCATGTTTAGTTGACAATTAAATTTGATACTTAAGGATCGTCAACAGTCATCATCCGACAACTCCCCCTGTTCCTCTCCGACACCGCCCGAGCCTGGCTCGAGGATCTCCCACCTCGACAGATCCACGACTGGGACGATCTCGTGAGGGTGTTTGAGGGAAACTTCAAGGGGACCTACATGCGCCCCGGCAACTCGTGGGACCTCCGGAGTTGCAAGCAAAAACCGAGTGAATCCCTCCGGGATTACATCCGGCGCTTCTCCAGGCAGTGCACCGAGCTCCCCAACGTCACCGACTCCGACGTGATCATGGCCTTCCTCTCCGGAACCACCTGCAAAGAGTTGGTTCGAGAGTTGGGCCGCAACACCCCACTCACTGCCAACGGATTGATGGACATCATCACCAACTTTGCCGCTGGCGAAGAGGCAGTTGGTGCCATCTTTGGCGGTGATCAGGACAAAGGGAAACAAAAGGTCGACGATCCCGCGGGCTCCAGCCGGGGCTCCAAGAGAAACAACCAAAGAAAGAAGAAGAGCCAGCAGGGCAAGCTTGAGGCCCCGGCCGATGAACTTGTTGCTGCCGTCGAGCGCAAGAAACCTCGAGGCCCCCCCGGTGGGGGCATCTTCGACAAAATGCTCAAAGAGCCATGCCCCTACCACAAGGGACCCACTAACTATAACCTCGAAGATTGTCACATGCTCCGCAGGTACTTCGAGGGCATAGGCGTCAAGAAGGACGACAAGAAGGAAGATCCCAAGGGTGACGACAAGGATGGGGGATTCCCCGAGATCCAGGACTGCTTCATGATCTACGGAGGACCCTCGACCCGCCTCTCGACGCGCCAACACAAACGAGAACGGCGTGAGGTTTTCTCCGTGCAGCCAGCGGTCTCCCACTTCCTTGACTGGTCTGAGATGGCCATCACTTTCGACTGTGGTGACCATCCTGACTACGTCCCCAATCCGGGAGTCTACCCGCTTGTTGTTGATCCCATCATCGCCAACACACGCCTCATCAAGGTGCTCATGGACGGCGGAAGCAGCCTTAACATCATCTACGCTCAGACCCTCAACCTCCTGGGGGTCGAGAGAACGTGCCTCCAACCCAGCGTCGGGGGTTTCCACGGAGTTGTGCCAGGGAAACGGGCAGAACCCGTCGGCCGGGTCGATCTGCCTGTCTGCTTTGGCACACTGTCCAACTTCAGAAAGGAGACTCTCACTTTCGAAGTGGTCGGATTCCGTGGAACATACCACGCTATCCTTGGGTGCCCTTGCTATGCTAGGTTCATGGCGGTCCCGAATTACACCTACCTCAAGCTCAAGATGCCAGGTCCAAACGGTGTCATCACTGTGGGACCCTCATACGAGCACGCCTACGAGTGCGACGTCGAGTGTGTCGAGCACGGCGAGGCTGTTTTGGAGTCGGTGACCTTGGCTGCAGACCTCGATGGTCTGGCCAATGAGATTCCCGATCCAAAGCGCCATGCCGACAGCTTCGAGCCCGCAGAGGACGTCAAGCTCGTGCCCCTCGACCCTGCTGATCCCAAGGGAAAGGCACTGAGCATCAGCGCCACCCTCGATCCCAAATAGGAAGCAGTGCTCGTCGACTTTCTCTATGCGAATATCGACATCTTTGCGTGGAGTCCCTCGGATATGCCGGGCAATCCAGGGAAGTCGCCGAGCACGCCTTGGAGATCCGGGCCGGCTCCAAACCGGTGAAGCAACGCCTGCACCGCTTCGACGAGGAGAAGCGCAAGGTCATCGGTGAGGAGATACACAAGCTGCTGGAGGCCGGATTCATCAAGGAGGTTCATCATCCCGAGTGGCTAGCTAATCCTGTATTAGTTAAGAAAAAGAGTGGGAAGTGGAGGATGTGTGTAGACTATACTAGTTTAAATAAAGCATGTCCAAAAGTTCCCTTTCCTTTACCACGCATTGATCAAATCATTGATTCCACTGCGGGATGTGAAACTCTCTCGTTCCTAGATGCATACTCCGGCTACCACCAAATTAAAATGAAAGAGTCCGACCAGCTCGCGACTTCATTCATTACCCCATTCGGCATGTATTGCTACGTTACGATGCCCTTCGGTCTCTGGAACGTAGGGGCAACATACCAGCGATGCATGCAGCACGTTTTTGGGGAACACATCGGACCAACCGTCGAGGCTTACGTCGATGACATTGTTGTCAAAACCAAACAAGCTGACGATCTGGTAAACGACCTTGACGTTGCATTCAAATGCCTCCGGGCAAAAAACATCAAGCTCAATCCTGAGAAATACGTCTTTGGCGTTCCTCGAGGTATGCTTCTAGGGTTCATCGTGTCTAAGCGTGGCATCGAGGCCAACCCAGAAAAAATCACTGCGATAACCAAGATGGGCCCCATCCGAGATCTGAAGGGCGTACAGAGGGTCATGGGCTGCTTGGCGGTGCTCAGCCATTTCATTTCGCGCCTCGGTGAGAAAGCGCTCCCTCTGTACCGCCTCCTGAAGAAATCGGAGCACTTTTCCTGGACCCTCGAGGCCGAGGAAGCTCTTGCAAAGCTCAAGGCTACACTCTCTAATTCACCGATCCTCGTCCCTCCGACCCCAGGAGAACCGCTCCTACTTTATGTCGCCGCGACAACACAAGTAGTCAGCGCGGTCTTGGTTGTCGAGAGGGCCGAGAAAGCATATACCTTGCTCGTCCAGAGGCCGGTCTATTTCATTAGCGAGGTGCTCTCGGAAACCAAGGTACCCTATTGCCACTTAACACCATTTGCGTCACCACAAATTGTGTTGTAATATGGGTGTGTTTTGCAACATTTGTCCAAAAACGTGGCAATAGGGGCACTGTGTTGCCACAAAAATAGTGTATTGCAATTTTTACGTTCGGAGTTGCAAGAGATAAGGCCTATAGCAACCTTTTTTAAAAAAGTATTGCTATTGGTTAATAATATTGCCACGATGACATTTAGTTGCATTAGTATTAATTGGCATTGCAACTGTCTGGTGCTCTTGCAACCAAATAGAAAATTGTTGCTATTGCTTGAAATTATTGCCACAGTGTTGTTGGGCTGTAATATTTCTCACGACCATTGCAATAGGTAGACAATGTATTGCAACTAAATTTCTAAGGCGATGCAATAGTTTGTTGCTATTGCCACATTTTTTGTTGGTTGTAATATTTCTCACGACCATTGCAACAGACAGTTGTTTACTGCAACTAAATTTCTAAGGTGATGTAATAGTTTGTTGCTATTGCCACAATTTTTGTTGGTTGTAACATTTCTCACGACCATTACAATAGGTAGTTGTTTATTACAACTAAATACCTAAAGCGATGCAATACTATGTTGCTATTGCCACAGGTGTGTTTGGTTGCTATAAAATTCTAGTGTCGTCGTAATATGTTGCTATAGAAAACAACTGTATTTCATGGGCTTTGGATCTAGCAAAAGGGCCTAGGCTTCCCGACTTCTCATTCACTAGAAATATGCTCATGCGTTGCACAAGGGCAACAAAATTTTGCCTGCATATACGACGACGCACGTGGCCATGCATCGACTGTGGGTGCTCGATGCTCTTCCCCATCGACGTCGTTGACTCTTCCGCATCAACAGCTGTAGTGGCTGCTCCATGCCCTTACCCATCCACGTTGATGACCCCTTGTCCGACGTTTGTCCCCGTCGATATCTTTCACAGATCAACGGCGGGTTTTCTCCATATCCACTGTTATGTCGACGAGCGGCGGCACATCCGTGAGCTAGGGGCGAGCGGGGTGGTGGCGCATCTGCAGCTGTGTGGATGGTGGGATAGGGCACAAATGATTCCCTTTGCCTCTTTTTTTTGTTGACGGGGCAGGATGGTGGCGCAGACGATTACCTTTTGCCGCTTTTTATGTGTTGAAGATATATCGTTAGATCTAATTTATAGAAATCTAACAAAATTGGTTTCACACTTTTTAATTGAATACTTTTGTGATTTATGATTATGCATTCTACAAATTAAGCTTATTTGATTATTTCTAGAAAATATTTTCTAGAACATACAGAACATTGTGTGTTGTTATTATGTGTATATTTTGCAAGGTTAAGCTGGTTTTGTGTAACCTATAACCTAGCTAATGATTGACACGAGGGAGTCAAAAAAATTGGAGAAGCAAATTTAATCCCAAATTTTTTTATGATTTATGTGTACAATACATCATTTATGATAATATATTTTGTCTCGTTCCTAGGCTATAAGACAACATAACAGATTGGTACGCTGCACATTCTTTAGTTCATACTCTACTGATGATCATGACCACTACCTTTTTACCAAAGATGTCCACCAGGCCGCCCCAAATATCGGTATAAGCATCTCTTGTTCATCCAACCCAACTTCAAGATAACCTTTTCATTCAAATCCAAAACACAAGTACAGTTACAAAGCGGCACTGAGGTTACACAGACCTTATCAAACCATACAGGTTGATGATCACAAGATAGGAACACGCGCCTGCAAGAACTTTAAGTAAAAGAACCACAACTTTCAGTAACATCACAGCCTCCCTAATACTATTAGCCAACACGCTAGGATTGTCAACCATCCTCTCCTGAACTTGAACTGCTTCCTTCTCCCTGACCAACTTGCTGACTACAACAGCCGCCATCTTCTTTTCCATCTCTATCTCCATCTCAATCTCAGCACGATCACAGAATACAGGTACATAACTATCTGGCACGTGTCGATTCTTAATCAGGTACTTCTCGTAGTCATCCTCCCAATACCAGAAACCGCATCCATTTCCGTCTTGCTGAAAAAAAAAATCAAAACAATCAGATCCCTCCACACCCAACTGACCAAAACAATAAGATCCCTCGACACCCAACTTACCTTCCCGCTGGGACAGATGTAGAAGTAACGGCCATCATTCTCAAGTGCCTTCGCCCGTAGCGCCTTCACCTTGAGCGAGTGGCATTCTGAACAGACAGTGAGAGGGAGCACCACCTGTCCCCGGCATTCAAGCGCCCCCATCATCATCCACAATAGAACTATAGGAAGTACCTAAAAAAATTAATGAAAGGGCTTCTCTCCAATATGATTGAATACTTCAATACATAATGTCATATAATGTAACTAGAAGACACCAAAACTAGTGCTTCATCATGAGTATATTCTGCTGTAACATAAAAAGAAAATATCAAAATTAGGCTGAACCAGGAGTACATTCTGCAACACTATAGACAATAACAATTCATTTAGGGAAAAACTAAACATTCATTAGTTGCTTACTACTGCTAGTGAACTGAATAGGAACAGCAGGGAGCTTACCTGCTTACATTGTTGAAAAGCTGCTGCTGCTATCTGAAAAATGACATTGCCAAAGCCTTTGCTCTATTTCCCAGAACCATATGCTGCTAGAGCCTTTGCTCTTTTATCCCTACAAAAAATAGTTGACAGATAATTAGAACACTGGCAGCATCCTTAGCACTTTTTAGAAACAAAAAATATTTTTTTTTCTGTGGTGAGAACAAAACTGCAGATAAATTAAAAAAAACTTGGTTGGTTTCATCATATATGTGGTGAGAAAAAAAAACTGCGAAGATATCATATAGCACAGCTGTATTTTAGATGCATTTATCACTGAAAATATCAGCGAGTTCTGCATTTATCAATACTAAGGAAGGTGTAGTTTTCCAAGCTGAATGCATATATGTCTAATTTTAGTTCCCAGATGTACCCTAGCAGTGCAAGCCAAAATCAGATAACATTTATATTTTCATAATGAGAATGGATAACACACAGTCTACCCTGTTTCTCGTCTCTTTTGGGTTTCATCTCTAGCCTACCCCAACTTGCTTGGGACAAAAGGCTATGTTGTTGTTGTTGTTGTTGTTGTTGTTGTTGTAATGGATAACACACAGTCGGAAAAAATATGCATTCACGTAGTCAAAATCAGATATTCAGACCTCACTAGTCAGCAGTAGATGGATATGGGTCTTTATCCCTACAAAAAATAGTTGATAGAGCAATTCAGTTTTTAGATACTGAACAGAACAACAACATATATGATCCTCATAGTAATAGCTATAGGTGAATGCACATATGACAGATAATTAGAACACTGGCAGCATCCTTAGCATTTTTCAGAAACAAAAAAATCCTTTCTGTGGTGAGAAAAAAATTGCAACACATGAATCAAAGGAAGCAAATCACTATGACAAAAAAAAAGGACACCTTGAATCAGTAGACCCACCAGAAAGAATCCTACTCCAGTCGAGTTAGGACCCTTCACACCTGTTAATTGACTAATCGTCTGCTACTGAATTCCAGCGAATCCCACTCCAGTCGCCAGTCAGGACCCTTCACGCATGTTAATTAGACTAACCATCTACTACTGAACCCAGAATTAGTTCATCAGCAACAGATCTGATCTACTACTAAGAAGTCATATTAATGGAGATCATTTGATAATTTATTCAGAATCAAAGAAGCAGTAAAGCATATATGAGTAACGAAGATGAAGGGGGTCAACTGATTACCTAAGCAGCTCGATCTGGGGTGAGATGGTGGCCGCGACACGGAGCCCCCACGCTGCTGCGAAAACTCCGTCTCCCTAGCGTACCGTGCGGTGGAGCTCCGCTGACCACCGCCGCCGCTCCCATGCTCCGCGGGCGCAGGAAACCTTGACCGGCAGCGCGCAGCAGTCAACTCCTCGACGTTGTCCTTGGACTCCGGCCTAGCCAGGAAGAACTCGTCGGCGAGGTCCCCAAGGCTGACCTCCGGCAGCACAAAGTGCGCCGCCAAGGGGACAGGCCCGAGCTCTGCATCTGGTGGATGGGAGGATGAAGAGGGGCTGCCGCAACTGGTGCAGGGAAGATGGGGGGGGGGGGGGGGGGGGGGGGGGGGGGGGGGGGGGGGGGCGGCGGTGGTGGTGGGAGCGCGCCGTGGCGAGCAGCAGCCCTGGAGGCGTGAGCCCGTCCTGGCAGCCGGCAAATCTTGCGGCACTTATGCCTGGTCGATGGCCGATGGGTGGTGGCGGAGGGGTGGGTGCCTGCGGGAGGAAAGCTAGCCACGGGGGGTGGAAATTTTGTAATTGCCCGCGTGGACTCTCTGCGGCGAAGGAATTGGTAAAACCGAATCTCCATTCGTGGTAGAAGGAGCGCTAGATGTTTCGCGCAGGTTGTCGAGCGAGAGGAAATCGTCCACACGTGGCAATATAATACGGCAGATTGGATTGGATGGTGCAAATTTCGTCTTGAGGTGCCGCAGGATTTACAAAACTCACACAGCAGGTGCAAAGTCAGCATTATATCATCTCTGTGCAATAGGACAAGTAGAATAACATCAGCTCTTTGTTGAACACACCTAAATAGCCCAGTGGTACATGTGCCATTACTTGATCCTAAGGTCCAGGGTTGAAAACCAGTAAAAGGGGTGGTTTTTTGCTGTTGTTTTTTTGCTACTTTTCCAATATAGCTTCTTAATTGTTGCTTTTTGATACTTTTGAAACCATTCTTTGTTTTTTTTATAGTTTTTATAGTTTTTCTCCCCTATGAAACCTATTTTAAGCTTTTCACAACTACTATAGCTACTACGACTAGGACGACAACTACTACTACTTGCCATACTCATATAACTATACTCTTATGCTTAGAATAGCTATACTCTTACAACTATACTATTTGCCATACTCATATAGCCCTACGACTACGACGACGATGACAACTACTATTGCTTCTGCTCTTATACTCTTATATTCTTATAGCCTACTAACTTATCATTTGTGAGTGAGGGTAACTTATTAAGTGTTAATTGTAGTCGGGGCATCAACATATTACTCGAGGTAGATATTGAGCCAGCTTGGCGACTCGTTAAGTCGACCGAGCTGGAGTGCTAGCTTGGCTCGGCTCGTTCGCCACCTCGAGCTGGCTCGTTTAGGTCACGAGCTGAAGCTAACGTGTCCAAGAACTGAAGAACAAGGAGGTGAAACCAGGAAAGCAACACTTGATTCGAGTGCAGCAAATGAGTAGAAGATCTAGAAAAAGTAATCACCCAAGAAAACACAATCTTAGCAAAAATCAAATCGTAGAACAAAATCTCTGTAGCTTGAAGACTATGATAGAGCAGCGGCAAGATTTGGCTCACGAGCCAGCTCGAGCTGGCTTGTTATCTCTAATGACCTGAAATACAAGCTTGGCTTGTTAGAAAATTACTCCAAGCTGAGTTGATCCCAGCCGAGTCGGACACGAGTCGAGTGAGCTAACGAGCTACGAATTTTTTGTCCAACCTTAATCCATCTTGATCCGATACGTTTTCATCCCTATCAGCTATATAGTCGTCATTGTAGGCGAGTGGGTGAAGTGAATCATTGATGACATAAATCTTTTCCATATGAACACATCTCATATTTGTTATGTTCATATGATTTTTTCTAGATTGACCCAACTTTCCATAAGCTTATTGGCCTATTATTATAATATGTATATGTATTTCATCGATTTGATCCAAAATTTGGAGACCTCGGTAATTACCAATTTTTGGTAATATATATATATTAGAAAATTTCAAAATCTACAAATGCTGCCGTCATCACCAATCCAAAAAAGACCCTGGCGGCCTGCCTTCCAGCAAAAACAAAGCAGGGAGCGCCAAATACCCCGCGTTTTTGCTGCCCTATACCACCGCGCCTGCCCCCTCCAAAACCCAATTAACACCCCACTTAATCTAATCGCCAGGGGACAAGGCAGCCGCCGGTTAGGGTTTCAAAGGGTAGTAGATGGCGAGGCGGCCGCGGCGACAACAAAGACGGAGCGGCAACCCGTGTCGACGACGGCGACCCCAGGGTACACGATGCCCATGCCAGCACTAGCGCGCGCGAGGCGCCCGCCAGCATCCACGACGATGTGACACGGGGCCACGGCGGCGCTCTTCAGCGCAGGTACCACGCCGACCCCCTGCTTCGACCGACCACGACGGAGATGGCGGCAGTCAAGAAACCAACAGGCGACGTCGTTCCTCAAGTATCGGACCTAATTTCAGGCCATGCGACTCCTCACAGCGTCGGTAAGCAGCTTTGATCTTTACTTTGAGCTTTCGATTGGAGAAAGGAAAACAATAAGACAGCTCGAAGCCTCGCTCTAGCATGAGTTCTCGTGCAGTCGTGGGCATCGTGGGGTTCCCTGGTCCGTCTGCGGTCTGCCGCGGTGGGCTTATTACGTAGTTCATGTGCCACAGTGCCAGGCTGTCGCACACCCCAATGTCCCAATCCAATCCCTTTTGGCCACTTACGGTTCATCTGCTGTGGTAGCTAATTAAGATATATAGAGCATTTGTTTGTTTTGTATTTTTAATCTATATCTTAAGTTCCTAAAATCATGAGTTGCGGGCAACTTGCAATCAGTCTTGATGAAATGGAGTAGAGATATGATATCTAGGGATTTGAAGGCTAATGTTGACTATTAAGATGCTTTGTTATTTTAATTCTTATCCCTAAATTTCCATGCTCGTTTGTTTTTATCTATTTTCTAGATAATGACTAATTTTTCTAGCGTATTTTGTTAATTATAACCCAATAATTATTATCAGTCATATGTATGCAAATACAATCCTTCCATTAAATTATTATATTATGTTTTTGACCGGACTTATGTACATGTCATATTGTCATATGAGGCAAAATGCCTCCCCTATGTTTTGCTGTGAGCTCCTCCGCCACTGGTCTAGATTCTGGTAATGGTGTAACCGTGTAGGACAATTCTTAGTTCATTACTGTACTCAAATAAAATTACTAAATTTCCATTCAACTATGTCACCCAAGTATGTACGAATCTGCACAGGATATTGCTGAAATTGAATTAGATAGGAATGATCTCACACTTGGAAACTTGGAAACAATGAAATCACGTTTAGGTTACTCTGTGAGGGACTTCTTATCAAGTTAGTAGGTTTGTTTTTTGATAGGTTTTTTTGCTGTATTCACTTGATAGTCATCACCATAATATGCTTGCTCAAACTGAAAGTAAGAAGATTAATCAATTAAGTTCTTGTCTACGGGAGGTAAGTAGTAGTAATAAAAAAATTTAAATGCAGGTTAACCAAGCTACCATTGAAACAGCAAACAACGAAACAGCAGGCAACGAAACACCATCAATTGTTCGTGAATTAATCTTGACTGGAAGAGAAGAAACAACACAAGAGAATGAAGCACCATTAGATCAGGTTATTTTAGATTGAAAATTGATTACAGCCATCATGAATTAGTGCACGGTATGAGAGTCCTAATATTTTTCATGTAATTTTTGAGTTGCAGCATAACCTACAAGTGACGCAGAAAAGGACAACTCGCAGCTTCGACACCTGCAGGTAACATTGTGCGCACTACTAGAGGCAGTCTTAACTGAAATCAATCAAAAAACAAAGAAGGAAATGGTACACCAAATTTTATTACTTCAAAGCATTTGTTTGATGTTGTGGAAAAGAGACGATCAGCCAAAAAGAATTGAATGTAAGCTTTGTTTTTCCTATGACGTTCGCATTGTCCTTCTGATCATGTGATTTGCAATGTCTCTTTACTAAATAGCCTATGACAAAATTGTCAATGTTCTTTATTTCAGGACGAATGTAGAGTTTCAGTGTTGGGATAGTCCAAATCAGACACATGTAAGGTAAAATTTCTTCCTATGCTTCTCGATAACTTATGCCTTTTGATATGTGTTTTGCTTGTCACCATCTATGTTTTCTGAATGATTGTGAGCACTATGCTATTGAGCTAAGATGTGCCCTATAAAATAGTACCAATGGTTCTAGATAACTTATGCCCTTTTATTTTCTTTACTTGTGAACATCACTAGTTCTTAGTCATTGTGACTATGTTATTGTTGTGAACACCTTAAATTTGAAATGATTCAGTTCATGCTTTTGTTGTCAACACCTCCAATTTTAGTTTAACTAATTTCTAAAAATTTATTACATATCCTTATCATATTATGGCTTAGTTTTCGGGCCTAATAATCTTTGTGTATACTGCATTATTTTTGTTTACTTTGATCACTTACCTTTTCACTTTGCAATGAGTTACTGGTCATATTATTTTTAGTCAGTTCACACTCCTTGGACTTATTTCTTGAATACTTGCAGCACTGAGCTCATGCCAAATGCAACCTATTAATCTTTATTTGTGTATTTCCTTATCCCAAAAAGTGCCTATGCCTACACATTTTCTGTAACTTCTGTAATTTAATGGCATGGATCCTGCTGTACTGAATTGATGGCAGATGACGTTTTTTCCTTATATAAATATAAGTTCTATCTGATACATGTGTCATTTTCTTAAGTGACATGCATTCCATGATACAATGCAGCTTCAGGTACCATATATCCTTACATGCCCGGACCTATTTCCTAAGCATCATTTTCAAATTAGCCAAATGTTTAATATTTCAAAATCTGATCCTTTATTTAATGACAATGATGGATAGCACTCGCGTACATTATCCTGACCATATTACATTACAGTTAACTGTGATTTCTCTACTGCCCAAATGAACAGGTACTAGATAACTTGTGCCTTTATTTTCTTTGTTTGTGAACATCACCTGTTCTTAATCATTGTGACTATGTTATTATTGTGAACACCTCCTATGTCTTGATTGCTTAAATTTTAAACGGTTCAGTCATGCTTTTGTTGTCAACACCTCCAATTTTAGTTTAACTAATTGCTGAAAAATTATTACATAGCCTTATCATATTATGGCTTAATTTACTAACATGATGTACTGAACAACTGATGCATATGTCAATGTGAATGATTTTATTCAGCAGGGAGTTTGAGTGGAGCGCTCGAGTGATGGGATGGCCAATTCAAGCCAAGCCTCGCTTCAACCTTTAGTGGTGTCTAGCCACTTTAGATTTTGTTTAGGCACAAATGTGTTGAGTAACTTTATTATGGGATGGTTTGAATAATGTTTGGATCATTTAATTCCAGATGTGAACAAATTAAACAAGTTAATACTTTGGTTTAATGGTTTTATTCAAATAGTTTGTTGGTGTATATTGAGTTTCTAATTAATTAATATCATTGTAATATTGTATGGTGGCACCAAACCAAAAGCGATGTAAAAGTGGTTATTGGCAACCACATTTTCTGTGGCAATATATCCTATAGCAACAAACAATTCGCGTAGCAATAGAGGTTGCAACTTATAGCAACGACAATAGGATCGTGGCAATTGCATATGTTGCCACCACTTCTTGGTGTTGCTAAATAGGTCTTGTTACCACACTCATTATGTGATGCAATATAGGGTGCACCTTATAGCAACGACAATGCGAACGTGGCAATTGCACATGTTGCCACCACTTCTTAGTGTTGCCACATAGGTTTTGTTGCCACACTCGTTATGCGATGCAATAGAGTGTGCACCTTATAGCAACCAACCCTTGGGCGTGGCAATTGCACATGTTGCCACCACTTATTGGTGTTGCGACATAATCTTGTTGCAACACATGTTATGCGTGGCAATATATTGTCTTGCAACACACGTTCGTCATTGCTAGTGCACCATTTGCTACGACATCGGCAAGTTGCCATTGCAAGGTCCAGCAACGCCTAAGGTGTTGCATTAGTCGTTGTTGCCACACCTACAACCATAGCAAAACCTTATGTTGCAACGCCTAGGTGTTGCAAATCCAAAACACATTTTGCAACGCTTCACAGAAAAGCGTTGTCCAAAGCTTTACCCACGCAAGCGCCTGCAACGCCTCCCAACAAAAAAAAGCGTTGCTGTTTCTGATATTGCAACTATTTCGGGCCTATTGCAATACTTTTCGGGCGTTGAAACAGGGTCAAAATTTAGTAGTGCCACAAATCCAAAAGCTGCTATATGCCATCGTCCTGACACGGCGCAAACTTCGTCACTACTTCGAGGGTCACCCGGTGACTGTGGTTTCTTCTTTCCCCTTAGGAGAGATAGCCCAGAACCAGGAAGCCTCGGGTAGGATTGCCAAGTGGGCAGTCAAGCTCATGGGCGAGACCCTATCTTATGCGCCGCACAAAGCTATTAAGTCACAGGTGTTAGCAGATTTCCTGGCAAAATGGACCGACACTCAACTCCCCCCTGTACAGCTCCAAGCTGAGCTGTGGACCATGTACTTTGATGGGTCATTGATGAAAATAGGAGCAGGCGCGGGTTTGCTCTTCATCTCGCCCCTCGGGGTTCACATGCGCTACGTCATCCGGCTTCATTTTCCTGCGTCGAATACGTCACCGAATACGAGGCGCTCGTCACGGGTCTGAGAATTGCCATCGAACTTGGGGTCCGGCACCTTGACGTTCGAGGCGACTCCCAGCTCGTGATCGACCAGGTCATGAAAAGCTCAAGCTGCCGTGATCCCAAGATGGAAGCCTACTGCGAAGAAGTGCGGTGCCTTGAGAACAAGTTTCACGGCCTCGAGCTTAACCACGTCGCACATAGGTATAATGAGGCCGCCGATGAACTGGCAAAAATCGTGTCCAATCGAACCACGGTTCCACCAGACGTTTTTGCAAAAGATCTCCAGCAGCCCTCCGTCGACCTCAGGTCGGAAGGAGGTGCCGACGGGCCATCGCTCGACCCCCCACCTGTGACAGAAGCCCCCTCGACCGGGGCTGAAGCCATGCAGGTGGAAGGCTCGACCCCGCCACCCAACCCTGAGCCTGACTGGCGCATTCCGTACCTCGACCATCTCATCCGAGGGGACCTCCCCTCAGATAAGACCGAGGCTCGACGGATCGCTCGCCGGGCCAAAACCTTTGTGATCTTTGGCGACAGTAGGGAGCTGTATCGCCGCAGCCCTACTGGCGTCCTCCAACGTTGCATCACAAATGAGGAAGGCAGAGACCTGCTCGATGATCTACACTCGGGGGCTTGCGGTCACCACGCAGCGCCTCGAACCCTTGTCGGAAATGTTTTCCGACAAGGTTTCTATTGGCCGACCGTGGTCTCCGACGCTGTCAAGCTAGTACGCTCCTGCAAAGGTTGCCAGTACTATGCGAGACAGACCCATCTTCCAGCACATGCCCTGCAAACCATTCCCATCACGTGGCCGTTTGCCGTTTGGGGGCTCGACCTTGTCGGACCTTTGAAAAGGACAACCGGCGGCTTCACCCACTTGCTCGTTGCCATCGACAAATTCTCCAAATGGATTGAGGCCCGCCCTATCACCAGCATCAGGTCCGAGCAAGCTGTGCTCTTTTTCACCGACATCATCCACCGCTTTGGGGTTCCCAACTGTATCATCACGGACAATGGCACCCAGTTTACTGGTAAAAAGTTTCTAGATTTCTGCGACAACCACCACATCCGTGTGCTCTGGTCAGCCGTTGCTCATCCAAAAACGAATGGCCAAGTGGAATGTGCCAATGGCATGGTCCTGCAAGGCCTGAAACCCAGAATCTTTGACAAGCTAAACAAACATGGGAAGAGATGGCCTGCCGAGCTCCCCTCGGTCCTATGGAGCCTAAGAACAACGCCGAGTCGAGCCACGGGGTTCACTCCGTTCTTCTTAGTCTACGGATCTGAGGCCATGCTCCCCACTGACATAGAATATGGATCCCCAAGGCTAAAAGCCTACAACGAGAGAAATAACGACGCCGCAAGAGAGGACGCCCTCGACCAGCTCGAGGAAGCCCGAGATATGGCTCTGTTACATTCTGCCAGGTACCAGCAAGGTCTCCGATGCTACCATGACAGACACATCCGCAAACACGACCTCAACGTCGGTGACCTAGTGCTGCGACAGAACCAGAACACCAAGGGACGGCACAAGCTCACGCCCCCGTGGGAAGGCCTGTACATCATCGCAGAAGTACTAAAGCCGGGCACCTACAAGTTATCCAACGAGAAGGGCAAAATCCTCACCAACGCTTGGAACATTGAACAGCTACGTCGCTTTTTTCCTTAAAAAACCTTGAGGCTCTGTAATTTCTTTTCAATCTCATCAATAAAGAATACAGCGATGTTCAAACTTTCATTTTACAAACAATGAGGAAGGATCGACTCTATTCTCCCAGAATCGACCCTCCCTCGGGGGCTACAAGGGGGGAACCCCCAGTCTTCGAAAAAACTTGTACTCTTTTTCAAAGTTAAAGAACTGCCACTTAAGTCGACAGCGCTGCGGGAGCACCCTAAGGCTCAAAGGGTCGTCGAGCCGCGAGATCACTTACGCCCCCGAGGCTACGGTACCTCCACTCACCCCTCACACCTAGGGGCGCGACCGCACGCTAAGTAGACCTAATGGCGGTTCATAACCTTGAAAAGGAGTACACCCCCCGTCGCTTAAATCAGGTTCTTACATGATCTGCGAGGCCGCAAAAGCACCCTAGAGTTCGAGGGCAGTCGAGCTGCGAGATCACTCATGCCTCCGAGGCTACGATACCTCCGCTCACTCCCTTACGCTCAAAGGCGCGATGGCGTGCTAAGTAAATCATGCAAAAACATGATTCAAGCAATAAAGGGAAGAAAAACTCGAACAAAACTTAAATAACCAGCGCAAGGTTTACGATCTGAGTTTTTAAGGCCTCTAAGGCCACCATGACCAAAATTCAAAAACACTAACTTATTACACGGGCCCTTGTGCCCAGATTTGGCTCACAGGCCCTCGTCATCGGTAGGCGGAACCACCTCGGCTTCAAAAAGCTTGGCCAGACGGCTTCCAGGCTCCTCGGCGGCTCCGATCAGGTCCAAGCAGGTGTCCTCATTCTCCTCGTCCGCCCGGTCCGGGTCAGTGATGAAGCCGTCAGCAACAAGCTCCATGTCGAACACGAACCCAGACCGAACGATGGCCAGTGCTCTCTTCACGCCGTGGTGGAGGCTGCCCCGTATCCTCTCCCGGACGAGGTGGCCCAGCGCCACCATCCAGCGGACGAAGGAGTTTCCCAGGCGTCCTCCCTGGTGTCGGCGTCGGGCTCGACCCCCAGGCCGTCACACACGGAGGTAATCGCGCCCTGGAGCATCTGAGTCCACTGGGTCTCGGCCTCGAGGAGGCTCTGGAAGGAGTTGGCCGCCGCCTGGGCCACCCGCTACTCCCTCTCCAGCTCTAAAACACAATTAACTGAATTAGCACTAATACGGGGCCTCGACACCAAGGCCGTAACACCCATACTTACCCTCGGTATGGGTCTGCAAGCCCACGACCTCGTCACGGAGCCCCCCGCACGTCCTCTCGAGCCCTTGGAGAGCGTCGTCCCTGTCATGAACGGCCGCCCTCAACATCTCGATCTCCTGGCGGGCGTTCAGAAGAGCCGCGTCCTTCTCCTGAATAGCTCCGCTCAGCGCCGTGACCTCGTCCTTCAGGGCACCGAAGCGAGCGGTTACCTGCCCAATCTGGACGTTAAGGGTGTCGTGATGACGGCCGACAGGGGCACGAGGTCCTCGCGCGCCTTGGTCACGTCTTCACGCACCACGGCCTCGGCCGCCCAGGCCTGCACCGCCTCCTCCTTGACCGTCGCGTAGGCGACGCGTAGCTCGGCCATCTCGGCACTCTGATCGGAAAGCCATTTGTTGGCCTCCTCGACCAGAGCCCGTTGCCAGGCAAGCGTCGCCCACACGCCGCTCTCATTTCGAATGAAGAGCGACTTGTGGTGGGAGCGTTCCTTGAGCTCCTGATCACGGTTCGAAAAAACCAAAGAGGTTGAGAACCAAGAGAAAGGGAGACAGCAAAAGGATAGCAAAAGAATCGATAAGCCAAAACATACCTCTGTGGCATCCCGCATGCCTCGTGACAGGCCTCCATCACCACTCGAAGCGATCGATCCATGTGTCGACGGAGGCCCTCGAGGTATTCCCAGTGATGCACCTCGTCTCTGTCGTTCAGGGCGAAGACGGGGTCCGCGCCGGGGTTGGAAGCGTCCCTGAACTCGAGGGACGGTCCCCTCCAGCGTGGTATCTCCTCCTCTGCCCGCACTAGGGCCAGCGCGGCGAGGTTCGACCACTCGGACGACGGTCCGCTCGGGGCGCTCTCCGGCCCCGCGGAAGGACCGGCCTCACCCGCGGCTCCGGCCTCACCAACCGCCGCCGAGGGACCAGCCTGGTCCACGGCCTCGACCCCCTCGACTCCTACCACCTGCTTCCCCTTGTCCAGGGGGAGTCGTCAAGGGTGAGGTCGACCACGACTGGCGTCGACCCTTCTGCTGGGGCCGGCCCCTTGACCACCGGCACCTCTTCCTCTGGAACCACGGGCGGGGGCTCGACGACCCGCCCTCCACCGTAGCCGTCGGCTCTGCCGGCGGGTCTTGCTGCGGCTGCGGCTCTCCCGGCTGCGTCTCCTCCTGTCCCGCCGCCGGCGGGACCTCCTCCATAACCACATCCGCATCTGCCCGCTCCGCATCGCGAACGGATGCCTCGGCCGTTGCGGCCTCAACGGCAGCCTCGGCGATCGACGACGACCCGAGCTTCGCCCCGCCCGTGCTGGGCACCACCACCTCTGACGGTCCCGACCCCTGTGCGGCAGGGTCGGAACCGGCGACCACCAAGACGCCCGCCTCCGCCTGGGCCATCGTCTCCTGCTGCTTCAGGCGCTCCTTTGCGGCCTGAAGCCTCTCGATCCAGGCGACATCCTGCGCCGCCGTCCGATTAATGACGACGGCGCTCGCCCGGAGCGACTTCGCGGGGGTCGGCCCCATCAGCTCCGCCTTGCGCTTGAGCCTGTGAAGCGAAGAAACATCAGAAAACGGTACCAATAAAAGGCGACAAAGCAGAGCACAGATCCTTACCCGGAAAGGGGCACCAAGGGCCTCGACCCTGACCGATCTGAGCCTCCTGGCGCTGCCTGTGGTGGTCTCGCGACCGGCCCCCCGGTGGGCCGGGTGCTCCTTGGGGCCCTGGCTGGAGGGCCGCCTCAGGTCCTCACGCCCGCCGGCGGCGCCGCCGATGACGACGCCGGCACCACCGCTCCAGCCGCCGACTGAGCCTGTGAGGCCTGGACTGGTGGAGGCAGCCCGGTCGACCCCTCCTGTGGGGTCTGGGATGGGGCGGCCCCTCCCGTTGAGGGGCCCGCCTCCTTGCCCGCCTCTTCCTCCGTCTCCTCCACCACCACGACCGACACTGACGCCCGGGAGGATGACCCCTCAGCGGGCTCCAAGAGCAGACGAATGTTGGGGAGGTCCGCCAGGCCGGTCGCGGCGTCTGAAAGTCCCTAGTTTGGTTTTGGCTAATTGATGAAACCTAGGACTAACCTTTGTATCTAAGTGGATGATTTAGATAAAGGTGGTCATTGAATATGAGACATAACATTGACTCATATGACCAAAATGGTGAAGACCAAGATGAGGCTTGGCTCGATGGACCGGTTGTGAAGGTGAAGGGCAAGTCGAGGCTTCGAAGCGAAGGACCATGCGATGGTGAAGCTTGAGCAAGACTTAGCGCCGATGGACCGATGCAACGGTGAAGAGCAAGTGAAGTCAAGGTCGATGGATCGAGACGGTCATGTGATGATATGAAGTGGATCATATCATTTGGAGAAACAAAATGGGCTCAAGGCAAAGGTATAACCATAGGGCCATTTTGTTTTACACTCAAGACACCATAGAGGGTGTGAGTGGTTTAGGGTCGATAGCCGAACTATTAAGAGGGGAAGTCTTATCGGTTATTTGACGCACGGGTGCCACTAGGTGAATTCATGAAGTGCATTGCATGTAGGGCCTAGTGAGCTAACTGGAAAACCTTTGAAAATGATTGAGAAAAAGCTAACACACAAGCACATGGAGATGTACACTTGATGGTGTTGGCACATTTGCAAAGGAGAAGGTGTTGGAGTTGATTTTGATCAACTTGGTGAAGAGAAAAAGGTTTTTCGGTGTTGTTCGGACACTAGGATGGCTCTTGGAGTAGAATACTGCTTTGATCCATTATGAACTAGATCAAGTGCTTTAGTGGGTTGTGTAGCCCTCTGAGTAAGCTTTCCAAAATGTCCAAGATCATCGAAATCGGAGTTCGGAGCTAAGAGTTATCGCCGTTTTACCGAAGAGTGGTCTGTGACCGGACGCGTCCGGTCAGCACCTGCGCGTTCGGTCACCGCGTCCGGTCAGTGTTTTTCGTGGGCGAAAGTGACCGGATGCGTCCGGTCGCGTCGGGAGCTTGCTGGAACCTCTCTGTTTGCTGTTTCGCTGCGACCTGCGCGTCCGGTCCCGTTAGTGACCACCGCGTCCGGTCAATATAAGTTTATACGCGCGAAAACTAGCCGTTGGAGCACGCTACTGACCACCGCGTCCGGTCAGTTTCGACCACCACGTCCAGTCATCCCGTAAAACGCTCAGTGGAGTGGCAACGGCTCTATTTGTATGGGATGCTTATAAATACTCGTTGGCCGGCCCTTGGGGAGGCCCTTGGCATTTCTAACACTCTTGTGCATCCTTTGAGCTAAAGCTTCTCCTCCCACTCATCTCTCTTGCTTGATTGCAAATCAAAAGTGAGATTGAGTGATCCCAAAGTGCATTGCATAGCTTGAGGGCATCTAGTGGCACTTGTGGGTGGTTTAGCCGGTGGATTTCTTGTTACTCTTGGAGAGTACCGCTCCTAGCCGGCTTGGAGATTGTTGGAGGCGTTGGCAAGAGAAGGTGATTGTTCTTGGCCACCTCCGGTTGATTGTGAGAGGTTCTTGTGCTTTCCTCGGTGGGACGCCAAAAGCAACTCTAGTAGAATGCGCGTGTCATTGAGTTACCTCACTTGAGAGTGGTGTCTTGCGGTGCCTTGCGGGGCGTGCCTTGAGGGGCAAGTGACTTGAGGGTCACACCGGGAAACCATCTAAGTGTTGGTCGACACAACCGGTGACGTAGCTTGTCGGTGCACAAGTGAACACCGGGTGAACAAAAATATTGTGTCTCTTATCTCCCGGTGATTGGTCTTCATATTGTGTTGTTGTCAATATTGATTGATTGTATATTATCTTGATGATTGGCAACATCTTCACTCCACCGTCGGTATAAGAATCACAATCCTCTCTCTTGCACTTACTTTTACTAGATTATCTTGTGTAGCTCTAGTGGTAGCTTTGCTAGTAGTGTTGTTAGCTTGCTCTCTAGTGTAAAATTAGTGACATAGCTCTTATGTGAACTAGAGATTATAATCTACTAGACTTGTGGATAGGAGGCTTGCATCACAACCTTTGGCTAAGCAAAACTGCTTTACACCGTTTGTTATTCTAACAAGTTTGCTTAGTGTCTTTTGTAGAATTTTTTTATAGGCTATTCACCCCCTCTAGCCATCTAGGACCTTACAAGTGGTATCAGAGCCGTGGTCACCGTTTCAATCAAGGCTTAACATCCTTCGGTGTGAAAAATGGCTCAAATTGTGTTCAATCATGTTGGGGGCAAGCCATCGTTCTTTGATGGTGTTAGTTCTTTTGCTCATTGGAATAGAAAAATGACAATGTACCTTGGTTCTATTCATGAGAGAGTATTGCAAGTCACCGAGAATGATTTTGCTATCATTGATCCCGATCATCTCACCGATGAGGATAGAGCAAATAGAACATGCAATAGAATGGCTCTCAATACACTCTACAATGGTATTGACACAAAAGTGTTTGAGGGCATCAAGGATTTGGAATTGGCTAGTGAAGTATGGACAAGGTTGAGTGAGACATATGAAGGCACTAAGGTTGTGAAGAGTGCCAAGCTATATGGGCTCAAGAGTGAGTTTGAGAACTTCAAGAAAAAGGATGATGAAACAATCATTGAAATATTTCATAGATTGCAAGTGATAGTCAATGATCTCAAGAGCTTAGGGCACAAGACTCAAGATCAAGATTTTTGTCACAAGTTCTTATTGAGCTTACCTAGAAGATTCAAGATGTTGATCATGATGTTGCAAAGAGATGGGCTTGAAGCAATGAAGCCTAATGATTTGCTTGGTGAAGTATTGACCTATGACAAATATGATCAAGATGTTGATGACAAGGAGAAGGTGGAAGATGAGAAGAAGAAGAAGACCGTGGCATTCAAGGCCACCTCCTCCAAGGGCAAAGCTACCATCATTGAAGAAGAAGAAGACAACAATGAAGATGGGGAATTTGAAATTGATGATGAGGCACTTGCTCTTGTAGTCAAGAAGATGGGTCACATGTTCATCAAGAGAAGAGGCTTTAAGAAGAGAAATGACAACTTCAAAAGAAATGAGCAACAAAGGAAGTGCTTCAATTGTGATAGCACCGAACACCTTCAAGCCGAATGTCCCTATGACAAGAAGAAGAACAACAAGAGGGACAAGTTCGAGAAGAAGAAGAGAGAAGCCAAGATGATATTCAAGAAAGGCAAAAATGGTGCCTATGTGGTCACTTGGGAAAGTGATGATGATGAAGAAGAAGAAGAATCATCCAACAAGGCTTTTGCTTCCATTGCTATCAACAAGAAGCCATCACTATTTGATTCATCCTCTTCATGCTTCATGGCTAAAGAAGCTAAGGTATTATATGATGAGAGTGATAACGAAAGTGAAATGGAATATGCTCATGATAGTGATAATGATAATGAAAATAATGATGATGAACCAACTAAAGAACAACTATATGACTTGATGCAACAAACTAGAGACACAGCTATTGCCAAGGACAAGGAGTGTAAGAAGCTTTCAATGAAAGTAGCAATACTTGAGAAAGTCCTTAGTGAGCTTAAAACCACTCATGAGAGTCTAGTGGAAGACCATGAGGATCTTGGTAAGGCTCATTCCAAGCTTGAAAAGGCTCACTCATTGCTACTTGAGCAACAAGCAAAGAAGGAGGTTGTTGTATCATGTGATATAGGCGTTACATGTGATATAATTGATGAATCCTTTTATGAACCTATCATCATGTCAAATGCTAACCCTTCTTGTAGCTCTTCATTCACCACCACCGACTCTACCTTCACTACTAGTGATGGTTTCACTTGTGATGCCTCACTAATGGTTGAGAATGAGACTCTCAAAAAGGAGGTGGATGAGCTCACTCACACCCTAGGCAAGGCCTATGGTGGTGAGGCCCGCTTGCTTAAGTGCTTGGATAGCCAAAGGTTCTCTCTTAACAAAGAGGGATTGGGCTACACCCCCAAGAAAGGCAAGTCGGCCTTTGCAACTCCAAAGCCTAGCTTTGTGAAGGGCAATGGTCGGTTTTGCAATAGATGCAAGCAAGTTGGGCACCTAGAGCATAATTGCAATAAAAAGAACCAAAGCAAGAACCTTGTTAATGCTATACCTTTTGATTCTTGCTATGTACTTACCAAGAGTGTGAAGGGTGTGCAAGCTAAGTTTATTGGTACGCCAATTGTGGGCCCAAAGAAGAAGGTTATTTGGGTACCAAAGAGCTTAGTTACTAACCTATAAGGACCCAAGCAAAAGTGGGTACCTAAGCTTCATTGACTTGCTTGTAGGTCAATTACAAAGCCGGAGGAAGGCATTGGATTATTGATAGTGGGTGCACTCAACACATGACCGGTACATCAAGAATGTTTGACTCAATCAATGACAATGATAGTGGTGTTGATTCTATCACATTTGGCAATAACAAGAAAGGCAAGGTTATTGGCTTGGGAAAGATTGCAATATCAAATGACATGAGTATCTCCAATGTGTTGCTAGTTGAAAGCTTGGATTTCAATCTTCTATCCGTGGCACAAATATGTGATCTAGGCTACAAATGCATCTTTGGGGTTGATGATGTGGAAGTTATTAGTGTGGATGGTTCAAATGTGGCATTCAAGGGCTTTAGATATGATAATCTCTACCTAGTTGACTTCAATGCTAGAGAAACTTCATTGACAACTTGCTTAATCTCCAAATCAAGCATGGGTTGGCTTTGGCATAGAAGGCTTGGTCATGTTGGCATGAAACAATTGAAGAAGCTTACAACTCACAATCTTGTCAATGATTTGAAAGATGTTGAATTTGAAAAGAATAAATTTTGTAGTGCATGTCAAGCCAGGAAGCAAGTTGGAAGCTCACATCCAAAGAAGAGTACAATGAGCACATGCAAAGCATTTGATTTGATGCACATGGATCTATTTGGACCAACAACATACACAAGCATAGGCGGCAACAAGTATGGCTTTGTCATAGTGGATGATTTCACAAGATTCACATGGGTATTCTTTCTAAATGACAAAAGTGAAGTATTTGACACCTTCAAGACATTTCTCACTAGAGTTCACAATGAGTTTGAGATTAGAATGAAGAAAGTGAGAAGTGACAATGGAAGTGAGTTCAAGAATACAAGAATTGAAGAACTTTGTGATCACTATGGTATTGGACATCAATTCTCGGCCAAGTACACTCCACAATCAAATGGCCTAGTTGAGAGGAAGAATAGAACATTGCTTGATATGGCTAGATCAATGCTTCATGAGTACAATGTGAGTCAATCTTTTTGGGATGAAGCAATCAATACCGCTTGCTACTACATCAATAGACTATATTGTCATCCATTGCTAGAGAAGACCCCATATGAGCTACTTCATGGAAGAAAGCCCAATATTTCTTACTTTAGGGTGTTTGGTTGCAAATGCTATATCTTGAAGAAGGGCACTAGATTGGGGAAGTTTGACAAGAGATGTGATGAGGGGTTCCTACTTGGTTATTCAACTACAAGTAAAGCTTATAGAGTTTGGAACAACTCAAGTGGCATTCTAGAAGAAGTCCATGATGTGCAATTTGATGAAACCAATGGGTCACAAGATGAAGAAGAGAATCTAGATGATGTTGGTGGAACTCAATTAGTGGAAGCAATGAAGAACATGGACATTGGGGACATTAGAGCAAAGCAAGTAATTGATATTCAAGATGATGATAAAGATCAAGTGCTAAATTCTCCATTCAAGCTAGCTAGTGACTCTCAAGTGCAAGATCTTGGTGCTAGTACATCTCATCAAGATACATCAAGTGATCAACCAAGCTCAAGCAATCAAGTGCAAGTACTCCAACCACAACATGTTGCAAGAGATCACCCCATTGATAGTGTTATTGGTGATATTAGAAGTGGTGTGCAAACAAGATCAAGATTGGCTATGTTTTGTGAGCATGCATCATTTGTGTCAACCATAGAACCAAAGAAGATAGAAGAAGCTTTGAGGGATGCCGATTGGATCATGGCTATGCAAGAAGAGCTTAACAATTTCACAAGAAATGATGTTTGGGAGTTGGTAGAAAGGCCAAATGACTACAATGTGATTGGAACCAAATGGGTGTTTAAAAACAAGCAAGATCAAGATGGCATTGTAGTGAGAAATAAAGCAAGACTAGTTGCTCAAGGTTACACTCAAGTTGAAGGTCTTGACTATGATGAGACATATGCTCCCGTGGCAAGATTGGAGGCAATAAGGATTCTATTGGCTTATGCTTGTGCACACAACATCAAACTATATCAAATGGATGTCAAAAGTGCATTTCTTAATGGGATTATCAATGAGTTAGTCTTCGTTGAGCAACCGCTCGGATTTGAAGATGACAAGAAACCCAACCAAGTGTACAAGTTAAAGAAGGCTTTATATGGCTTAAAGCAAGCACCTAGAGCATGGTATGAGAGGCTAAGGGATTTCATTCTCTCTAAGGGATTCAAGATGGGCAAGGTTGATACAACTCTATTCACCAAGAAGATTGGGAATGATCTATTCATAGTGCAAATATATGTTGATGACATCATCTTTGGATCAACCAATTGTTGGGCATTCTTAACGTCACTACCAAAAGTAGACTTAGTTTTCTAATTCTGATAACGGCGCCAAAAATGCCAAACCTATCCCTCATGCCACTTAAGCCAAGTTGTCATCCCCAGCATGACATGAGAGACGCGGTATTGAAATATGCATTTGCTCATCAAGATAAATAATAAAAGAGATCTGCAAGCGCACAGATTAATACCGATGTAGCATTTTAACCGGGAAGTATTCCAGGTATCGTTATTTATATTTTTACCACTGGGAAGGGATTTCTAAGTATCATGGTTGATAATGGAATGAGAATATGGAACTGAGTACACATCATTGCATGTATAACCGAGGGTATTTATCAATCTCTTTATACAGGTATAAATGTCACATTAAGTAAAGGTAAAGTGATAATGGTGACAAAGATAATTAATCTGATCAGCTAGCCACATATAATAATGATAAGCACCTCAACAGATATTCTAGCAAGTCATTAGCATGGAATTAGGATGAACTACAAAGATATTCCCTAAGTTATTATTAACTATAAAGTCTAGCATATCATAGTTAGTGCAATTATACTTGGCAATCATGGTGAGAAAAGACTATATCCATGCATAGTGAATATTAGCAAGGAAGATGAAGAACATAGCAATCACTCCCCTGTAATAGTGTTGCTCTGCCTGCCCTATACACGAGAGGGGGACTATATAAGAATCAACGAAGCTGTCACTATCGCGAACTACCCCACAATCCGGCTGTAAGGTCCAAAAAGGCTAGAGGGGGGGTGAATAGCCTAATAAAAACTTCTACACAAATTGCTCAACCACAAGTTAGTACAAAAGGTGGCGGAGCAAAATGCACTAGCTCTAACTAATTAAGCAAGCCACCTACACAAGTCTAGTACAAGGCTATCCACTAAACACAACAACAACAAACTAGAAACAAGAAGTAATACGAGAGAAGAGCTTCGAGTGATTATACCGCCGTGTAGAGATGAGAAGTACCAATCAATCAATCACACAAGAGAAATCCTCGGGAAGAGAGTGACACAAGAATTTATCCTGAGGTTCACTTGCTTCCCGGCAAGCTACTCCTCGTTGTGGCGATGCACCCACTTGTCGGTTCGCGAGCTAATCAACTATCAAGAGTTGAGCCCTCGGCGGGCGCCGCACAACCGCACACAAGATGGGGATCCTCCAAGCCACGAGCTCCACTAGAGTATCCAATTCGCGAACTCCCGCAGGGAAGGATCAAGAACCCCTTACAACACTTGGTGAAGGCTCCAACAATCTTCAATTGCGAGCTCAATCACCTCCGCTGCTCCAAGCCGTCTACCGTGTCGGGAAACACAGAAGAGTAACAAGAAATCCGCAGCAACTCGAAGATCAAGTGCCTCTAGAATGCAACTCTCAAGCAATGCACTTGAATCTCACTCAATCTCACTCAAGATGTGCAACTATGCAAAGAGATGAGTGGAGGGGTTGTTCTCTAGCTCAAAGTATGTCTCTAGGTCTCAAAATGTGCAAGGGTTGCTCTCAAACCCCGGCCACCATCTATTTATAACGAAGGGGTACGCAGCTAGCCGTTAGAAACGACGCAGCAGAAAACGCGCTGCACCGGACGCGCCGGTCCGGGTGACCGGACGCGTCCGGTCACTACGCGACAGACGAGAATAGTGCCGTTCAAACTAGCCGTTACCGTTGACCGGACGCGCTCGACCGAGCGACCGGACGCGCTGGTCACGACCGGACGCGCCGGTCCCGTGACCCACCGGACGCGCCGGTGAACACCGAGCCGCGCACCGCGAAACAACCACCGGACGCGCTGAAGATAGGACCGGACGCCACAGTGCCCGCGTCCGGTGCGAGTCCAGTAAGCTCCCTGGACGACCGGACGCGTCCGGTGACCTATGACCGGACGCGCACCGCGTCCGGTGATCCTTGTGAACCGCTGTTCGCCTGACCGGACGCGCCGGTCGCACAGTAACCGCGTCCGGTGCAGAGTCCGGTGCAGCGTCCGGTGCACGCAGTGACCTCCGTTCGCCTCCGTTTCTTTTTCGACTTTCGGCGCAATAGAAAATAGGCGTTTCACTTCTCCAAAAAGCGCCGAATCCCGCCTCGCAAGCTCGGCGGGAGGGAGAGAGGAACCCAAACCCCTCTCTACCACTTAAACTCCACCGCCTTCGCAAATGTGCTAACACCACCAAGTGCACACCACCATGTGCATGTGTGTTAGCATTTCACAAACATTTTCCAAGGCGTTATGTTAGCTCTTTACTAGATCCTAAATGCATATGCTCAAGACATTGATCTAGTGGCACTTGATTTCCGAGCTAACCGTGATTGCCCCTCTTGATAGTCGGCTATGTATCCTAAACCCGGTCAATCACTTCTCTACTCATCTTAGACCGGCAAAAGGAAAACCCTATGGTTATACCTTTGCCTTGCGCTCTTAGATCCTTCTCCTTCACTTGATCATCATGTCCATCATTTCATGTGCATCTCCACCATGATCTTGCTCATCATTTCATGCACCAAATCATGTGGTCTTGTGGCCATCTCTCCATGCCATTTCCACCTCCATCACATGTTGCTTATGCCTAGCTTAATCACACTTGATACAATAGCATTAGCAACTTGGTGTCATTAATTACCAAAACCAAACTTGGGCTTTCAATCTCCCCCTTTTTGGTAATTGATGACAACCATCACAAAGATATGAAATGAAATCAATTTTCAATTTCGATAGTATTAGCTCCCCCTACATATGTGCTTCCATGAGTTTGGTTCAATTGTGCACATATGTATGGATTTGAATTTTGGGAGAGTTACTACTATCAAATTGATGCTAAGGTATATAGAATGGACCTTTGAAGCGTGATACCAATCGGAGTTGCCTTTATATACCATCCTTAGCATCGATGTAGCTATACACCACTTGTAATACCTCACTTGTAAAGATCACAAACACTAAAGTACCCCGTGAGATCAACATTATAAACAAAGGTGTCTAGATACCACTTAAAAAGCTATTCTCAACAAATCATCATACAAGTTCTATTTCTAGCAATCACCACACAAGCATGAATATGAATTTAAGCTTTGCAATGCAACAATTCATCATGTTAATGCGCATACAAATGCAACAAATAGTTCATGAGCTTGCTCCCCCTACTTGTGTGCTCAAATTTAATTGATTCCTTTCCAAAGTCTTATCTTATGCTTTCTCTCCCCCTTAGTAACTTTTCTTTTTGTGACTTTTCTCTCCCCTCTTATTATATCTTTCTCCCCTTTGTGACTTTTCTATCTTTGTGACTTTTCTCTCCCCCTTTGTCAACAATCACCAAAAAGGTGCCAATTTTAGTGAGAGTTAAGTCAATTAAAATGAGGGAGTCCAAATTATGGTTCAATCTAGATCACTTGCCTAGAATATGTAATTCGGTTTGATCCAAGGACAAGCTTCTTCACACCTCATAAAGTATAAGGGTTATCTTGACCATGTTGAATTACACATCATGAGCTCATTTTCTAGATTCAACACTAGGTTTGCAAGCCCACAAACATGTCATATGCTACCACTAGATCAATCAAGCATAGAAGCAATAGTGGTACCACATATACATTAAACTCATTTGATTTTCATGAATGAGCCTATTTGTCATGCAAATATGTCTATATGTTCTAAACATGTCCTTAGCAAAGTATGGATGATATGTCAAACAACTTTACCTTGCTATGTCGGAGGAGAGGCATGTCATATAAGAATGTGGGGGTGCACTCATTTCAAGTTGGAGAAGTCAAGTATGTTCAACTCATTCTTCAACTTGTAAAATCTCTTCTCATCAAGTGGCTTTGTAAAGATATCGGCTAGTTGATCTTTGGTGCCAATGCTCTCAATGCTAATATCACCCTTTTGTTGATGGTCTCTTATGAAGTGATGCCTTATATCAATGTGCTTTGTTCTTGAATGTTGAACCGGATTTTGTGTCATCTTGATTGCACTTTCATTGTCACAAAACAATGGCACATTCTTGAATTTGATTCCAAAGTCATTCAAAGTGGCCTTCATCCAAAGCAATTGTGCACAACAACTACCGGCACTAATATATTCGGCCTCGGCGGTAGATAGTGCAACACTATTTTGTTTCTTTGATGACCATGAAACAAGAGACCTTCCAAGCAATTGACAAGTGCCACTTGTGCTCATTCTATCAATCTTGCATCCACCATAGTCGGAGTCCGAATATCCAATCAACTCAAAATTAGACCCCTTTGGAAACCATAATCCAACGTCATGAGTGCCCTTGAGATATCTCAATATCCTTTTGGTTGCTTTCAAGTGACTTTCTCTAGGTGAAGCTTGATATCTTGCACACTTGCATACACTAAACATCACATCCGGCCTAGAAGCGGTGACATAGAGCAAACTTCCAATCATAGACCGGTATTGCTTTTGATCTACCATGTTACCACTATCATCAATACCCAATTGATCATTTGTGCCCATTGGTGTACTCATTGGCTTAGCATCTTGCAATCCAAACTTCTTGATCATGTCCTTGATGTACTTGCCTTGACTTACAAAAGTGCCATTCTTCATTTGCTTGATTTGAAGTCCAAGAAAGTAACTAAGCTCTCCGATCATAGACATCTCAAACTCATTTGCCATCATATTTCCAAACTCTTCACAAAAGTCTTGATTTGTTGATCCAAAAATGATATCATCAACATAGATTTGCAACACAAACAAGTCATTTCCAATTTTCTTGGTAAAGAGAGTGGTGTCAACCTTTCCCATCTTGAACCCTTTAGAGAGAAGAAAGTCCCTCAATCTCTCATACCATGCTCTAGGTGCTTGCTTCAAACCATACAATGCCTTCTTGAGCTTGTAAACATGGTTGGGCTTTTTGTCATCTTCAAAACCGGGAGGTTGCTCAACATAAACTTCTTCATTTATGTAACCATTGAGAAATGCACTTTTGACATCCATTTGATAGAGCTTGATGTTGTGTGCACAAGCATATGCTAATAAGATTCTAATAGCCTCCAATCTTGCAACCGGTGCATATGTCTCTCCAAAATCAAGACCCTCAACTTGAGTGTATCCTTGCGCTACTAATCTTGCTTTGTTCCTTACAACCATGCCATCTTGATCTTGCTTGTTTCTAAAGACCCACTTAGTACCAATCACATTGTAGTTCTTCGGCCTTTCAACAAGTTCCCAAACTTGATTTCTAGTGAAGTTGTTTAGTTCTTCATGCATGGCATTTACCCAATCGGAATCCTTCAATGCATCTTCTATTTTCTTAGGTTCTTCAAGTGACACAAATGAGTAGTGCTCACAAAATGATGCTAATCTTGATCTAGTTTGAACACCACTTTGAATTCCACCAATGATTTGATCCAATGGATGATCTCTTGCAATGCTAGTAGGTTGGAGTATTGGGAGTTGATTACTTCCACTTGTTTGACCTTGATCTTGCACTTCATCATGAGAACCACTAGAGCTTGCATGATTTGTATCAATTTGCACACTTTGGTTGATCACATGAATATCATCATCATCATCAACTTGCCTCGGCCTTATGTCACCAATGTCCATGTTCTTCATTGCATTTGACAATTGATCTCCTCTCACATCATCAAGGTTTTGAGCTTCATTTTGAGACCCTTGGGTTTCATCAAACTCAACATCATGAACTTCTTCCAAGGTGCCATTTGTGAGATTCCAAACTCTATATGCTTTGCTTGTGGTAGAATAACCAAGTAAGAACCCTTCATCACATTTCTTTTCAAACTTGCTCAATCTAGTGCCTTTCTTGAGAATATAGCATTTGCAACCAAACACTCTAAAGTATGCAATGTTGGGCTTTCTTCCATTTAATAGCTCATATGGTGTCTTCCCAAGCTTCCCATGGCAATAGAGACGGTTGCTACAATAGCAAGCCGTGTTGATAGCTTCACTCCAAAATGAATGACTCACATTGTATTCACTAAGCATTGATCTAGCCATGTCAATCAAAGTTCTATTCTTTCTTTCAACTACACCATTGGATTGAGGAGTGTATGTTGGTGAAAATTGATGTCCAATACCAAGATCATCACATAAATCTTCAATTCTTGTGTTCTTGAACTCACTACCATTGTCACTTCTAATCTTCTTGATGGTAGTCTCAAACTCATTTTGCACTCTCTTGACAAAAGACTTGAATAGATCATAAACATCACTCTTGTCATAAAGAAAGAACACCCAAGTGTATCTAGTGTAGTCATCAACAATCACAAAGCCATACTTGTTTCCACCAATACTAATGTATGTTGTTGGCCCAAACAAGTCCATGTGCAATAGCTCAAATGCCTTTAATGTGCTCATTTCACTCTTACTAGGATGTTTATTTCCAACTTGTTTGCCGGCTTGACAAGCACTACAAGGTTTATCCTTCTCAAAGGTAACATCCTTCAAGCCTCTAACTAAGTCATGCCTCAAAAGTTTGTTCAATTGTTTCATTCCAACATGACCAAGCCTTCTATGCCACAACCATCCCATACTAGATTTGCTAAGCAAGCATGATGTCAATTGTGTCTCACTATCATTGAAGTCAACCAAGTATAAGCTACCATGTCTAAATCCTTTGAATATCAAATTTGATCCATCAACACTTATGACTTCAACATCATCACTACCAAATATGCACTTGAAACCAAGATCACAAAGTTGTGCCACTGACAAAAGATTGAAGTCCAAGCTCTCAACTAGCAACACATTAGATATGCTCATGTCATTTGAGATAGCAATTTTACCAAGCCCCTTGACCTTGCCTTTCTTGTTGTTGCCGAAAGTGATAGCATCAAAACCACCATTTTGACTTGTATCAATTGATTTGAACATACATGAATCCCCGGTCATATGTTGAGTGCACCCACTATCAAGCACCCAATGCCTTCCTCCGGCTTTGTAATTGACCTACAAGATAAGATCAATTCTTTTTAGGTACCCAAACTTGTTTGGGTCCTCCAAGGTTAGTGACCAAGCTCTTTGGTACCCAAATGGCTTTCTTCTTTGAGCCCATCCATGGTGCACCAATGAACTTAGCATGAACACCATTTGTACCCTTGGTAAGTATATAGAAAGATTCAAACTTAATTAAGGATACATTAGCATTGGATTTCTTGTTCATGCAATGTTGCTCTATGTGACCAACTTGCTTGCAACTTTTGCAATAGCTACCATTGTTCTTCACAAAACGAGTCTTGTGAGGAGCAAAAGCGGCCTTGCCTTTCTTGGGGTTATAGCCCAAACCCTCTTTATAGAGAGAAGCCCTTTGGCTACCCAAGCACATAAGCAAGCGGTCCTCACCACCATAAGCCTTAGCTAAGGTGTGATTGAGCTCTTTTACCTCCTTGAGATTTTCATTCTCAACTATTAGTATGGAATCACAAGTGAAACCGTCACTACTAGATGAGGATGATGTAGATGAGCTACATGAAGGGTTAGTGGGAGTAACAACAATAGGCTTATGACAAGATTCATCAATTATATCACAAGATATGCCTATGTTGCAAGTTTTAGCTTTCTCAACATTAGTTGGCATGTTTTCACATTTTTCAACTAGAGAGGAATGGGCTTCTTCAAGCTTAATGTGAGACTTTTGAAGCTTCTTATGGTCTTCCTTTAGACTCTCATAAGATGCCCTAAGCTCATAAAGTTCTTGCATAAGATTTTTCTTTTCCTTAAGCAAGCCCTTGCATTCCTTTCTAGATTCTTTATAATGTTGAGTGCAATCTTCTAGCATAGTGATTAGTTCATTTTTAGTGAATTCTTCTTCATCACTATCACTATCACTAGCATTATCATGATCACTCTCATCATCGGATGATACCTTAGCGGCCTTAGCCATGAAGCACGATGGAGTGTCGACGAGGGAGACCTTCTCTTGGATAGCAATGCTAGCATGTCCCTTCTTCTTGCTCTTGTAGTCATCCTCATCATCACTTGAGGAATCATCACTATCCCATGTAGCAACATGAGAATCATTCTTCTTCTTATGAGAGCTCTCTTTCTTTTCTTGCTTCTTCTTTTGCTTCTTTCTCTCCTTCTTGATAGCATCTTCATCATCACTATCATAAGGACACTTTGCAATGAGATGGTCCTTGCTATGGCATCTAAAGCATCTCATGGTATGCTCATTCTTCTTAGATGTGTTCTTCCTCCTCCTTGCACGATAGCCCTTCTTCTTCATGAATTTGCCAAATTGCTTGACAAAGAGAGCCATCTTCTCATCAATGTCATCACTATCACAAGAGCTTGAGTCTTCTTCACTTGATGATTCAATCTTGGATTTGCCCTTGGATGTGGTGGCTTTGAATGCCACACTCTTCTTCTTTTCATCATCTTTCTTCTCATTTTCCTTCTTCTTCTTCTTGACCAACTCATCCTTCTCATCATCTTCTCTATATGAATCATCGGTCATCACCTCATGAAATATTTGTTGAGGAGTTGAATCCTTCAATGTAGTTCTCACTAGCACGGTGATCAATGTATCAAATCTCTTGGGCAAGCTTCTCAAGAACTTCATAGAGAATTGGTTGTCCTTGACCTCCTCACCAAGTGCCTTGAGCTCATTCACAATGACTTGCAATCTATGAAACATTTCCGGAACACTCTCATCTTCTTGCATCTTGAAGCTAGAAAACTTTTCTTGCAAAATATATGCCTTGGCGGTCTTTGTGCCTTCGGTGCCCTCAAATGTTTCTTCTAACTTGGCCCAAGCATCATGTGCAACTTCTATGTTCTTCACTTGCTCAAATGTCTTGTCATCTAGTGCCTCATGAAGAGCACTAATGGCAATGTCATTGCATTGGAGCTTCTTCTCTTCCACCGGTGTAGGTGCTTCCGGATTAGCAACCTCAAATTTTGTTTCGGTGACCTTCCACACTTCTCTATTGATTGACTTGAGGTGTGCGGTCATCTTAACCTTCCAATATGCATAATTTGTGCCATCAAAGTGAGGTGCCTTCTTGGTGTTGTTGATGTGCAAACTTAATTGAGCCATAGCTTCTTCACCGTAGGTTGTTAAGCCTCAAATAAACGGTGCCTCGGCTCCGATACCACTTGTAAGGTCCAAAAAGGCTAGAAGGGGGGGTGAATAGCCTAATAAAAACTTCTACACAAATTGCTCAACCACAAGTTAGTACAAAAGGTGGCGGAGGAAAATGCACTAGCTCTAACTAATTAAGCAAGCCACCTACACAAGTCTAGTACAAGGCTATCCACTAAACACAACAACAACAAACTAGAAACAAGAAGTAATACGAGAGAAGAGCTTCGAGTGATTATACCGCCGTGTAGAGATGAGAAGTACCAATCAATCAATCACACAAGAGAAATCCTCGGGAAGAGAGTGACACAAGAATTTATCCCGAGGTTCACTTGCTTCCCGGCAAGCTACTCCTCGTTGTGGCGATGCACCCACTTGTCGGTTCGCGAGCTAATCAACTATCAAGAGTTGAGCCCTCGGCGGGCGCCGCACAACCGCACACAAGATGGGGATCCTCCAAGCCACGAGCTCCACTAGAGTATCCAATTCGCGAACTCCCACGGGGAAGGATCAAGAACCCCTTACAACACTTGGTGAAGGCTCCAACAATCTTCAATTGCGAGCTCAATCACCTCCGCTGCTCCAAGCCGTCTACCGTGTCGGGAAACACGGAAGAGTAACAAGAAATCCGCAGCAACTCGAAGATCAAGTGCCTCTAGAATGCAACTCTCAAGCAATGCACTTGAATCTCACTCAATCTCACTCAAGATGTGCAACTATGCAAAGAGATGAGTGGAGGGGTTGTTCTCTAGCTCAAAGTATGTCTCTAGGTCTCAAAATGTGCAAGGGTTGCTCTCAAACCCCGGCCACCATCTATTTATAACGAAGGGGTACGCAGCTAGCCGTTAGAAACGACGCAGCAGAAAACGCGCTGCACCGGACGCGCCGGTCCGGGTGACCGGACGCGTCCGGTCACTACGCGACAGACGAGAATAGTGCCGTTCAAACTAGCCGTTACCGTTGACCGGACGCGCTCGACCGAGCGACCGGACGCGCTGGTCACGACCGGACGCGCCGGTCCCGTGACCCACCGGGCGCGCCGGTGAACACCGAGCCGCGCACCGCGAAACAACCACCGGACGCGCTGAAGATAGGACCGGACGCCACAGTGCCCGCGTCCGGTGCGAGTCCAGTAAGCTCCCTGGACGACCGGACGCGTCCGGTGACCTATGACCGGACGCGCACCGCGTCCGGTGATCCTTGTGAACCGCTGTTCGCCTGACCGGACGCGCCGGTCGCACAGTAACCGCGTCCGGTGCAGAGTCCGGTGCAGCGTCCGGTGCACGCAGTGACCTCCGTTCGCCTCCGTTTCTTTTTCGACTTTCGGCGCAATAGAAAATAGGCGTTTCACTTCTCCAAAAAGCGCCGAATCCCGCCTCGCAAGCTCGGCGGGAGGGAGAGAGGAACCCAAACCCCTCTCTACCACTTAAACTCCACCGCCTTCGCAAATGTGCTAACACCACCAAGTGTACACCACCATGTGCATGTGTGTTAGCATTTCACAAACATTTTCCAAGGCGTTATGTTAGCTCTTTACTAGATCCTAAATGCATATGCTCAAGACATTGATCTAGTGGCACTTGATTTCCGAGCTAACCGTGATTGCCCCTCTTGATAGTCGGCTATGTATCCTAAACCCGGTCAATCACTTCTCTACTCATCTTAGACCGGCAAAAGGAAAACCCTATGGTTATACCTTTGCCTTGCGCTCTTAGATCCTTCTCCTTCACTTGATCATCATGTCCATCATTTCATGTGCATCTCCACCATGATCTTGCTCATCATTTCATGCACCAAATCATGTGGTCTTGTGGCCATCTCTCCATGCCATTTCCACCTCCATCACATGTTGCTTATGCCTAGCTTAATCACACTTGATACAATAGCATTAGCAACTTGGTGTCATTAATTACCAAAACCAAACTTGGGCTTTCACCGGCATATAGGGTGCAATCGCAGATAAATACGGTATAGACACCACGTCTACACAATAGTTATCATTCACCCACTGTACACATGGATAAACGCTATACGATCCTAGGCATGTATATAATTCCAATCTAACTAAGCCAAGCATATAACTATGATAAACTAAGAACAATATAATTGCAAATATAATCAAGTAGAGCAAAGTCATAACCAATATATTGAAATAGAACAAAGTCATATTCATAATATTGAAGAACAATGATGAACAATTGAAGAACAATAGAGGAATTACCAAGAATCCTCTTGACAGATCCGGGAACCAATCGAAGATTGACTCCTTCTAGTTCTAATCCTATGTAGCTATGCTAACTAGAGATCTAGTTGATGTGGTGGCTCTAGGGCTTGATCAGAGGCTCTCCTCCTGAATTAGGGTTTGAAGTATGAGACGAGGGCCTCTCCTCCAGGGTCAGGGGCCTTGCTTATATAGCCCTTTCGGATGAATCTGAGCCGTTGGATCAAACCGACATTGATCGTGCGGTTTTCCTTGATCCTCTAGGTCGGTGGAGCATAATCCTCGAAGCGGAGCCTGATTCGCTGAGCCAGCAGGGCGGGCGCCCTAGGGACTAGGGCGGGCGCCCTGTCCCTAGCTCTGTTACGCCTCCCGTTCGTTCTCGTGGCTTCTGGACTCTTCTAGATGTAAGATAATTACGTGTTCGGTTAATATCCCGTCATTAATCCGACATGTGGGCCTTTCTTCCGTATTTCCTGATAACCCCCTGCAGAAATAGATAAACAGCAAAACTCGTGGAATTCTGTCAGATAAAACCCTAAGTCTAGGTGTTGGTTTCATTTGGATCCTTTTCTCTATTTATTTGATAGTTATAATTGATTCTTAAGGACCGTCAACACCGATCAAGCTTATTGTGAAGAATTTGGTGCTATGATGGCCAAAGAGTTTGAAATGTCTATGATTGGTGAACTTAGCTACTTCCGTGGTCTCCAAGTCAAGCAATTGAAGAATGGGACATTTGTGAGTCAAGGGAAATACATAAGGGACATGTTGAAGAAGTTTGGAATGCAAGATGCAAAGCCAATTTCAACTCCAATGGGTACAAATGGAAATTTGGATAGTGATCTTGATGGCAAAATGGTGAATCAAAAGGAATATCGGTCCTTGATTGGAAGTCTACTCTATGTCACCGCATCAAGGCCGGATGTCATGTTTAGTGTTTGCATGTGTGCTAGATATCAAGCCTCACCTAGAGAAAGTCATCTCACAGCCGCAAAGAGAATATTGAGGTACTTAAAGCAAACAAGAGATGTTGGACTATGGTATCCCAAGGGGTCAAAGTTTGAATTGATTGGATATTCGGACTCCGACTATGGGGGTTGCAAGATCAATAGAAAGAGCACAAGTGGCGCATGTCAATTACTTGGAAGATCACTTATGTCATGGTCCTCAAAGAAACAAAATAGTGTGGTAATCTCTACCGCCGAAGCCGAATATGTGAGTGCGGGGAGTTGTTGTGCACAATTACTATGGATAAAATCAACTTTGAAGGATTATGGCCTCAACTTCAAGAATGTGCCATTGCTATGTGATAATGAAAGTGCAATCAAGATGACACAAAACCCGGTTCAACATGGAAGAACAAAGCATATTGACATAAGGCATCATTTCATTAGAGATCATCAACAAAAGGGAGATATTGCCATTGAAAGTGTTGGCACCGATGATCAACTTGCCGATATTCTCACTAAGCCACTTGATGAAAAGAGGTTTTGCAATCTAAGGAATGAATTGAACATTCTTGATTTCTCAAACATAAGTTGAATGCACCCCACCCACTTATTGACATGCCTCTCCTTCGACATTGCAAGGTAAAGTTGATTGACATGTCATTCATCCTATGCTAAGGACTTGCTAGAGCATATAGACATAATAAGTGGTATGCATGAGCATTCATGATAAATCAAATGAATTTGATGGATATATGTTACCACTATTGCCTCTATGTTTGTTTTGATCTAGTGGTGGCATATGACATGTTTGTGAGCTTGCACACCTAGTGTTGAATCTAGAAGATTTGCTATAAGTGTTTAATTCAACATAGGCAAGATAACCCTTATTAGGAGGTGTGAAGAAGCTTGTCTTTGGTTCAAATCGAATTAAATATCTTTGGCAAGTGTTCTAGGTTGAACCAAATTTGATAAATTTTAACCTACTCCATCAAACTTTTTTTTTCTTCTCTCCACAATTTGATCCCATTTTTGGGTAAGTTGTTGACAAAGGGGGAGAGAAAAAGATGATTCAACATGATAAAGGGGCAAATAAAATTTTTGATGCACACAAGTAGGGGGAGCAAGCTCATAAACAAAGTTGTTGCATTTGTTTGTGCATTTTCATATGACTTGCTCATTGCACATGTATTTAAAGTCAATATACATGCTTGTGTGATGCATTGCTAGTATAGATCTTGGATGATGAAATGATCTACTAGCATGCATAGGAATAGTTTACACGTGGTATCTAGACATGCCTAAAGTTTTTACAAGTGGTCCAAGAACCTTTACATATAATATTGATCTCACGAGGTTCTTGAGTTTTGTTGGATGTCTAGTTACTTCATGATGCTAAGGATGGTGTAAAAGGCAACTCCGATTGGTATCACGCTTCAAAGGTCCATTTCTTACACCTTAGCATCATTTTGGTAGAATTACTCTCCCAACACTTCTATCCATGCATATGTGCAAAGCTTTCAATCCAAACTCTATGCACATATGTAGGGGGAGCTAATGCTACCAAAACCGAGCTTGTGACAATTGTCCAAATTTTACTTATGAGCAAAATGATTGGACAAGTATGACAAGTTCAAATCTTTTATTATCAAAATCATCTTTGTGAGGGTTGTCATCAATTACTAAAAAGGGGGAGATTGAAAGTCCCTAGTTTGGTTTTGGCTAATTGATGAAACCTAGGACTAACCTTTGTATCTAAGTGGATGATTTAGATAAAGGTGGTCATTGAATATGAGACATAACATTGACTCATATGACCAAAATGGTGAAGACCAAGATGAGGCTTGGCTCGATGGACCGGTTGTAAAGGTGAAGGGCAAGTCGAGGCTTCAAAGCGAAGGACCATGCGATGGTGAAGCTTGAGCAAGACTTGGCGCCGATGGACCGATGCAACGGTGAAGAGCAAGTGAAGTTAAGGTCGATGGATCGAGACGGTCATGTGATGATATGAAGTGGATCATATCATTTGGAGAAACAAAATGGGCTCAAGGCAAAGGTATAACCATAGGGCCATTTTGTTTTACACTCAAGACACCATAGAGGGTGTGAGTGGTTTAGGGTCGATAGCCGAACTATTAAGAGGGGAAGTCTTATTGGTTATTCGACGCACGGGTTCCACTAGGTGAATTCATGAAGTGCATTGCATGTAGGGCCTAGTGAGCTAACTGGAAAACCTTTGAAAATGATTGAGAAAAAGCTAACACACAAGCACATGGAGATGTACACTTGATGGTGTTGGCACATTTGCAAAGGAGAAGGTGTTGGAGTTGATTTTGATCAACTTGGTGAAGAGAAAAAGGTTTTTCGGTGTTGTCCGGACACTAGGATGGCTCTTGGAATGGAATACTGCTTTGATCCATTGTGAACGGGATCAAGTGCTTTAGTGGGTTGTGTAGCCCTCTGAGTAAGCTTTCCAAAATGTCTAAGATCATCGAAATCGGAGTTCGGAGCTAAGAGTTATCGCCGTTTTACCGAAGAGTGGTCTGTGACCGGACTCGTGACCGGACGCGTCCGGTCAGTGTTTTTCATAGGCGAAAGTGACTGGACGCTGCAGCGAGTCCGGTTAGTGATGACCGGACGCGTCCGGTCGCGTCGGGAGCTTGCTGGAACCTCTCTGTTCGCTGTTTCGCTGCGACCTGCGCGTCCGGTCCCGTTAGTGACCACCGCGTCCAGTCAATACAAGTTTATACGCGCGAAAACTAGCCGTTGGAGCACGCTAGTGACCACCGCGTCCGGTCATCCCGTAAAACGCTCAGTGGAGTGGCAACGGCTCTATTTGTATGGGATGCTTATAAATACTCATTGACCGGCCCTTGGGGAGGCCTCTTGGCATTTCTAACACTCTTGTGCATCCTTTGAGCTAAAGCTTCTCCTCCCACTCATCTCTCTTGCTTGATTGCAAATCAAAAGTGAGATTGAGTGATCCCAAAGTGCATTGCATAGCTTGAGGGCATCTAGTGGCACTTGTGGGTGGTTTAGCCGGTGGATTTCTTGTTACTCTTGGAGAGTACCGCTCCTAGCCGGCTTGGAGATTGTTGGAGGCGTTGGCAAGAGAAGGTGATTGTTCTTGGCCACTTCCGGTTGATTGTGAGAGGTTCTTGTGCTTTCCTCGGCGGGACGCCAAAAGCAACTCTAGTAGAATGCGCGTGTCATTGAGTTACCTCACTTGAGAGTGGTGTCTTGCGGTGCCTTGCGGGGTGTGCCTTGAGGGGCAAGTGACTTGAGGGTCACACCGGGAAACCATCTAAGTGTTGGTCGACACAACCGGTGATGTAGCTTGTCGGTGCACAAGTGAACACCGGGTGAACAAAAATATTGTGTCTCTTATCTCCCGGTGATTAGTCTTCATATTGTGTTGTTGTCAATATTGATTGATTGTATATCATCTTGATGATTGGCAACATCTTCACTCCACCGTCGGTATAAGAATCACAATCCTCTCTCTTGCACTTACTTTTACTAGATTATCTTGTGTAGCTCTAGTGGTAGCTTTGCTAGTAGTGTTGTTAGCTTGCTCTCTAGTGTAAAATTAGTGACATAGCTCTTGTGTGAACTAGAGATTATAATCTACTAGACTTGTGGATAGGAGGCTTGCATCACAACCTTTGGCTAAGCAAAACTCGCTTTACGCCATTTGTTATTCTAACAAGTTCGCTTAGTGTCTTTTGTAGAATTTTTTTTATAGGCTATTCACCCCCCCTCTAGCCATCTAGGACCTTACAGCGTCGTACCGCGACAGGGCGTCGTCATCGTCCCCATCGTTGTCATCATCGTCCTCCCCCGAGACTGTCTCGGAGGGAGACTCCGCGAGGGGGAGCCCGTCGAGGGCCTGCTGGCGCCGAAGCTTCTTCAACGCCTCCTTCTTGGCCTTGCGGACCTGCCGCTTCTTGGCCGTCTCCTTTGTCTGCTTCTTCTGGGATGCGTGCTGGCGTCGAGCCTCCCAGGCGGGCAGGTCCTCCGGGACTGGCGGTCGCGTCTCCCGCACCGCAGACAGATCCTGCGCATCGGCCTCGACTAAATCAGAGGAACCCAAAAGCAGACGAAATAAACGAACGTGTGTTGGGCATTCTTAACGTCATTACCAAAAGTAGACTTAGTTTTCTAATTCTGATAACGGCGCCAAAAATGCCGAACCTATCCCTCATGCCACTTAAGCCAAGTTGTCATCCCCAGCATGACATGAGAGACGCGGTATTGAAATATGCAACTGCTCTTCTAAATGAATAATAAATAAGATCTGCAAGCGCACAGATTAATACCGATGTAGCATTTTAACCGGGAAGTATTCCAGGTATCGTTATTTATATTTTTACCACTGGGAAGGGATTACTAACATCAATGTTGATTATGGAATGGAATACAGGAATGAGTATCAATCATTGCATGTATAAGTGAGAGCATTCATCTATCTCTTGCATACAGGGGTAAGTGTCACATAAAATATAGATAAAGTATGAATGGTGACAAAGATAATTAATCTGATCAGCTAGCCACATATAATAATGATAAGCACCTCAACAGATATTCTAGCAAGTCATTAGCATGGTATTAGGACGAACTACAAGGATATTTCCTAAGTTATTCTTAACTATAAAGTCTAGCATATCATAGTTAGTGCAAGTACACTTGGCAATCATTGCGAGAAAGGACTACGCCCATGCATAGTGATATTATCAAGGAAGATGAGAAACATAGCAATCACTCCCCCGTAATAATGTTGCTCTGCCTGCCTTACACACGGGAGGGGGACTATATAAGAACCAACGAAGCTGTCACCATCGCGGACCACCCCACGATCCGGCATATAAGGTGCAATCGCAGATAAATATGGTCTAAGCACCACGCCTACACAATATTTATCATTTACCCATGGATCCGATGGATAAGCGCTATACGATCCTAAACATGTATATAATTCCAATCTAACTAAGCCAAGCGTATAACTACGATAAACTAAGAACAATATAATCGCAAATAATAACAAGTAGAGCATAGTCATAATCAATATATTGAAATAGAACAAAGTTGTATTCATAATATTGAAGAACAAAGATGAACAATGAAGAACAGTAAAGGAATTACCAAGAATCCTCTTGACAGATCCGGAAACCAATCGAAGATTGACTCCTTCTAGTTCTAATCCTATGTAGCTATGCTATACTAGAGATCTAGTTGATGTGGTGGCTCTAGGGCTTGATCAGAGACTCTCCTCCTGAGATTAGGGTTTGAAGAATTGAGAATGAGGGAGTGCCTCCTCCAGGGGCCAGGGGTCCTGCTTATATAACCCCCTCAAGTGAACGTGGGCCGTCGGATCAAACCGACATTAATCGCATGGTTTTCCTTGATCCCTTAGGTCGGTGGAGCATAATCCGCGAGACGGAGCCTGATTGGCTCTCAGGCCAGGGCGGGCGCCCTGCCTCCGGGCCCGTTCAGCCTCCCGTTCGATCTCGTGGCTTCTGGAGTCTTCTAGATGATAGAAAATCGGTGAACACGTTATTATCTCTATGTAAACCCGACGTGTGGGCCTTTCCTCCGTATTTTCTGATAACCCCCTGCAAAAACAGACAAACACCAAAACTCGTGGAATTCTATCAGATAAAACCCTAAGTCTAGGTGTTGGTTGCATTTGGATCCTTTTCTTTATTTATTTTATAACTATATTTGGTACTTAAGGACCGTCAACAACGTGCTAGCCAAAAACACTTACCAGAGGCTCGAACCCCTGGGTAGGTCGCATGGGGACCTTGTCGACCTCATCCGTCTTGAAGTTCCCCACCATCCGGCGCGTCCGCCGGAGGACCTCCTCGAGGGTGAGGGACTCGTGTGAAATCCGCTCCCCTCCAGTGGCACCTCCGGTGTCATCTGGTCGAGGCGAAGCCGGTGCTGGCACAACGGCATCACCCTGCGCCAGTGGAACGCCGTGGCCACCGCCGTCACCGTCAAGCCTCGCAGGCGGAGCTATTGCAGCGCCGCCAGCAGCGGGTCTAGACGCGGCTTCTCGGCCTCCGCGACTCCGTAGGACCAGTTCTCCTCTCGGGCGACCAGCACCCAGCCGGTATACCTCGGCAACTGACTCTTGTCATTGCGAAGGTAGAACCAGCCGTCATGCCAGCCACTGTTCGAGGAGATGAGGTGGGCCGGGATGTACTGATCTGCCCGACCAGACCTCACCTGCAGGACGTAGCTCCCCGCTCGAACTGCGCACCGAAGCCCCTTCTCCCCCGCCTTCTTGGCAAAAAGCTCCGCCTTGAAAAGATGGAGCCACAGATTCCACTACGGCTCCATCCCTAGGTAGCCCTCACAGACCGCCGCGAAGATGGCGGCCTGTGCAACGGCGTTGGGGGCGAGATGATGCAGCTCCACCCGGTAGTAGTGGAGGAGCGCGCGCATGAAGGTGGTTGCTGGCACGACGAACCCCCGCTCGTGGAAGCAGATGAAGCTAACCACGTATCCCTCGGGGGGTGCTGGCTCCGGCCGCAGCAGTCCATCCTCGACCAGCTCCTCCAGCCTCCTCTCCGTCACCGAGGAGGCGGCCCAGTCGTCGGCGGGGAGGATCTGACTCTTGCCTGCCATTGGCGCCGGGAAAAGCTGTGTGGACGAAGGCGGTGCGATGGCGGCGGCGCTGGATGAAGGCGGAGGGCGCAAGGGGCACAGAGCTGTCTAAGGCAAAGGATGCAAGAACGCAAAGGGCCAGTAGGGGAGGCAGACCCCTAGGCTTTGTTTTTATAGCCCCGGTGGAAGCCCAACGGCTGCGCGAAAAGGTAGGAGCGGTTTCTCGCATTTAATGCTCTTACCTAACCGTTTCCCTGAATCTCGCAGGAGTTGGGCGCGTGGCCGTCCCCCATGTCGTAACCGTACACCACGTCGCCCACTACCACGCTGATCTCGCCCTCTCTCCTAAAAAGACGCGCCCAGCTAACGGGTGGGGTGGGATCCGTGGACGGATATTCCCAGACACCTGGTAAACGGGCTCCGGGCCCGCCATAAGTCTCGAGGGAGCGGAAGCTGGCCCTCGACCTGGGTTCGACAGCTGCCCTCGAGCGACAGAGTTAGGGACAACCAGGGATGCGCCCGTACATGGCTAGGGCTCGAGCCACGCTCTCGAGGCACCCCAAGACATATTCGAGGCTGTAGGAGGAGGACGACGTAGGAATCCCCTCGAGGGAGGCGCCGAGCCCTCGAATCCCGTCGCAGGGAATCGAGATCCACACGACCACTTCTTGGCATTCTTGAGAGCGCCTCCGGTCCACTAGCCGACTCCTAACGACTGGAGCACGGGCTCACACTCGAATTCCCCCGCTAGCAGCTCGCCGGAGATCGTCGGAACTCGCCCAAACAGGGGTAGTGCGGCGTTCCCCACCCCTCCTCCTCCTTCCAAAGGAGGAGCGTGAGGGTCGAACGACAAAAGACGGCCGGGACCCTGATCGACCTCGTGCGCACGAGGCTCGAGGGCTCGACCGCGACAAACTAAGCTCTAAACAAAAAAGCATGGATCACGCCACCACTAGAGGCCGTTCCCCAATAGAACGCATAAAAGACCTCGGAGGAGTCTCAACACTCCACCGAGGCCTCGGGGGCTACACCCGGCGGGTGCGCTCGCGCGCCCCCACCAGAAAAAACCACGGCGCTACGACTCCAGTTCATTAACTAACAAGCCTCTGGGAGAGTGATCACACACTCACCCAAAGGCTCGGGGGCTACTGTCGGTACCAACAGTATGGGGGTACTCACATCCAACGATAATAAAAAACAAAACGACTAAGTCACAGCAGAGGGCAGCCCGCCACAACTGCATACCAGGTCCGTCTCGTATGAGGCCAGCTCGATAGAGTGCCTCGACCGCGCTCCGGCTCCGACTCGTACGAGGCACCCTCGACGGGAACGCCTCAACCGCGCCCCGTCCCGCACGACAGGGCACCTCGACCGCATTCCGACTCGCACGAGGCTCGTACACCCCCCGGAAAAACTCTGACTCGCGTGACCCCGGGTCAGGGCACTCGACCACCTCACTTCACCTACCCCAAGACAAAAGTCAGAACATTTAATGCGATTACCTGCTACCACCTACCGATATGGCCGCAACCAGGACCGACGTGGGAGCAACGCCGGTGTCAGTCCTCACTGTTTTACCGCCCATCCCGTGATGGGAGGTGAAACCTGTCACTATGCATATGTTGGGCATTCTTAACGTCATTACCAAAAGTAGACTTAGTTTTCTAATTCTGATAACGGCGCCAAAAATGCCGAACCTATCCCTCATGCCACTTAAGCCAAGTTGTCATCCCCAGCATGACATGAGAGACGCGGTATTGAAATATGCAACTGCTCTTCTAAATAAATAATAAATAAGATCTGCAAGCGCACAGATTAATACCGATGTAGCATTTTAACCGGGAAGTATTCTAGGTATCGTTATTTATATTTTTACCACTGGGAAGGGATTACTAACATCAATGTTGATTATGGAATGGAATACAGGAATGAGTATCAATCATTGCATGTATAAGTGAGAGCATTCATCTATCTCTTGTATACAGGGGTAAGTGTCACATAAAATATAGATAAAGTATGAATGGTGACAAAGATAATTAATCTGATCAGCTAGCCACATATAATAATGATAAGCACCTCAACAGATATTCTAGCAAGTCATTAGCATGGTATTAGGACGAACTACAAGGATATTTCCTAAGTTATTCTTAACTATAAAGTCTAGCATATCATAGTTAGTGCAAGTACACTTGGCAATCATTGCGAAAAAGGACTACGCCCATGCATAGTGATATTATCAAGGAAGATGAGAAACATAGCAATCACTCCCCCGTAATAATGTTGCTCTGCCTGCCTTACACACGGGAGGGGGACTATATAAGAACCAACGAAGCTGTCACCATCGCGGACCACCCCACGATCCGGCATATAAGGTGCAATCGCAGATAAATATGGTCTAAGCACCACGCCTACACAATATTTATCATTTACCCATGGATCCGATGGATAAACGCTATATGATCCTAAACATGTATATAATTCCAATCTAACTAAGCCAAGCGTATAACTACGATAAACTAAGAACAATATAATCGCAAACATAAACAAGTAGAGCATAGTCATAATCAATATATTGAAATAGAACAAAGTTGTATTCATAATATTGAAGAACAAAGATGAACAATGAAGAACAGTAAAGGAATTACCAAGAATCCTCTTGACAGATCCGGAAACCAATCGAAGATTGACTCCTTCTAGTTCTAATCCTATGTAGCTATGCTATACTAGAGATCTAGTTGATGTGGTGGCTCTAGGGCTTGATCAGAGACTCTCCTCCTGAGATTAGGGTTTGAAGAATTGAGAATGAGGGAGTGCCTCCTCCAGGGGCCAGGGGTCCTGCTTATATAGCCCCCTCAAGTGAACGTGGGCCGTCGGATCAAACTGACATTAATCGCACGGTTTTCCTTGATCCCTTAGGTCGGTGGAGCATAATCCGCAAGACGGAGCCTGATTGGCTCTCAGGCCAGGGCGGGCGCCCTAGGGAGCAGGGCGGGCGCCCTGCCTCCGGGCCCGTTCGGCCTCCCGTTCGATCTCGTGGCTTTGGAGTCTTCTAGATGATAGAAAATCGGTGAACACGTTATTATCTCTATGTAAACCCGACGTGTGGGCCTTTCCTCCGTATTTTCTGATAACCCCCTGTAGAAACAGACAAACACCAAAACTCGTAGAATTCTGTCAGATAAAACCCTAAGTCTAGGTGTTGGTTGCATTTGGATCCTTTTCTTTATTTATTTGATAACTATATTTGGTACTTAAGGACCGTCAACAAACTCCCCCAAGCTTACCTCTTGCTCGTCCCTGAGCAAGGATAGACTCATTATGGATCAGAAGTTGCTGCAACGCCTTTGAACGTTGACGGTACATATGCTTTCAAATAAGGTCTCATCCCTGAGCTAGAGTAAACTGTCAAGACTTAAAACTTACTCATTTTACCTTTCACCATGGGGCTTGCAACCGTCATCTGCATCTTGAGTGGTTAAAAGATAGAACGGTCTAGTCAAACGCCATGTCTCTTATTCTTGATCAGCTATAGCTCTAGAGTTTTTGCAAATTTTTCAAATAAAACTCAGAGATTCCTTGTATGACTTTCTCGGGTCTCTCTTTTGTGGTATTTCTGGATCCTTACCAAGGCAGTAATGGTATATGCCTTCTCTCTCAAAGTATGTGGTATTTATGGTATAAGGCGTAGTGACATTGCCTTCTCTCTCACCCTACTCTAATAAGGCTTTGATATCTGGAGCTCATAGGTGGGAGATACAGTATACATACTCATAGAACATTTATTGCATAGTCAAACCATGGATCCAGAGAAACAAGTCAATAAGTCAAATCAAGATGTGCATGTGTGGTGAATGAGTGGTGTATGGTGATGATGGTGATAACAAAAGTCTAATGCTCTTTTTGAGGGAATACATACCTTTCTTGCTTTTTAAAACTTTTGAGAGGAATGAGATGCTCTATATTTTTTTTCTCTCAGGTGGGTATCTTGTACCCCTAATTCTACTGTCAGACACTTGTCCATTTTTACCTCTCGTCTCACTTTTTCTTTCTTCGAGGTTCCAAGCACTTGCTCCTTTTTATTTCCTCGTATTTATATTTTTTTAGAGCAATCTCCCTCTTTTGAAAATATAGCAAGTGGTAGTAGAAATGACTTGAGCATTAACTTCACAGGGAATAACAGGAATGGGATAATATTTTTGGCTATTCTCTCCCGGGTCAGGAGTAGAATAATTTTGGGTGAATCTGGAGATGGAAATGAGTGGATATATGTGGATGCGTACTTCCGGAGTAGAAGCAGCATGTATGAGTGAACGTGCAAGTGAATCTTGATTTTAACCACATGACAAGTTCCTAAGGGTCTACACAGCTTGACCACACTCAATGCCCATAAGCAGTAAGTAGTAAAAGTGCGGCTCCTAATCTAACAAGCATGTATATATGGCTGTGGTAGGAATTTAAACTCTCATCATACAGGAACTCATCATGCAACATTTTAAAGATTTTCAAAGATAAAATTCTCCAGAATTCGAGCATCTCTAGGAACAGATAAACAGCAGCTCAACATTCCCATATCATATCCGCTAACAACTTAGACTTCAGATCAAGTTCTCTTCCCACTAGTTCAGGTTTAGAGCCAGTTTTAAATTATAACAGTTATGTCTAAACTAGAGAGAGAACAAATTTGAAAATTAGGCAGAGCAACTATTCATCATATCCATGCTAGAGTTTTATTTTCAAGATTCAGTTTAGCATAGCTACTTTATTTATTTATTAAACTAAGTAAATATATATAAACACAAAATATTTATTTGGGTTTTCATGATTATGCATCTTTTTATTTTAATAAAGCATAGGTATAAATGTAGATAAAAATACTTATCGGGATAAATGGGGGTGCTCTCCCCCAAGCTGGATCTTGACGTAATTTCTTCTGATCTAGCTAGCAGGTGCAGAGGTGTATTTGAATGTCGGCAGCACCCTGACAATGATTAGGATGTCCATTAGCTTTCCTTGATTAGACACTAACTCTCTCAGGGGTGGAAAATTATTATTGTTGTTGTAAGAGTTATTACCTTGATAATTACCTGAGTAGTTACTTGAGTAGTTAGGCCTCTGTTGATTCTAACCTTGATTTTGTTGAGAACGGTTGTAGTTGTTGTTGTTGTTGATGATGTACCTAGCATCCTCAAGCATCTCAGGGCAGTGATTGCCTGAGTGTCCAGTGTCTCCACATTCCTCACAAGTCATGTGAGAGTCGTAGACGTTCATGACTTCTCTTTTGTCTCCAGCTTTGTCATCGAGCTTTTTCATGAGTAGGTCTAACTTTGCAGACAGCATGTCTACCTCCTTGAGCTGGTGCATACCTCCACCCTTCTTGCGAGTTTGATTCCTCTCTTTGTTCCAACCTTGGTTGGACGCCATCTTCTCCACAAGGGTTGTAGCTTGTGGTATGGTGAGTGATAGAAATGCGCCTCCAGCTGCAGCATCCATGGTCTCACGAGCACTAGTGATGAGCCCATGATAGAAAGTCTGCATAAGTAGCCAGCTCTCCATTCCATGATGGGGACATTCTAGGATGTAATCTTGAAAGCGCTCCCATGCTTCTGGAACGGATTCATCATGTTGTTGCTGAAAACATATAATCTTTCCACGGAGAGCATTGGTCTTGCCCATGGGAAAGAACTTAGCCAGAAAGTTCGTAGAGCAGAGTGCCCATGTAGTGTTCTTATCCTTCGTCGCGTAGAACCACTGCTTCGCTCTCCCCAATAGTGAGAATGGGAAAAGGCGAAGTAGTATGGCGTCTCTGGGAACATCTAATATAGTGAATGTGCTGCAAATCTCTAGGAAGTGTTGGAGATGAGCACTTGCATCTTCGTGCGGCTTCCCACAAAACTGGTTGGCTTGTACCATGTTGATGAGCCCTGGCTTGAGCTCAAAGTTCTTGTCGATGGCCGCGGCAGGTCCAGTGCGGATGTTGTCCGTAGTGGGAGCTGAGAACTCGCGGATCGTCTTGTTCGCCATGGCTGCGAACTCTGTTGACAAATTCCGGATGAAACTTCGGCGGTCTTCTGGATTGGATGAAGTGTTGCATCGACGTGTTGACTTCTTGAGCTTGGCTCTTGCCCCTCTGATTAATGCTTCGGGGTTGTCAACAAAATTTTCTGGAAGATGTCCTCTATTCATACATCATCCTGCAAAACAATAAGAATGGAAAAAATACAGGGGTAAATCTGTATGGGAGAATTGATGATCTCAATCACTTAATGATGCGAATGATGACTCAAATTCCGTATTCATTCCTTGTTAGTAAATCAACCTTCCCCGGCAACGGCGCCAAAAATGCTTGTTGGGCATTCTTAACGTCATTACCAAAAGTAGACTTAGTTTTCTAATTCTGATAACGGCGCCAAAAATGCCGAACCTATCCCTCATGCCACTTAAGCCAAGTTGTCATCCCCAGCATGACATGAGAGACGCGGTATTGAAATATGCAACTGCTCTTCTAAATAAATAATAAATAAGATCTGCAAGCGCACAGATTAATACCGATGTAGCATTTTAACCGGGAAGTATTCCAGGTATCGTTATTTATATTTTTACCACTGGGAAGGGATTACTAACATCAATGTTGATTATGGAATGGAATACAGGAATGAGTATCAATCATTGCATGTATAAGTGAGAGCATTCATCTATCTCTTGTATACAGGGGTAAGTGTCACATAAAATATAGATAAAGTATGAATGGTGACAAAGATAATTAATCTGATCAGCTAGCCACATATAATAATGATAAGCACCTCAACAGATATTCTAGCAAGTCATTAGCATGGTATTAGGACGAACTACAAGGATATTTCCTAAGTTATTCTTAACTATAAAGTCTAGCATATCATAGTTAGTGCAAGTACACTTGGCAATCATTGCAAAAAAGGACTACGCCCATGCATAGTGATATTATCAAGGAAGATGAGAAACATAGCAATCACTCCCCCGTAATAATGTTGCTCTGCCTGCCTTACACACGGGAGGGGGACTATATAAGAACCAACGAAGCTGTCACCATCGCGGACCACCCCACGATCCGGCATATAAGGTGCAATCGCAGATAAATATGGTCTAAGCACCACGCCTACATAATATTTATCATTTACCCATGGATCCGATGGATAAACGCTATACGATCCTAAACATGTATATAATTCCAATCTAACTAAGCCAAGCGTATAACTACGATAAACTAAGAACAATATAATCGCAAACATAAACAAGTAGAGCATAGTCATAATCAATATATTGAAATAGAACAAAGTTGTATTCATAATATTGAAGAACAAAGATGAACAATGAAGAACAGTAAAGGAATTACCAAGAATCCTCTTGACAGATCCGGAAACCAATCGAAGATTGACTCCTTCTAGTTCTAATCCTATGTAGCTATGCTATACTAGAGATCTAGTTGATGTGGTGGCTCTAGGGCTTGATCAGAGACTCTCCTCCTGAGATTAGGGTTTGAAGAATGAGAATGAGGGAGTGCCTCCTCCAGGGGCCAGGGGTCCTGCTTATATAGCCCCCTCAAGTGAACGTGGGCCGTCGGATCAAACCGACATTAATCGCATGGTTTTCATTGATCCCTTAGGTCGGTGGAGCATAATCCGCGAGACGGAGCCTGATTGGCTCTCAGGCCAGGGCGGGCGCCCTAGGGAGCAGGGCGGGCGCCCTGCCTCCGGGCCCGTTCGGCCTCCCGTTCGATCTCGTGGCTTCTGGAGTCTTCTAGATGATAGAAAATCGGTGAACACGTTATTATCTCTATGTAAACCCGACGTGTGGGCCTTTCCTCCGTATTTTCTGATAACCCCCTGCAGAAACAGACAAACACCAAAACTCGTGGAATTCTGTCAGATAAAACCCTAAGTCTAGGTGTTGGTTGCATTTGGATCCTTTTCTTTATTTATTTGATAACTATATTTGGTACTTAAGGACCGTCAACAGCATACCTTACCGTGCACTGTTTATCGTCAGTCACCCTCGAGGGAGGATACGACAAGGCCCGTATTCCGCAATCTCGGGGATCCGGCCTTATCCGTCCGGCCTCGACCCGGCTCCGACCCCGCCTCTACGCCCAGCATAGTTCAACAGGGAGGAAAGGCCGGTATGGCATGGTGCTCTGGGTCATTTCGCCGTCTCATCCCCGACGTCACCATGGTGTCCAGGGATGGCCGGCCATTCCCAGGGCACGTCGCTACAGCCACCTCAACAGGGATTGACAAAACATCGCTTCAAGGCTCCCCGGTGCCCTGGCCTCCTCCGACCCTATAAAAAGGGTAGGCCAGGACCCTACAAGGGGACAGGGACAACAGGCAAGACTCAAGTCCAAAGCCCAGTAGCAAGCAATCCAAGACTCCCATCACATAGATCAACATCTCAAGCGATCATCTTTGTACTCTTTTTTTCTCTCTTTGAGACTTGGGCTCGCTGCCCTCTCTTGCAAGCTTGTAACCCCTACACAAGCACCCCGGTGCAAGGAAATACAAAACTCTCCTCCCCCGCTGGACGTAGGGCCTTTTTTTGCCCGAACCAAGATAAACCCCCGTGTGTTCTCCTTGTATCACCATCCAGGATAGGGACACGTAGCACTGACTCATCGGTTTAGGACCCCCACGGGACCGAACACCGACATATGCCGACACCAATTCTTCTTCACCTAGCATGACATAAGAATTAATTTAAAAATGTTATAATACTTGTGAAATGGACAGAAAGAGAAAAATTGGAGTTAAAGCATGTAGTTACCTGATTGTAACGTTGTCCTTCAAGGTTGATGCATGTAGCCTCCATTTACACCCTTCTTCTTCCTTTCTTGAACAATAGGCCCTCAGTCTCCCTGGGTCACTTTTTTCAGTGTTAAAGTCAAATTCATGTTTGATTGCATGTTGTGATAGTGCCAATCTAAATTCTTGAATGTTGGGATATATGCTTCCCATGCTCATTGGAGGGTCATCTTTGACATAAGCTACAATTGGCATAGGTGGCAGATGGTCTCTCCCAATTAACACATCCTCTTCTATGTACTCCTCATCAGAATCAAACTTAGAATCAGATTTAGATTCCCTTCCCTCTCTAGTTTCCTTATGAGCAATTAAATACAAGCCTTTGTCATCAACACCCACATGTTTATTATGTGGTTCAAGATTTGCAAGATAACCATCATCGTCGTCATCATCATCTGACTAAGATGGAGGATCAGTGGAATGGCTTGCTGTAGCTAGAGATGGAGAAACCAGAGATGGTGTGCATGGGATATGAACCACATCTGAATGCAAAGCTTCATTATCCGGTTCAGGAGTGTAGCACTTGTTGGGCTCGGTGTATGCAATGGTCAAGTGAACTATCTTGCCATGAACATGTTTTCTAAACATTTCAAGTAGGTCCTGATCTGTTGTGACTTCTGGGAAGGTTTTCTAGACACCATCATAGTAAAAAAATGTACTACCTCATTATATCCATGAGGGTATTGATCAATAATTTCTTCAATAAGGTCCTTAAAATTACATAGATCAGAATCCACGACCTTACTACATCTAAAGCATGAGAACTCCTTCCTACGCTTTTTAGGATTACCAACGAGTCTGATTTTCATCAAAACTATGTATTCTACAACAATTTCAATTATTTTCCCTAATTGCAATCAGACAAATGTAGAAGGAAAAGTATAAGAATAGTTCTTACCCTTTAGGAAGCCAAGAAGTGTCACGGCCTTGCGGAGGCATCACCATGCCTATTGGGCTACTCATCTTCAGATCATGAGCTCCCCTGCTTGTCGTCTCTCCTTCAAAGCAGGAGTAACGCGGTCACGACCGGGGGTGCACGCAGTTAGTGTGGGTGGCGTAGTCACGATGGTAGGGGAGTGGCTCGGCGACGAGGCAGGGGGCACACGCAGTCGGTGGGGCACGCGCGACGAGCCGAAGGGGGGTGGTGCAGCCAACTGACTGGGGCGCGCGTGAACAGGCGGTTGGGGGCGGCGCCACCGGGAGGTTGGGGCGGCGTCCTCGCGAAGCAGAGCCATGCAGCGCGGGAGATCGGCGCCCACCACCTGGCAGTGTGTGCCACTCGCCTGGGAGTCAATCTAGGATTTCATGTGGGCCGTGGTGTGGCGCTCGCCTAGGAGCGTGAGGAGGGGTACAAAAGGAAATAATTGGCTCACTAACAGCGTTATAACGGCTGGTTCACTGAATCTTGGTTAATAGTCAATTCAGTGGTGTATAAGAGATCATGAATCTATATTGATGACTCTGAAGGGATTGCATAGTTTATGATGGCAAGTAAGGGATGCTTACAAGTTTTGATGGCATACATGGGATTTTCTCGAGAAAGAGCATGCGGCCGACGAACAGTCTATTTGCTGTCTATAGGTAATTATGAAAGATGAGCCAAGAAAGAATTTGTATTTTGGCTATAAATAAGCACACTCGTGTCCAACTGTGACAACAGTGAACAATCCAAATATGATCCATATATATATATAATTTGAAGGGCCTGTTTGGTATAGTTCAGCTTCACCGGTGAATCAGTTTTTCGTAACTTTGGATTAAAAAGTAGTTTTACCAGTGAAGCTGAATCCGTATTTGAACCATTTAGCAAAACAATTCTCCTGCTAATGGACAAAAAACACAAAATGACCATAATACCCTCGCTTTTTATTTTTTATTTTTTATTTTTTATTTTTTATTTTTTATTTTTTATTTTTTATTTTCTTCTTCTTCTCTCCTCGGGCTTCTGTCATCCACAACATCTCTCCTCTTCCCTCTCTCCAACACCTCCTTCTTCTTCCATGTGCCTCCTCTACACGTGCGCCACCCGTCGGCGCTCGTGCGACCCACCCATCTTTGCCGCCACTCACATACCACCTGCTCTGCACGCAATTGGCCCCACGCGCCTCACCCACCGCTGTCGGCGCTCGCCCGCCACCGGCCCCACGTGCCACACCCACCACCACCGGACACTCGCGTGTCCACGCGCTGCCCCTCCCCTTCTGCCTCTCCACCGCTGAGAGCCCGCATTTGAGGGCAAATACGACCATTGCCATGCTTGGCCTCATCAGTGTGAGAGGAAGCTAGGTAAAGCTAATATTTTGAGCTTCACCTCCTTGGCCTGTGAGAGTGGGACTTGGGGGGCTTCAAGCCTCAAGCTGTTTTGTTTGCCTCTATCTAGGGGGTGTTTAGTTCCCAAAAATTTTTTAGGTTATACAATAACATCGAGCGTTTGGACATATGCATGTAGTACTAAACGTAGACGAAAAAAAACTAATTGCACAGTTCTCGGGGAAATCACGAGATGAATCTTTTAAGCTTAATTAGTTCATGAAAGCCTTAAGTGTACAGTAATCAACATGTGCTAATGACAGATTAATTAGTATCATTAGATTCGTCTCGTAATTTCCTGACGGGTTCTGTAATTTGTTTTTTTATTAATATCCGAAAACTCCTTCCGATATCCTTCCAACACATCCGATATGACATCTAAAAATTTTCACCCCACGAACTACACACCGCACTAGTAGGGAAGCTGAAAACCAAATGTTGTGAAGCTGTTCGGAATCCCTATCAAACAAGGGTGAAGTATATGTTCACAAACCTGGCAATCTTCGTAGGGAAGAAAGGACTGCCTCCTTCCCTCGCAAGGAGGACATTCTTGCTATCCAGTACCTTCCTTTTCGGTAATCTTCCACAGTATAATTTTCTTTTATATCTAGGCCTCCTTTAGTTTCCCTCAAAATTTCAAGTTTTTTTACTCTCTCCATCACATCAATTTTTAGCCGCCTGCATGAAGTATTAAATATAGGTAAAAAAATAACTAATTACACAGTTTAGTTGGAAATAACGAGATGAATCTTTTGAGCCTAGTTGGTCCACGATTGTACAATATTTATCAAATCTATACCTAATAATAAAGAGGCAAAATTTCCGCGTAAGATGTAAGTAAGACTCCTACTCAACTAAGATTACATGTAAGACTAGGTTGATACTAATCCAAATAGATCAAACTCCAACTCGCTTAAGAAACAGGGACAGGGATCGCCGAGTTAGTTACGGGAAAATACCAAGAAAAGGTAACGGGCACAGAAACAAAAGATAAAAATAATAGGAAGGAGCTGGATAAAAAAATATGGCAGAAATAACAAGCATGATGAGTTAGCTTGGTCACGTTTTAAACAAATCTTGTTTACTAATGCAGAGGCATATTGTAGAATGATATTAACATATCCGTATATAATTCATTTGTTGCAATGCACCGACAATTTTTTTCTAATAATATCTGTACCCTAATATGAGACAAAATTTCTCTCCAATAATTTTCATTTGTGTCTCACCTTCCTCTAATTACCTGGGCAGCAGAGAGCATGTTTCACCCCGCCTTTTTTTAACTTTCCACACTAGGCTTTTTTTTCGTCCATCCATTTTTTTTTCCGTCTCCCCCTAACTACTGGTAGTCGAAAGTTTCTTCCGTCTAGATTTATAAGACCCTAGATAGTTAGGACAAATAGACCTCTCTGATCCTGAACAAACTGAATAGCAATAGGAATCCTAATTCTAATCTAAATAGATTTTTTGGATTCTAAGTACCTGAATAGAAATCATAATCCAGATATAGAAAAGATAAGAATAAAAAATAGACAAATTTGTATGTATATGCGGTGGGTCAGAATTTTTGGATCGATGAAAGAGAGACCTGCATGCATACGTAATCAGAGAAGGACATGTACATGTTGGAGCTGGAGGGGGCTATGGACACGGCTACACGGGTTCATAATAGTAGATTAAAAAAATAAGATAGAGGGTAATTTTGGATTGAGAAAAGAGAGACCTCCATGCATACGTGATCTGGGAAGAACATGTACACATGTTGGAGTCGGAGGGGGCTACATGTTTTTTCCTTAATAAATCGGACACAGGCTACATGGGTTCATAATAGTAGATTGAAAAATAAGATAAAGGATAAAAGATATATGTATATTGATATGTTTGATTGTGTGTCGTCAATCGCCGGTCGCCATGTATTCCTATTCCATATGGACTCAGACTTTCCACGCTGAACGTGTTCCAAATCCTAATACTAAACCAACTCTTATGGGACTGCGCGTTGTATTGGCGGTGCTAGAGTCATGCAAAGTGAAAGAGACGATGGGACAAATAGTGTAATGAAAGAGATGAAAGATGAACTGTTGTACATGATGAGTGAGCATATAGGATGGCTGGTGAAAAATCAATTGCTTGCGGACACCAGGATGAGATGAGAGATGAACTGCATGTGTGCCTCTTTAACGACGCAATTCAGAGCTCTCTCGGTCATCTACCAGTTTTAATGACGCAATTCAGAGCTCTCTCGATCACCTACCAGTGGCTAGCGACCAGCTTTTTGGGCAACATTAGAAAAAGATGGGCTAAACAAACTAAACTGTGGTCCAAGTAACTATAGTCCATAGTTACATATGCCAAAGCTTCATACCAAACGAAGAATCAGGAATATAAGGAATTATTACCTTTTTTGGGAATTTGAAGAATCATTACGGGTGGATTTAAGCCATCAGCTGACATTCTTTTATCGCCCATATTATGCGATGTAATAATTTGATGTTTTGTAGTGCATTGGATTTTATTATATGAATTTTCTCTTATTAAATTTATGTTAATTGGATTCAACGAAGACTATTCCCGTTGCAACGCACGGGCCATTTTACTAGTAAGACGAAAGTGATACTATTTATCGGGTTGAAAAAACTTTCAATCTAAACAGGCCCTAAACCCTTCCTCTTATTTAGCACGTCCTGCGGAAGAAACCTGAATAAATGGCGGGATCAGATTCAACTAGTACCGGGCTCCTTCGCGCCCCTTGACGCCTCCACTTCCATGGCGGTGCCGCAGCAGCCAGACCGCCCCTACACCTCCGGCAGCCTTGGCTACTTCCACCTCCGTCTCGTGGGCCTCGCCCCCGCCCTGCTCCTCCTGCGCACAGACCGCCTCTACTCGCTCTCCCACTCCCGCCGCCGCGGCTACCGCCTCCGCCTCCTCGCCAGTCCTCACCGCCGGCGCCCCCGCGACCTTCTGCTCAGCACCTACGGCTGCGGCCTTCGCCTCACACACCGCTCTGGCACCGGCTCCCCGAGCGTCAATGGCCGGCCCCTTCGCGCGGGGACCCCCACCGAGCTGGCCGTTGGCGACGAGGTATCGGTGCTGCGCCGCGGCACCAGGTACGGGTTCATCCTCGAGAGGTTCGTCTCATGCGGAGGGGTTGAGGTTGGTGCGGCTTCAACTGCGGGGTCCTGCGCCGAGGGGATTGTGTTTAGGGCCGAGTCGCTGCGGAAAAGGCTCAGGGCGATCTCTGAGAGCGAAGATCCCCTTTCGTTATTGAGGGATTGTTCTGGAATTGGTAGCCTGGATGTTGGACCTAAAAAGTGGAGGCAGGATGGTGCTGGTGAATTGTGCCTGGACAATCCGATCACTCCCGCTTCTGAGGAGAATGTGCTGCAAGGTGATTGCAATTTTGACCCAGACAAATTGGAACATCACCTTGATGTTGTAAATGATGGTGGTGGCGAGCTACTGTTTAATGGGAGTAAAGGATGCAGAGATGACAATGCAGAGCAGCCAGGATGTGGCAGCGGCAATGAAGAGCAGTATCGTAGTGAGGGCTGCTACTCAGATGGGAGCACATTCTTCTTGAATCGCCTTGCGGGTACTGGGTCTGACACGCAAGCAGAACCACAGAGTGTTGTGACACTTCCACAGCTTCTCCATCCTGTTAATAGTTTGGTGCGAGTGTTCATCGCAACATTCACCTCAGATATTTCCTGGTGCGCCTGCTCTCTGCTGCCTTTCTGAACTTCACCAATAACAGTGGGACATGTGGCTTAATTCTTCACAGAAATGCTAATGTTTGTATGCTTCTCAGGTTTCTCAACTATTGCAAGATTCCTCAGCATCTACCAGTGACAATAGCATGCCACAACAAGGAGAGATGCTGGAGTGCAAGCAGTGAAAATAGAACGGCGGCACCTTTTGAAAACCACCCTAAGTTGCTACTAGTGTAAGTAGTAATCATGACTCATGAGTACTGTTTTTTTGCAGTTTGAGCAAATGCCTTGTGCTTTTGTTTTTTGAATCTATCAGGTGCACGCCTATCAGATACTGTATCTTAATTTTGCATTTGCTGAGCTCTATGGTATATTGGTATACCAAAATGGGTGTTTTGCATTTGTTGAGCTCTATGGCATGCCAAAATGGATGTTTTTGTTGAGGAGGGATAGTGAATACTAATGTTGTCATTAATTTCTTTTCAAGTTTCCCCCGATTCCCTGAAGAGATAGCATTTGGAAAGGACAGGAAGAAGCAAGGAGTTGCATGCCACCATCCAAAGCTCATAGTGTTACAGAGGGAAGACAGCATGCGTGTTATTGTTACTTCAGCTAACTTAGTACCGAGGCAGGTCAGTTTTTTTTTCCTGCTCACTAATGGCTTAGCTTGAACTTTGTGCATCCTTCCATTTTGCCCAAAAAAATGTGTTTTCTCTTGTGAAGATCTGCTTCTATGGCCTTGCTGAAGATTTACATAATTTATGCAGTGGCATCTCATAACAAACACAGTATGGTGGCAAGACTTTCCTCGTAGAATGTCCCTGGACTATGCAGCACTTTTTAGTGCAGCCGAGAAACAAAAATCTGATTTTGCTGCTCAATTAGTATCATTCATAGCATCCATGGTCAATGAAGTCCCTAGCCAGGCATATTGGATAAATGAGATTGCTAAGTATGATTTTGAAGGAGCTGGTGCCTACCTCATCGCTTCAGTACCTGGAATACATGCACAAAGTCCTCCTTATTTGGAGTCTAATTATTTCCTTTCAGTAAGTTTAATTTTGCTAGCATATGACACACTATTTTGTTGTTTAGCCCTTCTAGTAAGAATATCAAACATATACTACCTCTGATTCTAAATGTAGGCCGTTTAGGATCCTATTTGGTCAAACTTTCTTAACTTGGACTATCAGTACATAACAAGTTACATGCACTCACAACATATGGTTGATGTTACTACGTTCATCATGGAAATATTTTCAGAATATATAACTTTCATCATTTAAAATTATATATTTATCAAAAATTGCAAGTCGTCCTAACGGCCTACATTTGGAGTCAAAGTGAGTATATCTTTTGCACCAAACAATATATTGCTTACTTTGCATACTTTCTGAGGAAGATATTAGCGCAAGTGAACTTAACCCTAAGCTCAGAACTAGCTATTGCTTTGTCATTACTGGAAAAAGAATAGCCTATTTTTTTTTTGAAGACATAAATAATAGCCTATTTTTATGGTGCCCTATTCCGTAACTAGTTGTATCCACTGGTTTTTTCAGGCTAAACATAATGTACACGCAAAATCTGCACATAGAATGTTTATTGGCTCTGTTCAAACATCTGTAGTTGGCCTATCCCATCGGTTTCACATGCCATCAGATGCTGGCAAACAACTAAGAGCCTTATCTGCATTTCTTGGAAAATGCCGTGAGAATATGTATGGGACTACAGAAGTGATCTTGAAGAGGAACACCAATATACCTGCAGATGCTAATGCTGTGAGTGTCCTTGTTGCTGATCTGGATAAATTTACTGAGGAAGGTATGCATAGTTCAGTATGTGCACTTTTACTGAATGTGTGCCCAAAGGTGTTCTGTGTTTCATGGTTCACGTGCAAAACAACAAATTGCTACCTTTATATTTTTAATTAACCATATCCCAATGCCTTTCAGATTCTGTCCAACTTGGTTTCTTGCCTAGAGAGGTTGCTAAGTGGGTAGCTCCCCTCAGTGACTCAGGATTCTTCAATTTCTCTGGATTTATCTACCCTAGAGAAGCCCTGGAGGCTGCATATGGAGTAACTAATACTAAAGTGCAGTTGCTTCTATACGTATCAAAGGTACGCCAGAAAGATTTTAAGAAACCTTTCTCATAAGTTTGTACTACTATTGTGAAACTTCTCCATGCATATCCTAAACTGTTTCAATTAAATTCAGGGTCCAGAGTTTTCTCAAATTTCAGGGCTGATAAGCAATGAGCATTTTCCACCACTCTGCTCACTAATAGCATCCTTGCAGCGGTGCCTTGGACTTTGGCGGTTAGAAGAGGTCTATAATTTTATATGATGAAATTATAAATTCATGCAATTAAATTAACATTTTTTTAAGATAATCATATTATTTGGTGAAATCAGTGTATACTTGCTCTAAAATGGATAGTAGTGGTATGAAGCTGATCGACATAACTTAATACCTTTTTAGTCGTCACCATCTAGAGCAATACTTCCAATTTTCTCAGTTTGAACTTTGAAGACCTTTGCACTGCCTTTTGCATTTGTGATATCTGAACATAAGGAGTCAAGCAACAAATATTGCATCTTCAGTTGTTTTTGCCCTCACTGCTCTGTATGGACATGTAAAATTGGTATTTGTAGTTTCTAAGGTTCTGCTTGGAATGGAAGAGTTTCACAGGGAACCTTCAATTTACAAAGGAACCAGGAAAATTTTCTGCCTTCCAATCAGAGCCTAAAACAGTCAGAGTCAATTCAGCTTTTACACTTATTTCTTGTTGCTTGGTCAGTTTGGTTTCTTGATTTGCACTTTGTAAGTTGCTCCATGGCTATTTAGTAGCTTATGTCACTTCTGTCCATACCACCTGTCCTCTTTACTGATATTAACCAAGTTTTTCTAATTGTAATTAACATTGATTTGAAGCAGGTATTGTCAAACACAATGTTTTCCGGTCGTCTAGTCGGACCTAGTCGCCTTGGGACCGACCAGAAGACTAATCGTGATTAGTCGTCGACCAGGCCGATTAGTCGAGCCTAGTCGACCATGCTGGTCGTCCAAGTCGTCCTATATATCAGGACATATATATACTATATATATATACCTATATATACTATATTGCATACATAATGAAGCAAGCATCAAGACTAGCTGGTGACTTACTTGTGGGAGTTGTTTTCTTCTCTTTTCTGCACTGTCCAGATGTCTGTAACTCTGTATTCCTGTCCCAAACAACATTCCTTTGCTGACTTGCTGCTGGAAGCCTGGAAAACCAAAGAAGACTACAATTAGAAACACAATTGTAGTGTTGACCTTGACACAAATCAACAGCAGCTCTGCTGCATTATCAAGCAAATAAATAGCATTTAACAGAACATAGCAGCCAGCATATTACATAACCAAAATAGTTCACAAGTTCGACATCCAAATTCATAGCCAGCCACACACACACAGCAACATAGTTCACAAGTTCAACATCCAAATTGAAGCACACAGCCAGCCACACACAGCCAGCCAGCCAGTCACAAGACTCACAACTCACAAGTCTCAAACACACACAGCCATCTAATTAAGCAAATCCACATCCAAATTGAAGCCTCCATCTCCGGTTTCAGTTGGTGCAGCTGCAGATACTTCATCTGCCTCCATTGCTGCTGAATCAGATTCAGCATGATGATCATGGTCTCCATCTTCAATTTCTTCAATATCTTGAGTCACTGTGGTCCTTGGACGCTTCCTATTATAAGTATGCTTCACAGCAGCAGAAGCATTACGAGCAGCAGCCCTAGGCAAGTTACGTCCATGCAGAGCTTGGGTTGCACCAATAGCCTCATCAACAGCAGCCCAAGGCGTAGCATTGCCACTAGCACCACCACCAGCACCACCTTCCTGAACTGGATCAACTGGTTCACAACTTTCATGAACCCATTCATTTTCCCAATTAAATTCTTCGAGCAAGAGTGGATTGCTTCTCTTTCCTTGGGAACCCAGCTCTCTAATTTTTTTAAACCTGTTTTCCATCTTGCGGTTGTAGCTGACATAAACCAACTTATTTAACCTTTCATGCTCTAATCGGTTTCTCTTTTTTGTATGGACCTACACAAGATACAACACTGAATCACATACCTTCTTGCAAAATATGCACTGCACAAAGTCCTTCTTGGTAGGATCTGGCCACCACCCATACTTCCATCCTGGGTCTTTTGATTTTGCCTTCCTCTTGGTGTCAACAGCTTGTTCCCTAAGCTCTGGAGGTAGTTTTGCTAGAGCCCTCTCAATTAGGGAAGGAATGTCACCTGCTGATGAGGATTCAGTGGCAGCGGGATCTGACCCGACTGATGATGGAACACCTCCTTCACCTCCAAGGTCAGGCGGTGGCATGTACACTTCCACGGCTGCAGCACGTCGGTCCACATCTGCAGAAGCACCAGTTCTTAGGATGGATGGACGATGGGGGATGGGACATCACAGCAAGCAGCAAGGAGCAAGGAGCAACCACCAAACAGAGAGAGGGATGGGGGGAGGAGGGAAGAAGATGGAGAGGGGAAGGCACATACCGTCGTCAGAGGAGCTCATCGTGAAGACCGGGGAGGAGAGCAGCCGGCGTGGAGGAGAGCAACCGGCGGCGGGGGAATCTTCCTTGCGGGGGAATCTCCTCCAGCGGAAGCGGCGGCGGCTTCTGCGAGCGGAAGCAGCGGCGGCTTCGATCCAGACGGACTGAGTCCGTCCGGCGGCGGGGGAATCTTCCTTGCGGGGGAATCTCCTCCAGCGGAAGCGGCGGCCAAACAGCAGCGGGGAGGAGAGCAGCCGGCGTGGAGGAGAGCAACCGGCGGCGGGGGAATCTTCCTTGCGGGGGAATCTCCTCCAGCGGAAGCGGCGGCGGCTTCTGCGAGCGGAAGCAGCGGCGGCTTCGATCCAGCGGCGGCTTCTCCCTCTAATCCTTCCGCGCGGGCCCGCAATTGTTTCCCTTTCCCGCTGCACGCTGCGCGCGCTTCTGCTCGGGCGGATTCCCTTTCCCGCGCTCGCCCGCGCCCGTGCACGCGCGCTCGCCAAAAACAGAGGACTGGTCGTCCCGGAAGCCTAATCGCCCGACTAATCGCGATTAGTCATCGACTAATCGGACGACCAGAAAACTAATCGCCCTAATCGAGTCGGTCCCTCTGGTCGGACATCAAGGACCGATTAGGGCGATTAGTCGCGATTAATCGCGATTAATCGGACGACCGGAAAACACTGGTCAAACATTAAGTGGCCTGAAACACTCGAGACTGATTTTATCTACAGTGAGAAAACAATCAATTTTGCTATACTGAAATAGTTACTCCATTCCAAATTATAAGTCATTTTGACTTTTCTAGGTTTATAGCTTTTGTTATGCATCTAGATATACAGTATGTCTAGATATGTAGCTTTTACTATGTATCTAGAAAATCCAAAACGACTTATAATTTGGAATGGTGGGAGTATTAGATTAAGTGTTTCTTACTCAGGTTAAATTATTTTATAGGTGCTTCATCCATTGGGACTTCAATTAATCCGCAGTTCATTGCAAGCTTTGCTTCTGCTGCTGGTAAACGACCCCATCAGGATTTTGACTCTCAAGAATCTGATCCGGAGGTAATTCTTAACTGTTTACTGAAGCTTACTGTATTCTAGTAAATTACTGGAATATGTATATCTTTTCTTGATGGACATATCCACTTAAGTGTTCCTTAATTTTCGTAGTGGGGTTGCTGGACCACAAACCATGAGCTGAAGAAGCCATCAATCAATCTGTTGTTTCCAACAATTGACAGAGTGAAAAAAGGGGCTTGTGGAATTCAATTGTGCAGGAATTTGCTTTCTCTACCTGAGGTGGATTTTCTTCTGACAACTCTAAACCTTTCGAACAATTTACAAATAAGAGCTCGTGATATATTTGCACTATATTCAATATGGAAAGTTCTGCACATTGAAATAGAAAATTCATGTTTTTCTGGTCACAGAAGCAAGTGCTAAAAATAGTGTAAATTTAGAGATAACCCTAGTAAGGTGTATGATATTACTTTTTGTGCCCATCTCACATGCTTCCTTTTGGCAGAAAACATGGCAAAGACTGAGATCTACCGGTATATTTCACGATGCAATCCCACAACCATATGCCAGGATAGGGCATCCTATGCATGTTAAGGTATAATCTTCTCAGGGAATATCATAGAATTAAATTTCCTTGGCCTGTTTAGTTATTCATAAAATATTGAATGGTGGTTCAAGTTAAACAATGGCAGACATGACATACACAGCGTCATTTCTCTGACTATTATGGTTGCAGACATTGACAATGGGTTAGAAACAGCTTGGTTGCAGACATTGACAATGGGTTAGAAACAGCTGATGATTGTATGTGTGTTGTTTAAGTAAAGTTGTTAGCGAGGAAAGTCCAGTTATACCTTTACAAAAAAAAACCTTACTTGATATTTACTCTTTCTTACTATGTCTTCAGCTGCTAGCTAATGCTCTTGATATTCATCCTTTTTGGATAAGCTGTCTACCATCAACTTCGATAGACATGTCCTATGTGACTTGCTTCTGTTTACCTTATGTCATCATTGGCTGAAACAGATACTACATTAAAAAAAGTGATGAAATGTTCAATATTCTTGCATAAAATTCAGCTATGGCAGTGATAAATTTATCTATGTACCAGGTTGCTCAAAGACGCTTCAAGTCTTGTTTTGGTGAGCATTCATTCGGCTGGACATATTGTGGGTCTCACAATTTCAGTCCGGCTGCATGGGGACAGCTTCTGTCTCCTCCCTCCAAAGCAAATCCTAGCAAAGCCAGATCAGCACCTTCTAGTCCAATGCTACACATTTGCAACTATGAGCTCGGTATCGTACTCATTGCTCTGCCACCAGGCATGTCAAAGCATGCAAGTGAAAGTAGGCACAGGATCGAGGGCATCACCCTGCCATTTGTCGTCCCTCCACCGCGGTATAAGGGGAGTGACAGGCCAGCGACTCGGCTGGCCATGCGAGAGGCTGTGGCTGAGGCTTGTGTTCTGCAGGGTAACGATGTTGTAGATTTGTCAGAGGATACTGACGAAGATGTGCCAGATGAAGATGATGAGCAGGTGGTTGAGCTATCTGATTGTTCTCAACAAGAGAAGGAAGAAGAGAAGATTTACGCAGAGACGCTATGGGGGCAGGTAGATTCTTCACAGAGCCAGGAAAAGGATTAAGTGTAGCTCACGTCCAGTTCTCGATGCAGTCCCATGGATCTATTTCGCTCTGATCGTTCAGTGGAGAGGGGTTATAGAGTGCAGTACCAAACGTTGATATGACAGACATGTTTGATAAGCTGTTGTTGGAAGCTTCGGATTCGCATATTTCAAGCGAACTGAAGTTTGTGAAGGACTGTTGTTGTATTGTCTGACGACCAGAAAGAGAAAGGTGGCCTGAGCCACGATTCTTCATTATCCCATTTTTCGTGTTTCAGGTTACATTTATGGTGTGTAGATGTCATGTAATGTTTTCATGTATTTCATTTTTTAGGAATCCATTCTTGTATTGGAAAAATATGGCTTGCTCATTCATCTAATGAGAGACGAATGTATACATGATCTGCTGAATGAATAATTACATACTGAAACTGAAGATGTGTTCATTTTGCAGCTTATCATTCTCTTATCTCTATTATATATATATATATATATATATATATATATATATATATATATATATATATATATATATATATATATAATGACTTTTTGCGATAATGCTACTTACCTGACATCCAAACGCATTGGACGCAGACCTATGTCCCACTAAAAGAAGTCCTCTGCTCACCTTCTCTCTCTTATTCATTCGCTCTGTTATCTATTCTTCGTTCACCAGAAGCTAATCCCGCGCCGCACACCAATCCGGTGTCGCGCCGCACGCCTATCCTATGCCATGCCCCCATCCCCGCCGCCCACCTGCTTGATGATTGGGTAGCACACCTCCTCCACCTCACTGAGCTTCTCATAGTCCTATGTCGTTTGTCCCGTGGCACCATCTTGCTCCTCTAGCCACTCTAGCGCCTCTGCCAGGGTGGCCTCCATCCACTCCCTGTCCCCCTCGCCGATCTTCCCTGCCATGTCACCGTCGTCTCGCACCATGGCGCAGACGCAGTATAGAAGCATGCGGTGGACGTGTACGCTGGGTCATTGTTCTTGATGTCCCTCCTGACCCGAGCTTGTTGGCTACCGCAGTTCCTCAACAGGTAGGCTATGGCCACCGGCGATGCCGTGTTTCAAGTGTTTTTAGGTGTTTCAGACGTATGTTTTAAGTGTTTCATCTGGGTGTTTCAAATGTTGCAATTGCTATATATGCATGTTGCAAGCATATGTTTCAAGTGTTTTAGTTGTTTAAGACGTATATTTCAAGTGCTTCATCTGGATCTGTATGTTGCGAAGTATATTTAGATGTTGCATAACATGCATGTTTCGAGCGTATGTTTTTAAGTGTTTCAGGTGTTTCATACGTATACTGCAAATGTTTCATCTGGACATTGTAAAAAAAGATATGGATGTTGCATATGCTGCTATGGCTATACACGCATGTTTCAAGTGTTTCATTTATTTTTCAGACGTGTGTTTCAAGTGTTTCATCTAGATGTTTCAAAAGTAGATTTGTGGAGCACATGTTGTAATGGAGCCGGTGGCTGGCGGATAGCGAGCTGCTGCTGCTGGTGGGGCGCTGCAATAGATCACCGTGCGGGTGCCTAAGGCCAGCAGACGCCTTTGTGGCCCACATATGCAGGCAGGGCAGGTGACTGGGACGGTTCCCCATGTGTATGCGAGCACGTGAAACAGAGCAGGCTTCCCACGGCCATGCGTAAGGAAGGAGGCATGGGAGTTGCGTCTGGATGGAGCGGGCTCAGGTGGTCCCGCATAGGTCATGGGCCAGCGAACTGCGCGGGCACACGTGACAGAGCTGGCGCGGGAGCCGTGTCCGGATGCACCGTCCATTCGGACGTCCGGACGCTAGCCCTTCTGTCCTTTCTGAGTTATAAATTTATAATTGATTTATTTATTGACATAAACATATTTTGTCCAGTCCGATTCGTTGCAAATAAACAGCATCCAAATATCCAGCCGTCCAATCGGATGTGGACCAGACGTCATTTTTTTTCCGTGGTTCGTCGTGGTTTCCGAGCAGAAATCCGCAGGAAAACAAGCGAGCGACGTGGCAGCGGCTAGCGGGAGTGCGGGACGCCTCACTCCAGTAGTCCAGTCCAGTTCCAGAAGCCCACAGCCACCGGCAACGCGAAGCAAGCAGCCCCACACTGCCCACGCGGCCACGCTCTGCGCCACCACCTGCCGGCCGTTCCCGGCTCGCCGCCGCCGTTGCGCCCTCGCGCTCACACCTCCGCCAGCTCAGGTCCATCGAACGGAGGAACCCATGGCCCCCTCGCCGCTGCTCGTCCGGCCGCCGGCGCTGGCGAATTCACCCCTTCCGCCTCCCCGATGCGCGGCCGCGGTAGCAGCGACGCCGGCAGTTCGGACGGCTCCCGCGGCCCCATTCTCTAGGTTATCTTATGCCCCCTGGCCGGCCCCTGCTGACCGACCCGGCGACCCCTCTCACCTGGCGCATGCTCTCCCCGTTTTCTGCAAAATTTCGTGGTGTGGTGACATGGTTTCTCTTGACCGCGCAGGCTCCGTACCAAGTGTAGGTTCGCCGCATCGGATGTGAGAGAAGACTACTCATCCACTCCGATAGATATTGTCGCTGATGTGAAGACGGAGAAGGCATGGATTCCCGCAGCTGAAGTTCTCTAACATTCAGCTTTTGTTAGGTTATTAAGCCGATTTCCCCCCACCATTCTGAACTGTTTCTCAGCGGTTGCAGATTGTGGTGTTGGGAGGAAGTGGATTCGTGGGCTCTGCGATCTGCAAAGCTGCTGTCTCTAAAGGCATTGAGGTTGTGAGCTTCAGCAGGTGCTCTTCTTTTGCTGTTCTCTGTGATGAACATTTCTGTGCTGTATACCCTGTAGAAGCAAATAGGTGATATATGAATCAATTCACTATGCAGCAGTTGCAACTTCCACCATTTCCAGCATATTTTAAACAATTTTAAGTTTAGATTAGATTTTTCATCTATTGATTTCTTTAGCAGACCCTTTATTTTACTAAATTGGGTCAATAATCTCTGTTTGGTAATGAAAAATGAAAGGTGGATATAGTGTTTCTGGGTACCAAACCTGCATTATGTACAAATTTACACATTCTACTTCATTTTGTGTTGATGGGCAGGTCAGGAAGACCATCTTACTCTGATCCCTGGGTTGATCAAGTCAATTGGCTAGCAGGTACACTTATGGTATTATATGTCGTTATAGGAGTTTGATTATTAGATATTTTTTTCTCCCTTATGTTAGTTAGCTGCTTTACTCCCCCAACCTGTTGTGTCTAGTGTGTTAATGTTGATGGTTTGTCTTATACCTTTATCAAGTGATAGGATACAACTGAATGGAGAATGAGAATAATAAGATTCTTATCCAGAGTAATAGCTGTTCTGTAAGAAATGTATTAAGTATTATGTATGATCCCTGTCGTACTTGTACTCAACAAACAAAATTTGGTATTGCTGCCATGCTCTATTATGTATGATCCCTGTTGTACTTGTACTCAACAAACAATTTTGTATTGTCATCATTCCATCATGCTTTGTTTTATCATTCCATCATGCTTTGTTTTATCATTCCATCATGCTTTGTTTGGGATATTCAAATGAACTGTATAAGGGAATTTCTTTAAGTTTATACAATATTCTATTGATGTCCTATTGCTTCTGAGTTCTGAGATAAGACATATATGCATTGACATATATTGATTATTGCAAAATAATGTAGCCCTATACTTAAGACTGTTACTTTAGCCTTGCTCACTGGCTTACTTCATGGCTCTTTATTCATGAAAAACTGCTTTAACAAAGTGCAACAGAGAATAAACTGGATTTCCTGTTGGCACCTTGTTCCTGCAAATATGTGGCAGGCCCACATGGTGATAATCTACTTTCAAGAATCAAGAGTCTGCGATTTACATGTTGTCTGGCACTCTAATATTCAGTTAAGCACCTTAATGTGATGTAGGAGATGTTTTCTATGCAAGATGGGATGAAGTATTGATTGGGGCTACCGCTGTTGTGTCTACCCTTGGAGGATTTGGCAATGAAGAACAAATGAAAAGGATAAATGGTGAGGCAAATATCATAGCAGTAAACGCTGCAAAAGAATATGGTAAGTATTATGTAGTGCACTACATTGATGCCAATTTGTATGCAACTATGCTCTATAGACAAATTTTTATGAGATTGATGTGACTGAACTAAGATTGTTCAAATCAAACTATAGTAGTCTGTAACTTCTCAAGTGTTAGGTACATCTAGTGTAACGACAAAGTTTTTAGTTGTAGAATTTTTGTTGGAGAACTTGCTTTCTGGATTTAATCTTCTGAAGGAATGTCATCAAAAAGAAAGAGGTGGATTGTTGTTACCATATCCTTCCCTTTTGGATTGAAATAAATATATTCATGTGTTCATTTACAGGAGTCCCGAAGTTCATTTTAATCTCTGTACATGATTACAATCTTCCATCCTTTCTTCTTACCTCGGGTTACTTCACTGGTAAGAGAAAGGCGGAATCTGAAGTCCTTTCCAAATACCCAGCCTCAGGTTAGAAATACGTCACACCATTTATCGTCAGTTTTCTCTCTCGAATTTATATATTCTTGTCATATATTGGACCTACTTTTCTTTTACAGGTGTTGTGTTGCGGCCAGGCTTCATTTATGGTAAAAGGAAAGTAAATGGCTTTGAGGTACCGCTCGACGTTGTCGGACAACCATTGGAGAGGTTGCTCTCCTCTGTTGAAAATTTCACCAAACCATTGAGCTCACTGCCTGCCTCTGACCTAATCCTTGCACCCCCTGTGAGCGTGGACGATGTTGCCTACGCGGTAATCAATGGAGTCGTAGATGACAGCTTCTTTGGGGTGTTCACCATTGAACAAATCAAGGAAGCCGCAGCCAAGGTAAGAGTGTGAATCTGGGGTCGTGTTCCCCAGTCTCTGAATGTATTATAGGTGGAAAGTTCGTAAACTCAGCAGTAACTCATGATCCTTGTGTTCTTTATTTCTTTCTCCCAGAATCTTTGACCATAGTCAAATAGTTCAAATGTCAGTGCAGCATTTTTTTTCTGCTGGAATTTTCTAGCACTTAAGACTTAAGAGCTAACAAAATATATAGCACCGTTGGTCACCTAATTGTTATGTTGGTTCGCAATCTTGCTGGAGGTGAGCGGCATGAGCTCACAATCTTGTGAATGTGACATAGTAGACCCGTTTTCAACATCCTGCATTTTCAACCACGATGTTTTTACCAGATGGTTTCCACAAAATGTTTTTGAAGTGTAAATCATGTGTACCATTGATTAGATCCACTCGATTAAAAAAGACGCTATGTTCACAAAAGAACACTGTTCGCGTGAACTCAACATGCCCAATAATTGAATTAGATATGATATGAAGAGGAGGGGGGAGGGGGTAATTGACGAGACAAAAGGATCACGGCTTGCGCTTCCTATCACTTGAGAAGGCTCTTTTGCCCTTCATCCAGCCCGGCCAGCGGCCATGGGATCGGTGCATGGGCGTCCTCATCGTCTCCGGCAGTTAGGGGACCAGCAGTGTTCCCGACGCGCTGAGAACGGCACCCTCTGAGCACTACCGCCAGGGGCCAGCGTTGACACTATGATCCCCGGGCCTACCTCACGGCGCATTGATAAATTACACATGCACCGGTCGCTGGCGATGAGACTTCCGGCAGTGCAGGCGCTGCCACTGAGCGGCATCGTGGCAAATCTGAGCGACCGAGGAAACAGCGCTATGAGCAGCAGGTAGCTAAAAGCTAATGCATACTCAGAACATTCTTCTCATGGTGTTATGCATGGACAATAGGGCAAGTGAGGGTGAAACACTGGGCAGCTCTGAACGTCGTTGAAACTGAATGGAATATTGCAGAGACCATGACAATGGAACAGAGCCTCAGAGCAGAGTGCAAAACAGCGTCAGTTCACATGATCATGCCAACGGCAGGCAGATTAAGGGCGACAGCACATCTGCGACTCATGAAGCATTTCAAAATCGCAAGCTTTCAACCTGGTGCATACACGGCCAATCACGGCAGATACGAACAGTAACAGGAGCACTACTTTCACCACAGAAACTCCACGCTTATTCGGTTGGACGGACGACATGCCACGTCTGACCACTCTCGCGTCGCGCCTACAGCCTACTAGTACGGCTTGAGGCAGTCGTAGAGGCGGCGATGCTCCGACGGCCAACCAGCAGCAGCCTCCCCCGCCGCTGCGGCCGCCGGCGACTGCAGCGCGCTCGCAGTTGGGGATCTGACGCTGGACGGCGACGACGCGCCGGTTGGCGTCAGGCACTGAGCCGGCAGCGCCTGCCGGGACGCGTCGGGGTTGCCCTCCACCCGCAGCATCTGCAGGTGCCGCCGCCTCTGCTCCCTCCTCACCTCGTTGCGCTTGTTCACGTAGTCCTCGTGGATGAACACCTCCATCCTCTTCTCGATCTCACTACTATCACACCGTCCACTGTGAATTACTACTACTGCTGCTGCTGCACACTATCATTCATCAAACTATCCTATCCAAGATCCTAACAGCAACACAAGCACAGAGAGGAGGAAGAGGGAGTGCTGCGGTGGAGAACTGCACCTGTATATAGAGCGATTCACCCAGATCCAGGTGTTGTTAACCATGGAGGTCACTGTCAGTCGCTTTTGCCTTTAACCAATTTCACAAGGCAGCTGCCATTAGTCCATGCCAAGTGTGAAGTCCACAATGGCACAAAAATAAAATGCACGCCTTTTTTTTTTACCAAATTACCAAAAGGTCCAGTGCCACATTGCTTTCCTGGCTGCTTGTGGAGAAATAAGAGAGGCCTTTCTATGCCATTTCCCATGTCTCTCTTCCTCGGTCACATCTACTTGGAGCCTGTGGTGGCAGTAGTTTTAACCAGGACGTCGCTGTCACTGATGCACAAAAAAAAACGCAATAATTGGAGGATTAGTGGCTGGCGTACTTTGGCGGAGCATGACAGCGGTGTATTCCAGGTTAGACTCGGCCGCGGGACGCGGACGCTGTCCACGCTCCACGGGGAATTTTCAATGCAGAAGATTGGGAGACGACGGTTGCCTGCTCGCAGCGGCATGGAGTTGTGGACAGAAAGCACAAAAGAGCTAGAGGTGTGGTGGATCTGTGGTATGTGCGCTTAGATTCATCACGCACCACATAATATCTTCTTGGAATTAGTGGCTGGTGATATCATTAAATCCTCTGCACTGGACTGGTTTTCGCATGGTTTCCAAATTCTAGTCCACATGGACCACATCTCAAATGTTTGCCCTTTTATTTTTGGAAATATAAACATTTGACAATATTGTCGGACTTGGAAACCATAGACTTCAATTCAAGCAAGTTCATACCATGAGTCATAAAATTATGATTGACACAAACAACAAATACTTAGCAGAGAAAGATTGGCAAACGGAAACTGCTCATGGACTCATTAGCTCAAGTATGAGCCTCCATGTTTGATTCATGTACAAAAGTAGGCCAAATCCACGTGCACCTTGTGATTGAACAAAAGGTTTTGTTCAATTCCCAAATTTCAAAACAATATATACATCTTTATTCGGTTTATTGACTACCACACCATTCTCAACAAAAAACCATGTAGTTTGAAACAGACACGTATGCAAACACCCACAAAAATTTACCAGATGATAGCCCGTCTCTCTAGCTCTCCATTCATTCACAAGGAAGTTGATGCAGTCATCGTCCTCTGTGCATTTCCAAGGATGATAACAATGACAGTCACATCATCGTGGTACTTTCTCCTACTCCCAACAGGTATCCTCATCAATTCGTCAGCTGTTAAAGCTGGGAAAATAGAAAGAAAGCGATTAGGAGTTGCTGAGTTAGCATTGATGCAGGTTGATCTGAAATGATTTCAAAGATGCTGATTACATAGGGGGAAAAAGATACAAAACTATATCAAACAAATTCTGATGCTTCTAATATAATATGGAAAACGAATTGTGCCGATGACTCATAGATTAATGATCCGCAAGGCAATAGCCCTCTTAACTGTTTGATATTTCAATAAAAAAAATTCAAACTATAATTTGGAGGGTACCTGCTTCCTTGGCTGCTTTGAGTATAAGTTGCTCGATGAGGTATTTTGCAGGATCCCCCATTGGATTATCATGCATAAATTGAGAAACCAACCGAACAACTTCATCATTACTGAAGAAATCAAATAAGCCATCACTACCAAGCACAACGAACAAGTCATCATCTGTAACTTTGTGACTCAATGTGTGTGGATTTGTGTAAACATATGGAGGGCTGCTCAAATCGCGGACTCGTAGAATGCCCATGAGTGCATCATTGAGCTTCCTCTGCAAATTGACCAAAAAAACAATGGTATTAGTTACAACTGTAGCAATGATACAAATTTTATTCACTTATCCAAGAGTAATTTGTCACCTGCTTTAGATAGCCAACTCCAAAAGCACGAGTAACCTTCAGCTTTCCTTTTATTTTGTTACCCCTGACAACTGAAGGATCATTGGGATGGTCAGCTAAAAGTCTCTGGTACTCCAAAGGATTTTCAAGTGAGTGGGTCTCTGTCAGTTGAGTAGCCATCAAAGCACCATTTTCTACATATGGCATGGAAGCAAGCACAGCTCTACTGTCCCCCATATTTAAGATGCACAGATCTGTTCCATGAAGAAGTACAACCAGAACACAAGACCCTACTGAAACTAAATCTGGTCTATCATCCATCTCTTGTTCAACCATGCACAGAAAATCATTCTCAGCTTGCTCAACAGCAGTAGAAAGGCAATTCAGCACACCAGCTCGAAATGTTTCAGAAAATTTGATGTCTTCATTTTCTGAATTTCTCATGGCAAGTGTTAACTCACTTTTAAGACCATTGAGAGAGCTTTCTGATGAATTGTATAAACCATTTTGTTGCTTGATCCGATTCTCCAGCAGGTACAAGTAATATACTATGTTATCATATAGAGTTACCGCAAGAAAATCAGCTGCATCCCTCCCATTAAACCCATCATATATTCCACAAATCAGCCATCCATTTTTCTCTGAGCACACAGCTTGGACTCTATCCTCTCCAGCAGCTCCGCCAGCCATTTTCACCTCTGTATTAGTCAGAAAATTGGATGATACAGTTGTTGGGGCACTGGACCTCCAAAGATTTTTACTGATCTCAATTATAGAGCTCTCAGTTGACACAGGGCTGCCTTGTGAGGTGGATAACGAGTCCAATCTTGACATTGATGGAGAAGAAACAATTTTTCTAAAGGCATTTGGAGAATCTAGTTCTGGTAAAATTTCTTCGCCAATAAGGCCATTGCAAATATTTGTATTTGCCAGTGTAAAATTTGCGCTAATAGCAGCACCAGATAAACAAGTAAATGAGCCATTTCGTGACCCCATCATGGTATTGGTCCCAAATATGTTCTTAGGAGAAATGCCATTCCCATGATTATTTTCAGGAGAAAAGCTCTGATAAGAATCACAATGGTATCCAAAGCTCACATTGAGATTGCTACAACTCCTGACAAGCATATCTTCTTCCTCAGAGCTGATGCTGTGATCGCTAGTGTCCTTATAAAACAGTTCTACGTCCACCATGTTTTTCTATAACAGTACAACGCCAGTGTGACGTAATACTGCCGGAACACTTTCTTTTCTATAGGTTCCGATGGTATTCAAATGCCATGCCAAATACTGCTTCCTTTATACTTGAACGGAAATGCAAACCAAACCTGCAATAGTAAGCACAAAGTATTTTAAAAAATATTACCTAGCTAATGATCCAAATACACATCATTGCTTTAGTGTTAAAACCGCTGTAAAAGAACAAAAAAGGGTGAAGTACTCTTGATAAGCTAATAGCAAGGTGATTGTAAATTAGTATGTTCCAGCCTACTAAATCTGTGGATCTGTGCACAAGAATTGCAAAGGATGGCATCTCAAAAAGGCAGAGGGCTGCTTCTCTAGTTCTGGGCATAGTATGGTTGTGACTGCAGTACAATTGATCCTCTGTTTTAATATAAATATATATGACAATTCACAGGGTTCAAATCCGGGTGTTCATCTATTTAGATGCTTGTGAGTTTAGTGGTTGCGTGCATCCCTAGCCAGTGCAAAGGCTAGAAGTTAGACTCCCTTCATCTAAATAATGTATTCCTTCCTGATAACATGGTACTACCTCCGTCCCTAAAAGAATGCATTTTTAGGTTTGAACCAGTCAAACTCTCCTAAGTTTGACTAAGTTTATGGCAAATTGGCAAATAGTATCAACATTTATTACTTCAAATAGATATAATATGAAAATATATTCCATGATGTATCTAATGTTAATCATTTGGCATCGTAAATATTAATACTTTTTTGTATAAACTTTGGTAAATTTGAGATGAATTGATTAAAAAGAAAACTAGAACTGCATTCTTTCTAGGACCGAGGAAGTAAGTTCGTTTGGCTATTTTTCCACCTGTATTTAAGAGCGCGGAAATAACATATTAGGTGCCAATCGCCATTAAGGCTATAGTCTTAGTGGGGTTTCACGTGAGTTTCATTTACATTAAATAGGTTGCCACATAGGCATTTTTGATGACATGGCGGTGTATTTAATAAGAGAGAGAAGAAATGATGAAACTCTCTTGGCATGATTACCAACTCTATATGAGTCTTGAAATTAAATGTCTATGAAACCTTAGAATGAAACTCTCCATTGAGAGGGGGTGTTTCATCCAAGTTTCATTCCAATTCATGTGACATGACAGTCTTGAAAACAACGTCATGAAACTCCCTCCCCACTGAGACTGGCCTAATGAAATAAGAGAACTCAAGTTTGACTTGTGCAGGTTGTAATATTCGCCTGTTCCCGCATCATAAATTTTAAATCAAAGGCCACCAGGCTACAGCCTCCTCCACCTTGAATTGTACAAATCTACCCTCTTAGTTCTTATCAAAAGTGGATACACCGGTTCTAAACTCTGGCAGTACTTGCTGCTAAGCAAGCAGATATGACCCACCGGACACAGTTTGCGAAGAAATATGACTGAGTTCTACAAGATCCAAATACAACAACTGAAGAAAAGAAGGAAATGATAGCCTCCCAATCAAGAACAACATCGTTTGGAGTCAGAGCGTAGAGAGTTGTACTCTTGAGCAAGACATGTAGGGGAACAACAATAACCTGAAGTGAGAAGGGGTTGCTTCGCATACGACCGGAGCACACAGTGGCAGCTAAATGAACTTCACCGCAGCGGCTGTGGCCAGTGTTCCCACAGAAACTAACCTTCTTCTTGGCGTTCACCTAGGCAGCAGCACAACAGAAGAGAACGGAACACACATGAGAAGAACGATCCGTCAGACAGGCAAAAGCAACCAGAGGCACAGAGACTTACAGATGCATCCATCTAAGTTCAGAGAGATGGGAACCGGGCCAGGCGACGCAGCCCCTGCTCCCCTCCCCCCATTCCTGATCCCAACCCCGGCCCCAAGCGCGCAGCAAGGCAGGCAGGAGACCCGGGCAAATTTGCGTCAGGAAAAGCGCCGCCGCCGCCGCCGCCCGTTCTTGAAAAGGCCCTATCGCAGCAGAACAGAACACGAATCAAGATTCAGCATACCGCGCGCAAGTCGAGTGAGATTGCAGTTGCAGTTGCGTGTACAACTACATACGCATCTACAGAACGCGGACCAAGGGAGGGAGGAGAGGGGACGATTCGCACGCTCACCTCTCCGCCAATGACCAACCCCGAGCCGCAATCCGGAAATAGCCGAGCAAGTTGTTGAGGCGGAGGAGTGGCAGGAGGAGGGACGAGGAGAGGAAGAGACAGCCGCGGTGCGGTGCGGTGCGGTGCGGAGGAGATGGGGGACGGAAATTTGGTGGAAGGTCGGCGAATATATTGCGGGTTTGGGTTGGGGGTGGTGGGCGACGGGCAGAGAGGGAGAGGGAGGGAAGCAACAGATTCACCTGGTTTTTCTTTGTTATATTGTTTTGACTAGGTTAATGCCCGTGCTTTGCAACGGGAGTAAGAAAATTACACTTTTATTGCATTTTGTCCGTGTGATTTTTGCGCTGGCACATAATTTTTTCGTTGGCTTCTACTTTGAGATGTGTGTTTGTTGACTCCTTAGTTGTTGTTGCTCGATATTTGGGTTTAGTTTGAGCCATTCAGCTGTAGTCAACCGACCCAAGCCCTGATGCTAACATGCAAGCCCCTGTTCGGCAGGCTGTTTTTTAGCTTATAAGCCGGCTGTGGCTGATTTGCTGTGAGAGAAAAATACTGTTCCACAGCTGATAAGCCGTGCTGATAAGCTCAGCCGAACAGGGGGCAAGTATTTTAGGAAAGGAAAAAAAACTTCACTTTAACCTAATCAAACACATAGAGGCAAGATCACATATGTAATGTTACCTTGCAAACCATAAAATCAATAAATTGGTCCATGAAATAGTTATATTTGGATAGGAACAACATTTCCAAGCATCATTGTAATTAAAAAAATATTAACTCGAACCCTGGCTAACCCTCTCGTTAACTCAAGTGTTCAGTACTTAAAGGAAATCTCACACCTCCTAACAAACTGATGCTAACATTTAGGAACTAACAAATGATAATTCAAATGACTATCTCCATCCTGGAACTACGGACCGGACGTTCCCCACACCATGGTGACCGCACTCCGAGCATGCCGCGTGCCGCGCTCCATTGTGCCGCAATCCTAGCCACGGCTGTGCTTCTTTCTCTGGTACACGTTGCCGACCATAACAGATAGAGTTCTGTATTTCTGAAGAGTGGCCTGCACAGGTTAAAAAACTGAACATTACATCAACTTAATATTCTCAAGAACATGCTCTATTTGTCTCAAAGCTAACCTGATAGTATAAATCAAAAAAAATAATGTTTTTCTACACTGCACGTGCCTTTAACAAAGAAATTGCTCCTTGTGAGTGATTAATTATCAGAGACATCTTACTGTGTCCCAGCTTCATGATAGTCTGTTTTAAGTCTAGAATAATTACCTTTATCAGGTCTCATGAGTGGCTAAGCTATTTGAGGACATATTCTTAGTAGACTTGTCATCAAAAAGGCATTTCCACCGGCTGCATTTATTGAGATATTGTTTCTATGAATTTTGAGTGTTTACTGTACCCAAATTATTTGAAAAGAAAACTCCGTATCCAAACATGCCCCAAATAAATAGTACTACTATTTACTGGAAATCAAAATCTCACAACTAAAAAAAGGCCAAAACTTCAACTCCTCGTCTGCTGCCTTTCTACGAACCATTTCCAATATCTCCAATCCAACCATTGATTGGATATTCATAAATCAACTCCTTTGTCTATTGCCTTTGTTCAAACCATTCCCCATGTGTCCAATCCAAATAAGCCACAGAATGGTTGAAGCTACCTGGGCGTAGGAGGAGCTTTTGCCTTTCTTTTGAAGCTACCTGGGCGTGGGAGGAGCTTCAAACCCACACCTTCACTCCTTTCCATTTTCAGGTATCCATCTGCTGCCAGCGCCACCAGTTAGCAGCTGCCGCCTCCTCGTCGGGCCGAACGTCGAATGATCGGACGGGTGGGCTGGGAGTGTCTGTTTCCGGCGTCATCGATCGCGCGCTCTGCCGTGTGTCGTGTCTTCTCCGGCAGACCGGCCTGTCCGGAGGAAGACGCAGCGCCGGTCGTCGCCGACTCACCGCCTCTTCATTCGTCAGAATGCATGTACATGGGGAGATGGCGACTGAGCCAGGCAGTGGCGGATCCAGGACAAAGAATGACCTATGGCGAACTTTGAACTGCTAGTTTTTTTGGCGAAGCGATTGTATAAAATATAAACGATAATATTATAAAAAAACAACGATATACACATATATATCCATAGACCATGTCACAATTTCATAATTGATGTTTTTAAACTTTAAAAGATGAAACCAAATTGCATATTCTAAGTAATGGGGAATGAACATACCAATTGAAGAAAACTAATTATGGCGTGAAATAAATTTAACTTACCTTTTCTTTTTTTCCCCTCTGAGAACCTTCCATCGCTGAAGGCTGAACCCTTCAAATTGATAGCAGCAGACCAGCATCCAGTAGAGAACAGGCAGCAGGTAGCAGAGACCGCCGGCCGCCGGCCAGCAGCAGCAGCGGAGACGGAGAGTCGAGCAGTCACGATCGCCTCGCCGATCGGATGCAGCGAGCCAACAACTGAATCGACACCCCCGCCCCTGACTGCGCCGCTAGGCTTTTCACATTCTATAATATGGGCTTTATGATGGAGTAAACAGCCCAATTAAGAGGCCCAAGTAGAAAAATAACGCTTCGTTCGTCAACTTCGTCGTCTTCATCGTCTTCGTCTGTTCCGTGCTCCTGCTCTCCGTGACTCCATCGCTGGCCACGGCTGAGGCTGAAGGGGAGAGGGGTCTTGCCGGCAGTGAGGTATGGCGGCCGCCAGGGCTCGCCATACTGGTGGATCCGCCCCTGGAGCCAGGCGTATGTAAGTGCAACTACTCTATGCCGATTTTGAGGACAACGATTGCTCAAAATTCTGCTCGAATCTGTCTTGAAAGGAAAATTTAATCTAAAATTGAATCTGGATTCTGAAACTAAAAGAAAAACTGAATCTGAAAACTGAATATGAAGCTGAAACTGACATAACCATCTAGTGTGATCGTAACTGAATATGAAACCGAAAGAAAACTAAAAAACTAAGATTCAAAACTCAAATACAAAATTAGAAAGAAATAATAAAAAAACAACCTGAAATTGACAGCTATGAAACAAAGATTACCAGAAAATAATACTGAAATTGTATAATAGAAAAAACAAAAAACGGAACCTGAAATTGACGACGGCTCGCCATGAACAGCAACGACGGCGGCTTCGGGTGGGGAGCTTGTGTCCATGGCGGCCAGCGCGTCGTCGAGGTCCTGTCCTTGGGACGCGACGCGAGAAAGTTGGCGCGGCCGAGGCTCGATTGGAGGTGGCGCCGAAGACCGACAGATCCAAGCAGCGCAGCAGCGACACCTAGAGTGGCCAAGACGTCGGGGAACAACGACGGTGCTCCGATGCACCTTGAGCCACGCCGCGGCAACCGCTAGCGGGGAGTGTCGAAGGGGAAAGAGGAGGCTTAGCTGCCGAAACGGAAAGAAAGAGATAATAGGCCGCACGTATCGTGGGACAGCTATTGTGCCGGGCTCATATCGGAGAGGTCGCGTGGCCATCGCTAATTAAACTTTGTGTTGCGGTAATTACGCGTCGCATGAGGCCATGCACGGGCGAGCGAAGCCGCGCCAGGCGAGCGAAGGAGCGAGCGTTCGCACGCCGGGTGAACGATTCTCTTTTTAATTTTTTAGTTGTAGAGATTTGATTTTCTTAGGTGAGATCTGACTGCTTCCTGTGATCTGATTGGATATACCAAATCTAACCATGTCACTACCACCACGATACTGATACTGCTGCTTGTGCTTCGCCCGTTTCTGCGGCCGGGGTAAAAACTAGTGTAACGCGCGTAGGAAACGGCGCCAGCCGTGCGTTTATCCTCCGCTGAAGTTCTCCTCGGGGCGTCCGACGTGCTTCGCAATCCACGCCGTTTGCTCCTGCTCGTCAGTCGTCACGCGTCCTGACCACGACGCTCGATCCCGGCTGCGCCTACGACGCCATGCCCAGCCTACGACGCTCGCTCCCGCCGGTGATGTCTAATCCTCTTCTTCTGCGGCTGGCCTTTCTCCGGCGCAGGGGTGCCGTGCCGCGGGCACCGCACCCGCCCACCCACCCGCAACAGCCTTCTCCAGCGTGGGGGATCGCTCGCTGTAGGCACTGCACCTGGCACACCCCCTGACTACGTACCGGCGTCGATCTCCGCACCAGCATCGAGCTCTATGAGATGACTAGCCTCAATTCGTCTAAGCAACAAGGTGACATTGTGCTAAAAAACATATTACAAGCGTATATTTTAAGTGTTTCAGATGTTTTAGAGGTATGCTGCAAGTGTTTTATATCAATGTTGCAAAATTAGATCGAGATGTTGCACATGTTGTATTGATTATACACATATATTTTAAGTGTATGTTCTAAATGTTTCATCTGTTTCAGACGTATGTTGCAAGTGTTTCATTTGGATGTTGTAAAAGTAGATCTGGATGTTGCATATATAAGTGTTTCAGGTGTTTGTAGATGTATGTTGCAAGTGTTTCATCTAGATGTTTACATATGTTCGCAATGGCTACACATGTGTTTTTAAGTTTATTTTTTGGTGTTTTTGCAAGTGTTTCGGACGTATGTTGCAACTGTTAAGCGTATGTTGCAGGTATTGCACATGTTGCAATGAGGACCCACCTGTCGCAACCGCCTGCTGCAGTTGTGGGGGTGCCACCATGGGTCGCTGTGCGGGCTCCTGAGGCCAGCAGATGCATCCACGACGCGACATCCACAGTCGAGGGCAGGTGACTAGGATCCATGTGGATTCCAGCAAGTGGACGTGGTGGTCAGACAAAATAGCAGCATGGAGTCCACGCGGTGGGGCGCGCAAAAATAGACGGCGTGGGCTTCTTTTGTTTGGGTGGCTCTAGACGTTCAGGCGCTAGTAACGCCATTTATCCTCTCGTTTGAAAAAAAATGCATCCATCATGATTTGCTATATAATTTTCTCCTCAAAACCCTCACATCAAGAGGGATTATGAATTCCCTCGTGGGCGCCCTCTCTTATTTCTCTCCATGAACCAAACAAGAGATTATGATTAAAAGTCAATGTTCCACCTTAACTTCCTCCATCAACTCCAACCTCGAGGTAGGGCTTGACATTTCGAAACTGGAAAAAAAATGCTAGTCAGAATCGGACCAGAATCGAACCGAAATATTGGTTTTCTCCGTTTCCAGATTCAGGTTCGATTTTAATACTTGAGAAGTTCAGCTCAGTGGCAGAGTTAGGAGCAACTTTTATAAGGGACCAATTTGCCTAATGCTAGAGCAATTAGAGCATTTTCAATATTATCCAAAAGAGTCTCCTCATCTAGGAATTTTGGCAAGATTGAAAAAAACTCATCTCCACTCTCAAACACACCTCATAATCTTTTGGCACTTGGAAAAAACCACCCCCATGCGCGTAAAGATACGTGCACATATCGTCGCCCCAATCGGGAGGTGGAAGGACGTGGGGAAGAAAAAAGTAGAATAGAGTTTCTGATGCAAATGTACCAGAGAAAAATAAAGTATAAAAGTGGTTAGTGTGATTTAGAAATAGTTCAGGATTCTTGATGTAAAATTACCTTCTATCTTTTAGGCGCGAGATTTTGGAAACTGTTGGAGTTGTAGTTTTTTATGTCTCTCAATACATTTTGCAAAGGTTGGAAAACATGTTTTTGGAGAGTATTTTTTTAGATACTGAGCATCTGCAATAGTTTTCAAAACACATTCTCAATCTTGATTTTTTTAAAGATTGAAAAAAACTGCTCTCCAACAGCACCCAATCTCAACTCCCAAACTTTCTGCACTTGCAAAAACCAATTCAATCGTGTGGAAATCTACGTGCATGTAATGATTGCTCAATCTAGAGGTGGAAGGACATGTTAAATAACAAGGAGTAGGACAGGTTCCCATGCAAATACACAAAGAGAGAAAGCAAATATAAAAAGTTATTAGGGTGATTTAGAAATAGTCTGGAATTCCTAATGCAAAATTGTGTTTATACTTTAGAGCTAGATTTTGCAAATTATTGGAGGAACACAACAAATATGCTTCTAACTTTTTTTAGCCACTTAAAAAGCTCATTGATATACTCAAAATTTGATTGCAACCAGAGCCTCTCTGATGTCAACTAGGGATCCCGATCTTCCGAAAGGTTCTGATAACTCTCGATTTGGTGGAGTCACGACACAATTCGATCCGGCTTCCGAACAACTCGGCTCTGAACCCCGCAATCGCAGCACCACGACTCCTCTGGTTATCGACCGGTGTTGCACAGTCGACCTCGCCAAGAAGGCTAAGTCCTTGCCTGTAAATCGAGAACACAAGCAAGAACACAAAGGAATGCAACCAAATTGCAGATGAATGATTAATCTCACAAAGTTAGGGTCTCACAAACCGACGACGGCGGCGAAACTGTTATTAACAGAATAATCTAAGCAAAACCCAACCCTAATGTAGACGGCGACTACTTATTATATAGCCTAAGGGACGTCCAAGGACCCCTATTCGCGTCCTTGGGAAGTGCCAACATGTTACAAGGCCCAAACGGCCCAAAAGACGGCGACACAGCGCCCTGACAGATTCTGGACGGTGACTTGTTTCGACGATTCCCGTTGATTCCGAATAGCTTTTGACGTGAGACCACTTGGGTTGGCTTCCTTATCAAATAAGCTTTCCATCCATATATGGATCATCGAAAACGGAGTCCGGATGCGTCATGGGTGACCAGTTTAAGGCAGACTGGTCCTGGATTCCGAGGTGGACTCGAACTTGATTTGGTTTGGTCCTCCATCTTTATCTGGGCGCCCTCGCTGGTCCTCCACGCCTCCAAGCCCTCCTCCATGTGTCTCCTGGATCTCTCCTTCATACCTAAGCACAATATAATCATTAGGTAGCAATCTATTCTCAGAATTATATAAAGAGTTACTTAGGAACGAGCTCACCTCTAAATTTAATCGACGCGCGCGAGCTCTAGTGATTGGAGCTTGAATGTCCAGCAGTGGATCATTGTATGTATGTGAAGGAGTGATGTCCTCATCACTCTCCAATAGTTTCTAAAAAATTAATTGGTACTGATATTGGTGTACGAGTGTATACGTTATCAGTGTAGGTTTTAGAGTTGATGTTCTTTGACATCCTCTCTCTACTTGGCTAGCAAAATGTCTTTTTCATCCTTAAATAATTTTGTGAACTTTCAACGTGTACATAAAACAAACCAAACCTACACCAAAGTTTTTGGTTTTTCGTTTTGTAACTAATCGGTTTACTCTTGATTTCTGAGAACCGAAGCTTATGAAAACCAAACAAACGAAACCAAATTCTCTGTTTGAACCGATTGTCCACTCCTCGTTGGAGCTATGATCAAGTAGATATGCAGGCATGGGTTGGCCATTGTGCCATCAAAGTACCCAACATGCACGATATGTTGGCTGTGTTATTCTTAGCATCGGAACCTAACATTTTGGCATAGGGGGCTGAATAGCATTAGTGACATCCACACCATTTTGTATGACAATTGCCTTGCAAAATTTGGTCCCTCTCCTCACAGGTGACATATGACAAGAGGCTCCCTATAGTCGTCGTGCCACCATGACTCCGTGAGGCCTCCTTCATTCTCCTCCCTTCCTCTACCTAGCCATCGCCCGAATGGATTCTAGGTACTCGACTACCATGATGAAAGCGATGATAGGCGTTCTTTGGCTCGTGCATGATTTCTCATGCGAGCAGCACAACATGGTGGATCCACCTCTACTGGCAGCCCCATGGCCAGATCTAGTGTCCTCGAGTGCAAATTTGATATGATGTTGAGCTTAGGTCGTACCATGGGCACATGTTGACAATGTGTGTGGGTTGAAGACATGACAATGAAAGCATTTATTACGTGTAGGTTTTGGAGTTTATAGTCTTTTGTAGCTTAGTTAATCAAAATTTACGCTTTACTAATAATTTGTTGCACAATTTCATCATTTTCAGTTTTGTATTTTCTCAGTTCCAAATTGTAAGTCGTTCAGATTTTTCTAAGTGCATATGGCTTTTGCTATGTAGCAAATATATACTATGTCTAGATACATCAGTTTTACTACATATGTCTAAAGAAGCCAGAACGACTTATAATTTGAAACGAAGGAAGGAGTAGCATTTTACGAAAGATAAAAGAAAGAAAGCTGAAAACGAAATTTATGCCTTTATTACCCGCTGAGGCCAAAAACAATTGGACACCAAAACTTCTACTCCATGCACAACTCCTCCACGTTGGCACGAATAGTCCGTACCACTTTCACTTTTGACTTTTGAGTGGGAGACGCTGTTTTTCTGATAAATAACGTTGCCGATAAGGCAGCCAGCAAAGGCACACGTAGCACTCCGTGCTCAACACACGCCGGCCGGTTGGTGGTACTGATACATCAGCTAGCGTTTTTTCATGATCTCCGTGGACGTGGATATATCCCAATGTAGTCCAAATGATGCAGGCATGCAGCACAGCACAAATTCTCAGCATCAAGTACACATAGTGACATACAGTGCACAGCAGCGGCCGGCTCGATCGTGATCAGCGCAGCCGCTGGCACATGATCTCAATCGGTCGGAGTCCGGACATGCACGCTTCTGGTTGCATGCAAACCCGGCCCTTTTGTCTTTTTTTTTTAAAAAAATTCCCTTTTGGCTCTTCTACCCTAAAAAAGTAGAGATTTTATGCGTCGATCGCATTCGTCTCCCCGCACTTTCCGTCGATCCGGACCACCGTCTTCTGCTCGCTCGTCGGCGTTAGATTTTCTGAACAGGAACAGAAATTGTGGCAGCCATTGACTAACGGGCCGGCTCGTCTCAAATCAAATCGCCGCGTCGCTTTCGGTTCCGGGGCCCGTACACGCATTGGATCGTGCGCCGCCGGTATCGGGATCGATCGACCGGGCGGGTGGTTTAGGTGATGGCGCCAGCCGCGACATGGACCGCGGAATATTTTTTTATCGGACATAATTTGGACGCACATAACCTACACACTTTACACTTACACCACACGCATATACATACATGCGCGTCCGTATACACATAAAGAAGAGATTGGGAGACGTCGCTGCGTCCGGTGTGCGGAAAACGCACAGTGCCACTGATATGTGTTTTCTAAAATTTTTGAAAATTTTTTAGAAAAGAGTGCGATCACTAGAATATGAACCCTGGTGGGTAGCGTTCACTGAACAGACCTACAATTGGACGACTGGCCTATTTGAGGGACCGCGGCTACCCGTTCTGCGCGCCAAAGGTCAACAAACCGATCGATGGAGCAAGCAACGACGCGTGCGGGACGGGGAAGACACCAAAGCAACGGCGCCGTCGAATGGGAACCAGGAAAAGAATGGGTCGAACATTCGAGCCTTGAGCGCGGCACGAAAAGGGTAAAGAAAGAAAGAAAGATATGGGCTTGACGTGCTGCGTGTTTAGTTCCCAGAAAATTTTGCAAAATTTTTCAGATTCCCCGTCACATCGAATCTTTGAACACATGCATGAAGCATTAAATATAGATAAAAAATAAAACTAATTACACAGTTTAGATGAAATGGACGAGACGAATCTTTTAAGCCTAATTAAACCATGATTGAACAATATTTACCAAATAACAACGAAAAGCGCTACCGTGCCATTTTACCAAAAATTTCGGATCTAAACCGGCCCGTGGTGGTCTCTCTCTGGACGAGCCTGCAGCATCTTTCTGTCGGCCTGCCTTTTGTAATTTGTGCGTTGCTCGCTCGTATAGTATGCATGCATGCAGGAGTTGCTTGTGGAGATCTCGTGGATCGCGACGACGTGTGCTGCCCATCGGCACACGCACCTCTTCCGAGCTTCACATGAATACTTTTGGATTTTTCACAGTATTCCACACGGTGCTAGCTAGTGACTGTTTCCTCGAAGCCATTGTTTTTTTTTTTTTTGCATACGCAAAATTTCGCCACAGAATCTTTACGCGAACTTCTCGCGTAGTTCAGCTGATTAGGAGTTCACGTAGAGTTCCTTATGGTGGAACCATTCATCCATATTTAAGTTCTCAATTTGACATTGATGGATATATATTTTTAAAATTTATTTCAAGATTTAACGCGCTACGTGAAGATATGTGTTGTATGATTTTTCGAAAAAAGAAAAAAATGTTACTCACTAAACATTTTAAGCACGATTTCCTAATTTTTGGAGAGCTAAATTTAAAAAGTTCAAGAAAAAATTTAGGGTATATAATAACTAATCAAGTTGTTCATCTTTGCTCTGTCTAATATTTCTAACACAATACTCTAATAGATACTTTACTATAACTCTGTCTAGTTGAATAGACTTTAATTACCAATTAAACCATGTTTTGCCATCCATATTTAAGTTTTTCCAATGCATCACACCTCCATCTACGTTGGACATATGATTAATTGAAACTCTTGCATATATGATCATCTCTTTCTATGTATAAATGGTGTGAATAGTGACATACGTTATGCATGTAGTGAGCTAGTTTTTCTATGTCAACATGGCAACAAGTAGATAATTTAGAAGCATATACTACAAAAAAAACTTGGGATATCTTTTTTAGTAATGAAAAATGCTGGTAATATAGATGCCAATTAATATATTACTTTACATTATTTTGACCATGGTGGAGGTGGGTAATTTAATTAGTTTAAGGTTTACTTTATACTAGTTTAGACGATGGGTTGCTCTAGGTTATTTTTACTAATGATGAAGATGACTAATTTAGATGCAAATTTAGGACTAATTAAAATATTTCCAATAATAACAAGACAAAGATCATGAGGTTACTGTGAGTTATTTCTCATAATATCAGCTGGGTAATTTAATTTTTTAAGAAAAATAAATTTAGTGACTATCATTGTCGCTAATTAATTAAAGATTAGGACTTGTTTTTATTCTTGTGTGAATTTTTAGGTTTATATTTCTTTTTTCTTGTTGTCGCCTCGTGAGGATTTTTTAGATAACGGAATAGAGTTCCAGCCTCTACCGTCCGAGGATGATACACAATTGATTGTCAAGATACAAACTAAGGCCATAAGGCGCACTACACTCTCACCTCCGAGAGAGATAAGCTACGAGGACCGAAGAAGTTCCTCAATTCCGCCTACAGGAATGTTGGCCGTCGTTCGTTGGGCATTTGTTCTCAGGCCATTTGTCGAGTGTTTGCCTGTGCTATCATCCATATTGCAAAGCATCTGACAGGTTAGATTTTGAGTTGTGCTATTCACAGCGTGAGTACTATTTTGTAATCCAGAGTGCTTGTAATGTGTTGATGTACCCAGCTATCATATAATATAACTAGCAGGGAGCCCGTGCAAAGCACGGATGTTTTGTTTTGTTTTTTTAGCGGATGTGTACTGGTAATGGAATTGGTTACTGTTGCTTACGGGTTCGAACGGTGCTGTTCACGCAATCTGTTACCGTTGGTAACGGGTTTGGACTGTTTATTAACAGGTATGTACTGTTCACGTGATCCGGTACTGTTACTAGAACAGTGTGCTACAGTGATCTGTGAGTGAGGCCGGTGCCACCGACTTTTATATATATAGTTAGAATATAGTTAGAATAATGCTTCTTTCGTCGAAAAAAAGGTTACAACAAAGTAAATATATCACCGGGGCCTATTTTTCAACTTGCTTTAATAAGTTATAAAGATTCATAAAAGAATGGTCATAACAGTCAGCCACCATTGGTAATTACTCCCTCCATTCCAAACTATAAGTCGCTTTAACTTTTTTTAATACATCCATTAATACATCTGTTTTGCTATGCATCTAGATATAATAATATGTCTAGATACATAACAAAATGAATGAACAAAAAAGTCAAAGCGATTTATAATTTGGAACGAAGGGAGTAATAAAGATGGTCACACAGACACCTAGACTTTTTTTCAAAAGGACGACAAAAGCTTTGCCGCAAGTTTTATTATACGATAAAAAGAGAAAAATAAAACATGTACAAGGAAATTACAAGCCTGAAAGCTTTCACCAGGCGCCCCTCTTCCCAACTAACAACTATAAAGAAACAAAAAACGACTCCCTGAAAATCAAAGTAATTACAGCATTGCAACTAGTCGGCTGATGGAAGGGGCAGGAAACCACAACAAAGGCGAAGGGAAAAACATGAGCAGAGGTACTAAACTCCTATTCTGATTGAGTCCCCTGATCTTGTGGCGCCATCGCTAAGCAATATTGTGTGGTATCATCCTTACATAGGGAAGCCACTTGTATCAGTCGTAGGTTTTGCTGTTGGAAAATCCTTCTATTTCGCTCTTTCCATATATTCCACCAGAAGTAGATTAGAATTCCATCCACTTCCTTTCTATGGTTATTATCAATTTTACGCCGGCATCTCAACCAAAAGGAATAGATTGATCCTACTTCACTCACTGAATCCAACATCGATAGATTGAACCATTGCTTAATAATGCCCCATACCTCCTTGGTGAATGGGCAATCTTTGCAAAGGTGAGCTAGTGTTTCTAGGTCATTATCACACAGCTTGCATTCTGTGTCTTCAGTCCATCCCCGTTTAAGTAGATTATTTGCAGTTAGGATCCTCTTGTGCATCAAAGTCCAAGCAAAGAAGCGACATTTATGTTCTGCTTTAGCCTTCCAAATTGGAGTTATCTTAATCCTGCTGTAAACTCCCACAAACTGTATCTGATAAGCACTTTGCGTGGTATAGACGCCATCTACGGTCCATCGCTAAGTAATATCATCTTGTATCGCCTCATTGAGAACAACTCCCTGTAACTCTTCCCAGAGCCGCACAAATTGTCTCACTTCTTCCTGTGATGTCAGAGGATAAATATGATCAAATCGGCTCCATGGCAAAGTCGATTGCTCCTTTGTTATTAGTTAGCGCCTGTCGTGCTGTAATTTTCTTTCTTCTCGTCTTTTCAAATAGCAAAGGAGCAATCGACTTTGCCATGGAGCCGTTAATCCAGTTAGAGGACCAAAACCTGGCCGTGTTTCCATCCCCCACTCAGGGCCGTGCCCCATCCATGTGCAAGCCGTGCGATCGTACGGGGCCTCCCATTCTTAGGGCCCCAAAAATTACTAATTGTACCAGCCAATTGTCTAATAGACTAATTGTCTTATATTTGATGGAAATATTTCTTGTATTAATTAACAATTACTACGTAGTTGCTATATGTTGGTGCAGAACCGCCAGCTATGCATAGTGCTCGGCGCTGCCTAGCTAGGACTGCTGTACCAGCCAACAAAGTAATTTATTTTTCATTAATTTTTGTTTTCATATGAAGTAGAATGGTTGTATTAGCGTTCTCCAATGATATAAGAAAGACTTAATAATTTATCGCAAAGAATTAGAATTGTTGATATCATTAATTATTTTATTTCAAAGAACACTAAGACAGTGATACTGTTCAAACAAAGATTATGCAACCAAGGGTTGAATATGTACGATTATTGATTTATCGCAATGATGTACATGTTATCGTTCTTTTTTTTTAAGGAGATAGGGCCTATTTTAGGGTTTGGAACGAGGCCTCAGATTTTGCCCGCGCAGCCCTGCCCCCACTGACACCCAGACTTTTACTTTACCAAATACAGTACCAGCGTTTTCATGATCAATAATGCAGCTGACGCATGCTACAGCGCCAAAACAGTGTCAAGTGGGCCCTGTGGGGTTTACGATAGTTTTGTTTTGTTTCACCAGCTCCTCATGTTGGCTTGACAGTTGTCCATTGGGGCATCCAAAGGGCAGGAGATAGATACGCGATACATCTGGTAACTCAGGGAGCAAAGGTCACTAAAGGCCAGAAAGCTTAAAGCCAATGTTTCTGCGTCACTGCATACATTGTCACATTGTTCGAGACTAAGGCCAGTGTCAGTGGAGAGTTTCATTTCGTTGTTTCCAAAACTGCCATGTCATATAGAATGAAATGAAACTCGGATGAAACACCCACTCTCAATGGAAAGTTTCATTCCATAGTTTCATAGACATTTAATTCTATGACTCATAGAGAGTTGGTAACTGTGCCAAGGGAGTTTCATCCCCATGAAACTCAATTCTTCTCTCTCTTCATTAAAACGTTGACATGTCATCAAAAATACATATGTGGCAGGATATTAAATGCAAATGAAACTCTAGTGAAACTCCCACTGAGACTGGCCTAATAACCAGGGAGGAATAGACTAGAGAGAATATATTCGAGGACACTCATGAATTATTTGAGGACAAGAACAAAGAATCTTATCTCTGCCGCATGTGAATTCAGCTCGATCTGTACCTTTATCATCATGTCTAAAGTAAACACACGTAATTTGCATATATATATTTCTTTCTTTCTTTCTAGCCATCATGCATGTAGACTCGTCAATGATGAGATGCATAACCACGGCCAATTGCATGTTGGGTGTCATGTACGGGCGAACCTACATGCGCAATCGTCGGGCCAGAGACGTCCGCAGGGCCGCGGCACGCGCGGCGAACGCGGGAGCAGAAGGCGCTGCGGTGACCACGGACATGCAGCAGGGCCTCGACGCCATTGGTGGCTGATCTTCCTAAGATATTTACCAATTAAGATTTATTAGTTTCCTTTATTTTAGCACCTTAATTATAGGAACTTTCTGCTCTCGTGAGATGGGCCGATGGCCATATATTCTGTAAACGTGAATTGAAGAGATAAACAAGAATATTTACCCTAATTTCTCTCTCTCTCACGCTCTCAAGCCCGAGCCGCCGTGAGGGGCATAACCTCCGCGATCGGAGGACAACGGCAGGAGACTACGATCTTCGTAGTCGAGGGCCACCTACCCTTGATCTCCAGGCCCTTGACAACCTGGTATCGGTTAGCCGTCGATCTTCCTCCGCCGCCGCTACCCCTAGCCTAGCCGCCGCCCACCACAGCGCCGCCGCCGCCCACCAAAACCCCACCCCTCCGTCGTCACCTTCCTCTGCCTCCTCAGTCACCATGACTGAACCCTCCATGGCCGATCTCCTGAAGGCCCTCGAGGCCCTCACCGCGGATGTGGCCTCCATGAAGGCCGACATGGCGACCATGAAGACCCAATCCTCCTCGTCCTCCGGCAGCGGGGGCGACCGTCGTGCGGAGGGACCGCGCGACCAGGAGTTCCATCCGAAGCATAAAAAGTGGGATTTTCCCCGCTTTGACGGAACGTCCGACCCGATGCTCTTCATCAACAAATGCGAGGCTTATTTCCGCCAGCATCGCACCACGGTGGACGAACGCGTGCCCATGGCGTCGTACCATCTGGATGACGCCGCGCAGCTGTGGTTCATACAGTTGCAAACCGATAATGGAACGCCGAACTGGAGCCACTTCAAGGACCTCCTCAACCTACGGTTTGGTCCCCCTCTCCGCTCCGCGCCAATGTTCGAGCTCGCTGAGTGCCGGCGCACGGGCACCGTCGAGGACTACTCCAACCGCTTCCAGGCTCTCCTTCTGCGCGCGGGCCGGCTCGAGGAGGCGCAACGCGTCCAGCTCTACACCGGGGGCCTCCTTCCACCGCTCAGCCACGCTGTCCGGCTCCATAACCCGATCAACCTCGCCGAAGCCATGAGTCTGGCGCGCCAAGTGGAGTTGATGGAGAGCGAGCGGCCGGCGCCGCAACCACCACGGGCGGCTCCGCGTGGCCCACCCCCACCTGCGGCCAGGGCGGCTCTACCCGCGCCGCCACCTCTACTGGCGCTCCCGGCCCCTCCGGCGGCTGCACAGCAGGGCCGCGCCAAGGGTGGCCAACGCCGCCTCACTCCCGACGAGATGGTGGAACGGCGCCGCCAAGGTTTGTGCTTCAATTGTAATGAGAAGTACTCACGTGGTCATAATAGGTTCTGTCGCCGCCTCTTCTTCCTTGACGGCGTGGAAATCGACGCCCCCGACAGCGACGCTGCTGCTACGGCTGACGATGCGGCGATGGAGGCTCCAGTCTTCTCCCTTCATGCCGTGGCGGGCGTGGCTGTGGGTGCACCCATCCTGCTTCGCGTCACTCTGGGCACCACGCCGCTCATCGCTCTGGTGGACACGGGGTCCATGCACAACTTCATCGGCGAGGCGGCCGCCCACCGCACCGGGCTCCCCATCCTTCCCCGCCCACGGCTCACTGCCACAGTCGCCAATGGCGAGAAGGTGGCCTGCCCCGGCGTTCTCCGGCAGGCGGCTATCTCCATCGAGGGCATGACGTTCGACATCGACTTATACGTCATGCCCCTTGCCGGCTATGACATGGTGCTGGGCACCCAGTGGATGGCCGCCCTGGGACGGATCGCATGGGATGTCGCCACCCACACCCTGTCCTTCGAGCATGCTGGGCGTTCCGTCTGCTGGACCGGCGTGGCCTCCACCGCTTCGCCACCGGTCCACGCCACGACCACGGACGGCTCGCTCCTGGAGCACCTCCTGTAGTCCTTTGGCGACGTGTTCGTGGAACCCTCGGGGCTGCCTCCACCGCGCAGCCGCGACCATCCCATTGTTCTTAAGACCGGCGCGGCTCCGGTGGCGGTCCGACCCTATCGCTATCCGGCGGCCCACAAGGACGAACTCGAGCGCCAGTGCAACTCCATGATCGCGCAAGGCATTGTCCGCCGCAGCAATTCCGCTTTCTCCTCGCCGGCCCTCCTTGTCAAGAAAGCGGACGGCGCGTGGCGATTCTGCGTCGACTATCGCGCGCTGAACGCGCTCACCATTAAAGATGCCTTCCCAATCCCCGTGGTGGAGGAGCTGCTCGACGAGCTCAAGGGCGCGCGCTTCTTCACCAAACTCGACCTCCGTTCTGGCTACCACCAAGTTCGCATGAGACCGGAGGATGTCCACAAGACGGCGTTCCGCACGCACGACGGCTTATATGAGTTCTTGGTGATGCCGTTCGGCTTGTGCAACGCGCCGGCAACATTCCAGTCGTTGATGAACGACGTGCTGCGCCCCTTTCTTCGCCGGTTTGTGCTCGTTTTCTTCGATGATATTCTTATTTACAGCAGCTCCTGGGCGGATCACCTCCGACACCTCCGCACCGTGCTGTCTGAGCTTCGCCGCCACCGCCTCTTCGTCAAGTGCTCCAAGTGCGCGTTCGGCGTCGCGTCGGTCTCCTACCTCGGCCACATCATCTCCGAGCAGGGCGTGGCCATGGATCCGGCCAAGGTGCAGGCCGTCCTTGACTGGCCGGTGCCCCGGTCGGCGCGCGCGGTCCGCGGCTTCCTCGGCCTGGCGGGCTACTATCGCCGCTTCGTCCTCAACTACGGCGCCATCGCCGCCCCCTGACAGCGCTGCTCAAGAAAGATGGTTTCTTCTGGTCAGAGGCGGCGGCTGCGGCATTCACGGCCCTCAAAGCCGCCGTGACTTCGGCGCCGGTGCTCACGTTGCCGGATTTCAGCCGTCCATTCATAGTGGAGTGCGACGCGTCGACGCATGGGTTTGGCGCCGTGCTGCTCCAAGATAAGCACCCCCTGGCATACTTCAGCAAGCCCATTGCACCCCGACACCGTTCCCTCGCCGCATATGAGCGGGAGTTGATTGGTCTGGTGCACGCCGTCCGCCACTGGAGACCGTACCTTTGGGGCCGGCGATTCACAGTAAAGACGGACCACTACAGCCTCAAGTACTTGCTCGATCAGAGGCTGGCCACGATCCCGCAACACCAATGGGTGGGCAAGCTTCTCGGCTTTGACTTCGTGGTTGAGTACAAGCCGGGTGCACAGAACACTGTCGCCGACGCCCTCTCCCGCCGGGACACCGACTGCGACGTTGAGACCGGCGCGGTGCTCGCTCTGTCCGCTCTGCGGTTTGCCTTTCTCGACAGGCTGCGTCTCGCCCAGCAGACTGAACCGACGCTCGTGGCGCTCCGCGACGAGGTCTTGGCAGGCACGAGGGCCGAGCCGTGGGCGGTGCGCGATGGCCTCCTCACCTATGGCGGGCACATCTACATCAGCTCGGATTCGCCGTTGGTTCAGGAGCTTCTCGCTGCCATGCACAAGGACGGTCACGAGGGCGTCCAACGCACTCTCCATCGGCTGCGTCGGGATTTTCACTTTCCCGGCATGAGGACCATCGTCCAGGATTTCGTCCGCGCGTGCGCCACATGCCAGCGCAACAAGGCGGAGCACCTCCATCCTGCCGGGCTGCTGCTTCCTCTGCCGGTGCCCTCGGTAGTGTGGAGTGATATTGGCCTCGACTTCGTAGAAGCTCTCCCCAAGGTGAAGGGCAAGTCGGTCGTCCTCACGGTGGTGGACCGTTTCAGCAAATACGCCCATTTTATTCCGCTGGCGCACCCCTACTCCGCGGAATCCGTGGCTCAGGCGTTCTTCGCCGAGATCGTTCGGCTTCATGGCATGCCGCAATCCATGGTGTCGGATCGCGATCCAGTGTTCACCTCGAAGTTCTGGCAAGAGATGATGCGGCTCATGGGGGCCAAGCTACACATGACAACGGCTTTCCACCCACAGTCGGATGGCCAGACGGAAGCCGCTAACCGTGTCATCACCATGTATTTGCGTTGTTTTACAGGGGATCGTCCAAAGCAATGGCTCCGGTGGCTCCCATGGGCTGAGTTTGTCTACAATACGGCCTACCAGTCCTCCTTGCGCGACACGCCGTTTCGCGTTGTATATGGCCGCGAACCCCCGAGCATCCGGTCCTATGAACCCGGGGAGACGCGCGTCGCGGCTGTCGCCAAGACAATGGCGGAACGTGATGAGTTCCTGCAGGACGTGCGTTACAGACTCGAGCAGGCACAAGCTACTCAGAAGCGCCACTACGACAGGCTCCACCGTGCCGTCTCCTACAAGCTCGGTGACTGGGTGCTGCTCCACCTTCGCCACCGCCCAGTCGCCTCGCTTGACGTCGTCGCCACCGGGAAGTTGAAGCCGCGCTACTTCGGCCCCTATCGAATCGTGGAAGTGATCAATGAGGTCGCTGTTCGCCTGGAGCTGCCCCCTCGCGCCCGTCTTCATGACGTGTTCCATGTTGGCCTCCTCAAGCCATGGGTGGGCGCCCCTCCGACTACGCCACCGCCTCTACCGGTCGTCCACAACGGGGCCACGGTGCCGGAGCCCGAGCGCGTCGTCAAGGCTCGGCTCGCACGCGGCGTGCGTCAGGTCCTCGTCCACTGGAAAAATGAGCCAGCGGCGTCTGCAACCTGGGAAGACTTGGACTCGTTCACCGCGCGTTTTCCACAATTCCAGCTCGAGGACGAGCTGTCTCTCGAGGGCGGGAGAGATGTCATGTACGGGCGAACGTACATGCGCAATCGTCGGGCCAGAGACGTCCGCAGGGCCGCGGCACGCGCGGCGAACGCGGGAGCAGAAGGCGCCGCGGTGACCACGGACATGCAGCAGGGCCTCGACGCGATTGGTGGCTGATCTTCCTAAGATATTTACCAATTAAGATTTATTAGTTTCCTTTATTTTAGCACCTTAATTATAGGAACTTCCTGCTCTCGTGAGATGGGCCGATGGCCATATATTCTGTAAACGTGAATTGAAGAGATAAGCAAGAATATTTACCCTAATCTCTCTCTCACGCTCTCAAGCCCGAGCCGCCGTGAGGGGCATAACCTCCGCGATCGGAAGACAACGGCAGGAGACTACGATCTTCGTAGTCGAGGGCCACCTACCCTTGATCTCCAGGCCCTTAACATTGGGTGCGTTTGTCTGCGCCTCCGTCCTCAATTGCATGTGGCCGTGGATGGAAGCGTGATCTTGGAGTAGCCGGATCTGTTCGTGGACGCGGACAGTGTGACCGGACAACATAAGGATCTGGCAGGAGCAGCTGGACTGAAAAATGGTGAACGGAAAGGGGGTTTAAACTTGCGCCCTGTGCTGCTCTTTCCTGCTAGGAGAGACCTAGCGCTCAACAGTCAACACCAGCACCTGCATGGTCTCTGAAAATCTGAATCCACCTAAATTAGGAGGCGGCTAGCAGTGGTCAGGCTAACTTCAGCATCTCGTCTGAATACCGAGGCGCCAAATCTGAATGTTTTCGGACTCCCTGCAGAGGCTGCAGTTGTGCATCGATCGTTTGGTTGCCACACAAGAAGAACGTGAATTTAAAGGGCACGTACGTGTTTCAGGGAACAGAAACGATCCTTTTTTTTTTTGTAGTTATAGAGAAGACCTGATTCGCCTGGCTGTCACCAACAATAAAGAACACAAACTTTTTGGTCGCAGAATCATACGATTCCGCGACAAGAGATCACACGTTTCAGGACAGGAAAGATAGAGCAGGCAGGCACGCAGGCACCTCTCCTACCTTCCCACCTGACGCCGATGCAGAACCTGAAAGTGATACTGGCACAGGATCATTTCTCCAGGGACGGTGCAGCAGCTGAGCAGCACGCCCCCCACACCCCCTATCTCCTTTCAGTCTAGTTTTTGCCTTTTGGTCGGGAGCACTGGATTCCGGTTCGTCCGGAAACGCACATCGCACAGGTCAGATCACTAGATGCTCCGGCATCAGTTGCCATTGTTCCTTCAGTTCCCGGGACGGCTGAGGCTCCATAGGTTGGCAAGAAACATTTTGGGAGCCATCTCGAAACAAGGTACACCAATAGCCTGCCTCGTAGATGTGCAATGCAATGCGTGTTCTGAACATAGCATGTGATGTACCTTGCACGGGGATCGGGGATACAGTGATGCAGATGATCAGATGACGAGATGCTGAAATGGCATAGATAACAATGACAATATGACATACTATTTCACAGTGCACACGCAATCGAGCATAAGTTGCTCATGCCGTCTTAAAAAAGTTTCGCAGTGTGCATATTCATGTAATCAATTCTATCAGCAGAAGTGCAGAACGGTCGTCTCATTCTGCGGTATCGCAGTGCACGCATTCTGTAAGCTGCACCTCGAGATCTTGGCGTCTCCGGATCAAATCATCCATCTTGGTGCTATGTCTTTGTGGAAGCAGATTGTTAGCAACCGGTCACACTAACTCCATTAGCAACGACACGTACCGGTAGCTGATACAATATGAGAGAGAGAGAGAGAGAGAGAGAGAGAGAGAGTTGGGAAGAGGAAGCAAGGAGGGAAATCGAGGATGAAGAACACAGGGATAGCTCTAGAAAGTTCTAGAAGTACAGCAGGTGGAAACTTTAGGTAGAGGAGGAAGAAGAGACACCGGAGGATGAAGATAGAGTTCTTGTTCTCTGAATAGTCAATCCCCTCTGAATTGCAACTATTGCTCCATCGTGTCCTCCTTGGGCCTTGTCCGAGAGAGCACATGCTGCCCGGTCCATATAGCCCATGGCCATATACTGACACAGATGCAAACCTGAACATGAGAGAGTGAAGTTGTTAGATCCGTATACCGTGTTAGAACGAGAAGTATTCCCTCAAATGTCCAGTGCAGACAGCAGAATACCCAGCCTTCAGACACCACTGTTGGCAACGTTGTCATACACCAAGAATGGCACTAATCATTCAGTAGACGCATGATGGTAATCATTTTGAGATGAACTCGTGCAAAATAAGATATGATATTCCTCCAATGTTTTCAGTTTCGTTCCATCATCCGTTAGACCAAGAACAGTTCAGAGTGCCAGCATTGTCAGTTAACTGACATGTCTTCTCACACTTCCAGCTCCCGGGTCCTCTGTGTGTGTATTGCCCAGCAGCTCGTCTGAAACTGAAAGGTGGCCTTAGTTAGAATCAGTGTTGAGAAACGTCCTCGTCGCTTGTCTTATAAGTCGTGCTTTTTCAGCTAACGAATAATGTTTTTCTCTCGGGTGTGTCTCCATAGCAGTTGCCTGATATTTTGCATAAGCTTCAGTCATCTTCAACCTCTTGCTCTGCCGAGTGCCCCATTGAAAGCTAGCCAGCCCTCGGTGCCGTACTGCCTCGTCGTGTAAGTGTGCGACTGCAGCCGCAACAGCATCGCTTGCTGACCCGCGCACCGGGCCGCCGGCCCTTCCTTGCTTGCTTGACCTGGCTATACCTACCTGCCTGTGCACCCTGCACTGCACCACACAGGAACCCCCGATGTGCAAGCGCACTGAGCTATCTATAGCGGCGTCAGTGGACCGGCACGCAGTGCCTGGCTGGCTGGGAGAGATCGCCGGCCCGCCGGTGCCTGGCTTAGTCAACCGGTCATCTTCTTGTGAGCCCGTCGACTGAAGGATAAGCTGATTATCAGGCAACTGTGCTTGAGTATTTCTATTTTCTCTCACAACAAATCAGCGAACAGTACTTTCAGACATGGTTTTTCAGCCAAGCGAACAGAACAAAAGCTCTCAGATGACGAGCCACCTAGGAACCTTACAGAAACAAAGAAAAATCCAACAACAAAAAGAGAAAAAAGAGGAGGTTCAGGCCACGAGCACATCGACCAATAACTGGCTGATTTCATGTGGAGTACGCACCAACCGGGCAATCACCGAACTTTCTGTTGTAACTGATACTTGCTATTTTTGTCAAAGTGCGAGCATACCACTATTGACCTGAACACCCTGTATTAGGTGAACTCGGGAGTTTGTCCTTTCTATGGCGAATACTGCGATCTTTCTCCGAGCAGGGAAAATTTTTTTGCTAGAAATATCTGGTTGGATCTCCGACCAAGAAAGGCATGGTAACAATTCACAGTTCACCTGTTCATAGCCAGTCTAGACTGAGCAGGGAAACTGAGAGTATCGCTGATCCTCCTGTATGTTTATCCACCCTTCAGTTGGCACAGAGTTCGCCAGACCGCCCTTCACAGTTTTGTGTTGTACATTTGTACTGTACGTACATGATCATCATTCTCTATCATACTTTTGACTGCATCTCTGCCTTTGGAATCACAACCTCTGAACCTGAACACAGCAACTGCAAAGGCACGACTAAAGTCTTTTTTTGGTTAGTTGCTACTGAAGATCTGGTTTGTAGCCGTTGTTCTTGCCAGTCAGTGACACTCCATCCAAATGACCACTCCATGTTTAAGAGAACTAAACATGAACCTTCTTCAGCCCTATCTTGGCTAAATTCAGACCAAATCCACCCGAAGTCGAAGCATGACTGACAGCAGGCTACTTGGCACATGCTTCTGTTGAGCAGCCACCAAGACCGAATGTAACACAGGACCAGCACCCAACCAAAAACATATCATCCAGCTGACACAAACAATGCGCACTAGTATGGTACAGTAGGACCTTCATGGTGCTTAAAGCAAGATAGGGCTAATAATATCTTGATCAGCTACGGATCTTGACATGCCAACCGTCTCCTGCCAGCGAACTCTTGTGCTTGTGCACATCAACGGGATCGTACAAATTTACTGCGATTCGGCGCCACATCGCAATAGCTATGGTTGCACTGTTCTCCTTCAGCTAATGGCACATGCCCTGTTACCATCATTCAGAATGCTGCGTCTGCAGGCTGCAGGTACAAGTGCAGCTAATGCGATACTGTAGATGCACTGAGGGTTGAGGCCGGGGAGCTCTGAACCCATGTGCTGACAGACTACCGCAGGAGTATCACGGGATAAGCAATCCATGGACAGGATGAACTGAACCAAAAAAAAAAGAATCCTGTAGTATCATTTTAGAGTCTGTTCGCTTTGCTGAAAAGTTATGCCTAAAAGTACTGTTCGCTAATTTGTTGGGAGAGAAAAATACTGTTCCGACTAAAACAAGCTAAAAAGTACGGATTATAAGACAAGCGAGCAGGGCCTTAGTGCTAAGCTCGTGCGATTGCTACGTTTAAGGCTGGACGAAAAACTCGAAGCTCGTTAGCTCTCTCGGCTCGTGGCTGGCTCGGCTCAGCTCGGCGCGGCTCGTTATGATAACGAGCCGAGCCGAGCCAGGATTTTAGCTCGTTAGCTATAATGAACCAACTCGAGCTGGCTCGTGAGCCGCTCGCGAACCAAACGAGCCGTAGTTTTAGGAAAAAAGTCATCATAACTTATATTAGTTTTGTATTACTTCATGTCTTGCACTTCACAAATGGATGATATGTTAGCTCATATGAATATTTTATTCGATTTAAGGTTATTGAATATATTATTTTTATATTATTAATATTTTTAAGCTTTAGATAAATACAAATATTATATTTTGTGTATTTTTTATACCTGGCTCGCGAGCCTAACGAGCCAGCTCGAGCTCATAACGAACCGAGCCAAGCTGGCTTTCTGAGCCGAGCCGAGCCGAGCCGAGCTCGTTATCCAGCCTCTACGTTTCACCATCCAACAAATCTGGATCCCAATCCACTAATCCTGTTCCTTAGTCATCCTTGATTGGCCCGTCTGTAGCAAATAATCGATGTAATTTCAAGATCTCCACAACGGAATGGTAAAAGAGTAACGCAAGATCACATCACCTGCAAGAAGCATGGATTTACTGAAATGGTAATTACATAAGTGAGCTCCATGTCACCATCACACATACTCTACCAATCGGGACCGTTCCATTTCAGTGGAGGAGGCGAGCGGGATGCCTAGTACAAGCAGGGGAATTTCTTCTGGTGGAGGGAGGGAAGGAAAGGGAAGGCCATTCCAGGGACACTTGATCGATCCCAACAGCAAAAAGAGGAGGGAAGAAAGTGAAAGGGAATGGGAATTTTTGCCACTGGCATGAAGATGAAGGGAGGAACAAATAAGCTCCCTTTCTTGTGTCACATAACAGAGGGTGTACGTTTTCCTTTCTCCGTTTCTCTCTTCTACTCTCCTCTTACTGCTGGGTTTGCGTTTCTTGGTTGACAGAGACGGGCGCCGTCACTGCGCCGCGACGGTGCGGGAGGAGGCCGGGGCCGCGGCCGGCGGCGGCGCGGCGGAGGTGGCCGGGGACGGAGGGGTCGCCGGGTGGCCGTGGGAGCTGCTGCGGTGGAGGCGGCACTTGAAGGAGCCTGCGTGCGTGGCCGGCGCACACACGCACTTGGGCGCGGCGCCGTGGCCGTGGCCATGGCTGTGGGCGGACGAGGCGGACGACCAGCTCCTCCGCATCGTCTTGGGCGACGCCGCCGCGCCGGTCGGCGTCGTGCTGTGGTGGTGGTGGTGGTGGCCATGGCCGTGGCCGTGGAACCTGCCCTCCTCCGCCACGGTGTCGACGTAGTTGGACGCCATCAGCCCCTCCTGGTTCTCTGTTCACTTTCCTCTCCCTGGATGGATAACCACCATTAGGATGACTGATTAAATTAGTTACTACAAGGATCGCTGAAGAAAGTGATTGTACGCAGAGTTTCCACCGTGGATAAAATTAGAGGACTGAAGCCAAATAGGCAAATACACAAGTTTTGATGATTTGAGCTACTACATGCACCGAAGAACTCTACCTAGTTAGTGATTGATCCATTTCAGGTTAGCACTCTACCTGTTCTTCCTATTAAACTCCACAAGCAGCACACGCTTGAATGAGTAATAAAAAAATCCTATAACAAATCTTTTGAGCCTAATTAGTCCATGATTGAACACAAATTACCAAATAAAACGAAAAGTGCTACGGTAGCCGAACCCCAAAAAATTCATCAACTAAACAGGCCCAAAAGATGAATGGTTCCAAAAGAGCAGTGTGTTTCTCTTCACCTAGGTAGGAGTAGAACTGTAGAAGTAGAAGGATAGGAGGAAGGCTTCCTAGGAGCTTACCAGACGAGAGGAACTGGCTGCTGATAGGCAGGAAGGAAAACAGAGGAAGGAAGCCGAGGTGCCGAGAGCGGCAAACTGCGGCACCACGGGGAGCACTCCTGGCTTTTATACTGGGGGTGGCACTGCCCGCGGGCAGGATCGGCCGCTGCCCGGGATTCCTCCCGACCCCGCTCACTGGCCTCCTGGACCCACGCACCATCGACAAGCCCACTGGTTTTTGAGCCTAATCCCGCAAGCTAAGCAAGGCGCCAGCGGATTAACTAGTCGTGCGGTCAGATGAAACGAAACTCTCGTCGCAAAAAAAAAAAAAGATGAAACGAAACTCCACGCGTGGAATGTGACGCCGCCGACGGCCGTGCCCTCAAGCCGGCGGGGGCGCGATTGTTACTGGCAAAGCGGTCATTTTGGCGGGTTTTGATTAGAAAAAGGGAGCGGTTTCTTTGAGGTGGCGGGAAACGATGGGCTCTGTGGGCTGCGGAGCTTTGGCGGGTTGCGCAGCTGGCTCGCGGGGGCCGCCTGCCCCGGTGGTTGCGAGCAAACGCCAACGGGTTTGCCAGCCTCCGGCCTCGGGTTCGGAGGCGGGAAGCCGGGGACCGAACAAATCTCACGCGATCACGCGCAGCCGCAGACGGTTCTAGAATGAATCTGCTGCTGCTACTCTGTCTCTATCCAAATATTTTTTTTATATACGTACTACAAGTATAATTTTGTTTCCCAATCTATGTGCAGCGTGCGGACACCGGAGAGCGCGCCCACGGTAGCGGACGGCGCTGGTCCGAACAAATCTCACGCGATCATGCGCAGCCGCAGACGGTTCTAGAATGAATCTCCGCATCGAAACGCACGCAAGCTCGCTCGCTCACGGAGGCACCGCGGGCGGGGCGTGTTGGGTTGGGAGCAGCGGCACTGCGAAAGGAAGGAGGAGGCTGTCGTGTCATCGCGTGGCGTTGGCGTGCGGGTAGCCTCGTCCATTCGTGGTCGCAGATGCTCGACTTGTCTCCGGATCGCGGATCAAGAGACGGACGATACAACGCAGTGGAAATACGAGTGGCCATACCTCAACAAAGGCAACAAAGCCGCAAGAAAAAAAAAAGAAAAAGAATCTGCACTCCAGTCTCCACAGCTGACTGTGTCAGATGATGAGGCATACGCATACCACCACCACTAAAATTTCTGCACCTAAAAAGACAAAAAAACACTATGGGTGTGTTCAATTCTCATGCAAATCCAAAATATTTCCTCTTTCACCTATCACATTGAATCTTTAGACGCATGCATAGAGCATTAAATGTAGGTAAAAAAGATAACTAATTGCATAGTTTGTCTGTAAATGTCGAGATGAATCTTTTGAGCCTAGTTAGTCCATGGTTGACAAATTTTGCCAAATAACAATGAAAGGTGGTACAGTAACTTTTCACCCACTTTTCACCAAATAAACACATACTATATACGCTCCATGCTGTGCCAGTGCGTGCATGTACCGTCATGCAAGTCATTTTACGCAGCGCGTGCATGCTGCGCCACATCGGCAGCACGTCGGATCGGGATGATTCCTTTCACTACGAGCTTCTTTTTACGGGGGGAAAGGGGGTATCACAGAACTGAAAGCTACTAGGCAAGCAGTAGCCACCCTGAATTCCCTTCCGACCACCGAGCAGTGCCCATTCGTTTTTAGGTGCTGTGGGTTCCCTTTGGTCCAAAGGCACCGGCCGAACAAGGTGTCAACACCTTAACCCCACCACGACCAAACCCTATCTCCTCCGCACCGCACTGGCCACCCTGCATTATTGGCTCCTCCGGCCCGCTTCGTCATCCTCCACAGCTAGCTAGCGTCTCACACAAAGTAAAAAGACGAGGCCCGGTAGTTCGGCTGTGCGGATAAGCCGGCTGAAAAACACTGTTGGCTGATTTGTTGTGAGAGAAAAACACTGTTTCAACTGAAAAAATAAGCTGAAAAGTACGGATTATAAGCCGGACGAACAAGGCCAAATATTATTCCGGTCAGACAATCGTCCATGCTCACTTGCTCACCCATGCATGCATGTCGACATGTTGCAGAGTGGGCATCTCTGCTCTGAATCTCGGCCGAATTGAGCTGCTGCCGTCCCTCTCTTGCAAGCAACGCCATTGATTCCTCTTCTTCTCAGGTTGAAAGAAAAAAAAAACGATTCAACTAATCGCTTTCTCGGATGTATCGTATCGTCACAACTTCCACCACCTTCTGATATAGATATTCACAGGCAGAAACCTCTTGTAAATCGCCATCAGAACAACGAACCAAACCAGCAGAGATTCACACCTTTTGATATCAGGCTAGCACACCACCACCGCTTGTCGTCAGCTTCGCGCAAGTCTCAAGGACACGGACTAAAATACTGCACCGATGGAAGGAATTTGAAAGGAGATGTGAACATCTGAGGGAATAATCTGACCAGTAGGAGCATACTTAACCTTATCATGATCAGGACTTTTCCTTGGGAAAGGCACCGATCTTGGCAGGGAATGAACGAAAGCAACAGGCCATGACCATGGGATCGGATCCATCAAATCTCTTGCGCTGTTGTGGTGTGGGGCACATCAGCATGGAAAAATCAGTAGCAAGAGCTTTGGAAAGAGTATTTCTACGCGGGAATGCTAGCTAGATGCAGTAGCTTTCGAAAGAATAATCTCGCAAAAAGCAAAAATGGAAAGGCAATTCGTTTCGTAGTAACAAAAAAAAATCGCTTATATTCTAAGTGAATCTAGCATCTCCATTAGGTCACCCGTAAACCATCGTCAATAGTGCTACCTAAATATCATTTCTAGGGTTATTAGGGAAGATAATTTTATAGATGACTGATATGGATGCAACAAGGAGGGAGAGAGATTGAGGAGAGAGAGAAGTTGAGAGCACATCCACAAGCCGTCCTTGTCCTCGATGGTGTGACCGCCGTTGCAGGCTGTTAGTAGGGATGTAAACAGATCGAATTCACATAGAATCAGATATTCGGATCCGGATGTCACCTTTTATCATATTTTAATTAGGATTCGAATGCGGATACAGATCTTTTTAAATATGAATACAAATGAATGTCTCAGATGCAGATTCAAATTCAGATATGTACCCAATTCAACTCAAAGTGCATATTGTTAAATTCAACATATATGAATACAATTTTACTACTAAGTTTGTTGATAACCAAAAGTGAAATAAATCAAAGTACACTGCCAATAATCTCCAATATCGCAGTGAACTAAATTATAATAGATAATATTTAATAAAATGGTAGGTTAAGTGAAGAAATTTAAATAAGAATGGTAGGCAACATGAAAGTAGCCATTCTGCTTTATCAATTTTTTTTTTGTTATTATAAAATTATTACACAAGTAGAGAATAAAGCATGTACTAGTATATAACATAGACAAGATATAGCTTACAAAAAATTAATATAGTTATCAATAAATATTTAATAATTAAATATATCAATTAATCAATCGTTATTTATATAATATTTATTATGAAATTATAAAATAATAAAATAATTTACATTAGCTAAAAATAAATTAAAGTATTAAAATAATTTGCAACAACAAATATATGAGGTTTAAACTATATTAGAAAAATACTAAAATTAATTTAATATTTATATATCAATAATAGTATTAAATTAATATTAAAATTAACTTATAGATATACTACTAAATAGTTTGGATGCATCATTTGTAATATTAAAATCAAATAATTAGTCACTAGTCATGGAGAGAAAACTTTTAAATAGATTCATTATACCTTGTTCTTGTCGAACATGGATCTGAAATCGAGTAGAAAAAAATACTGACAAACGAAGTCGGATACATCCATTTAGTATCCACATTAGAAAGAGATACGAATACAGATATCCATATTACAAGTTCTTGAATTCGGATTTTCAGACATCCATTTCCACCCCTAGCCGCTAGGAGGGGGATGAGCCACCACCTGGTGATCGTGGCCAGAGGGGATGCAAGCGGAGGAGGGCGCCGCCGCTCTAATCGAGCAGATGGAGAGGCTAGATGGGGAGGTGAAAGGACCGAATGGCCCAATAGAGGAGCGTGAATTGGGTTCTAAAAATTGAAAGCGACAACCTTAGACTATGCAAATTAGACACCCATGGCACTCATAAGTTCTTCTAAAAAGCAATCTATTTAGTTCCGTAGGACCAACACACTAATCATGTCCTTAGTAAAGATCACACTAAAATGTATAGTTCTTAGATAGCAAGAAAGAAACCTACGCTCAGCACACTACCATGAATCTTAGTTGCCACTCAATAAAATAGAGAAAGTATGAAAAATCAAGGCAAAGAGATAACCAGATTTTTTCCCCCAAGAGCATGTGCATCTATTTTTTAGAAGGAAAAGAAGAACTCTTTGTCTGTTCGTATAGCATCCGCTGGGCCTCATTCACGTGGAAAGACGCAACCTGCCATGGAGTAGCACTCGAACTCGAAGGCTTTTCATGGGCTGGAATGGGTAAAGTCGAATGAGGCCTATAAGATCTCTCTAACTTCATTATGCGCCCGAAGTCAGCTAGCAAACTTTTAAAAATGGCCGTGCACGGGCCAACCAGATGCTGCCATGCCCTTTTTCTTCTCTTCTCGCACAAGCTCATAAAAGGACTTTTGCTCTTCCTTCGATTAGGCCATTTCACAGTTCCATTCCCATAAGATTCTCATATTCTTTGTTTTGTTGCACAAGAAGAGGGTATTTTTAAACTTTAGTTTTAGAACCCAATATACGAAGGAAAAATTTAGCCATGCCTAGAAATTTCGGCCCTCATTTAATATTGTAGGCACATTTTTTTTCCTATAACACAGCTAGGCAAATTCTGCTTACCCTCCTGATGGTAGGAACCACAAACGAAACACACCCATAAGCCACAGGGAATGTATTCATGTCAGTCTCACGACAAACCAAAGTCCAATCAATTTTTAGCTTCGGACCAGTTCGTAGCCGTATGGCACAATCCTATACTAGAACATATCCTGTTAAATTATTGAAATTTGCTAAGTATATAGGTTGACATAATTTTTTTAGGGGGGTGGGGGGAGGGGGTAGGGTGGTGAGGAAAATATGTCGAATACTTCATGAAAGGATTTGATTGGAGATTTGTGAGGCCTTCATCTCTGATGACTTATCCCTCTTTTCGGTGATGGCCAACTCTGGTGAATTCAGTGTTGGTTAGCGGTGTTAGGGTTGCGTTTGAGGTTCAGGGGGTTTTGTGACTTCCCAGCTATAGAGGGAATGACAAAGGAGGCCTCTGAGCTGGTAGCATGGCGGATGAGAAGGCAACATGGTGGGGCAATGAGGGTGTTGCTCATCAGGCCGTGGGAGAATCTGGCTGGATATAGAATGCATGTGGCCGAGCTCGGGGCGGTTAAGTTGAAGTTGACACGGATTGACGGCGGTCTTATGAGAGAGGTCGAAGACAGAATAGATTAGTAGCGATGGTTCTTACGCGTGGCTGTGAAGGCGGTCCCATGTCACCGGAGCCGGCGCAGGGGAGCGTGAGGGCGACGGGAGCACGAGGTTAATGGTAAAGCTGTCTACTTATGAAATGGATGGCTGGATCTAAGCCATTGATGCTTCGTTGTCCAGGACACAAATTACGGATTAACTCTAACTAAAATCTGTTGACAGATGACTAGCAAGACCTAAAAATATTTTGTCACCTTTTGGATTTTCTTGGCCAGAGATCAAACAAAAGACATCCGACCTTTGCGTATAGTGCATCAACCCTTTATTTACTTTATTTATTTCCACCAACATTCATGTATATCATCCAGTTTACACGCACACACACTCAAGGCCACACCACAACTACACACGCCAACACACAAACATGTATAGTACTAGTACTAGTCTACAGCCTGCGCCGTGCAGGGACAACTTCACCCTCTGCTGCTCAGCGGTCAGCGCACGGTCACAACTCGCCCATGCATGCGCTATGCGAGGAGCCCCCTGGCGATGCGGCCGTCGGCGCCCTGGGGAAAGAAGCCGCCGTGCTGGGCGGGGTTGCCGGTGCCGTACACGATGCCGAGGATCTCCTCTGGCGTGCGGTCGTAGGCGAGCGAGAGGTGGTCGCCGGCGATGACGTTCCCCACGGTGAGCCCCTCGGGCCCCAGCTCGGGCGCCACCACCAGGCCCTCGTCCTTGACGCCCCTCCTCCCCAGCGAGTTCCGGAGGTCCGAGATGTGCGCCGTGATCTCCGCCACCCCGACGGCGTAGCTCGCCACACGCGCCGTCCCGTGCTCGTACAGCAGCGTCCGGATCACCGCGTCCTGCGCCGACTCCACCGCCAGCAGCCCCGCCAGCAGCTGCCGTGTGCAGAACATGTACAGAACATGACTTGTACGCATGACGCATGCCGTGCCGTGCGATGGCAACTAGGTGACGAGTAGAGTGTTCATGCGATGCACGCGCGCATACCTTTCTGGCCTGAGGTGTGAGGAGACTGGGGTTGGCGCCGACGTAGCCAGTGAGGCCGACGTAGGGGATGATGTAGGAGGCGATGAGGAAGTTGACGCTGTTCTCGTAGGGGTTGAAGGGCGGGTCCAGCGTCGCGTTCAGCGCCTGCTCGATGATCTTGCCGAAGTTGGCGGCGCTGATGTCCAGCAACGGCCGCGGGAAGCCCCTCACCGTCTGCTTGATCGCCCTGCACATACACACGCCGGCCGGTGACATTTCGTTTTCTGGATGTTACTGTTTAGGTGTTCCGATCGACTATTACCTGAGGTGGCCGACTTCTTGGTAACAGAACTGGCTGGCGACGTCGCGGATGAATGGAGTGAGGGAGGCGGACTGGCCGCCGATGGAGGGCGGCCCGCCGCCGGTGAGGTTGGCGTCGATGGCGTCGAGGCCGTAGCCCAGAGCGGACCAGCAGAAGAACTCCGTCTCCAGGTACTCCAGGTTCAGCGGGAACTCCAGCAGGTCCACGTCCGACTGCGGCAGCAGCGAGCCGGGGGCACCGAAGAACGACCCGCGGTACGGCGGCCGCGCCCACTCGTTGCCCATGTCCTGCGCCTGCGCGCGCGCAAAGGCGCCGCACAGGCAAACCATCACCACCGTGGCGACCACGGCGACGGACGACGCCGGTGCAATACCCATTGCCGGCGGGCGGCTACGACAGACACTCGATCCCTCACGAGCTAGCGGCGACTATCTAGTAGCTTACTAATTTGGCAACGAACACGTCAGGAACACACGATGCCGACGCGATTCCTCAGCTGCACGTTTGACTTGTGGTGTGTGCAGTTAATTGCTCCGGGAACGGGAGGAATCGGTGCAAGCATTTATAGGCGGCGCGGGGCGTATGCTACTAGCGTGAGGGTGGCGGCGCCGTGAGAGTGGCCGATGACGCCATGACGGGGAAGGGTAGCCGTGGCGCGCCAAGGTCGTGGCGCGCGGAGGACTACGTGTAGTGTTGTTTAAACGCGACGGTCGGTTTGTTTTCTTGTTTGAGTTTGGAAGTGGTTGATTCACCTATCGAAGCCAGCCAGCGATATGCTCCTCGTGCGTATGGGGCAGATTTGGTGATTTTTTTTTTGCGAGTTCACAGTTGATAGACATAAAGATGGTGGGTCGATTGGAAGGAAGCAAGATTATCCTTGTTGGTCACTACAACAGAGAAGGACATCACTGGCGGTTCAAAACCCCCCTTCACTGGCGGATTTTGAACCGCCATAACCAACTCGGCAGTGATGAGCTGATCACATCACTGCCGGTTATGCCAAACCGGCAGTGATAGCTCATGTATCACTGCCGGTTCGTGTTACAAACCGGCAGTGATACTTGAGCCATCACTGCCGGTTGTTTTAACCAACCGGTTGTGTAGATTATATTATCACTGCCGGTTATCTTTGAACCGGTAGTGATATAGTATTCACAATTTGCATTTTAATAATTGTTTTATTTTCATTTCGAGGGGAGGTGGTGGGGTGGGAGGTCGGGGAGGTGGAGGTGGAGGTGGTTGCTATCGATCAATTTGATATCGATGTGAATGAAGACAATACAAACCCATCAACATTTATATTACAAAAGTTTCAAAAAAAAAACTCTAAGTATCGAATTAAGAGTCGCATTACAATAGCCTATCAATGTGGTCTCTTCCGTACTGCGCCTTGTACTTCTTAGTCCTCGCAATGGAGAATGATCCTGTCTTGGTCAATATCTCGTCCAATACAAACCTTGCTACCTCCTCTTGAATTCCTCTCTTCTCAAAATCTAGCAACTGGTTGTGATTGTTTGCTTTGCGCTGTAATTGAAGCAAGATGATATTGAGATGCACAAACGTAAGACAAAACAATAGAAATGGGATGCCTACGTACCATGTCATCTCCCGTATTTGTTTTTGCGCCAAAGTATTTTAGCATTGCCCACATCACATAGAACCCGCATTCGTTGTTCCCCATCGGTTGATCTAGGGTCTTGAGATCCTCCATATACTTTACACTGAATGGGGCCCTCCATTGCTTTTGCATCTTGCTATCGAGATTTCTCCAATTCGGTAATGCCTTCATTCTATGTTACATTGTAAATGAAGTGTGAAGACCGAGGACATTACAATATCCTATGTGATTAGAAAGTGTTGTGATATTTGGTTCACTTACTTATTCAGCACTTTGACTAGGGGGTCGATAAGAGAAAGTGGCTTTTTCTTTGAGTCCCACACCTCGATATGTGAATCCTGAAGATAGATATCTACGAGGATGAAATGGTTGCTGCAATCACAAAGTCCATGTTATTGAATGACATATCAAGAAAAGAAACACTAAAATAAGGGTCGAGAACACATACTCGCAGTTGTAGGGTAGGAGTACGTTTGTTTTGTTGTTTCTGAACATACTTTCAAACTCAATCTTCAAACTTGTTGATACATAGTCATCATCACCAGGGGCGGTGCATGTTGTCTCATTTACAAATATGGGATCCAAGAAGTCTATATTGTTCAATTTCTTCTTTAGGCACCATTTTGCCATACACCTGCATAATAAACATATGATATATTCAAATGCAAATCACGTAGTTTATTATAACGTTGTGAGGGTAGGGTACTTACATAGACCATATCATCAAAATCTGCGTATCGAGCGAGCGCCGTTGGAAGAGCTGAAAGAGGTGTTCATAATAAATAGTATGCACCGTTTCTTCAGGATGATTAAAAACCATTCCGGGAGGGATGCAAACTTCAAAACCGATACAGTCTCCGTTGGCAGTATCCACGGAGTAATAATCATGCAACTGTCGCATGTATGTTGGCAACTCTTTATACTCTTGTTCGGTGGCGACCAAAGGTTTGCCTCTTGAATACTTGTATGCGACCGTGGCTGTTTCAAAATCTCTCGTTCCGTAATACAACTCCGTGGCCCTCTCCATGGATATGCCCATGTTGTTGGCCAAGTTCTGTATCTCTAGCAATTCTTTGGTGTGTATTTCTCTAGCTCTGATTTGATTACTCTCTTTGTTGTGTTGCCTTTCAAATTCGGTCTGTTGTCTCCACTTAGGTAGACTGGCTATTCGATTAAAGAAGGCAACGGCGGCTTTCTTGCTTGGAGGCTCCACAATCGGGTCCTTCATCTTACTCGTAATGCTAGCATCCACCTTCTTTTTACTTGTCTGGGGAGCATTACCAACCGAAACTGATGACCTCTTATGTTGCGAGGTCGAACCTGATCGCACTTTGGATTTTCGCGGAGGAGGAGGAGGTGTCTTCTCTTTTGGCTGTGGAGGAGGTGGAGGAGGTGGAGGAGGTGTTTTCTCCTTTGGCGGTGGAGGAGGTAGAGGAGGTGTTTTCTCCTTTAGCGGTTGAGGAGGTAGAGGTGTTTTCTCCTTTGGCGGTGGAGGAGGTGTCTTCTCTTTCGAGGCAGAAGAGGGAGAATGAGGATCTTGCAGAGGAGAGAAACCTCTTGGCGGCGGCGATGCCGATGATTCACTGCCATCCTCATCATCCGAAGATGGCTGCTCATCCAGCTTGATGAAGCGTTTGCGCCAAGCCACATGAGTGCCCAAGTTGTGAACAAGACGCGGCCTATCTTCCTCCACTGGGAAATCAATGTGTATCTTATTGTACTTCTTATCCAAGATCTTATCAATGCTGACCCTGGCATACCCGGGTGGCATTGGCTTGCCATGAATGATGCCGTCTCCTCTTGGAAATGCTTGTCCGACCGCCACCTTGTCTTTTGTCCACTGCTGACGGATGTATAACCTGACATTAATTGGTCCAGTGATGTTGTCCACCGGATGAGGAGCATTGACCTCTTCTTCGTCAAGCATAGGGGTTGAGCCGCAGCTACTGCGACCCTTGGGCACTGGGCTATTCAAAGTCAGGATAGGCTGCGGTTGTGACGAACACATGGATTGCATAGCTGACATAACTCGTGCCTCAACTTGAGCAGCTATCCGTGCTTCCATGCTATCTTCGATTTCCTTTCGAAACCTTTGGAGCTCTTCTTCTCTTTGTGTTCTAGCCCTCGCCCGGCTCCTATAGGATGAAGATTCACCTTCGAATGCTTTCACCCAAGGTACATTCCCGGCTCCTCTAGTGCGACCGGGGTGCTCCTTGTTTCCAAGTGCTTGTGTGAGCACGTCATTTTCTCTATCTGACTTGCGGTTACCTCTATTCACTTCCTCAGTTAAGGTTGAAATCCTCTGGAGGAGATCGCTGACGGGTTCACTACTGGCATTAAGGCTCCCGTCACTATTGTATCGTGCCCCCCTTGCAAGTAGGTAGTTTACTGATCTGGGCTGCCAATCGCTTGTCTGAGGCCTAACGCCGCGCTGCTCTAGTTTCTGGACTTCCATTTCCCATTCCGGAATCTTTCGTACATAGCCACGCGATCCTAGGCGATGAGGATCCTTTGCCTTAAGTGAGTTTGCTCTATTTCTTTCGCTTGATGCCTTGGCCTCTTCGGATAGCTTGTAAGCCTTGAACTCCTCCCAGAAGTCTCTCTGCTTGGTGTATTGACCTCCCTCAAAATTTGGTTCTCTGTCCTCCTTGATTAACTTGTACAAGGTTTCCTTGAAAGTCTTGAACGAGCGACCCATGATTTCCTTGGCCTTCTTCTTGACTGTCGCCTCGTCATAGTCATTAGGAAAACTGAAAAACCCTTTCAACTTGTTCCAAACTAGCTCCTTCTCACTTTCTGGAACCCTCCATGGGTCATCCTCACGACCAGTCCATTTCCTGTATTTGATCGGGATAAAGTCTCTTACAAGTGCCCCGATGACACTCTTGTATGGGCCTAATGCTGTAAGAGGCTCCACCGGCTCCCCTACTTGGTCGAACTCAGAGATGTGCCAATGTTTACTTGTTTGAGGAAGCTTTGTTGCACCACGCTTAGTCTTGCTGGTACCCTCACCACTTGGCTCTTGCGGCGGAACCTGCTTCAAAATCATAAATAAGTCCCCATCAAACTTATCTAGCGTGATTTCTTACTATCACGTTATTAGGTTTGACCTAAGTTATTACCTCGTTTCCTTGGTCTAGCTGTAGATAATGGCTAGGGCTCCAATCGTCCTGATTACCACCACCATTAGTTGGATCCTGCGACGCTCCTGTCGCAGTGCTCTCTGCTTGTGGGGTATCAGTAGCTCGGCGACGGGTGGTGAATTGGCGATGACGAGTCATGTTTCTGGACAAGAGATGAATTCAAGAAGTTTTTCTTCAATTTATATAGGGCTATTAAGCATTTCAAGAATACCCCTAGGTTTAGACAAGAAGTTATTAGAAGTTTTTTATCAAGAAGCACAAAAGCATGATGGCTCAAAGGACTGGAAACTTGACAATGGAGATCATCATGAGAAAGTCCATACTATCTCACATTTCAAGAGATTATCCTGTGATGTTTTTATTTTCATGTCATACTAGCTTCCCACCAAAAAATTAAGACTTTCTTTTTATGCCCTTCCAATTGTTGCACCTACAAGGATTGAGGCGTTCTAAGTAGCCTTGCTGACCTTACAAGAACCCTAAATGCACCAACCGTGACAGGATCCCTCCCAGGCCATGTTTGGGTAACGGCCGGGAAATAAATAAACTTTCTCTTGCTCAAGCAAATAAATCAACTTTCATTAGGATCCTCCTTTAATTGGATTAAGGGATCCTCCAATTGGAAATGATAACAGAATGCATAAGTCATTATAAGGAATTCTAATAAACAAATAGCTATAGTATACCACCTAACGATTTTATTTCCTTTATGAGGTAAAAAGAAAATTAATGAACTGTTGTTGCACCGTTCACATTACTGCACCCTTACTGTTCATGACACTAACAACTTAAAGCCAGTGAACGCCACCATTCTCAGCTTCCCTAGATACTGTAGCAATAAGCTAAAGCGGGGTGAAGCTCTACTAGACAGACCATGTACTTATCGCATATGGATATGTGTAGGCAATTTATAATGAATATAAAAAATCCATGTGAATTGGAGTGGATCAGTGTAACCAAATAAGGCCCCATTGGAAGTGATTAGTGAGAGTTAGTTCTCTAAACTCATATTCCCTTTTTGACAAAAACTCCCACTCCAATGCAATAAATAAAAGAAATCTGAACTCCTCCCTCCAAATTCTCATTCTCTCCTTTCGATTACCCCCAATCAACCCCATTGGAAGTGATTAGTGAGAGTTAGTTCTCTAAACTCATATTCCCTTTTCGACAAAAACTCCCACTCCAATGCAATAAATAAAAGAAATCTGAACTCCTCCCTCCAAATTCTCATTCTCTCCTTTCGATTACCCCCAATCAAACATACAGTGAATGTTTGAATTGAAGAAAAAGGAACATTGGCGGTGGCATTTCACCGAACACCTTATGGGCACTCACCCAAACTTGGCGGTGGCGCGAATCAGCAAAGGGAGAAGCTCCTGGGGGCGTCGAGGATGGCGGCGTCGTGCTCCGGCGTCGGGCTGCGGCGTCGCTCCTGTCGCGGTCGGGCTGCGGCGTCGTGGACGGCGAGTCGGGCGGCGGCGGCGTGCACTGGCGCCTGGCGGGAGTTTGATTTTTGTCGAGCAAAAGGGGCTGGCGGGAGCGCCAGCCCCTTTTATAACCCTAGCATCACTGCCGGTTGGATATTACAACCGGCAGTGATGTTGGACATCACTGCCGGTTGGTCGTTAGAACCGGCAGTGATGTCCCACATCACTGCCGGTTCTAATAACAAACCGGCAGTGATAGCCAACATCACTGCTGGTTAAAAACCGGCAGTGATGTCCCACATCACTGCCGGTTCTAATGAAAAACCGGCAGTGATAGCCAACATCACTGCTGGTTAAAAACCGGCAGTGATGTCCCACATCACTGCCGGTTCTAATTACCAACCGGCAGTGATGTCCCACATCACTGCCGGTTCTAATAACAAACCGGTTTAGTTTTACTTTTTTAAAAAAAATTAAAATCAACAAGTTCAAACCAAATTTTAGAACCCCAAATTATTTCAAATGAAAAAGTGAGGACTACCAAATTTATACAACTCATGAAGATCTACAACTTTGATATAGGTCATTTCTTCATTTGAAAAAAATTGAACATTTCAAATTTGAAATTTTGAAAAATGGAACGTCCAGTTCAAAATTTAAAACCCAAAATGATTTGGACATAAAACTTGATGAATACCAAAGTTGTTCAACTTATCAAGATCTACAACTTTTGTATAGGTCATTTCTTCATTTGAGAAATTGTTAATATACATTGTTCACAAAACCTACACGTGTCTCATATGGTTTATGAAATCTTATGAGAGATGTGTAATATTTATGAACAATGTTATTACCACTTTGACAAATTCAAACCAAATTTTAGAACCCCAATTTATTTCAAATGAAAAAGTGATGAATACCAAAGTTGTTCACATTTGACAAATTCTTAGTACACATTGTTCACAAAACAATTTGAGCCCCTAAATGATTTCAGCTCAGAAAGTGATGAATACCAAAGTTGTTCAACTAATGAAGATCTACAACATTTCATTAAGGATTACATAGTTTATGATATTCTAACTATGATGGCCTCATCGTGATCACTCCGGAGGTAAGCAGGTTCGTCACCCTCTTCAAGGATAGGAAGGGTAATGTCTGCCCCAAAAGGAGCCATTTCTTGATAACCTTTGTACTCTTCTTCGTCCGTCACTCCTTCAACACCGACAATCTTCCTTTTGCCTTGCATGACTACTTGTAGTCTTCCCTTTGTATTGTTATCCCTTACATAGAAGATTTGCAAAACATCCTTTGCAAGGACTGCTTTCTCACCTATCGTTCCTTTGCCCCCTAGTCTTCCATCATGACGAGATACTGGAACTCCGACCCGATTGATGTCCATATAATATGTGCAGAACTCAATGGCCTCCTCCGTTGTCCATCCTTCTACCATGCTCCCTTCTGGTCTGAATCTATTCCTAACATACCGCCTGAAAACTTTCATCAACCTCTCGAAAGGAAACATCTGGTGTAGATACATTGGGCCAAGGGCTTTAATTTGGTCCACAAGATGAACAAGTAGATGCACTGATATGTCGAAGTAAGTCGGTGGGAAATGCATCTCAAGCCTGCATAGAATCTCGGTTATCTCCTGCTTCAGCTGGTCTAGCTTGGCCCCTTCAATGACCTTTTCAGAGATCGCGTTGAAGAATGAACACAACTTTATGATTGGGGCACGGACCTTGTCAGGGAGGATACCTCGTAGGGCAACTGGGAGCAGCTGAGTCATAATGACATGACAGTCATGGGCCTTCATACAACCATATTTAAACTTAAGTTCTCTCATGTTAACTAGCCTCTTCGGGTTCGCACAGTAGCCAGTTGGCACTTTGAGATCATTAAAGAAAGAAATAAGCATGGCCTTTTCTTCCTTTTTCAGTGTCCATGATGCCACCGGAAGTTTCAAGTGGCCATCCTCAAGAGTTATTGGGTGCAACTCCTTCCTGAGGCCCAGGTGTTGCATGTCCAAGCGTGTCGCGAGAGAATCCTTTGTTGTTCCCCCGGTGTTCATCAACATGTTAAGTGTGTTACCGCACACATTTTTAGTTATGTGCATTGGATCAAGACAGTGACGTACACTCAAAAGTGGCCAATAAGGTAGTTCCCAAAAGATTGATTTTTTCTTCCAGATACTACCGGCTGGCGCTGGTACTGCACCTTCCCCCTTGCCAAGGACAACATCTGTGAGTTTGCTTACTTGTTTAAGTATCTGTTTCCCGTCTCGATACTTTGGAGGGCCACGTTTCTCAGTAGTCCCATTAAAATCTTTTCTATTCTTGCGGTAAGGGTGATCCCTTCGTAGGAACCTACGGTGTCCCATATAGACCATCTTCTTGTTTTCTGGTAGATGAATAGCATCAGTCTCGTCCAAGCACTCGACACACCCAGTGTATCCTTTTGTCTTCTCTCCAGACAAGCAACCTCGCCCTGGCAGGTCAGTGATTGTAGCGATAAGTATAACCTTTATCGTGACATGTTCTTTTTTATACTCATCCCAAACATCCTTCACACCCGTCTCCCACATCTGTAGTAGTTCATCGATCACTGGTTGTAGAAGCACATCGATATCATTACCAGGTTGTTTTGGCCCTTGGATTAGTAGTGGCATCTGGATGTATGACCGTTTCATACAAAGCCAGGGTGGAAGGTTGTATATACATAGCGTCACTGGCCAAGTGCTATGATTGCTTCTAACCTGGTCAAACGGATTCATCCCATCTGTGCTCAAACCTATCCAAAGATGCCTTACCTCTCCACCAATGTTCTTATAGAACATAGTGTTGATAGTCCTCCAGTCCGACCCGTCGGCGGGGTGCCTCAACATTGTATCTTTCTTACGCTCTTCGCCGTGCCAACGCAACAGTTTGGCTGACTTTGCATTTGCAAACAACCTATGCACTCGTGGAGCTATAGGAAAATACCATACGACCTTTATGGGCCCTCCTCTGGTCTTGCTTCCCTGATTTGACGGCCCTTGCTTGTATCGGGGAGCTTTACACTTGGGACACGCATCCAAGTCTTTGTATTTTTCTCCACGGTACAATATGCAATCGTTGGAACACGCGTGTATTTTCTCAACCTCGAGGCCGATTGGGCAAATCATTTGCTTGGCCAGGTAAGTCTTTTCTGGTAACTCGGTACCCTTCGGGAGCAGTTTATGCAGTATACCTAACAAGCTATCGAAGCCTTTATCACTCAATCCATTCGTTGATTTGAACTCTAATAGCATGATGTTGGCTTCCAGTTTGCTTATTGGGCAGGTCGGATACAATGGTGTTTTTGCATCCTTTCTCATGATCTCCAGTTTTTTCAACTGTGTAGCACTAAGGAATCCGCCATGCACATCATGAAGAAACTGTGAAATGCCATCATTTTCCTCTGTGTCGTCCACTAATGTATTCCTAAACACATTATCGTTGGTAGGCACAGGTACTGTGTAGCATTGGTCATCATCAATAGGTAGAAATGCGTCTAGGCATTGGTCATCATCAATAGGCACATCATCATTGTTTTCTTGTGCAACATTTTGACCAACCTCCCCATGCAAAGTCCAAATCGTGTAGTCTCTCATGAACCCCCTGGTAATCAAGTGCAATCGTATATGCTCCACGTCGCCCCATTTTCTCGTATTCTTGCAATCTTTGCATGGACAGAATACAGGCTGTGAGTCCCCAGCATTGGCTCTAGCGAGCTTGATGAAATCGTCGATGCCCGTCAAGTACCGTTGGTCTGTACATGACAGATCGTACATCCACCCTCGATCCATGTCTGCACAGGTAAAATGGGCCGGGCAGAGGAAACATAGGAAAGTTTTAATAAGTAACAATTATTGCACAATATTGAAGAACAATTATTCTACTCCATGCAACATAAAAATGGAGACACTAATTTAAAAAAAGACTAAATTTGGAGACATGATCATGAATAACAATGTAGCTCCAAACAATGCCCATATAAATTAAAAATCGCAGCCCCATAAAAATTAATTATTGCACAATATTGTAGAACAATTATTCTACTCCATGCCACATAAAAATAGAGACATTAATTTAAATAAATACTAAAATTGGAGACATTATCATGAACAATGCATTGTTTCTAGTAGTAAATCAAGTCATTAGGGGGCTGGAGCCCACCCACCCCCCCCCTTAGATCCGCCACTACTGCTCAAACAATGCATTGTTTGGTGACACAAGGGTTAATTTGCTCATCAACATTGTAAAAGAATCTACTCTACTCCTAAGAACCAATTATAACATCACATACTAACAATGCATTATAGCCATGAATTAGAAAAGTGCTCTGTAGAAGAATGGAGAAATAAGAATGAGAATCAAGCATTATAACCATCAAAACAAAGCTAATTAACCAACAAAATCGAAGGAATGGAGGCTTACTAACCTTAAAGCAAAAAGATCAAGCCATTCTTCCAAATCCAAGTGGTAGCTTCACGGATTTGGGCGACCGCAACATTGGAGGGAGTTGCCCAAACGCGCGCCTCTGTTCTCGGGATAAAGAGTGGAGGAAGAAGATGACGGCTACCACCTTTTTGTGCTGTCAGGCTCATCACTGTCGGTTCTATCCTAGAACCGACAGTGATAGAATCAAATCACTGTCGGTTCGTGGCTTGAACCGGCAGTGATAAGTGGAGTTGTCATCACTGCCGGCGGGAGGCACAAACCGGCAGTGATAGTTGTCATCACTGCCGGTTCTCGCACCCCCCAATTATTTTCTGGTTGTCAGAGCCTAGAACCGGCAGTGAAGGGTCATCACTGCCGGTTGTCCTAATTTCGGCAGTGATGTGGCCGGCACTGTTGACTGTTTCTGTAGTAGTGGGTACGGTGGCATGTGTGGATGGATATATGCAAATGACGAGAACGGAGCAAGTTAAGCATGCGTCGAGCGCTCAAAAAGAAGGGTAGGAAGAGTGTAGAGAAACAAAGTATGATCTACTCCTACTTGCAGCGAGAAAAAAAAACAGCATCCTCCAAATATCAGTAAAGCAGCAAAAAAAAACAAACAATAAGGACATTGATAATGCTTCCACGAGGACATCCGTCCGGTCGAACGCCACGCGCACCCACTCCGCACTCGCTGCCGCCGACTTCCCCCACCGCGTGCCCCACCCGCGCCGCTCGCTCCTCGCTCCCCCGTTGCGCGCCCCACCCACACCACTCGCCCCCGCCCGTCACGCACGCCGCCCGCCCGGCCATGCCAAGGCCGATGCTGGTGGCGCTGGTGGTGGTGGTGCTCGCTCGCCGCTGTTGGTGCTGGTGGTACTTGCGCGCCACCGACTCCCACCCCGACGGCTAGAATCTACCGGGCCTGGCCTCCCTGTATTGTAAGCGTATGTTTCAGATGTTTCAGATATTTCGGAGGTATGTTGCAAGTGTTTCATATGGATGTTGCAAAAGTAGATCTAAATGTTGCATATGTTGCAATGGTTATACACGTATGTTGCAGCGTCTGTCCAAATGTTTCATACGTTCGTTCAGATTATGTTGCAAGTGTGTTTATCTGAACGTGGATGTTGCATATATTTTGCAATGACTTTCAAGTGTTTTAAGGTGTTTTTTGTAAGTGTTTCAGATACATGTTTCAAGTGTTTTCATCTGTCTTCAGACGAATGTTTAAAAGTAGATCTCGGCATTGCACGTGTTTGCAATGGTGCCGGTGCTGGCCAGTGGCCACCACCTTCCCCTTGTCCACGAACTACCTGGAGAGCGCCACGGCCTTGTCGTGGTCCCCAGCAGCTTCGGTGCCTAGCCTCCCGGGACGACGACGTAGTCGAAGTCGTCGATGCTGATGTCGGCCCAGTACACCTCCGCATTGCGCATTCGTAGGCGGAGAAGAGGGTGCGGGTAGATGCGGGCGCTGGTGCTGGATGGATACGGACGCGGGCAGGCACAATAGCAGATGTGGGCGAGCGGACACGTGCATCAGGCGAGTAGGCACGCAGCAGTATGTGCGGGTGTCCAGACGTGCGTGTCCATCTAGACTTCCGGACGCAAGCCACGCCGTAAGGATATACCTCTCGTGAATAAAATGAAAAGGGGACTCAACTACTCCATCCACGAAGAAGACAAATAGTTTAAATTTTTACTAAAATTATATAAAAAGATACTACCATTCTTGATACAAATAAGTACTATTGGATTAGTTATATAATATACTTTTTATAATAAATTTATTTAGAGATTGAGACAAATGTTAATACTATTTACTATAAACCTGGTTAACTTGAGCTATCAACCGACATGGATCTCATAGTTGTATTCTTTTGTGGATGGAATGTGAAAGTTGAAACCATACACAATACAAGCCAGGGAGACCGCTAGCTATGGATGTGAACCTCATGCAGCCATGCCCAACAGAAATCATACACAACTGTAGCGTACAGTAACGATCCAACACTATAACATGTAATAATCCCATTTCTATTTATAATTTCAAATTTTAAAAAATCAACTATGAAGTTATAAATATTGGCAATTACTAGAAGTTTATACTCCATCTGAGATTATAGTTCAAATTTTTTTAAAAAATTGAATCTCAAAATATGTGAATTTAGAACAAATATATGAGACACTAAAACTTCAAATTATAAGCTTATCAACGGAAAATGTGTAGATTACGTCAGGCACTACAACTTTGATATTAACCATATAAACATCCAAGATTGTTTGAAAGTTCTAAATTTTTAATTTCAAAATCTAAGAACTAAAAAAAACATATTTGAGACTCTAAACGACTTTAAATAAAAAAATCAATTGCAATGTTGTAGATTGTATTGACAACTATAGCTTTGGTGTAGACCATGTCAATATTTGAGGTTAATTATTTAAAATTTTAAATTTCAACATCTGAAAACTTTAAAACATATTTAGGTCACTAAAAAAGTTTGAAATAAAAAACTTCTCAACAACAAAGTTGTAGATCACATCGACTGCTACAATTTTAATATCGTCTTCACCCAACTTCATATGAAAAGATTAAGAAATATTTTTTATACAACTATTTCTGAAGGCACGTCTCTTAATATGATTGTCTCTATTAATCGATATGTAAGTTGGACACTAAAAACCATAGTCATTTTCATTGCCTTTGCTAACAATCAATTAACAAAAACGATCACCTTAGGATGCCACTAACAGGGGCAGGTGTTTACTGTCTAGATATTTATAGAGGCAGTCACTAAATGTGTCTATCTTTGTTAATCAGACCGTCCGTCCCCTAAAATCTTTTTGCTAGCGGTGAGGAATTACTAAAAATTTTGCAAGTCTCATGAGTATTGCAGTGGGCTTGCGTATACTCTCTCCGTCCTAAAATAAATGCATGTCTCGCTTTCCGAAAAAACAAACTTTTAAAGTTTGACTGAGTATATATAAAATTGTATTTATATTTATGATGTTTAATGAGTATTATTGAATTAAATATGAAATATACTTTTATGGTAAACTTATTTAAAGGTACACATGGATATTATTTTCTAAACTTTTAGTCAACTTAAAAAGGTATCGATAAATGAGATGTGTATTTATTTTGGATGAAAGGAGTATATCAACGTCGTCTCACAAGTCACAACGATTAAACTACTGTATGATGTGGAAATTTAGGTGTCCCAGATTGTTCGTAAGCACTGATCACGGCACTGTAGTGGCCAGGCCACTGTAATAATCGATCTGAGTGTGTAGATCCGCACATTGGCAGCTTAAACGCAGGTGGGCGGCCGATCGAGATCGTGGGTTGTTGTGACCGTGTGAGTTACTTTTTGTGCACAAATCTAGACGCAATCGTCGCAAATATACGGCGCGTCCCACTAAAAAGGACCCCAATTCGACTGTGCCAAAGCGAGATAACGAAGAAAGATGTGGACGCAAGAGCAGAGACATGCATGTTGTGCGGCAGATGCGCGTGCAATTCCTCCTTTTGGACGTCGTGGTGCGTCGCGCATCGCATTGGCGGCGTCCGGATTATTGCAGTGTGCTTTGATATTTATCAAGAAGAAGATAATATGCACCTAGTTCTGCAGTCAGGCCATGACGGCATGTCGCCGTCTTCATGCGAGCCCTTTTTGGAATACAGCACGTGTGATAGAAAATCCAATCCCAAATCACTTGGAGCCACGGCAAACAAGGCACCCTCTCTGTTCACTGTTGGGACAGGCTGCATGTTGATAATTAGGCAATGATGAAATTCTGTAACACAAATTATGACGAATGCATAAATAATTCCCTAACATTAACACTAACTCACAAACAACAGTCATGATTAAGTAGTAGATTGGAGTTGGACCATGGCACACACACTTCTCGTTTGCATAGTCGCTGTGGTTGGTGGTGAAGGAGCGACGATGTTGCTGATGACGTTGGAGAAGACGGGTTGAAAAAAAATGGCAGCAAACGACGGAGATAACGGTACACAGAACCACTTGACTCGGATGGAAGACAAGCCATCACGTGGATCACGAGCAGCAGCGCAAATGCGTTTTCTAAGAATCTTATTCGTCCTCTCTCGATGCAGGATCACGAGCGACCAGTTTTGGAGACCTTCTCCTCTGATCGCCGGTGTTTGTATTTGCTCGAGATGGACATATGTTGGGATTATGTAAACGGGATACCCCAAAGCTTGGCCTTAAGAGTTGCTCACGATGGCCCTGCTGGCCATAGCCCGGCTAAACGCGGCCCGCCTTGACCTCTCGCCTCCGAGCCGTACGAGGCCCGCCTCGACCTCTCCCACCTCTCGACCACACGCACCACGCGGTGCCCAGCCTTAGCCGCTAAACAAAGGACGAGAGGTGAGAAGACGCATTCAGTACGCCTGCCCGGACAGGACGCACATGCGTATACTATAGCAAGTACAAGAGGACGACAACCCCTCTGACCGTCCGGCTCTAGGGCAGAGCGTTACCTCGGTCAGCACTCAGATGGCAGACAAGACAACACCGGGACTCAGCAACGTCACCCCGCGTGGCTCTGCATCGTCCAAATTAAATCCTGTCTGATGGACGGGCGTACGATCCCAACCACTACAGCATAGGAATCACAACCGGGAGCCAGCTCTCCCATTCCGACCGGGTCTTATGCCCCCGACCCGGCCACGAGGGGCCGGGGAAGCAGGGCCGCGACCCTGAGAGCAGTCAGCCCGCGATGGGACATCCACTCTCTCCATACAGTGACATCACGACTTCTCCCCGAAGAAGCGAAACGACAGGACGGAGGCCACGATGTCAACAAACAAGCCCATGCTGAGAAGGGGAGTTGGTGAACAACCACCACTCCCATTGTACCGCCGTGGCTGGAACAGTACTGCCACCGTACGCCATGCCTTGGCGTAAGGAGTAAGCTCACGACGACCATACCCAGACGTGCTGACAAGACCTGCAGGCTTGCCGACCAAGCAAACTAGCTTCTCCCTCCCTCGGGCTCTTGGCCACTCGGACCAGGAGAACCCTACACTTCTGCATGTAACCTGGCCCCCGCGGCTATATAAGGGGAGCCAGGCCTTCTTCCAAATGATCGGTTTCCCCTTCCTCGAAACATTTCTACCTATAGAAACCTAGCTTGCATACCCCGTGTTGTAAACTGTTTGGAGCATTTTGGCATTGAGGAACACGTACTCACAGGTCTGACATTGGACGTAGGGCTTCGTCTCGAACCAGTATAAATTCTCTGTGTCCTGAGTGTTAGCCATCAAATCCCTTGAGCAGCGTGGCGCTAAATTTACTGGTCGGTTCTCAAAACACCGACAACATACTATGACGATGGCGTAGTGGTGGAAAGAGGTAAAACCTTAGCTTGAATAGATTGATTTCTGGCAATGGTTGATAGTAGTATAGGAGGCATGCACAATCTTGAGTTATGATCATGATGTAAACCGATTAGGTTTCCAACTCATAGTAAAGGGCAAGCAAGCAAAAAAAAATTAAAACTGTAAAAGGAGGTAGTGCTCCTGCAAGGTTATAGATCGAATCTTGGTGGACCATTCATGCAAGTGCTGCACACCTACATCCTTCACCCAGATTAGGCAAGGCAAGTGAGCACACAGTTTTGGTGTTCCCTTCTCTTCCCTCATACATGACTTGGTGGAGTGGAGGACATCCATATTTAAGTCGGTTATCCTTCACTTCCACAAGCACGGCGAGACTAAAGGTTCCACCACCCTCAATTCTCCTCTTATGTACATGAACAGGTCTTTGAGATTTTTTTAGAATAAATGGAGAAACTCATATATGAGCCAAGCCCATTATTCTGAGACAACATACACGTGTCCTACTAAAATGCAAATTCAAGGTACTCTGTATAATCTTTAGATAAGCAGTGTTGTAAAATTATTTTTTAGCAACTCATGTATATAGTTGGTTGATATATAGGTTATACATAAGGGCATGTTTGGCATGGCTTGATCCAGCTTTAGCTTCTTGCCAGAGTTTACGTTGGAGCCAAAGATGGTGAAGTAAAAAATAGTAGTTTCAATGGCTCATAAGTAATGTTGAGAAGAGAAATAAAAATGATCATTGCTATAGTGTAGCTATAAGTGCATTGAGGTGTCGGAGCCGGCCGGAGCTCCGTCAAACATGATCTAAGTGGCTACACATTTAATACTTCCCCCATTTGAAATTGCAAGTTCTGGCTTTTTTATTGGTACATAGATTTTACTACATACCTAATTGTATATTAAAAGCTACTTCTTATGTATCTAGAAAAGCCAGAATGACTTAAAATTTGAAACAGAGAGAGCACATAATTAGCTAGTACATATAAAACAAATGTTGTCATTATATATCTCGAAATCTATACATTATGGATTTTATTTTGTAGATCATATCGTAACAAACACTATGCTACAAAACAGAATTGTGAACGGACGTTTTATATGCAATTTTAAAGCGGCTAGCAAAATATAAAATACGTGGGCTCCAAACCACCCCTCCAACCGGCGTCACCTTTATGGCCAATAGAAACCTCCTGAGCTGGGCTGGGCTGGGCTGGCATGGAGGGATCGTGCGCTCGCGCTTCTTCCTATTACTTGTATCAATCCAGACTCCTCCAGCCGAGTGCGGCAGACTGTGTGAGCTTGCAACTGTGGTTAGGCCCGTTAAGGTTCAGTAGCTGGGCCAATGGATGGTGATAACGTAGTTCACGGTTCTTTCCCTATTTATTTACTCTTTCTTTTTCAGTGTATCTCATCTTGTGCTATTTATCCCTATCTATCTCTTATAAAGCTAATCCCCACTAGAAGTCTATCTCAAACATGCAAGCCATCCACATCATCCTCCACTAACTATCCACATCATCTTCCACTAATACGTATGTCATCCCACTAACTTCTAACCTCTTAATAAAAGTTGTCCACATCATCTCCACTTAATTTCATTCAAAATTCTTCGCAATCCCCGCAACAATGTGCAGAGTATCTTTTAGTTTGGTATAAAAATAAGTACCTAATAAAGATGGTTTGGTTCACCCTCGCTTCTCATATCATCCTGAACATTAGCATGTAATCTTGAACCTACATATGAAAGGTGGACATTTAAAGAAATGAGGAATGCAATTAATTAGTGTACAATTGATGTCTTTGTCCTATTGACACAAACCAAATAAAAAATAAAATAATTTGTTGATATCGTAGCCACAAAAGATTGAACAAGGGTGATTGGAACAACTATTGACAGTGGTTAACGACCATATTTAACTGTCAATAAAACATGCATAAGGGCACAATTGAGATCACCAACAAAGGTTTAGGGTTTAAACTAATAAATTCCACGAGTTTTGGTGAATCTGTGTTTCCAGCAGGGTTTATCCAGAAAACCACCAAGAGGTACCTATTCGCCAAAGAAAATATCGGAATTCCACCGCGGCACCAACGTGAGAAGGATCTAGAAGACTCCAGGAGGCTCTCCATCGAAGCTTGGGCTGAAAAGCCACCGTAGTGGGCTGGTCGGCCCATGGGGGATGCCGTCCGGTCTCCCACAGAGCCCAATCGAGCTTGACTTCCAGAAGGTTCCGCCACCGCCTCCTATGGTTGCATCTACGCCGTTCCTTAAGTCGGTTTGATCCGAGGGCTCACAATGGACGCTCCGGCCTATAAATACAGCCCTGTACCCCCCTCCCTAGAGGCATCCCTGAAATCCTAATTTATATTCTCCTCATGAGAATCAGAGCCAGCTATCAAAAGAAGATCAGTCCTCTATAGGATTTAGTCTTATGAATAAAAATAGAGAGATAGAGAGTGAGGGAAGAGTTTGGAGGAGTGTCGGCCTGTCAGTGCTCCCTCTACGGCTTGTACCTTGGTGGAACCAAGTTCTACTTGAGCTTGTCTTCGAGATTTCTCTGGTAATCTACTTTTGATTGAAGTAAGCATTTGTTTATATTGTTCATCAGGTTTGCAACTCTTTTGAGTGCTTTATTCTCTTCCATCCTAGGGGGAGTAGAGTATTAATCTTAACTGTAGGCATGGTGCTTAGACTTAGGTTAATCGTGAATGCACCCTGCATTCTGAATCGGTGGTAGCAGCGGGTGGTGATAGCCCCGTCTATCCTTTGTAGTCTACCTCTCGTTTGTAGGATAAGTAGGACCCGGTTACGAAGGAAATCACATCCTCTATTGGTGTCTTTCCCTAAGTAATGTCCCCAATTGAACAGTAGAAGACATAATTTACTTAGGTTAGAATAAGAAAGCCTTAGTAATTCTCTCTATGCTCCTATTTATCCTAACCTTATTGCTGTTCTTAGTTAAGTTAAATCTTGACCCAGTTATCATCCCCTTGTTAAGTTAGATCGTAGTTAGTCTCACACGTTTCCCTATGGATACGATACTTGGAATACCTCCGGGTGAAAACTACAACGGTATCTGTGCGCTTGCAGATTTATCTGTGTATGTTAATTTATACCAACAAGCTTTCTAGCGCTGTTGCCAGGGAAGCGGTTGCTAAATTAGCTTCGAGCCTAGCTTAATATTTTATCTTTTATTTTCCTTTTGTTCTACTTTTTCGTTTAGCATGGATTTCACTCCTATATGTCAATATGCTAAACCCACGAGCACAAGCCTAAAACCACCAGAATCTTCAGAGCCTATCCTAACACCTGACTTTGAGGTGAGCTCGTGTTTTATAAAATTGATTTGGGATAAATCCTTCTTGGGAGAAGGCGATGAAAACCCATACTCACACCTATGGGAGTTTCTGCAGACCTGTGCATGCTTGCGTATCGCTGGCATGTCAGACAATACCTTAAGATGAAAGTTATTCTCATTTTCTTTGACGGGAAGAGCTAAACATTGGTACAATCAAACCATAGAAAGTATGCAAGGAGATTGGAAAACATTATGCTCTAAATTTTGTTTATATTTCTTTCCCATCTCTAAAGTGGTTAGTCTTCGAAAAGAGGTTCTAAATTTTAGACAACTTAAAGAAGAATCTCTTAGCACATCATGGGTTCATTTTAATAAACTCATTATCACTGGCCCGAACCTTGCTATTCCAGAGCCAATACTTCTTCAACATTTTTTTCATGGGTCTTAGGAAGGATTCCAGGGAACCCCTTAATATAGCCTCTAGAGGAGCTTTTCTTCATCTATCTGCTAATGAAGCAAGGGCTATGCTTAATAGAATTAGCGAAATCACTCCCTGCACTGGCATTCATAATGAACTCTCTGACGAAGAGACGAAATCATCTCTTGATCAAGAAGAGGAAGTTTTGATAGCCAAATCACACCCACCCTAGTCCCAAGATTTAGCTATCAATCCCAAACCACCAATACCCCAAAATCCCCCAATAGAAGAGGAAACTCCACCTTTAGAAATCCCTGTTGAAATTTCTTGTGAAGAGGATGACCTCCTTGGTGCTGATTTTAGGAAAACATTAAATTCTCATAAGAGACCTTCAAGTGAATATAATTCTAATCCTCTCAAGAAGAGACCTTTTAGAAAGTGTCCTTATTCCCATGTAGGACATCTAGAAGAATTCAAGGATGGCATGTCTAGTGATGCCATAGAAGGAGAGCCAAGCCATTTAGAAGCCAATCATATCTTCTCCCATTCTATGCCCGCATTAGATATTTTATCTGAACCCATCTCTCAACCCATCCTCAACCCCTATGATCCCTCTCATGCTCTCTCTCTCCTAATTCTCATGATGACCCTAGAAATTCATTAAGACAACTGAAGCATAGGAGTCATGAAGACCACAAGGATGACCAAGAAGAGCAACGACAATGGCAGACATGTTTGGAATGTATGAAGAATACATATGCCATTGCCAAAGAATGGATGGACAAGGACAAAGCCTTATGGGTAGCATCCAAACTTGGCCTAGATTCAAACAGTGCGCTTAAATCAATCTCTTTTACTCATCCAAGTTTAGAGGAAGCCTTAGACGAGATCAACCCGAGAGACACCAATCCATAGGAAATCTTGGACAATAAAATATCCAATGACTGTCATAGGCATGGAATGATGGAGACAATATTTTCGTCTATAGACATTCGTAAAGAAATGCCCTTGGATCTTGAAAAGGAAGATGACATCAATGAGCATGGAAGCTATTTCATGAACACCTCATTGAATCCATGCTCGCATGAGAAATCTCCTGAATTAATTGGTCTCTCCAACATTGCCACACATGAGATCTTCAACCCCCTCGTGCTGCCTGTTCATAAAGACTTTGAAAGGGTGGTCGTAGATGTATATGTTTATCATAAATATTGCAGATCTCGTTGTGTGAATCTTGAGATAAGTACACAAAGGTTGGTCTCATATGTCACACCCATTTTTAAGGACAAAAATAGGATGCATAAAAGACTCATGTGCGCCCCAGGACATGATCGCACACACAAGTAGACAAATTACATAGTATCATCACAATGCTTATTACATAGCGAACAAATATTGAACACGTAGTCTTGAACAATAAATAATAGTAACTAATAGTAGATCTCTAGCGGAAACTCCAAACACAGGGACACGGTTGACTGGTTGACACTAAGACTAGTACTCATTACGATAATCTTCCTCATAATCTTCATCTGTTATGGTGGAAATAGCAAGGGTGAGTTCATGTCGAACTCAACAAGTATAACACAGGGTTCATGAGGCACAAAAGGTTAGACACTGTTTTACTGCATTTAGCTTTTAATCATCATATAATTAGCAATTTGAGTAGCATCAAGATAATCCACTTCCCATTAAAGAACCAATGATCAATTGTAATAAAGATAATGAATAGCATTAACATGAGCATAATAATAATCAATAATAATTAAGCATGATATAACCATGGTGTTTATCTATCTGTAAATGTTCCAAGGCCGCTCGTATCCGTGAGCACGGCTAGTATACCAATTTTTAACTCTGCGCAGAGGTGTACACTTTCACTGTGAGTCATGACTTCCAAATGCATGGGTTCGCGACTCCCCAAAACACCGAAAATCATATAAAGCCACTTAAAGGTTCGTCTAACAAGTTAGGGCCATTAGATTCACTCGGCAGGCAGATGTAGGAAACCCCCTTTTCAAATGGCACACTTCCTTCTCGGCTATACTCATTGACTAGAGGCTGTCCTACACCCAACGTGGCAAGCCATTCTTACGCCATTTAAGGTAACCACTAACAAGCTAGAAAAGGTCCTTTAAGCAACTAAAGCCAGAGCCATATAGCCCTCACAGCTGTACTGTATGTCCTGGATGATCACGTACAGATAAGTCTTTATGGAGAGAAACCAGAGCAACAATAGAACCCCTTGCTCTAGCCCCCTTTTCAACAGTAATAAAATCATTATTAAAGGTTGATTGCTTAATTCATTAACCAAATTACAAGATCATTGTTCTTAATTAAGCACTAGCAGTAGCTACCCAAATGCATCCCCAAGGTTGACAAGGAATCAAGGTAACAATCACTAAGTTATAATCTCTAAGGTTATCAAGGTAGACACATGCATATGATATTGATTATAGTGAATAGGTAACAAGGATAGTCCCATGTTATACTTGCCTTGATTAAAGCTTTCCAGATGATACTGCTGGTCTGGCTCAAAGTAATACTCCTGATCGTCCAGAAACTGCTCACCGTCTAAACTTGATCACCAATCAACAACATACATACATTCGAGCAAACATACACGAAGCAAACAAAGAGATATAATTAGAACAGTACACCAACAGTAACAAAACAGTAATAAAAGTTTGTAAAACTCTTCTACATGTTCCTACGATCACACAGACGTAAAGATCACGAAATTCGGATTTAAAACGTGAAAGTTATGAATTTTCTAAGATTTCCTATAGATAAATAATTACTTAAATATAAACTCGAAAATTAATCTTCCCAAACCTACTGTACAACTATACCAACATGTAGAGCTCGCAAATACAAACCTAACGCAACTTGAACGGGTCAAATCGGAGTTAAAACGAAGATTTTATGACCAAAACAAGTTTAGTGGCAAAACTGTAAATATCAGAAAACGTATTTTTGATTTACCGAGAAGAAATACGCTTTCAAAACGAGAAAACATGCTTCGAGTAATACGCCAAGGACCGCGGGTTCTATTAAGAAAAAGGACAGGGACTCTTTATGAAAATTACCCCGCGAAGGGGTATCTTCTATTGTTAGCCGTTGATCTAAAAACCGACGGCCCACATCTCCCCAGAGAGGACCCGGCGGCGCTGTCGCCGTGTTCATCTTCCTCACGGCGGCGCCATGGCCGGCGACTCGCCGGAGCAACCAATCAAGCTCCCCAGTCCACCATTTAACGTGAGACCCGTACCAATCGACGGAGAAGCTCAAGGCGATCTCACCTGACGCGGAGATGAAGGCGAAGACGACTCGGGTCAATCGGGTGGCTCCAAAGGGCGGGCGGCCAAGCTCCTACTCACGGTGGCGACGCAAAAACCACTTAGCAACCAAATTGAAAGCACCCTTATGTTCACAGGAGCATGCTAAAGCCGGTAGGGTAGCTTACGGTGGCGAAAAGACGACGTACACGCCGAATTGCTCCCCACAGCGGCCCCTAGGGTTGCGGCGGCGGTGAGAGCTCGAACGGGGGTTAATTTGTTCACGATTTGATCTAAAAACGACCGGCAAGGCTCGGCTCTAGCTTAAATAGGGGGTGGCGTGATCAATTTGGAAAGAAAATCCCTGGGTTCGCGGATTGGAATCGGTTCGGTGATGGAGTCCGTCCCGGTCACGAGGAAGAGGACGAGATGGCGACCGACAGGTGGGACCAAGCCGTCAGCGGCACAAGGAAGGGAGAGGCGCGCGCGGCAGCAGCTCTGGGCCGGCCCACGCGGGCGCAGAAGAAGGGCTCGGCCCCGTCGGCCCAGCAGCGGGAACCGGAAGCAGGCCAGCTCGGGTGGGCTTCCAGGCCGCCGACTGCACAGGTAAGGTCTTCCTTTTTTTATTTGTTTGTTTTCAAACCATTTAAAGAGATTTGAAATTCCAAATCAAATAAAATAAAAACCACACCACATAATAAAATAAATGCAACAACATGAATGCATCATCAAGTATTTCATCTAAAATTTTAAATCTTAATTTCCCATTAATTATTATCTAAATTATTTAAACCCATACCAAAACTCTTCCAACTCTAATTTTTCTTCTAATTCTAAATTTTAAATTTTTTTGGGTGTTACATCATAGGGGCAACCACTTCACCAACTTGAAGCACAATTAGAAGGTTTACCAAGGACGAGCTTGTGTCCTAAAGCAAGCATTTTTGAGAGATAACATGAGCTTTCACCTTTTTGCCCTTGTGAAGTGAGCATAGAAATATTATTGCAAAAATATTCCTTCGAGTATTTTCATCACTAACCATTCTGGGTTTAAAGCAAAAAGGATGAACGATGACGACGCAAGGTATGTCCAACATGCAACATTGAATCATATCCATCCAAACTTGACTTTGCTTTGCAAAATTCAAGTTTGGGGGATGGGCTTCTCTGAAAAATCTTATGCCATGTTGCTAATTTCAGTTGTCTCTACATTTGAGCCGTGCTTAGTTTGCTAAATAACAATCATGCTCTTTCATCTCTGTTTAAATAAATCTCTATAATGCTTTCATGCTACCTTTGTTTACTATAGTATGTTCGAGGTTTGAAGTATGTTTATACATCTCATAAATTAAGTATGGTGCTTAGCTTAGGAGTGTTGATCTTACTTTCAAATACTTTTTAAATTAAGTGTGGTGCTTAGGTTAAAATGCTTTCCTAGATTAAATTAGACATGGTGTCTAATTTGATTGTTTGGACCAAGAATATGCTGTAGTAGATACTGGTTATTTTGTTGGACTAACCCCTGCAGGAAAACTCTTAATTTAATCTGGTTAAGTCATGAGATGAATTTAAATCTGAGATGAAGCAAGACACATAACGAACTTCAATAACTTTGCACTAGAAGACACAGCTCATTCATTATAGATGCAAGAACTACATACCTCATTCAACATGGATGGAAGAACTATAAGTATCAAACTTCATTCACTTTGTCTTATGCTGCAAGTTAACTTTTGCCTTGAGCCATGCTTGTATAGAACATGATAAACAAAATCTAAGCTAAAAATCTCAACACCATCTTTTCATTAGCATAGAAGGAACACAACAAAAATTCTGAACAAACAACCTATGTTTCAAAATTGTATATTCCTTCAGGTATGTGTTGTCCACTAATCCGTTGCAGGCATAAAACAATGAGTGAGGTGAAAGATCTAACAGGGTGTCAAAAGATCGAAGAGTAGAAAGGTGGCATGACAAAAAGATGAGAGAGAAATGGTGCAATCTAGGAAACAAGAAGCTCATGAACAACTCAAGCTGCGAGGCTAGTTGAACAAGGAAAACTTCAATCAAAAAAAGAAAGGATCATCATGCGTCATCTACCCTTCGTCATATGGTGTCACCATGCTCCAATGACAAAGGTAACATCCTAAGGTAAATGGTCTTTATTTCAAAAGTTTTCCCTGATTCTAGTACGCACATAAATGAATACACAAACATATTTGAGTTACAACTTTGTTAGATCCAACATGATTAACTCAACATATTTAGTTCTTTAAGTATTGTTCCTAGCACCACTTTCTTGATTCCATAGCCTTAACCAAATGAGCTAAAAGTTACACATCTTATCTCTAGAAGATGATAGTCATAATCATGTAAAGATTGATATATTATGTAGAGATAGACAATCCTTCTATTGGTTAAGAAACTCAACCCTTTTAGGCCAAATGTGCTTTAATGCTAGATTTATGCTCAATCTTCTGATCTTAACACCCATGTTATAATGGAACAAAACGCATAACATCAAATTCATCTTATTCCATGTGCCCAAGGTTAGAGAAGAGTAAATAAAGTTTTGGTTCTGTTGGTGTTTTTCCACCAATAGAGCCCATGCACTTGATCTCTACCTTGTCTTTATGAGTAGGACACACTTTAAGCAAGGTATGGAAGGGTTTGTCAATTCCCCAAAATCTTACAAGTGAAAGTTCTGAACCATGAACATGCACACTGAGCAAGATGCTGCCAGCTTTCACTACTAATGTTTCACTTCAATCGGCTAGACAAGCAAAGAATAAAGGTGACAACATCATCAGAGTCACCAACACAAGAGGTGTAACCATCAAGGTCTCCATCTCCGAGACTGATAGATGCACCCAAGGAATAAACAAGATTGGAGAAAAAGTCCTATCTAGTGGACTTAAAAATCCAAACCCTCGCCGAGAGGTAACATCGGTAGTTATCCATATTTACTTTCTAGCATTGCATGAATTATTTCCACTTTAGTCAATTTACTTTTCTACATTAGAACTACATTAGAAAAGAAAATAAAGAGTTTATTATTACATTATATAAATCCTAAGCCCTATGTGAATAAATCTACTGTGTGTAAACACCCACAGAAATATTCACCGTGGTGGCATAAAAATAAAAATATATCATACATACGTATTTTCTTTCCTGCATTATAAATTTAGAAAACTCTTAAAATATAAGATAGACATCCTACTAGAACTCGATCGATTAGAAAATATCTTTAACTTAGAAGAACAACTAATCTCCTGGTGGCTGACCGCTAACCCCTTATCCTAATCCGTACCACGAGTTTTGGTGTTCTTGTTGGAGTATTTTGCAGGATGACACATATGATCAAGAGCAAGTTCATCCGGTCGGCTTCACGCCACCTGTGGATAAGAAGGACATCCATTGGCACCATGCACTAAGGAGGATCACTCAACATTCAACAACCGACCACGACAATATCCAGCTTAGGAGAGGAGCATCCCCCATGTATCTAGCTAAGTATTTCTTTCCCCTTGTACTATTTTATAAGTTTGCTAAAGAAATAAAAAGATGCATAATAATCTAAAACAAAATAAAATTTATCTTAGCTAGTTATATATATTAGTAATGTGTGATCTAGTAAAATAAAAAACAAAATAAAAGGTGTGCCTAGTTTGCTTAATTTGTTTTTGGAGTTGAATAAATAAGAGGACTCAGAGTAATCTCTTAAATGAAAATGATAAATAGTTGCTCTGTTGTAATTCCTTTCAAGTACCTAGTTTTCAGTCTTGAGTTCTCTCGAGTTTTGGATAAGATTGTTTTGATATAAGGATTTACTCTGAACTTGAAACTTGTGGGTAGCATATGCTTGATCTACGTCTAGGTAATTGACGGATATGATATGAGAAGGTCTGAGCTATTGTTAATCTTGTTCCTAGTGACACTAAAATTATAAAGATTTACTTTTGAAAAACACAAAAATACTGCATGATGAGTTCCTGTATGACAAAACTTGAATTTCTGCCAGAGCCATACATGTTATTTAGGCTAGGAAAACTTCCACATACATGCTGCTTGCTTTTGCATTGAGTTTGGTCAAGCTTTGTTGATGCCTTATGAGAGGTTTGTCATGCTCTTAAAATCAAGATCACATACACACCACCCACATATGCACTACTCCTACACTAGGGGTAGACACAAAAACATGCCGTCCATCTAGATTCACCTAAAAATATTCTACTCCTACATCGGGGGTGAACATAAAAACATGTTAAGTTTTCCATCCACCAAATAAATGCTCCAAGTTCTTGTTACTATCTCTCTAAAGTTTTGTTACAGAAAAGAGACATGGGGCTATGCAAAAGTTATTCATGAAAGAGAGAGAGAGAGTTAAAAAATGGACAAATGTCCAAGATATCTAAAACAATGGGTACTTAGATGTCCGCCTGAAAAAATGAAAAGAGATGAATAAGATAGCCCCTACTCTCTAGCAAGTGTTTCTAAGTTTCAAAAGAGAGATATTTTCAAGGAGCAAAGTAGAATTATGTTAGCCACCATATATATCTACCATATATCCATACACATGCACATCTTGATTTGATTATATAACTCAATTCTCTTTGGATCCATTGTTTGACTTTATAATATATGTATTGCAAATATGCTCTAGCTTTCTCCTTACCTATGAACTCCACATAAGCCTTAGTAGTATGAAGAGAAAAAGGCATAACACCTTTATAGCCTTGGTGAGGATCCACAAATACCACATATATTGAGAGAGTGTCATACAATGGAATCTCTGAGGTTTATTTTGAAAACTTATAAAAAAACTCTAGAAATAAGGGTGAAACAAAGAACTTGAGATATAGTGCTTGACTTGATCGTTCTGTCTTTAAGTTGCTCAAGACCCAAGTGAAGGCTAAGAAGCCCCATGGTTGAAGGTAATATGGGTAAGTTTGAAAGTTAGATCAGTTTATTCTAATCCAGAGGAGAATTTTTGATTGAACGCATGTGTACTTTTGAGGCATGAAAACTTTGTAGCGACTCTTGATCCATTGCTGAGTTTAGCTTTGCTCAGGGACTAGCAAAGGTTAAGCTTGGGGGAGCTTGTTGACGATAGTTAACAACCATATTTAACCGTCAATAAAAACATGCATAAGGGCACAATTGAGATCACCAACAAAGGTTTAGGGTTTAAACTAATAAATTCCATGAGTTTTGGTGAATCTGTGTTTCCAGCAGGGTTTATCTAGAAAACCACCAAGAGGTACCTATTCGTTAAAGGAAATATCAGAATTCCACCATGGCACCAATGTGGGAAGGATTTAGAAGACTCCAGGAGGCTCTCCATCGAGGCTTTGGCCAAAAAGCCACTGTAGTGGGCCAGCCAGCCCATGGGGGATGCCACCCGGTCTTCCATAGAGCCCAATCGAGCTCGGCTTCTAGAAGGTTCTTCCACCGCCTCCTAGGGTTGCATCTACGCCGTTTCTTTAGTCGGTTTGATCCGAGGGCTCACGATGCACGCTCCGGCCTATAAATACAGCCCTGTACCCCCCTCCCTGGAGGCATCCCTAAAACCCTAATTCATATTGTCCTCATGAGGATCAGAGCCGGCTATCAAGATTAGTCCTCCATAGGATTTAGTCTTATAAATAGAAATAGAGAGATAGAAAGTGAGGGAAGAGTTTGGAGGAGGTGCTGACCTATCGGTGCTCCCTCTACGGCATGTATCTTGGCGGAACAAAGTTCTACTTGAGCTTGTCTTCTAGATTTCTCTAGTAATCAACTTCTGATTTAAGTAAGCATTTGTTTATATTATTCATCAGGTTTACGACTCTTTTGAGTGCTTTATTCTCTTCCTAGGAGGAGTAGAGTATTAATCTTAAGTGTAGGCATGATGCTTAGACTTAAGTTAATCATGAATGCACCCTGCATTTCAGATCGGTGGTAGCAGAGGGTGGTGACAGCCCCGTCTATCCTTTGTAGTCCACCTCCCGTTTGTAGGATAAGTAGGACCCGGTTATGAAGAAAATCACATCCTCTATTGGTGTCTTTCTCTAACTAATGTCCCCAGTTGAACAGTAGAAGACATAGTTTACCTAGGTTAGAATAAGAAAGCCTTAGTAATTCTCTCTACGCTCCTATTTATCCTAACCTTGTTGCTGCTCTTAGTTAAGTTAAATATTAACCTAGTTACCATCCCTTATTAAGTTAGATCATAGTTAGTCTCACACGTTTCCCTGTGGATACGATACTTGGAATACCTTTGGGTGAAAGCTACAGCGGTATCCGTGCGCTTGCGAATTTATCTCTGTGTGTTAATTTATATCAACAACTACCTAAATACTTTATGACTAATGGACCAAGTAGAGTATTTTTGTATGGCCCTTGGTCATGATCTAGCTCCCATAGGCCATCAAGCATCCGCTGCCACTATGTGCTCGAATCGCACGGTGCCATAACCCATAATAGAGGCGGGGTTGTCTCTTGGCTAGGCCGCCTTGTCATCCACGCCCTCTCTTGTCTCTCCTCCATCCTCGATTTGTCTTTAATGTTAGCACTGTGGTAGGTTCCTCAAGATAATAAGAAAATAGGAACAAGACAGAATCATGTGTACCTAAAAGGAATAAATGAATAAGAGGAATAAAGAAATGTTGTTGGTATTTAGTGACCTAAGTTTGTTGTTGGTATATATTTAATTAGTGTAATGTGGAATATTTAAAAATAAAATATTCCATATAGAGCACATCTCCACTAGGCAGCTTTACAGTTGTCACTACATTGCTATGATTTAGATGTAAACAATATATGGAACTGCCTTTTCGGAGCTCTACTGTCAAGTTAAGGTTGGAAGACATAACACATAATAATCTAATCAATCTAATAGTGGTTTGAAAGTTGGTAGCGGTACATCTTCTACTGATGGCTAGAACCATACTACTAGTTTATAATCTATAGTATATATGTAGTTCATCCCCAATAACAATATTTGATTCCTCAAAAATTCAATCTACATTTGCACAACATGATAGGTATCTGATCTTCATCATTCATTTAGATCTAATTATTCATATTATATCCATGTCAACCATTTCTTTTTTGCTGAATTATTCCTCATGGGCCCCCTTTGCCTGCATCGGACCATTAAGCAACCAAAGCATTAAATGCTCTATGTTGGCTATCACATAGCCATCGGTAGCGCTCTTTGCCTCTAGTAGCCGGGAGGCATGGACCATTGTCACAACTCAAAATCAATCGCAGAGGCAAAAGACATGAGCAAGAGCGAGAGCACTCGGTGACCTTCATGCCCCCAATGACTAGCCCCGATGCCGGGGCACTAGCCCCAGCCGCCTCCCACCCGACACATGCGCTTGTCACCATCATGGCCTCTACAGCCAACTCCGATGCACCAAGGGATGAGTCGATTAGTCTCTTCCAGTCCGATGCCATAGTGGAGGACTCCTGCAATGATCTAGACTGGGGATCTATTGATGTTGAAGATGGTGCCTTCGAAAAACTCAATCCAAAGGAAGGTAAGTTCCAGGGCATCGATCTAGATCTAAAAGAGGAGGATCAGGCTCCTATGGTGCTCCCCACATGTTGCTCGTCTTCTGCACCCCATGATGTTGCACCGGTGGCTGTTGATGCTGAGTGGAGTGCAACTAGTGCTCTAGGGAGTGTCACTTGCCCCAGGGTGGTGCTACCAAAGGGAGGCATTCAAGTGGCCACCTTCAACTATGTAGAAGCAATAAGGAAGGAGGCGCATCTGGGCCTTGGCTCAGACACTGAATCAGAAGAGGGCATAGGAGATGCCTTAACTTCCCTGACACACAGGTAGGTATCCAAGGCACGTATGTCATCACCACTACAACAGAGGTAATTGATGTTCCTTTCTCTCCTAATACTCTATCCCATGCTTTCCTCTTGCCCTATGCATTGAACATACCTTTAGCGGCGGGGTCAATGTGCTAGGCCGTGATGGTAATGTTTTCATGCGGTTGCCTTTAGTATGCATGTGGCTTGCTCAACTATTTGTTGCACTGAACTAGCAAGGAATGAAATTGATGTAGTGGTGCAGGAAGAGCGAGGATATTGCTTCTTCATCATCTTTCGTTAAGTGGCCACCTAGGCCCATATTGACATTGGATTGCTAGCAAGCTATAAGAACTACTTCTAGGGTTGGTGCTTTTGGTGCCTTGGCTGCAACCATCAACTCACCTCTTATCGAGATCATGTTTGTTGTTGAGCCTGGGCCTACCTCTGATATGACCACCTTGCCTCGAGACTGGCTACAGAAGAGGGAGGGCGCACATGTCCCTCCCTAATCCACTCTCGTCAATCATTTTTTAAACCACCATTCACTCTTGCCTCACCTTTAATCCATAATCAGTTGGTCTTCCCACCTCTTCCATCTACAGTGGGGTTGATCAAAGTGTTGAAGTGAAGATAATGCCCTATTTTACGAGTATGCCACAAGAACTGTGCAGTGGGGGGCATAGATAGTTCTTTCCTTCTAATCCATGACATACGAGATCACCAAGAACCACACCAGGGGCGATGCTAATGGTGGCTTGTGCTACATAGTGGGAGCATTCCTCTACCATGGCTATCATGCAGATGGTCATCAGCATCATATGTGTGAACTTGATTCAAATGTGGATGGCTCACTGTCACCTAAAAAACTTCCTCACCTTGTTAACTACCCTATGTAGTGCGGTATGGCTCTCCATGTTGGGATGATGCACATAGTGGGAATCAAATTTGACATCCATCCATGACATGGAGATCTCGTGGTGGTATACCACATCCGTGTAGCCATCGAGAACTTACTGGTGCATGTGGAATGGCTTGGTGGCTAAGGAAGTGCTAGGGGAGAATTGATTGCTTGGTTGGATTAGGACTAGAACCTTTTTCTAGGATGCCATGGATGTGTTTTAGTGGTGGGTTTGGATGCAGAGCCCAAACTTCCTTCCACAGTCCAAGAGGATGACCATCTTCCCATAGCACGTTGGCCACTTGGCCAGGCTCTAAAGCAAGCTAGGAATGTGTAGAAGAACAAGGAGGTATTTGACCTGCTCATCTATCTATGCTTCCATGAGGACTAGAGCCTATTGCGCATTTGTAGTACAAGCTCCCATCAGAGTGGCTTTTCATCTTTGGAGTCCTATGATTTTGCCGAGTACTTGCGTATCCACAACTTTGACAACTGGATTCTTGCATTGGGGTGCTGAATGAACACTTCACTCTAGCTTGGAACTCGGGTTGTATAGCTCCATGGCCACATATTTAGTGATGCCAGCAAGATGAGTACGAGGATCATGAGTAGAGGAGAGGCCTCCTCTGCTTAATAGAGCATGGATGCTAGGCGCTCAATCTTTTTTGCCACACCAGGGGTGGTGACCACCATGGAGAAGGAAAGCATTAGTGAACATGCTCATCGGCTAGACATCAGTGTTAGGCTATGGAAAGGATTGCAGAAGGAGCCTACAATGCTCTGTCCCAAACTTTTAGCATGCAGGGGACCTACCACTATGTGATGATGTAGACTAGGACCACCATAGTTTGCACTCACTATCTAGTGTCCTACACTATGACAAACCAGTACACACAAAAGAGGACAATGGCAAGCCTATCCCTTGGTGATGACAGGAGTGGGCATGAGTTGTAGTGTGGAGAGTGGACTCATGAGAAATTCTACTCTATATCAAAGGTGGGCCTTGGCTTCATGCTTCTCAATGGAGCTCTATGACCAGTTGTGGGAGTCCTACCTCCACAACTGCTACATCCCAATCCAATGCTACATTTTTAACAATCTATGTACATGATAGTATGTAGGTTGATCCCTACTACTCTAGGATGGATTGGGACCCCATGCTTGGGAGCTGGCAGACATGTGCGAGTGGGATATCAATAGGAAACTTTCCTTCTCCACTCTCCCAAGAGGGGGCCTTCCTTTGAATGACATCATTCTATCTCCAGATTATATCCTACCAGAGTCCACCTAGGATATAGTTGCATAGTTGAACACTAAGGCGGCTACTTAGGGTTGCAAGAATGCCATTCATTTAGGACCTACGACTTAGCTTGATCACATCAGACTTAATGGCCTAGGTAGGTGATCTTGACCTGGGTGCGTGGATGCTCTAGGAACCAATACGTTGATAGGACTTTTGCTGTGGTGGGGCAGGCAGTCCTAGTGGCTCTAACCCCCAGAGATTGATGTGCAGAAATGGTGGACAAAACATGGATGGCAAGTGTTGGCTGTCCTTAACGACCAAATCTGACCACCAATTAAGATTCAAAAGGGGAGAAATAAACAAACTTATACACATATGCCTTTACTATTAACATAGTTCCACATGTATTTGGAAGAGCAATGCTTTGCAGGACTTATACAACAATACAGTGGAAAATAAACTAAAAGGCGCAAATAGACAAAGCACAATGCAGATTCACGCAAAGGAAGAAAGAGAAGGCCCACATCAGGTGCCAAACCACCAAGGGAAGGGCCCAGGCCCAGCCACCAGCCCACCCGCCAAAGGCGGTGGCCAGAGGGGCTAGCCCAAGTACGACCGCACCAAGCGCCCGCACCCCCAGCACCGCCTCTCGGCCCCACCTTCAGTCAGGCAGTGCATTCAATGCTCCTAGGACGGTTGCATGCAGGATCTCCCTGGAATATGGCCTGCAATGGCCCTTCCCACTAGTATAAGAGGAGGGGAGAGCCCCCTCTCTCTCACACACACCATTTGGGCTTCACACCTCCACACATCCACTTGTATTCTTTAATTTTTAGTAGCATTTGGAGCTAGGCAAGCTACCTTGGAGGGCTTGACTCCTTGAAGAGAGATCTTGGTATGAATAAGATGAATCATTTCTCTAAAGTCTTGTTCTCTACTTATCACTATAGTCTTGTTATGAACTAGAGTATAGTTCTCATGTTATGATCTTGACATATGAACTAGCATATAGTTTCTATGTTATGAGCTTAGCATGTAGAACATTAAGCTTAATATATCATTCATATAACTTATATGATTAGAATTAGAACTAAGTTGAGGTGGCGGTTTGTCATTCCTTTGGGTTTGCTCATGTCCTATGCTTTCGATCCGTAGGGTCAGAGTACTGGGGGATATGGGTAGTTTCTTTATACACGAGCATGGTGCTCGGGTATACGGGAACCTTAGAATATGACGATGCTCCATGGTTGAGGGGTAGGCGATAGGTGGTGACAACCATGTCCGTCCCTTGTAATCCCCATGTTCGGGTATTCGTATAGGAGTTTGTAAAGTCTCTCGCGCTTGCTGGTAGACCAGTGCTCAGAGATCTCCCCATCCATCTTACACTTAGGTCTAGCTCTAACCATGTATTTTGCATGACCATTGACTATTCTTTGCATGGCTATATTAGGATAAAGTCTGTTCCACTTAGGAATATTCTTTTATTCTTTCTTTTCCATTTTGTCCTTGAGGTTGGCCCGAGTGCGTGTCACACTATCTTAAAACCATCTGATTTACCCCTATACTGAGTATTGGTCTAGTATGCAGTCACTTTATCCTGTCCATGTCTCCGCTAGCACCTTTTACACTATGCCTTCCTTTGGAAAAATATAAATAACTATACCCTAAATACTTTCGGGTAAAATGCTATAATGATAGATCCGTGCACTTACGGATATTTTTCTATAACCGTTAAGAACTATCATCAAGACATTTCTGGCGGCGTTGCTAGGATATATCAAATCTTAGTGATGACGCTAAGAAATTCAAACAGCAAGGCAGCAAGTGAAGGCCTACGAATGTGCACCAAGCATAGAAGGAAACGACTTGCTTGGTCCTAGTGTCAAAGAGAGAAAGAAACCACTTGATTAGGGCCTTTGATGCAGTAGCACCAAATGAGCTAATTGGAGAACATGCCATGGGGACATAGAGTAGGACCTTTTGTACAATACTACTGCTGAAGGCCATTGCCATGTAAGGATGCTCACTTCACTAGATAGTGGCCAAGCTATTAATATCGCAGGTTAGTTGGCTGCATGTTGGGCATTCTTAACGTCATTACCAAAAGTAGACTTAGTTTTCTAATTCTGATAACGGCGCCAAAAATGCCAAACCTATCCCTCATGCCACTTAAGCCAAGTTGTCATCCCCAGCATGACATGAGAGACGCGGTATTGAAATATGCAACTGCTCTTCTAAATAAATAATAAATAAGATCTGCAAGCGCACAGATTAATACCGATGTAGCATTTTAACCGGGAAGTATTCCAGGTATCGTTATTTATATTTTTACCACTGGGAAGGGATTACTAACATCAATGTTGATTATGGAATGGAATATAGGAATGAGTATCAATCATTGCATGTATAAGTGAGAGCATTCATCTATCTCTTGCATACAGGGGTAAGTGTCACATAAAATATAGATAAAGTATGAATGGTGACAAAGATAATTAATCTGATCAGCTAGCCACATATAATAATGATAAGCACCTCAACAGATATTCTAGCAAGTCATTAGCATGGTATTAGGACGAACTACAAGGATATTTCCTAAGTTATTCTTAACTATAAAGTCTAGCATATCATAGTTAGTGCAAGTACACTTGACAATCATTGCGAGAAAGGACTACGCCCATGCATAGTGATATTATCAAGGAAGATGAGAAACATAGCAATCACTCCCCCGTAATAATGTTGCTCTGTCTGCCTTACACACGGGAGGGGGACTATATAAGAACCAACGAAGCTGTCACCATCGCGGACCACCCCACGATTCGGCATATAAGGTGCAATCGCAGATAAATATGGTCTAAGCACCACGTCTACACAATATTTATCATTTACCCATGGATCCGATGGATAAACGCTATACGATCCTAAACATGTATATAATTCCAATCTAACTAAGCCAAGCGTATAACTACGATAAACTAAGAACAATATAATTGCAAACATAAACAAGTAGAGCAAAGTCATAATCAATATATTGAAATAGAACAAAGTTGTATTCATAATATTGAAGAACAAAGATGAACAATGAAGAACAGTAAAGGAATTACCAAGAATCCTCTTGACAGATCCGGAAACCAATCGAAGATTGACTCCTTCTAGTTCTAATCCTATGTAGCTATGCTATACTAGAGATCTAGTTGATGTGGTGGCTCTAGGGCTTGATCAGAGACTCTCCTCCTGAGATTAGGGTTTGAGGAATTGAGAATGAGGGAGTGCCTCCTCCAGGGGCCAGGGGTCCTGCTTATATAGCCCCCTCAAGTGAACGTGGGCCGTCGGATCAAACCGACATTAATCGTACGGTTTTCCTTGATCCCTTAGGTCGGTGGAGCATAATCCGCGAGACGGAGCCTGATTGGCTCTCAGGCGAGGGCGGGCACCCTAGGGAGCAGGGCGGGCGCCCTGCCTCCGGGCCCGTTCGGCCTCCCGTTCGATCTCGTGGCTTCTGGAGTCTTCTAGATGATAGAAAATCGGTGAACACGTTATTATCTCTATGTAAACCCAACGTGTGGGCCTTTCCTCCGTATTTTCTGATAACCCCCTGCAGAAATAGACAAACACCAAAACTCGTGGAATTCTGTCAGATAAAACCCTAAGTCTAGGTGTTGGTTGCATTTGGATCCTTTTCTTTATTTATTTGATAACTATATTTGGTACTTAAGGACCGTCAACAAACTCCCCCAAGCTTACCTCTTGCTGGTCCCTGAGCAAGGATAGACTCATTATGGATCAGAAGTTGCTGCAACGCCTTTGAACGTTGACGGTACATATGCTTTCAAATAAGGTCTCATCCCTGAGTTAGAGTAAACTGTCAAGACTTAAAACTTACTCATTTTACCTTTCACCATGGGGCTTGCAACCGTCTCCTGCATCTTGAGTGGTTAAAAGATAGAACGGTCTAGTCAAACGCCATGTCTCTTATTCTTGATCAGCTATAGCTCTGGAGTTTTTGCAAATTTTTCAAATAAAACTCAGAGATTCCTTGTATGACTTTCTCGGGTCTCTCTTTTGTGGTATTTCTGGATCCTTACCAAGGTAGTAATGGTATATGCCTTCTCTCTCAAAGTATGTGGTATTTATGGTATAAGGCATAGTGACATTGCCTTCTCTCTCACCCTACTCTAATAAGGCTTTGATATCTGGAGCTCATAGGTGGGAGATACAGTATACATACTCATAGAACATTTATTGCATAGTCAAACCATGGATCCAGAGAAACAAGTCAATAAGTCAAATCAAGATGTGCATGTGTGGTGAATGAGTGGTGTATGGTGATGATGGTGACAACAAAAGTCTAATGCTCTTTTTGAGGGAATACATACCTTTCTTGCTTTTTAAAACTTTTGAGGGGAATGAGATGCTCTATTTTTTTTTCTCAGGTGGGTATCTTGTACCCCTAATTCTACTGTTGGACACTTGTCCATTTTTACCTCTTGTCTCACTTTTTCTTTCTTCGAGGTTCCGAGCACTTGCTCCTTTTTATTTCCTCATATATATATATATATATATATATATATATATATATATATATATATATATATATATATATATATATATATATATATATATATATATATATATATATATTTTAGAGCAATCTCCCTCTTTTGAAAATATAGCAAGTGGTAGTAGAAATGACTTGAGCATTAACTTCACAGGGAATAACAGGAATGGGATAATGTTTTTGGCTATTCTCTCCCGGGTCAGGAGTAGAATAATTTTGGGTGAATCTGGAGATGGAAATGAGTTGATATATGTGGATGCGTACTTCCGGAGTAGAAGCAGCATGTATGAGTGAACGTGCAAGTGAATCTTGATTTTAACCACATGACAAGTTCCTAAGGGTCTACACAGCTTGACCACACTCAATGCCCATAAGCAGTAAGTAGTAAAAGTGCGGCTCTTAATCTAACAAGCATGTATATATGGCTGTGGTAGGAATTTAAACTCTCATCATACAGGAACTCGTCATGCAACATTTTAAAGATTTTCAAAGATAAAATTCTCCAGAATTCTAGCATCTCTAGTAACAGATAAACAGCAGCTCAACCTTCCCATATCATATCCGCTAACAACTTAGACTTCAGATCAAGTTCTCTTCCCACTAGTTCAGGTTTAGAGCCAGTTTTAAATTATAACAGTTATGTCTAAACTAGAGAGAGAACAAATTTGAAAATTAGGCAGAGCAACTATTCATCATATCCATGCTAGAGTTTTATTTTCAAGATTCAGTTTAGCATAGCTACTTTATTTATTTATTAAACTAAGCAAATATATATAAACACAAAATATTTATTTGGGTTTTCATGATTATGCATCTTTTTATTTTAATAAAGCATAGGTATAAATGTAGATAAAAATACTTATCGGGATAAATGGGGGGTGCTCTCCCCAAGCTGGATCTTGACGTAACTTCTTCTGATGTAGCTAGCAGGTGCAGAGGTGTATTTGAATGTCAGCAGCACCCTGACAACGATTAGGATATCCTCCATCTGCTAGTCTTCCTGAATTCTGTAGAGCTCAAATAGACAACAAAGCTTCGTGAAACTTGATTAAGCGTTAGCATAAATATCTAGCCTTTATCATGTTTGAGCTTCCTTGATAAATGTCACTCTCTATTTTTATTTTCATTTTTATAGAACAGAATATATATATATATATATATATATATATATATATATATATATATATATATATATATTATTTTTTTATGTCACCACAGTGAATGTACTTATGGGTTTTATGCCACTCGCATACTCACATGGGGCTTATTGTTCTCAACACATTTTTTTTAGACAGAATGAACATGATTAACTGAGCAATAATTAAAGGGAAAATGATAACTACCAAGTTTACCTCTTGGCACGACGTTCGGTGTTTTTAAGTCCTCCGAACAGGACTTCTTTTCTTCTTAGGTGTCTAGGGATTTGGGTGGCGTAGACGGTGGTTCCGGCAGCGCCTCCTCTTCTTGTGTAACTGTCTTCGCCTTCTATACCCGACTTGGTGCTTCGGTCTCCTGTTGTGTATCCTCGGGCCTTATGACCTCTCCTTCATAGTCTGCCCATACGTCCTTGATTATTTGCCTCCTTTGGTTACGGTTACGTCGCCTTCTTCTTGTCCTGACTTGCTTAGAATCTTCAACTATATAGTTAGGGTCATTAAAGTAGCGGCGTACCTTCTCAGAGGGGAAATGCATATGGACTTCTCCGGTTCCAATGTAGATGATTGCTTTGACGGTGCCTAGGAACGGTCTTCCTAGGATGATGGGTGGATCGTACTCGTCGTCTCCCATGTCAATGACCTGAAAGTCTGTATGGACAAAATGATCGTTAATTTTAACAGGGACATCGATTACTATACCTTCGACCTTTCGGGATGTCTGATCTGCCATCTGGAGCTGAGTGTATGTTGGTTTTAAGGGCATGGTTCCGTACAAGAGCTGATAGGTGATTGTGGCCATTATGTTGACGCCTGATCCAGTGTCGCAGAGCGCCTTCTGAAAGGAGTATCCATTGATTGAGCACTCAATGCTTGGCATACCTGGGTCGTCCTTCTTGTTCAGGAAGGGCGACTTGGGTCGTCGGTCTTGACCTCCTTGAACTGCAGTGACCATCTTAGCTGATTCGGTCCATCCTTAGTTGTTCTTGTTCTGCTTGTTCCTCCTGTTGGTCCTCTTCCTTGGTTCATGTTGGGGTTGCTCTGGGATTTGTGTAATCTTGTTCTTGAAGGAAAACGTCTCCTTCCTCCCCTTGATGTTGAAGTTGATCTTCGCAGCGCTGGCGTAGATGACAGCTCCCGAGGTGTTCAGGAATGGCCTTCCCAGAATAACTGGTGACCTCTCATCGGACCCGGTCTCTATCACCACGAAATCAGCTGGAGCATACGAGGTACCAACTCGGACACACATGTTCTTTAATATTCCTTTAGGAAAGCTTAGTGTCCGATCTGCAAGCTGCAAACACATAGTTGTTTCTGATAAAGGATATGTAAAGAATTTTTCATAGAGTACCCTGGGTATAATGTTGACGCTGGAGCCAAAGTCACAGAGTGCTTCTGGGAAGTCCACCATGCCGATGGAGATCGGGATGACGGGGCGTCCTGGATCGCCTCTCTTGACTGGCAGAAGGTCATTATGTACTTTGACAGCGGGATTACTCCAATAGTTACCTGCATCAAACATGTCTACAAGATTTGCAGATTCTAATCCTTCCGGTTGTGATGGTATACCGGGGTTAGTAGCAGGAACAGCAGCAGCTATTTGATTTAACTGAGATTCAATCATTTTATTAAAGCTAATTTGGTTTTTGATGGCAGTAGAGAAATTATCCATTCTATTATTTATGTTTTCTAGTATTTTATCATTGGATGCCAATTTCTTAGACAAGTTATCCATTAGCTTTCCTTGATTAGACACTAACTCTCTCAGGGGTGGAAAATTATTATTGTTGTTGTAAGAGTTATTACCTTGATAATTACCTGAGTAGTTACCTGAGTAGTTAGGCCTCTGTTGATTCCAACCTTGATTTTGTTGAGGACGGTTGTAGTAGTTGTTGTTGTTGATGTACCTTGCATCCTCAAATATCTCAGGGCAGTGATTGCCTGAGTGTCCAGTATCTCCACATTCCTCACAAGTCATGTGAGAGTCGTAGACGTTCATGACTTCTCTTTTGTCTCCAGCTTTGTCATCGAGCTTTTTCATGAGTAGGTCTAGCTTTGCAGACAGCATGTCTACCTCCTTGAGCTGGTGCATACCTCCACCCTTCTTGCGTGTTTGAGTACTCTCTTCGTTCCAACCTTGGTTGGACGCCATTTTCTCCACAAGGGCTGTAGCTTGTGGTATGGTGAGTGATAGAAATGCGCCTCCAGCTGCAGCATCCATGGTCTCACGAGCACTAGTGATGAGCCCATGATAGAAAGTCTGCATAAGTAGCCAGCTTTCCATTCCATGATGGGGACATTCTAGGATGTAATCTTGAAAGTGCTCCCATGCTTCTGGAACGGATTCATCATGTTGTTGCTGAAAACTTGTAATCTTCCCACGGAGAGCATTGGTCTTGCCCATGGGAAAGAACTTAGCCAGAAAGTTCGTAGAGCAGAGTGCCCACGTAGTGTTCTTATCCTTCGTCGCGTAGAACCACTGCTTCGCTCTCTCCAATAGTGAGAATGGGAAAAGGCGAAGTAGTATGACGTCTCTGGGAACATCTAATATAGTGAATGTGCTGCAAATCTCTAGGAAGTGTTGGAGATGAGCACTTGCATCTTCGTGCGGCTTCCCACAAAACTGGTTGGCTTGTACCATGTTGATGAGCCCTGACTTGAGCTCAAAGTTCTTGTCGATGGCCGCGGCAGGTCCAGTGCGGATGTTGTCCATAGTGGGAGCTGAGAACTCGCGGATCGTCTTGTTCGCCATGGCTGCGAACTCTGTTGACAAATTCCGGATGAAACTTCGGCGGTCTTCTGAATTGGATGAAGTGTTGCGTCGAAGTGTTGACTTCTTGAGTTTGGCTCTTGCCCCTCTGATTAATGCTTCGGGGTTGTCAACAAAATTTTCTGGAAGATGTCCTCTATTCATACATCACCCTGCAAAACAATAAGAATGGAAAAATACAGGGGTAAATCTATATGGGAGAATTGATGATCTCAATCACTTAATGATGCGAATGATGACTCAAATTCCGTATTCATTCCTTGTTAGTAAATCAACCTTCCCCGGCAACGGCGCCAAAAATGCTTGTTGGGCATTCTTAACGTCATTACCAAAAGTAGACTTAGTTTTCTAATTCTGATAACGGCGCCAAAAATGCCAAACCTATCCCTCATGCCACTTAAGCCAAGTTGTCATCCCCAGCATGACATGAGAGACGCGGTATTGAAATATGCAACTGCTCTTCTAAATAAATAATAAATAAGATCTGCAAGCGCACAGATTAATACCGATGTAGCATTTTAACCGGGAAGTATTCCAGGTATCGTTATTTATATTTTTACCACTGGGAAGGGATTACTAACATCAATGTTGATTATGGAATGGAATATAGGAATGAGTATCAATCATTGCATGTATAAGTGAGAGCATTCATCTATCTCTTGCATACAGGGGTAAGTGTCACATAAAATATAGATAAAGTATGAATGGTGACAAAGATAATTAATCTGATCAGCTAGCCACATATAATAATGATAAGCACCTCAACAGATATTCTAGCAAGTCATTAGCATGGTATTAGGACGAACTACAAGGATATTTCCTAAGTTATTCTTAACTATAAAGTCTAGCATATCATAGTTAGTGCAAGTACACTTGACAATCATTGCGAGAAAGGACTACGCCCATGCATAGTGATATTATCAAGGAAGATGAGAAACATAGCAATCACTCCCCCGTAATAATGTTGCTCTGCCTGCCTTACACACGGGAGGGGGACTATATAAGAACCAACGAAGCTGTCACCATCGCGGACCACCCCACGATCCGGCATATAAGGTGCAATCGCAGATAAATATGGTCTAAGCACCACGCCTACACAATATTTATCATTTACCCATGGATCCGATGGATAAACGCTATACGATCCTAAACATGTATATAATTCCAATCTAACTAAGCCAAGCGTATAACTACGATAAACTAAGAACAATATAATTGCAAACATAAACAAGTAGAGCAAAGTCATAATCAATATATTGAAATAGAACAAAGTTGTATTCATAATATTGAAGAACAAAGATGAACAATGAAGAACAGTAAAGGAATTACCAAGAATCCTCTTGACAGATCCGGAAACGAATCGAAGATTGACTCCTTCTAGTTCTAATCCTATGTAGCTATGCTATACTAGAGATCTAGTTGATGTGGTGGCTCTAGGGCTTGATCAGAGACTCTCCTCCTGAGATTAGGGTTTGAGGAATTGAGAATGAGGGAGTGCCTCCTCCAGGGGCCAGGGGTCCTGCTTATATAGCCCCCTCAAGTGAACGTGGGCCGTCGGATCAAACCGACATTAATCGCATGGTTTTCCTTGATCCCTTAGGTCGGTGGAGCATAATCCGTGAGACGGAGCCTGATTGGCTCTCAGGCGAGGGCGGGCGCCCTAGGGAGCAGGGCGGGCGCCCTGCCTCCGGGCCCGTTTGGCCTCCCGTTTGATCTCGTGGCTTCTGGAGTCTTCTAGATGATAGAAAATCGGTGAACACGTTATTATCTCTATGTAAACCCGACGTGTGGGCCTTTCCTCCGTATTTTCTGATAACCCCTGTAGAAACAGACAAACACCAAAACTCGTGGAATTCTGTCAGATAAAACCCTAAGTCTAGGTGTTGGTTGCATTTGGATCCTTTTCTTTATTTATTTGATAACTATATTTGGTACTTAAGGACCGTCAACACTGCATCAGAATAGGCAATGCATGTGGAGAAGATCACGATGTAGAGAGATGGCATCAAACCAAGTACCTAGTAGACCCCTTGTTTCCTATGTTAGCCATAAATCATGTCACGGTCAGCCTATTACTTATGATGATATATTGTATAGGAGTAAGGGTACGTAGTCCTGTATCTGAGCTAGTTGTATTCCTAGTGGGAGCCCTCATGGTGAGAGGCAACCAGTCTCTTATTCTGAGTTGTATGAGGTCAATGAGTGCATGTTATAGGTTCTTAGGATGTTGGGGAAGTGTATTTGAGGCTTGGTTATTAGTCTGTTGCATCTTGTGATTAGCTATGACCTTAGATTACATTGCTATGGCATTGCATATAAGGTGGAAATGATTAGTATCAATCTCTTTCTACTCATCTAGAATGTTAGGAGCCTCAATGATGCCACTGACAAGGAATTGTGAGGGAGACAATAACAATGGTAGAATTAACATTATGTGTTAAACTAATAAATTATTGTGAGATCACATTTCAAAATACAAATGTGAGAGCTATCTCCAATGTAGATCATATGAATAATTAAGAAGTATCAAGAACTCTAAAAGCTCTAGTGCTAGTAGAAGAAATTGTGAAGAACTAGAAAGCTTAACTTTCACACATATGATATTAATGAGTGTTTCAAATTGTGATAATAGAAGTACAGAATTGTTGATAACCTTCTAAACTAGAAAGATTTCATGAGATATAAGTTCAGACATAAAAGGGTGTAGATTGGTGTAATTAGAAACATAATGCAAAAAAGTAATTACCATTAGGAAGTAATCTCCTATTTCAGTAAGTGGACTTTGTCATATTCTTCCATCTAACCATTATAGTGCATCGACATTACAATGTAATTCTCAAAATCTAGCTACAAGTGGCACCAAATTAACAATAATCTAGCCTCCAACTTGCATATGATTGATTAAACATGTTGTTTTACTAGCTTGATGAGATGTGTTGTATTGGGTTGTATGCACCATTAGCTTGACATGCAATTTCACTTGCAAATGTTTAGTCCAAAACCAAAAACCTAGTATCATTTTTTAATTGACTTGTAGTTTTACTCTCAGTAGGATTACAAGAAGTTTCACTCCAAACCTAAAGTTGACTTGCTTCCAAAAGCATCATCAAAAGGAGCAGATATGTTTAATGGAAAAAATTTGAAGAAGAAGGTAGCCACTTCTTTTTTCTAGAAAACTCCATTAGTACTTGTAGTTTTTGTCCATTAGTAGATTATTCCCTCTTGTGCTTTAAAGTTTGAAGTATGTAGATAGAAAGTTAAATTTTCAATTGCATCTACTATTTAGTGCAGTGTTTGGTCACACTAAAAGCACAAGTGCATAAATTGAAAATATGGATTGTCAATGACATCTTTTATTCTCATTTGGTATTTAGAAAAGACCGTACAATTTTAAACATTGTTCTGATATGTTCTTTGGTATCACAGAGGGCAGTGGATTCTGATGGTGCTGAAAGTAGTGGTTTGAATTCTTTCAATGCATTGTTTATTTTTCTACAGCACTTAAAAGATCTTACCCGTATTCCATTATGTCAATAACGTGGTTATAAACTCAATGTTTATTACATTTAAAATGGAGATCTGTAGTGCTATATTTGAGGTCTATTATTATATACTTCATGTTTTAAAAACATTACAGGGACTTCTACCAGGCACAACAAGGCTATTAGTATGGGTGAAAGTGGAGGAGGAAGAGGAAGAAAAAGGGGAAGGAGCAGGAGGCCTTCTACTGCATATCGTCCCATGCTCCATGAGTTGGATAAGCTACCCCCTGGTTTTATCTAACTGTGGGGAAAATGATTTTCATGAGAGGGTGCATGACAGCAACCAATCCACAAATTTCCATGTCATTGTTTAAGAATAAATGCACAAGAATTTTGCGTTGCATGAAACCATTTGATGATGCTCCATTTTCATGAACTATTTGTTGATGTTTGCTTGTTGGCTTGATCTCCATACTGTTTATTTTATTGGGGGCTGAGATGTTGTTTGGTTCAGTTTCTAAGAATACTTGGTGACAATTTTACCATATCTTTGCATGTGATGCTATCACCAGTGATTGTCTTTTAATTTCTGGTGGAAGAAGATGAATCATATATAATTTGTTGCCTGATGAATAGTTTTTGGTTGGTCATGTTTTCTTTCATCAGTTCAATGCTTCAACTGCTGCTAACATGCATCTTAGCAATTTGTGGAGCACTCATACATATGGAAGGTAATAAGCTTGTGCTCCATGAAGTGCACATTCTAGTGTTGGGCATGAAAGCTTGTGTGGTTTTGCTTGTTAGTAAGTGTGTGGGGTAGAAACCGCGGCAAGCATTGTTGTTCGTCGGGTGTCACTGAGTGTGGGTCTCCGATGGCTCAAGTGGACTCAAGAACACAGAGAAGACATCACAACATATCCTGGTTTGGGCTATCGGGGCTCTACGTCCAGCAGCAGTAGTTTTTATACTCGAAAGCACCCAAATCGGGGGTTACAACATGAGTGTGTAAGAGATTTGGAAGGGGATAGCTCGGTGCTATCCTATGGCACGTCGGCGGTGAGGTTGCTTCCCCGGTAGTGGAGAAGAAAGGAGAAGGGGAGGAGCTCTTGGTGCTCCTCTCTGGGTTGCCCTGCTCTCGGTGCAGAGCCCAGAGTTGTCCGGAGGACTTTGTGGTTTATGTTTGTCGTCTTCTATTTTTCGTCCTCTCTCCTCTGTAGGATTTGACCTCCCCTTATAAACTGAGGTAGGTCGGGTACAAGGCGGTTCGGGGGTTTAGTCTATAGTCTACATGCGCTGGAGTCAGGAGAGCGCTGCTGCGGCATGGATGGACCTCGGCATTGTCATGGAGTCGGAGGAGCCTCGGGCGCCGTCCGGCTGTTTTGTTCTGGCGCTCCAACCGTCAGGGCTTGTTGGCTTGGATCGGTCTCCACCAGGTGACCTTCTCGAGGCTTCCTTGGTGGCGAAGGCATCTGGCTTGAGAGGCTGACGAGCGGGCCCAGGAGCCCCTGAGCCCCTAGAGCCGGTGGAGGGATTTGTCCCTTTATGTCACGCCACGTGCGTGAGAATCAAAATTGGATTACTTTCTTTATATATGAGTCTGAGCCTTGTCGGAGGAGTGAGCGACAGTGTTGCGCCCACTAGTTAGGGCGATGTCGAGGAGCCCCCGAGCCTTGGACACTTGGGGCGCTATGTTCCAGCTAGGCCCTTGGCTCGGACTGGAGGTAGAGCCGAGGATAAGGCCCGAGCTGCTATCGATTGGGAGCCTGGAGCTCGGGTGCGTCCCCAAGTCCCGAGTAGAGGCCTAGGGCGTGCTCGGGTTTCGCCCGATCTTTATCCAGAAGGTATAGCTCCCGAGCGATTTTGGAGGGATCGGTCGGGGGTCCTTCGATCGGAAACCTCTCTCGCAGGACTTAACACATCCTTATGTTTTAGTCTCGTTTCATATAAACCCAAGTGTACTCTTGTAGATCGAAGCAAAGATTAATTACATTATCAAACAAAAACATCGCAACTACAAGAAAATTCTTATCGCTGCTGGTTCTAAATATGGCATTATTACTGATTTTCAGAACTAGTAGTGATAAGTGAGTTCGATTGTAGCCACGGACCAACAAAAAAAAAGATAAAAATATTTTTCGAAGATCAAACCTCTTTGACTGACCTCACCATTAATTTTCTCAAGCATCAATACCATCTCAACTACACACACTTATAACTATAAAAACTGTGCTATTCTTTTGACTTCACATTCACGAATCTTGTAATGTATATTGTTAATTGACAAACTTCGCTTGAAAGTTCTTACCGTATGAACACAATGGTTCAACCAAAATGTTTATATAGGACTCTCTTGTTAGCCAAAAAAAACATAGATGTAAAAAAATCTATAAGGCCCCCATTGAATGTAGGATTTTTTCCTATCCCTTGTATTTTTCGTGTGGAAATGAATCATTTCTTGTGAAATTCCTACATGATGTCTATAAAATTCCTACACAATTCTAATAAAATTCCTACGTTCCAATGGGCCCCCAAAACTGAAATTTCTAAAGGGAAAACTAAATACAATATACCACTCACTTCGATAACTAAAGATCCATAGACTAACCACTCGAAATTGTTCATAGATATAGGTTGTCCGTGTGAGCTATGCTTGCCGGGAAGTTGAACATAATGCATTGTGAAAATGATACTCCATAGGTAACTTACGAAAAAAACTCCATAGGTAATTCAGCCCAACTAACAAAACTTTGTGTGCTGTTTACGTGACAAGTCCACCGCACCGGCAACTGATCGCGTTTTCTGCTCCCTTTCAAGAAAAATGGACGGGGCCCTCCTACGTCTTCGCGCTGCGGTTAGCTTGTTTCCGTCCTACGGCTTCGAGCTCAGGAGATGGCCCACTAGGAACCAACACACGCACAGTGGGCAACTAGTTATGCAAAACTATTTCTTATCCTCTGCTTTGTTTGGATGCGTATGTATTCATTTTAATCCATGTGTGTTAAAGTTGAAGTGGATTGGAGTGAAATTGAACTAAATTTTATTCCATTCTACTCCAACACATGTGAATTGAGGTGGATACACGCATCCAAATAAGACCTTAAAGTTTTAATGTTTAGGTATACTTTTTGAATGGGAAATGGTTTCCTCAGGGCATCCGACGTTCCAGACACGTCTTCCTAGGCCTGTGGAGCCCAGTATGGAGCCGGCTTCTCCATAAAAAAATAAATGTCGATTCCCTGTTTCTCCTTGTCGCGGCTTTCTTTTCATCGCGTGCATGCGTCTTCCACGGCCGACTCCACTGCGTCGCCTGCCTGTCGCTCACCTTCCTAGAGCGGGGGACGCTCGCTGCGGGTAGCGTACTCGCCCAGTGCCACCGCGAGGGACCGCACCCGCCCGCCCTATCGCTGAGAGCCATGCAACAGCTCGTCGGTGGCCACCCAGCCGCTCGCCGGGGCCGCACAGCCGCCCGCTCACTGGCATCTCCCCCCGCTGCGCTAGTCCGCAGCATCAAGCTCCGTGCCAGCGTCGAGTTACACGTCGACAAGCCTTCATTCGTCCGAGCAGCAAGTAGATGTTACGCTGAAAGCGCATGTTGCAAGAGTATGTTTCAAGTGTTTAACATGTTTCAGAGGTATGTTATAAGTGTTATATACCGATGCTGCAAAAGTAGAACGGGATGTTGCACATGTTGTAATGGCTATATACGTATGTTTCAAATGTTTCGTCTGTTCCAGATATATGTTGCAAGTATTTTATCTGGATGTTTCAAGTATTTTACCATGGATGTTGCATATACATGCATGTTGTAAGTATATGTTTCAAGTATTTCAGGTGTTTCAAATGTATGTTGCAAGTATTTCATCTGGATGTTGCATATGTTTGCAATGGTGTTCAAGTGTTTTAGAGCGTTTTCGCAAGTGTTTCAGACATTTGTTTCAAGTATTCTATCTGTCTTCTTTTGTATGCTGCAAATGTTGTATTTGAATGTTTCAAAAGTAGATTGGGTGTTGTACATGTGATGCGCGTGGGAAGTGGTTGGTAGCGCGGGCCCACTGTTGGAGTGCTCACTCGCGAGCCCGACGCGCTAGGGCGCTCGCTGGCTCGCTATGCAGGCAGCCCGTTCGGATGCTAGCGCCCGAATCGAACGTCCGGGCGCTAGCAAATCCCTTTTTCGAATGTTTAAAACTCTGTTCGCTTTGCTGAAACTTGACTTATGCTGATTTTTGTGCTGATTTGTTGTGAGAGAAAAACACTATTCCTTCGCTACACGTGCTGCTGACGTAGAGAGTATCCAAGTTTCTGTCGAAATTCCTTCAGAGAACAAATCGGACCATCACAGCGAGTCGCAGATGCGGCCGGGGGTTGCTGCCACAGTGAACCAAGTCACCAAGAAGAGACGCAGATTCGCCCGCGATGTGATAGTCCGCCAAAGTGAAGGGCGCGTCGCACGCTGCACGAGATGGACAAAACCCGCGGACGACGGGCGAAGCGGGACATTGATGCCTGTATCAGTTCGGGCGTCGTCGTCGTCGTCAGTGGCGTTGCTCGCTCGTTTTGTGGGAGTCGTCGAGCTGGGCAAGCCGGCGGGCAAGAAGTTGCGCCGTCGGTTTCCACGACGAGCACCTAGGTAGCCCACGTTGGTGGCCAGGTGCTGTCGTGGGCGCAGATTTTTCGTCCGCTTCCTGTGTCCCCGGATTAATGAACATATCAGGGAAAAGCTTTTAAGCCTTCCGACCTAAGGCAACGTTGTTGGCATTAGGTGTAGATGCTAGGACGCCACTGCTGTTCCTTTCGATCTTGCTTCCTTTCGACGAATCGACGCAGACGCGTATGTACGTATACAAACTCACGCATTACGTACTTCGTCTTGCAGGTAACTGTATCGCCACACACTGCCGTCACACCAGGAGTCCGGATGTTTATTCATCCAGCTTAATAGCTGAGCACTCCTTCCATTCCAAAATAAGTATTATTTTAAATTTTATGTATGTCAAACTTTGAGTCCCAAAATAAGTGTTATTTTAGATTTTATATATGTCAAACTTTCTTAAGTTTAACTAAATTTATATAAAATAGTAGCCACCTCTGAGAGGTTGTAGGTGGCTGTGACCTGGCCACAGCTACCACAGCATGGCTGCCCACCCCAGGCGCTGGCTGTCCACCGCTAGGCATTAGCTTGCCGCCTTCCAGAGCCAGAGCCAGGAATTGAGCAGACTAAACTAATAAACCATCTATTATCTTAAATTTAGCTCTGCGACTACAAGCAAGATCACAGGCAATTTGATAAAAAGAATACTAGTGAATGTTAATTACTAGATAAAAGAATACCACTGAATGATTATAGATTACAGATTACTTGCCTAATGGACACCTACAGCCTACAGGAGGCAATTTGGACAGCAGGTCAACGCCTAGCGGCTGACGGTGTCAATTTGGGACAGCGGTGGCCGCACTGACGCGGTCACGGTGGCACAGCGCGGCGTCTCACGTCCAGCCTTTCACTCCGACAGTACCGGAGTGGCCATGTCCGTGAATTGGCGAAGCAGAAGAGAAGACGAATAATCGAACATGCGAGAAACGAAGGAAGCCAGGAAGGCTCGACGTTTCGTATTCAGAACCGATCCAGCAGCAACAATTGCATGTTCGTGTAAATGGGCTGCTTCTTATTGGGCCTTAAATACACAGTATATACTTAACGTCTGGAATGATTAATGAATGGGAGGAGCCAAACAACAATTACATACATGGATATATATTAACTATATACTAGAGGACTAGTAGCACGTCAAGGGGTGCTAGGCCCCCCGTGCCCCCTCCCTCCGCCACTACTGCCACCCTTGGGCACTGGCTGGTCGGAGCTGGCCAATGCTGGAGTAGATCCACGAGCAGAAGGATTGGAGATTTGGGAGTTCGAGGAAGACAAGATGGAGGAGATTTAGGGTTCAAAAAGAATCCATCCTGACTAGCATCTCGGATCTATCCATCCCGGCCATCACCTCATCGAAACATCGCCGGAGGTGACCGGAATAGGGTGGTGGCGCTAGAGTTTGGCGCCGGCTTCTCCACCAATGGAACAAAGAAGTCGCGAGCAAAGGTGGGAGAAAAAATGTTGGGAAAAAAAAGGTGTCAAACCGTTACGGAGGATTGTGTAATGAGTTGCAGTGGTGGGTAATTTTCCACCAACTCCATGAGGAGGTACATAAGCCTTGTTTCTGGAGTGCCTTTTTAGAGCTCCGAAAAACGTGGAGTTGATCCTTAGCTCCACCTTTTTCTTGAAGCAGAGTTGAACCCGTTTGGCGGGACAAGTTTGGAGCATCCAGTCCCAAACAAATACTAGATGTACATCCTATCAAAATTGTTCCTGCATATAATAATTGCATTGTACTTTAGAAATAGAGAAAACAGTAAAGGCTACTAGAGCTAAATTGTTCCTATTCACATGCCCTTTTTGACAGAGATCATTGTACATTATTAGTATCTATATTCACATGGTCTCTTGAAAGTAGCTAGTACTCAGCTCACATTTATCCAGCAAAGAGTTATTAACCAGATAACTATTGCTAAGTATTAGTACTAGCTGTCAGTGGATCAAAGAGACCTTTTGCATTGGTTTGTTGTAGCGGCAGCCGGCAGGCAGCAACAGAGCCGTGCGGGCGTCAATGCGTCGTTGCTCGTGGAGAGAAAACTGAAACAGGATACTTAATCATTTCTCACGGGGCCTTCGAGACGCGAACGGAAAAAGCCAAATCACGCCGCTGGAAGCATCGCAAAAAACGACCGGAGCGAGGCGCTCGCGACCAAAAACATCCACCGAGCGGAGCCCGCCCGCCCGCCAAAGACCGTCCAAATCCCAGCCACACAGACCCAGCACAACCAGGCCGCCGATCGAGTCCTCGAACTCTCATCGCGCACGTATAAACCGCCCCGGCGGGGGCGCGGACGTCTTCACCGTTCACCTCCGTTCCCGTAGCCGGCGACGCGCGGGTCTCTCCCGGTGTCCGGCCGCGCGCTCGAGCCCTAGCATAGCAGCTGTAGTAGTGCTGCTACAGCTACTAGTTTAGCCGCAGCAGAGTACGCTAGCGCCTATAGCGCTCCGCGTCTCCGTTCCACCACCAGAAAGGCAAATTCGTCTTCGCTTTTCCGCCCGTTTGATTTGCCTCTTCCACCAGAAGTCAGAGGAGAATTGGCCCACGGCCACGGCCGAGACGAGAGCGGCAGGCGGGCGGGCAGGGTGAGGTGAGGAGAGGCCATCAGGGCCGCCCGCGAGGCCATGGCCCAGCATATATACGCCACCAGCTGCGGGTGTGCCCGCCCCGCGATCTCGCTACCACTACTGCCCGCGCCGACCCTCCTCCCTCTCGCCTCCTCCTCGTCTCGGTTGCGGCGCCGGAGGGCTCGTCCCATGGGCGCGAGCGATCACCTGGGCTTGGCGGCGGTGGCCGCCGCCGCCAAGCCGCGGAACGGCAGCAGGCCGTGCGCGGCCGTGCTGGGCGAGCCGCTGCCGGCTCTCGACGACCCCGGCCTCCTCGTCCACCCCAGCGCCGACTTCGCCGCCCAGGCGCTCGTCTCCTCCACACAGCAGGTGATCGTTTCGTTCGCTCGTACTACTGCCACGCGTGCCCTTCCGTTTCGATTTGTCCCGATTCGTGTGCAAATGGGTGGCGCGCGTTCGGCCGGCGGCCTGCGCTTTTTGCGCCGCCGAATGTGCGGCTGGTCGTGATCCGTTACTGCGCGCGCGCGGCGTCAGATGATGCTGACAGGGACTAGGACTGGGAAGCAAGTGGTAGGACTGGGGGATCATCGGTGGCCCTGCTGGCTTTCTGTTCTGTTGTTGTCCTTTCTTCCTTGTGGGATCATAACTCGTTGGGTCCATAATCTGAATCGGACATTCAGTGCCCGTGTGAATCACTGAATTGCTTCACGTGGTGAATGTGATGAGTAGTAGAAACTTATTACATGGTTTTGCAATGGATGGTGACCAGTACCGGGAGATGTACCAAAAGTCGATCGACGACCCAGCTGGGTTCTGGTCGGAGATCGCGGATGAGTTCTACTGGAAGCAGAAGTGGAGCCCTGATGAAGTTTGTGCAGAGAACCTCGACGTGACCAAGGGGCCGATCAAGATTGAAGTAGGTTATTCCTTAATTTCAATGGCTGTTTCTGGTGGTGGAAGGATACATACAGGATGTGGTTGGTTACTGGTGTTTGGCATTTGCAGTGGTTCAAGGGGGGAAAGACCAACATATGCTACAATGCGGTCGACCGCCATGTGGAGGCTGGGAATGGGGACAAGATCGCCATGTACTGGGAGGGGAATGAGCCCAGTCAGGATGGGAAGCTCACCTACTCTGAGCTCCGGGAAAAGGTTTGCCAGGTAAACATTCATTCTCTTTTGCCAAAACAATTGCATGTAGTTTTGATTGAACGCAATGTGTGCAGAGCCTGAGCAGTCTAATGTGTTCTGCTGTCGCTTTCTGATAGCTGTCGAATTACTTGAAAAGCGTCGGCGTTGGAAAGGGTGATGCCGTGGTGATCTACCTACCAATGTTGATGGAGCTGCCGATTGCAATGCTTGCATGTGCCCGCATTGGTGCTGTTCACTCGGTAACTGTTAACCCCCATGTTTGCAAGTCAACTGTTCTTAATGGTTATATGTATGTTTTTTCACAAAAAAAATGGTTATATGTATGTTTGATTGATTTTGATGATGAATATGTTCAGGTTGTGTTTGCTGGCTTCTCAGCCGAGTCACTGGCCCAACGAGTTATTGATTGCAAGCCTAAGGTTGTTATTACCTGCAATGCTGTGAAAAGGGGGATGAAAATCATCCCTCTCAAAGATATAGTGGATGCATCTCTGGATGAAAGTGCAAAGAATGGAGTTGATGTAGGTATGCACTAGAATCTGAGTATGGATGTCTGGCCTATCGGCAAATCTGAGCTTTAATATATTTGCATTTTGGATCTACCACCCTTGTTCCATGTCCATGTTAACCATAATCTCTTATATATCAGGAATTGCACTGATGAAATGTCCTATGGAGTTAGATATAATTTATAAGATTTACTGCCTTTACTCCCTGATATTTTTGTGGGGCCTTTTATTTTCACAGCATATCTGCAAATTTTGTCCTGGTACCACTTTTTTAGAATGTCTTTTGTGACAAAATGGCTAATCTAGATCTACACCTTGTCCTGCCACCAAACATCATCCTTCATTTTGGTCACAGTCCTTGCCTTCGGTATGTCGTTTTCCTTCCTTTTTTTGGAACATGACTTGCTACCTTTTGATATCTTGAAAGAAGTCCAAAGCACCAGCATACTGTTGATCATCTCACATCATGTACTTTGTTCAGTGAGTATGTGCTAGTCTGGTTTGAAAAAAAAATCTAATGTGAAATTTTTCTTTTGCTGAGAAGGCATTTGCTTGACATATGAAAACCAGTCCGCGCTGAATAAAGTAGACACGCGATGGAAAACCGGAAGAGATGTTTGGTGGCAGGTATGCCAAAAACAAGTTCAATTATATTCGAAATCGCATCATACTTTCTACGTGCACAAACTCTGCAGAACTTCCCTGTAATTCAGAAAATAACCTATCAAACCCTGTTGTTTCAGTTATGTCACTAATGCAATTTATTTCTGAATGAACGATGATGTCCTATAGGATGTTGTGCCCGATTTCCCAACTAAATGCGATGTGGAATGGGTTGATGCAGAGGATCCACTGTTTCTTTTGTACACAAGTGGCAGCACAGGAAAGCCAAAGGTAGTCTTAATCTCATAGTCATAGTCTCGTAGACTGTTCCTGACTTCCTGTGCCTCTTTAGCAAAGCTACTGACATACTGCGAACCATACAGGGTGTGTTGCATACAACTGGGGGCTATATGATCTACTCTGCTACAACATTTAAGCATGCATTTGACTACAAGCCAACAGACATATACTGGTAATATGTCTTTATTGAGTCTTCTGGTGGACCAAATGTTTACCTAAAATCATTGGATCTCTAGTAGCCGCCATTTTCTTATGATCGTTCCTCTGTTTCACTTAAATCAGGTGCACTGCAGATTGTGGCTGGATTACTGGACATAGTTATGTGACATATGGTCCACTATTGAATGGAGCCACAGTTCTTGTTTTCGAAGGGGTAACTGCAAAAAGTTTGTAGTTGATGTGTTATTGACTTTAACGTAATTTTGGGGTTTATTTTGAAATTTCTCATATGTCTAATTTGTAATCTATTTTCTTGGACACAAATCTTAGGCTCCAAATTACCCTGATCCTGGCCGCTGTTGGGACATTGTTGATAAATATGGAGTGACAATATTTTATACTGCACCAACACTTATACGCTCACTTATGCGTGATGGTACTGAGGTAATACTGCTTGCTGTTTGTTTGATACTAATCATCCTAGAATGCCAGGTGTGTTAATTCAACTCTGATGTTTCTGCTACAGTTCCAAGATATAAGATCAAAAGGAAATCAATTAATATTTGCTGTTCGTAAATTGATTGCAGCTGATCTCTATTGACTGTTACAAGTTTGCTATGTAGCCTGCATGTACTGTCAATAGTAGAAAACGTATCTTTGAGAGTGAAATCTCTAATTGTCTAATACTAATTGATGTCTATATGATTTAGTCATATGATCAAAATAATTTGAATTTTAATGGCCTATGTTTGCTAATATCATGCTAAACCATTCTTCTTGCGTAACCTTGATCTTCCATTGTATATTTATTTACAGTATGTTGCTCGGTACTCTCGTAAGTCCCTCCGAGTGCTTGGAAGTGTGGGTGAGCCAATCAACCCCACCGCATGGAGGTTTGTAATGACTGCTACCTCTTGCAATTCATATGCGCTGAAAAGGTCTTACATGCTCTGTTATGGATTTCAGGTGGTTCTATGATGCTATTGGCGACTCACGATGCCCCATATCAGATACTTGGTGGCAGACTGAAACTGGGGGATTCATGGTAAGTGTGTCTTCATAATTTTCAAGGAGAATTTAGAGTTTTTTAAAGTGACTGTCATATTACCTATCGAATTGAAGTTTAATTGTTCTTGTTTTATTAGATCACTCCTTTACCTGGTGCTTGGCCTCAAAAGCCAGGATCAGCAACACTTCCTTTCTTCGGTGTGCAGGTACATGTCATTGCTTGACTTGTATGAAATGGTAATTTGCGGTTCCTTGTTTTGTAATAACTTTACCTGATTCACAGCCAGTCATTGTTGACGAGAAAGGTCGGGAAATGGAAGGAGAATGTAGTGGATATCTTTGCATAAAGAAATCGTGGCCTGGGGCTTTCCGGACTCTATATGGAGATAAAGAGAGATATGAGACGACATACTTCAAACCATTTGCTGGATATTATTTCTCGGGTGATGGCTGCAGCAGGTACACATCAAGTATTTAATTCAACAGTAAAGATGGTAGCTTGTGTAAATTTGCCACCCAGCTTTACATGTTTATATCGTTTTTTTCGAAAGGCACATGTTTATATCGTATAACATTCTAAATGTGCTTGTCAGGGATAAAGATGGCTACCACTGGCTGACTGGAAGAGTTGATGATGTTATCAATGTGAGGTAATCCAGCTACTTATTTGATTTATTCTTCTGCTTAGTTTTGATTAATGAGATGGTTTAAAGAGGCTGCCAAAATGTGAGTGTTTCATTTTCCTTTGAAAATTCTAGTGGACACCGGATTGGGACAGCGGAAGTTGAGTCTGCTCTGGTTTCACATCCAAAATGTGCCGAGGCCGCTGTTGTTGGTATTGATCACGAGGTATAGTCCAGAACTTGATTTTTTTTCCTCCTTATCGTTAGTGCAATAGTGCTCCATTCGTTATTTCCCCTATTTAATCAAACCCGGTCTTAAAAATTTGACTACATTTTGTAGGTTAAAGGTCAGGGAATATATGCTTTTGTGACTTTGGTGGATGGTGTTCCCTACAGTGATGATCTACGGAAAAGTCTCGTTATGACAGTCCGCAGTCAGGTAATCTTACAGTGATGGATTCCTGGAAGATGTTTTTTTTTCCTAAGGCTGTGTTTAGTTCCCCTGAAAAGGGGGAAAAATATACTGTAGCACGTTTTGGTTTTATTTGGCAAATAGTGTCCAACCGTTGACTAATTAGGTTCAAAACGTTCGTCTCGCAAAGTACAACCAAACTGTACAATTAGTTTTTGATTTGATCTACATTTAGTACTCCATGCATATATCGCAAGTTTAATGTGACGGAGAATCTTTTTTTTTGCATAGTGCTTTTTTGGTGGAACTAAACACAGCCTAAGATGGCAAATGACCTGATTAGCAATGGTAGTCTGTCGTGCAATTTATATGTTTTTTCAATGACAATCGATGTACTTTTTCACATGTAGATTGGGGCGTTTGCTGCTCCTGACAAGATCCATTGGGCACCTGGGCTCCCAAAAACACGAAGTGGGAAGATCATGCGAAGAATCTTACGAAAAATCGCATCCAGGCAACTAGATGAGCTCGGCGACACGAGCACGCTTGCTGACCCCGGTGTTGTGGACCAGCTGATTGCGCTCAGTGACAGCTAATCTATCGGCTATGGGGGGAAGACATGATCACTGCCTGCACTGTATCTCGTGCAAAATTCAGCTTGTATGATGCGAGGTCTGTTGGGCCCAGCTTTCTCTTGATTGCTTCGGTGTCATGGGGATGGCCACAAAAGAGAGATGCTGCAAACTTGGGGATCAGTGGCGGAGCTCAGCCACAAATTTAGGTGGGGCAAACCCACAATTTTTTTAATGACATCGTATGGACACACATGAATATCTAATATGTAATAAATTTAAAGATTGATTTGAAGATGGTAATCTCATTAGAAGATAGAAGAAAATACCACCTTAATATAATCCATTTAACTCGACCAACATCGACTAAACAAAGAGTCCAAAATGCCACTATCCAAGAGCTAAAAAAAACTAGTAAATTTGAAGAACGAATGTGAATATATCATGTATGATTATATGTGGTAATAAATTTATAAAGCACAACAATGAGACACTAGTCTACTACTCCGTAGTATTAAAGAAATAATCTTCAGCGCCGCTCACAGCTCGGATAGCACCGCTCGCCGGCACGCCGCCACCATCCCCTGCTATGTCCTCCATATCCTGCTGTCCTACCCCTGCGCTGAACCACTGAGGCAGATAGGGCGCGACAGCAGCAGATGGCACCAAGCCAGCAAGGGGCGCCGCCCCGCCGTCAGCTGGCAGCAAGGGCCAAGGGGTGCCGGCGGCGACAGCAAGGGGCTCCGGCGGTCTGCCGCTAGGGCGGCTGCAGCGTGCTAGGGACGGCGTGGGCGCGCGGCTGTAGCCTGATGCGAGGCGGTAGTGCGATGCCGGACTGATGGGGGTTGCCGTCATTGGTCATATGTTGCTCGATGGCTGATGGGCTCTCTCATGTTGGGCCTTTGGCCTTCGCTATGGCGCCCTGGGCCCTCTCCAAAAACAGGTTTACATCCCCGCCGCCGGAGGCCGAGCGCCGCGCGCCCCTCTGCTCCACGTGCTGCCGCCGCTCGACCATCGCACTCGAGGAAGATGAGAGGAGTACTATGGGTTTACCTCCGGCGATAGGTGGGGCAGCTGCCCCACCCTGTCGTATGGGGAGCTCCGCCTCTGTTGGGGATTGATGCGGACATGTGGTGCGTCTGTAAATTGTTGGGTCGTAGTCACAGATAGATACAGCATACACGGATAAATAACGAGATAAAGTGTTTAATGATAGATCTCGCATTTTATGGTTGCAACGTACATGATTCAGCCATGAACATTAAAGGATAACGTGTTTACTGCATCTCTTTGTACGCTGTTCAAAGCATGTGAACCATCGGAAACATTGGAATTTTAGGGATATCTACACGAGAATTGAGCTGCTTCGGTCGAATTTCTGCGAAGGCAGCTGGGGTTGTGTCCCAAACTAGAGGACAAGGAACGAATACTACTTGAACCTAAGGGGCACGGGAGTTTGGCACAGCTCCACTCTCAGAGAACGCTCCCAACTTCTTTGAAGCGGATTCTGCAGATCTCTAGCAAACACTTCTCTATTTTACACTTCTCTATTTACGCTACAAGTTGGGAGCTAAAAAATACACTCCTCGCTTACTGATACTGTCAATACGGGTGCACGCGCTGCTTCGCTATGAACAATCATGCCACACATCGCCTAGCCTATGAATTGGGACGCTCATGTGACAATAAGAGCTTGATATTTGACACCTAAAATTGTTCTTGACACCTAATTCATATGCCTTTCAATATTGATGTCATGCACGCCGAATAGTTTAGATTCAGATGTTTCTCTCGCCTTATCTCTAGTTTTGTTTTTTGTTTTGTTTTCTTTTATTTTTTTACAGACTTGATGAATGAACATGTACCCCTACCTTATCTAAATACACCAGTTGGATCTATGGGTCATACTATCATAGGCATGCTCCCTTCCTCGCGCTTGTTTCTCTGGCTCAATTGTCTCACCGCTGCTAATGGCTGTCTATACCACTACCCCTGCTCCTCCCTTGTCTGGCGATGTCATTTCATCAATTGTCCTTTAGCATTCACACACATGCTTCTTCCTCCAAAACATACAACAACGTTGGAGAGGCAAGAAATTAGGAATTGTGCCTTACTGGCAGGGACCTCCAAGGGGACCATGGAGCCCATTTTGATGGTCAAATTCATCAGTCCAGTCCAGCAGTACAAACCCTAGGGGCAGTGGCACCTTCCATTCTTGAGGGATAGAGAGATGAGCGCGTGAGAGATGCACGAGATAGGAGATGTGATGTGGATGCAATGCATCCGTGTAACTAGATAAGGCAGGGGCAAACATGTCCATTGACTAGGCCTAGAAAAATAAAGGAAAAGAAAAAAAATGAAAAAATAGAGATAAAGGGAGAGAAGCATCTGATCCAAACAATTCAGGTGCATGGTGTCAAATATAGAAAGACATGCCAATTGGGTGCCAAGAATAGTGAGGCACATGTATTGGGTGTCAAATATCAAAATCTCTCACAATAAGAGACTTGTACATCACTTGTACTCCTCACAATGATATGGTTGCTGTCGTCCGGCGGATTGAGGTGGTCGACTAGTCCTCATTGTGTATGTTGTCGCCGATTCTGCCCATCTATATCCTATCACCAAATAGGTATGGGCTTGCTAACTCTCAATAGGTTCTTTTAGGCATTTCCTTCCTTGGAACCCAATTTTTTTCTTCACTAGTGCTATTGTTATTGTTGAAATCAACATCTTCTTTGGCCCCTAGGAAGAATCTGACAAGATAGGGTTTAGGGTTAAGAATTTAGATATAGTTTGAGGGCTCATTGTAGTCAAGCAAGATTAGAGAGAAGATGGCAACTATGGCAAATGTAGATAAGGGAGGCAAGATAGAGGTGACGTCACCGGCCAGGTACCAGAGGATGGTTGGTGAGTTGGGTCAAGATCAAGATTGAGTCGACCATAACAATGGTAGACGGGACAGGGAGGAGGTTACCATGGGTGTGGTAATATCTCACCAAAGATGACATTGCCAGGTTCCTCTAACTTAAATTAGAGGGATTGAGTCACTGGCGGTGGACCTGATTGTTTGAAGAAGTCCCTCTAACTCAAGTTAGAGGAGATTCATGCTCCAATCAGACCCTGCCATGTGATAGGGTAGTGAGAAAGAATGTGTTGGCTACTGTTCTGATGTGCTAGAGATGCAAGATGAAGATGTGCCTCCAACAACAAAAAATTCATGTGCTTGGATCTTCTTATCAAATATTATTTAATTATGAAATTAAAAAACCCTGATTATTCCATTTGTCACATTTTACTTGACATATCTAAAGTGCTTCCTTGATTCTGAAATATAAGATGTTTTTGTTTCATCATAAGTCAGACTTAACTTTAACCAAGTTTATAAAATATGCATCAAGATAAAATTGGTTCATTAAATCCACCATGAGAAAATATCATATATGTCCATATTTCTACTAGTGTGTCATGATTAATTAAAACAAACCAATGATGGTGTGAAAACAAAAGGAACTTACTACTATAAAAAGGACATTGCATTATATATGAGTTCCCAACATGGTATCTTGTTTCACATTAAGATACAAGTATTGCCCTTAGCATATCTTTGGTTGGTATTGATTATTTAGTATTATATTAGATCATAGTAATGGTTGATCCTTCTATGTCCAAATTGACGCTCTTCCATAATGCAACATAATCTAGGTGTAGCTTTAGTTGTTGGGAGATGTGCCAACTTCAGAGTCTTGGTCTCCCTTAGGAGATGTGCCAACTTCAGTGTCTTGGTCTCCCTTAGGACCTTTATCCACAGTTTCACCATCTTCAGAGTCTGGATAGTCAACAAGGCCCATGTCTACTGAGTTGCTTCCTGTGGAGCTTTGGACTTCAGAAATATTGTTATTTGTATACTCTGCATCAGTAGAGGAGTTTGTGGCATTGCTTTGTTCGGCATGTGTGTTAGCTCTAGGGCCTGTATATATGGGACACAATAGACAAAATAGAAGGTCATTCATTCTCTTACTTTGACATAACTTTGAATACTATAAATACACTACGTGTCGGTAATAATAAGTTATTATGAAACACTACCACTATACACTATATTTAAGGAAAGTAAGAAAATAAACAAAATTTAGGAAATGTGAGAACTGGTGAACAAATAGAACACTTTTGAAATACAAGCATAGATAACCAAAGCAGTGTGGCACTATAGTTATTTGGCTAGTGAGCAGGGTCTTCAATTTCTACCAACTATGACTATGGGTTTGGTGGGATATTTATGTGAATTGTTTAGTGTTCATTTGTAGTTTTATGAACTATGATGACATGGATCTGTCTCTTAAATATTGTATCTCTTTTAATCCAAGAAAGTTAGAAGTGCTAGAAACTCAACTAATTCTAAAAATAGAAGTTAATTAGCAATTGTGAAAAATTCTAACCTTGAAAGAAATTCCTAATAATCTCTATCTTTCGATCCCCAAGGTCAAGAAATTGCCATAAGTTATGAGTGGTAATTGAGTTAAGAGGTTTGTTCACCAAAAACCGTGCACCAAGTTTTACATATCTCATCACAATATCTATTGTAGTCATAGTTGACATCAATATATCAAAGATAAAATCATAAAACACACTAGCTTAACAATTCTGAAGAAGAGAGTAATCATGGAATCTAGAGAGGGATGCATGGGAATATGTGAATTAGAATCCATTTAGTAAGAAAGTACACACTTACTAATCATTTGGATGTTTTCATACATCTCTGTGGCCATGTCAAGGAATTCAAAACCTGGTATCTCTTCCATGTCCACTGATACCAATAGGAAATCAATATCTTGTGCATGATCATTAAGAAAATCCAGTGCCTCTCTAGGACTTGTAAACATCACGACTGAACAAGCAAGAAAAAAATCAGGGATTATTTGTAATAAAAGAAACTAAAAATATATAATAAATACAAAAAATAATCATAGTCCTATATTTCAACAGTTCTTTGAGGCTCATTTTGACAATTCTTTAGTGGAGTTCAACAATAAATTTTGGAACTAACCATGAAAGTTGAGTTGATGGAGCATGTCCCTCGTATGGTTTGCATCGTCTTCATTGTCATCAATTATCAGAACACGAAAGCCATTTACAGGGTCCATGAGATTCAGAAGGTTGAGGTTGCTATGCTTCTAGTGCTTATTTTGTGTTTGAAGAACTTGAGGCATCAATGGCTATTTATATAGGAACAACATATGATTTGTGGTGTTCACTTTCTATCTATCTCCGCCGCTCTCCATCTCTAATTCTCTATCTTCGCCGCTCTCCATCTCTAATTCTCTATCTCTGCCGCTCTCCATCTCTAATTCTCTATCTCCACCGCTTTAAACCTTGACATAATGCTTTCCGCCCTCTATCTCTACATATTTTAATTACCACATCTATGTGCTGATATGTATGCATTAAAGCCATCACATATACAGTGACCAAACTTATTAACTCTTGAGTGCACTATTCACTGAGGATCACCACATATATGAATTTACATAAAACTCCATAATTATTCCGTAAAGATTTAGAGGACTTATGAACTAAAAACTCTAACAATTCTTCTGCATGATGATAACACATATTGATAAAATTTGATATGCATAGTTATAATGAGTTACCATTCAATATACCAGTTACATGTCTTGATGTTTTCTAAGCTTAATGTTGTAAGCATTCAAATTTTCCAAGCTTAATGTTTTGATACTCACATATTTCTTGAATAATATTATCAACAAACTTTGTTGCGGCTCAAAGATATGTTAAAATACATACGTATGGTCCTAAAACATTGTGTTCGAAAAAGATTATAAAACAAATAAATATCAAATTGTCCTTAATGCATACTTCTAGAACGACCGAAAGTATCCAACAAGGATATATCTATCCTTGCAGATGTATGACATATACTATGCATAAATGTTGTGTGCTCCTCTCATATGCACCTAATTAATGTGAGCATATGCATATCTCTAACATACACAAAGAAAATGTTGCATTGCTGCTCCTAAAGATTCCAACTGGACCTGCGCTGTCTAGCCAATAGTGACGTCTAGTTGCATTAATAAGTTTAAATTGGCATTTATTGCAAGGAGAATACAAAAAATTTAAACCTAGCTAGGTGATATGGCCATAGAAACTAGTGCAACAGAGGTACATTGTAGAGACCCCTTGAAAGGTCCTTGTTTGGTTTTGGTAATTGAGTGACAACCTAGGTGGACTAATGTGTTTAAATGTGATACACAGGTGATTAGTCCACAAGTACATCATGTGTGAGCAACCTATGCCATGGAGGTGAAATGGCTTGGATATGTTGCAAGTCTCACACATGTGATGAAGGAGCTCATTGCATATGAGACATGACATGGAGTCATGTGACTAAGGTGGAGAAGATCAAGACAAGACTTGGCTTGATGGACCGGTTGCAAGTGTGAAGGGCAAGTTGGAGGCTTTAGAGTGATGGACCGCGTGGCGGTGAAGCTTGAGCAAGACTTAGCACCGATGGCCGAAGGCAACGGTGAAGAGCAAGTGAAGTCAAGATCGATGAACCAATACGGTCACATGATAATTTGAAGTGGATCATATCATTTATGATTGGTTGGTGCATGTGTTGCATCAACGATGGAGGAGATGAAATGAAATGCGTAAGGCAAAGGTATATTTGTAGGGCATTTCATTTCATCGGTCATAGGTGTGTAGAGAATTTTATGACTGGGTTTAGGATAGATGGCCATACTATCAAGAGGGGCAAACTTGATTGCATATCGGTCATCTAGTGCCACTTGAGCGATCTAACTTTGCATACGTGTTAGGATTGAGTGGTGTGGTGAAAAGAGTGATAATCCTTTGGAAAAATGTTTGTGAAAAGCTAACACACGTGCACAAGGTGGTGATCATATGGTGGTGTTAGCACATTTGCAAAGGAGAAGAAGTTGGTGACGAAGTGGAGGCGAAACTAGGCTTGGGATGCTGCCTAGGTGGCACCACCACCCTTGTGATGGTGCACCGCCACCCCTGTGGCGGTGACCGGCTGGGAGGCCGAGAGTAGCAAGTTGCCCCGAGGCACCGCCACCCCTAGGGCGGTGCCCACGTGGACTTGGCCGAGCGCAGCAGGAGCTAGGGTGGTCACCGGAAGTGGCAGTGTACACTGCCGCGGTGATGGCAGTGCACTGTCGCGTGCTGTTCGGTGCCACCGCCGCTTTTCAACCGAGACAAGGGAAGGCGAGGGGGTCACCGCCATGGTGATAGTGGTACACCGCCCCATTTTTCTAGAGAGGGGGTGTTTCGGGGGCTTGGCTGGGGGTCACCGCCACCCCTATGGCGGTGCCACCACCACCCCTATCCAGTGCCCAGGTTTGATCCAACTAGCCATTGAAGTGACCGTTGGAGCGGGGCACTACCCTATCCGGTGCCAGGTACCGGCCTATCTAGTTCCCTCATAGAAAAGGGAATCTTTAGAGCAACGACTCCATTTCGTGTGAGGGCTTATAAATACCCCCTTGGCCAGCCTTGGGCTGGTTGCTGAGCATGCTTAAGCCTTGGTGGCTTGTGTAGGTGTGCTTGGATGCCCTCTAACTCACTTGTGCTTGCAAGAGTGTGATCCAATTGCGAGTGAGTGTGATTCTAGTGCGTTGCATCGTGAGGTTGCATCGAGTGGCACTAGGTGGTCGAGTTGCAAGCCAATGGTGCTTGTTACTCTTGGAGGTTACCACCTCCTAGACGGCTTGGTGGTGAGTTCTCCATCGTGAAGCCCGCAAGAAGATTGTGCGGAGCTGCGGAGAAGGATTTGTGAGGGGTATTGTGCTCACCCCGCAGGAGCCGTGAGAGCAACTCTAGTAGAGCGAGACGCGAAGGGCAACAAGTGGTCCGGACGTGTCAAGTGCTAGAGCTTGTGGTAAGCACTCCACATGGGAGAGTGTGACTTGTGGTTCACCACTAGCAAGAGGACCAGTGGCAACCTAGATCTTGTCTCTACGGGGACTAGCGTGTTGGCAAACACGTGAACGTTAGGATAAAAATCACCGTGTCAACATTGTCTTCATCATCTTCTCGGTGGTTTTCATTTCGTGCAACACAAGCTTGTATTTACATTTCATACATTGTGCTTGTGTAGTTGCTCTTATAACTAGTTGTGCTTATGTTGTCACTCTTGTAACTAGTTGTGCTTATGTAGCTTGCTAGTTACATTCTTACTTGTGTAGCATAGAAGTAGCTCCCTTGCGTGACTAATTTAGTTTGAGTAACCTTGTTAGTCACTTTGCTTAGTTTGTGTAGCTAAGTATTTTGTGCTCTCTAATTTGGCTTGTGTAGCCTTGTTATTGAGCATTGCTAGTGAGCTTAGGCTTTGTACGCTTTGCATCACTAGATTGTGTAGGCGCTCCCCGGTTTGCTCGAAGTACTATTGCATAGATTTGTGTGACCTTGCAAGCTAAGATTGGTTAGGTGAGCACTAGCTAGCCCAGCATCTTTGTTGTCTAATTAGAATCTTAATAAGGTGCTTGTGAACTTAGATAGAGGGGTGTAGTCTTGGCTTGACCGATAGTTTTAATTCCGCATTTGTTTCAGTTAGCCGGCACAATTAATTTTAGAAAGGACTATTGACCCCCCTCTAGTCCGCCATCTCAACCCTACATGTGGTATCGGAGCTAGGTGTCTCATTTTTGGTGTTCACCGACTCGAGAGGATGGTGGCTTATGGGCTAGATTTTAATTATCCACACATTTTTTATGGCACACACTTTGCACGATGGAAAAATGGGATGATATGCAATTTTAAGTTTATTTGCCCTCAAATGTGATGGATGGTAGATGTAGGCTTTTCTCATGTGTTGGATGAAAATAATCTAACTCAAGCACAAGAGAAATGCCTAGATCTCGACATCCAAGCTACTAAATCATGTATAGATCTCTGGATGATTGTATATTTGGAGAGATCATTAACATGAAGACCGCCCATGAGATTTGGCATCTTAATAAGAAGTATGGGACGGTCTCTAACGATGATGATTAGCCCAAGAAGGAGGCACATGAGGATGTTGAGCATAGCCACAATTCGGTGATTGTGGAACATTGCTCCACCTCATGGTCAATGATGATGATCATCAATCCACTACAAGTTCAATTGACAAGATTGATAATGATGCCACAAGTGATGCAAATGATGATGCTACTCCATGCACACTTATTGATGATAATGATGATGGATATGAGAGTGATGTCTCTATAAGCTCATCCACTACATCACATTGCTTCATGTCACAAGGTGACACTAAGGTATCTAATGCAAATGTGATTGATCTTGATTCATATGAGGAGCTTCTAGATAGATATGGTTGCAGGATCAAAGCTTTAGAAAAAGAGATGGCTAAAACTGAGAAATTAAAAAATAAAAAGTCTTTTCTAAAGAAAACATGTGAACAACAAAAGCATCTACTTTATATTACTACTTTTTCACATGAGGAGCTAAAATTGGCTCATGAGGAACTTAGTGTTGCTCATGATAACTTGGTACAAGACCATGCTTTTCTCACTAAAGAACTTTCAAATGAAAAATCTAAAACTAATAAGAGCTCATCACATGGGTCAATTGATCAATCACATGTTATTGCTAACCCTTGTGATGTAGGCAAGAAGCATGTATCCACCTCTTATGATGAATTATTAGCTATGCCATGCTCTTCATATATAGATGCTTGTTCTACTTCTATGTCTTGTGAGACTAATCTTTTGAAGGAGAACAATGAGCTTAATGAAGAATTGAGCAACAAGTTAGAGAGGTGCTACAACTCAAAGGCCACCTTCAAGCTTATGTTGAGCAATCAAAGAAGCTATGGTGACAAGAGTGGCACTGGCTTTAACAAGAGCAAGGGCAAGAAAATAAAGAAGCAAGAACAAAAAAAGGCTATCTCATTTCATGTGCTTCAAATGCCATAAAGTTGGACATCTTGCAAATGGTTGCCCCAACCAAGAAAAGCTCAAGTTGAAGAATAAGGAAGAGAGGATCAAGCATGTCAAGTGCTTCAAGTGCCGCACTTGGGGTCATCAACGAAGCAAGTGGTGGAGCATCAAGTGAAGCCTCAAGCAAAGCCATAAGATGAGCAAGAAAGACACCCCAAGAGCAAGTCAAGATCAACCATGAAGATGGTGGTAACTTGATGTTGAAGAAGAAGAAAACAAGAAGGGGTGGAAAAACAAGGTATCCAACGCTAGATCAAGATGCCAAGATGATGAGCAAGAATCAAGATAAGAAGAAGATTATGCTCATATCAAGTGCTTCAAGTGTGAAGATATGAGATACTTTGCCTCGAGGTGTCCTACCAAGCTTGAGAAGAAGGCTCAAGCAACTCATGAGAGGCAAGGCAATGAGAAGCACCACATGAACAAGGAAGGAAAGACTCAAACAAAGAGAAATTGCTACTCATGCTGGGAAAGGGGACACATGACACTTTCATGTCCCTAGGTAACACTCCTAAGACTATTTCAATTGATGATGATTCTATGCTTAGGAAAGATAGCAATGGTACCTCATTGGTTGCAATTGCAAAACATCTCACTACTCATACTAAGGCTATGCTTAAGTATGTTGCACCTAACTTGAGAGGACCCAAACTAGTTTGGGTACCATCAAAAAGTGGATGATTGTGTGTAGATACCATTCGCATTGGAGGCTTGGTTCACATGATATTCATTGTGTTGATCATACGTTGAGTCAAGTATTGAAGCTTAATACAATTCTAACCCAATGCCATGACAAGATAGTGAAGTCCAAGTGCTTTCAACATACAAGTGTCATATTCAAGTTGTGGATGATTTATTGGATATATTTGAAAGCTTGCAAAATATATGAGTTGAAACTTGCTATTGGATGGTCATGAGCTATAAAGGTATATTTCTAGTTGATCTTATTCATTTGGGTGCATACAAGATGATTGAATTGTATATATATATATATATATATATATATATATATATATATATATATATATATATATATATATATATATATATATATATATATATATATATATATATATATATATATATATATATATATATATATATATATATATATATATAGGACTGCGCTAAATAGTACCCAGGGTACTGAATATTAATCAGTACCCGAGTCCCCACGCCTGCCCGACGTTTCTCCGTAGCTTTTCGGTTTTTCTTTCTACTTCACGTGGTCAACTCTTGAGGCCGATTTTTTTTTTCCTTTGACTGATTTTTTTCCCTTTTTCCTCTGGCCGATTTTTTTTCGTTTTTCCTTTGGCCGATTTTTTCCCCTTTTTCTCTAGCCGATTTTCCCCCTTTTTTTCATCTCGTGGTCGGTTTTCTTTTAGCCGGGCGATGGATTTTTTTGGACGGGTGAAGGTCCAAGAAAACGTGTATTGTTTCATTATTTCTAGAAGGTAAATTTATTTAATATTGAAATAGGTGAGGCAACAAAAAAAAGTCTCCAACTGGAACGTAAACACGTGATTTGTACTGATCATAAAACTTGGGTTTTAACGACAAATGAATCAAACAAACCGTATTTCAATCCATGTTTTTTCTGTCAGGACATAATTTTTCAGGCAAATGAATTACCAAAGAAGATTGCAATACACTATGCAGCTTGAATACACATGGTTATGTGTCTCCGTCTGAGTTATTCCACAAGATCACATACAACTTATGGCAGCTAAATAACCTTCATTGGGATCATAAATATTGGGTTCCAACAACTCATAGGCCAAATTATATTACTTTTTTATCAGAAAAAACAAAAGTAACACATCCCACTCTTCTCTTGCCCCTCTCTAATGACTGCCAATTGATTCACCTGTTAAAAGAACCGGAACAAAAGAAAACATTAGAAAAGAATTTCATGATTAATAACACAGTAAGCCATGCATACGATTTGCAGATCTTTTAGAGGAAACAATAGTTGTAGTTTTGAAATGAAAGTATATGGTTACATATAACTTTGGACATAAGAAATTGTGGATCAAATCAAAAACAAGAAAAATAACTATGATTGTAAAAATGGAGCTTTTGTAATTCTTTCAACTTATAATTCTTTCTAAGTTGTTTCTATGCACATGGTTATTTGAGACAAGTGCAGAGATATTATATATTAATTAAAGAACCATAAATTTGATAAGATTGTACCCATATGTTCTATTCTAAGAATGGGAGCAGATACAAGTTCAGTTCTAACTGACAAAAAGCAATATACCTGTATATTACTCGAACAACAGTGCTGAACACAATAAAATTATTTTCTATTGTGAAAATGACAAAATAAATCTAATATTTGTTTGAATTATCTGATATAGCAGAAATAGTTTTTCTGACTTATAATCCATTGCTGAACACATAGTACATGAAGGGGATGGCATCCACTAACCATCCAAATATGATACTGACTATAGGACCTTCAAGCTAGCACAAATGGGAAATAAGTATGCAAAAATAATTCAGTAAGCCAAGGATACATTATAGATACTCTAGAAAATGGTTAAAGATAAACATAGTTACCAAATTAAGGTATTGTACTTAAACTACTCTAAATGGATCAACTGGAAGTCTGAAACCAACATTAGTGACTTTCAAAAACTAGAAACAAAACAAAAGGCCAAGTAATATGAGCCCTGTTTCAAAGATGCTTGCAATGAAAATACTAATGGGGTAGGCGCATAGGAGATAAATTTTAGTGTTTCTCCAACAAATTCTAAATGTAAGGTGAAACTAATATGCAACAGCTTCGATGCCTTTGTATAGAGTACACTGCTACTGACTAAAGGTAATCCATTATTGAAAGTTGCATTGCAATTGATCACTTTAATCAGGGATAGGTTAACAGAGATACAAACATCGTCCACTCCAGCTTCAATCAGAGACCATTCGGCATCAGCAAGCCCATTGATGGCTTCTTTAAACCTCTGAAAATGTAAAAAAAAGTACAATTGTGACTAAAGAAGATCATAATAACAACAATCAAGAATCTGTCTGTATTGTTCAAGAACAATGAAAATTATGATAGAAAAAAAATAGAATTGGAAGCCAAAGTAATCACCAATTGGACAGCCATTCATCCATGTTTTGAAATTTGGATACTGGATCCATTCATAGTATGGATGTGAACATCAGTTTAAGTCATCTTGATTGCGGTTCATGCCAGGTAGCAATTTCACCATTACAAGACAAACTAGTGGTAAATAGCAAGAAAAAATCTTCAAAACTTCGAATGGACTGTCACAAGGCATCAACAAATCTGTCCCAACATGTGTGAACTAATCAGCCCAAAAGGAAATAGAAAAGGAAGATCATGTTGTGTTTCCACATGTGAGTGCAAAAATCTTATCAAACTGCAAACGCATAGTTGATAAAGTTGGGGTAGTGCAGCGAACCATGAAACATATAATTCATAGCATATAATCTGATAGGAAATAATGTTGTATGGGACTTTAAAAATCTTATCAAACTGCAAACACATAGTTGATAATGTTGTATGAGTCCCTATAAACTTACATTTTTCCTTGATGATTTGTCAATGCTAGGTGATTTGTCAATGCTAGGTGACTTTTCCATGAGAAGTAAAACTACAGACATAACAGACGCTCAATTGATCTGTATGTCAAAACATGTCTCATTTTTTATCATTCTCTCTGCTCTTGCTTTCTATTTTCTTTGTTAGCCCAAGTTCTCAGTTGATAAAAGCTAATGATATTTCTGAAAAGAATAATGGCATATGATCCTGCTTTATTGAGATAGCAATAATCTCTTTCTCTACTTACTTTCTTTGATGCCCTAGGCGTATTCTTTGAGAATTGAGATTTTGACTAAATATCATTAGGATATTCTGACACGGGGCAGCATGGCATTACGTGTGTCCATCAGGTTACTAATCTAACTTTTTTACCATCGTACCTTAATCTCTCAAACTCTCCTAATTTACGCAAGATTCTAGTACTTAATGCTTTTATCATTATTTCTGAAATTCCCGCAGCAACGCATGAGGAATTCACCTAGTAAACCTATATAATACATCCAAATTTGATGGCAAATCATTTGTACACATGCTATAAAACTAAAGCCAAAGAATACATGTGAGGAACAACAGGATCAAAACAAATATAGAAGCACAGCCTAGCCGGTAATAGAAGCACATTCAAAGCAACCTATCCATGCAAAATCTTTGGCATGGCAAATTTTGGAAGTCAACCAAGCAGGCCCAAAAACAGGAAGGTTGAATTAAATCCACTCCCAAAGGGATTTTTTGTGTGGCCAAACTTTCATACCCAAAAAAAAGCAATTGCATCATATGACACGGTTGAGGGAAATCAAGTGTTGAGGGAAAACAAATGATAGAAGCACAGCCTAGCCGGTAGTAGAAGCACATTCAAAGCAACCTATCCATGCAAAATCTTTGGCATGGCAAATTTTGGAAGTCAACCAAGCAGACCCAAAAACAGGAAGGTTGAATTAAATCCATTCCCAAAGGGATTTTCTGTGTGGCCAAACTTTCATACACACAAAAAAAAGCAATTGCATCATATGACACGGTTGAGGGAAATCAAGTGTTGAGGGAAAACAAATGGAAACTTGATAAGTTAACTTTTCACTACCATACTATTTGTTAGTATCTTCGTGGAGGTGCAGTTTAGCATAAGCACAAATTCAATTTCAATGCAATAAACTGCAAAATATATTTTAGGAAAAAGAGGATTGTAGAACTAGAACTTGGTGGTCCAGCCATCCATTTTGTCATTAAGGTAGGATAACAGGCCTAAAAATTTTTTTAGGCACTGAGGCTGACGTAATTTTGTGCAGGGATGGATGCTTTTCATTATCTAGTATATAAGAATATTAAAAGGCACCAACCAAGATTTCTAGAATACATATTTGCCATTGAGTCAGTAAATTTGGGGAAGCATACCTAAAAAATTTGATCCAAGGGTGAAGACAATTGTTTATTTAAAACATTGAACGGAGAGTAAAAGGCTCAGTTGTAAACCATTATATCTGTAGTGCATCATAATACAGAATCACAGTTGTAACATTACTACAATCTTAAAATGTATATATGCAAGTATGCGTGCATACTTTTTGACGAGCTAGTATTAGTACATACTTCTGAAAAGAGTATGTATACATACTACTTTATAAAAAGATTATGTATGGTGTATACAATTTTGAGGAGCATCTGTACATCTTACAAGGGAGTAAAAGTATATACTCCCTTTGCTGTGCACATATATACTCACTTCTAATTTCATGAAACCGGTCCATTTACATAAGCAAGCATTCTCCAGTTGATTGCAGTAACTCTATCTATAATGTAGATGCAAACTGATATGCAATTCTGCGGCATCTACATGCTGACAAAAGTTATCTAAACTGAACATATATCATGCTGAAAAGGAAATGGTAAGCAAAGGAAGTTTACCGTTAGGAAACTCCGGCCTCCGGACCCTGACAAGAAATTTAAAACAAAACATCAGATGAAGAATAATAGATATTGCAATATAGCTTCCCATCTGAGATTACATCCAGACAAACATTATTTTATAAGCTGAGAGTTTACGTGAAAGCAAATTGTCATATAAAATTTTCTTGATGACATTTGAATATTGCATTGTGTAGCTGATTAGGTCTTAGCAACAAACATTTTAGCTCTTTTGAGATAAAAAAAAACTGATATATTCCTTAAGCTAAGAAGATTCAGTTCAGTTGCAGGGAACTGAAGTTAAGAAAAATAATTTATGCTTGTTTACCAGAAACTTGATCTAACTAGCACAAATGACACACCACACTGATTAGGTAATTTTTCAAATGTGAAAATATGTGTTCTACCAAAAATAATTACTAGGAATCAAATGCACGATAGTTTCTTAGGTGAGTGTCTCCTTAAGTGTGATTCATTATTACGATCAGTTCAACAAGCTCATAAGTACATAAGACCGCAAATAAAGTGACAAGATCAAAATGGTCTCCTTGATCTATTTCTATGCCTGTCATCATAGATCTGAAAAATGCCATATTGTTGCTAAATCTATGTCAAACCAAATAAAAAACACATGGCTCGAGCATGATAACAAAGAAATAATCCACGAGCCTAACACTTGAAAAGCAAGAGCACATTTGATGCATTCTGATTTGGCTGTAGCAAGTGTGGACTAATTAACCTAGAGAACCTTCAAATCAGTTATGCATGTTCATGGATTGGATGTCGATTCTCCCATGCCCTCCTGCATGGTCCTAATAATGGCAAGCTGCATGTGTGTGAGATGGTTTATACCTCAGAAAAATCAGAACAAATCCATGTATGAAATGAACCTTCGGAAGGCCTGGCAACGCCCTTCGCCGTCGACGAGGCCATGGGGCGTGACGGCGTTGTGCTCATGGTGATGCGCCACACCCGGAGGCGCCGCCACCACGGGGATGGAGATCGCAACCTGGTGGGTGCCGCCGAGGCCCCTCTAGGGCACAACCACGCCGGTGAAGCGGAGATGGGGCGACGCCGCTATTGATGAAGGGGAGATGGGTCGCGGCCACTGTCGCCGCATGGGATGGCCATGCCGTGGCCGGATGCAGGGGAGGGGCCCTGCTGCCGCGGCCACCACCAAGGGGCATGGGAAGGCGAGTCATGATCTGATCCACCGGCGGAGGGGAAGGGACGCTGCGGCCAGGGACCGCCGCCGCAGGGGGCAGTGGAGGGCGCCGGTACCCTAGCCGAGCCGGCGGCGCCAGGAGCGCCGGTACGAGGTGCTGAATCCGCCAGGGCAGGGGAAGCTGAGCTCTAGCCCTCGGCGGGTCCGGAGGCTGGGGCATGCCGACCGAGAATGCCAGGACGGGCGACACGATGCGTCTGCGCCCGCACAGCGCTGGGCGGCGCCGCGGCTGGGTGGGGCGCTGGGGAACGCCGGACGAGAAAGCCTGGCCGGACGGCGCGCTGCCGCACGGCGGAGAAGTAGCCAGCGACGCAGCAGCGGTGGTAGGGAGAAGGGTCGGACAGGCAGTGCCGGCGGAGGAAGGGAATGAGGAGAGACGGGGTGAGGAAATAGAAACCGTAGAAATCGTGGGTGGGGAGCTTCGGAGGCATCTCGAGCTCATGAGTGGGTGGGGTGTAGGGCGGGCTCGCCGGGCCTGTGAGCGGGCGGAACCGGCGCGGGTCGGAGATGGGAGCAGGGGGAGTGGCGCGGGGAAGCGACCGTGGTTGGCTCGGTGATTAGACTCGGGTACTGATTATTATTCAGTACCCAGAGTATAATATAGAATACCTATATATATATGTTGAGCATCTGGTTGAGTGGAGATGAGTTGGTGGGTGAAATTATGTGATATGATGTATGTAAGGTGTAGTGTATGACATATGGGGCCAAAGGATGTGGGTCATGCTTCTAGAAGATTGCTATAAATAAATATAATGCAGGAAAAATTATGAGAATTGAAACTAAAAAATGATCATGGAAAAATATTTTTGTGCCTCCACAATAATTAATAATTATGGGTTTTTACACACCACAAATATTATTTATATGGGACTTTTGATTTTTATAATAATGCTATGGATGAGTATGACTAATGCAAGAATTAATTATGCAAAAAATTAAATGATGTGGATAAATACCGAATTACCTCCCGGCGAGGGTTTGGGAATTTTAGGTCCCCCAAGCTGGACCTCCAAATCTTTTTAAACTTCTGAATTGCCTTCCTCTGGAGATGGTGTCTCTAGTGGTTTCTCTTCGTGAACCTCCTCTACTGTAGAGTCTCTCTTCTTCTATCATTGCTGGTTGCACTGGAGCTGGTGTTCTTTGCTTCTCTCTTGGGTGTGGGGGATCTCTGGTAGATCTCCCTCCTCTAGTAGTTATGTTCTTTACCTGCTCAAGGTTAGTGGCAACAGGCAAGACAGCAGCTAGCTTAAGCTCTACCCTCTTATTAAGAGTGTTTTGCTCATCAAAGGCAGTTAATAGAAAATCCATTTTATTGTGTATATCTTTTAAAAATGATTCATTTGTATCTAGCCTTTGTTTGACTTCATCATTAGTTTTAGTTTGTTGAGCAATTATCTCCTTTAATGAAGGTTGTTTGAGAATATTACCTGAATTCATACCTTTGCTATTGGGTTGACTTGAGGTGGTTTGATATTTGTATACTATCTCTATAGCCCTTTGATCTTCTTTGAACTTGGCCCTCTGGTCAATCCAATGGAGCAAATCTTCCATCTTAGTTGATAGTGCTTTTACTTCTTCTGGTATTTCTTCAGTTTGATGACAATGTTGAGTCTTGTCTTGGAACCAGCTTTGGTTTTCTGCTATCTTATCCAAAAGTGTCTCTGCTTTTCCAATTGTAAACTCCAAGAATGATCCTTCAGCAGATGCATCTAGGCACTCACGAGACTTTTGGGTTAATCCATGATAAAAGGTCTGCATAAGTAACCATTTGGCCATTCCATGGTGAGGACAATCTGATATGTATCCTTGAAAACGCTCCCATGCTTCTGGAATGGTTTCTGTCTTCTGCTGTTGGAAACTGACAATATTTCCTCTTAAGGCAGCTGTTTTGCCTTTAGGGAAAAACTTTGATAGAAAGGCATCTGACAGGTTCGTCCAATTTTTGATGTTTGCTTGATTGGTGTAGAACCACTTCCTCGTCTTCCCTTCTAGTGAAAATGGAAAGAGGCGAAGTAGTATGACGTCTTTGTCAACTCCGTTGATGCTAATTGTGCTTCCAATCTCCAAGAAGTTCTGCAAATGTGCACTAGCATCTTCGTGTGCCTTCCCACTGAATTCTGTAGCTTGCACCAAGTTGATGAGGTTTGACTTGAGCTCGAACTCAGGTACTCCTTCTACTACAAATCTTGGACCAGTAAGAATGTTCTCAAGACTTGGGGCAGAAAATTCCTGTAAGGTCTTCTGTGCCATCACTTCAACAATTGGTAGCTAGCTTCTTCTTCCTTGATTGCTTTGGTTCTGATGATGAAGAATTTAATTCACCAAAGTCAATCCTGATATACCCTGTAAAAAAATATAAACATAGGAAAACAACAGGGTGAACCTGCCAAAGCAGAGGTGCCTTGCTATGATTTCTCATTTCTATAGTAGCTGTTATGCAATTATTTCTCAATAGTCTAGTCTAAAATTTTATTTGAATAACCTTGACCGACTTCCTGACTTTCCTTACCGTTCCCCGGCAACGGTGCCAGAAATGCTTGTTGACACTAGCTAACACCACTTGAATACTAGGTTGTCATCCCTAGCATGGTGCTAGAGCGTACTAAGGTATTTATAAACATAAAGGCTCTCTAGAAAATAATCTATTCTATCCGCAAGCGCACAGATAAAATACCTCATTGTAGCATTTCACCAGGATAAGTATTCCAGGTATCGTTATTTATAATTTTGCTTAAGAGAACGGCGAAAGCGAAAACAGGGGTAAAATCTATCAAGGCTTAGACTAGAGATAAACTTGCAAGAACATGATTACTACTGATAAACTCGTCACACAGTCACTTGCTTTGGCAGGGGGTAAGCCATAATAATAAAGATAATGAAATATAAGCTCATGGGTAAATAACACAGCGATTAGAAATAGACTACTCCACATAAATGTAAGGTGACGTCGGACTAGCAAGAGAATGGATTCTAAGTATCTACTATTTACTAAGTCATAATCTACTCTAAGCATCTACAAGATCATATATAGCACAAAAGACTCTTCATTCATGTATAAGGAACATTGCTAAAGTAAATCAGAACATAGCAAGACTTACTCCGCAATACAAATTCTGCCTGTCCTATCAACGGAGGGTGGACTATATAAGAATCAACGAAGCTGTCACCATCGCGAACTACCACACGACCCGGCCAATAGGATACATTTGCAGGTAAATAACATCTAAGCACCACGCCTACATGTGATCTACCACTTAACTCCCACGTGAAAAGAGCTAAGCGCTTTGCAAACTCATGCATGAACTCATCATCAATCATAACTATATCACTTATAGAACTAGAGCAAACTAGGAACATAATAAATAAAGACATAATGCAATTAGAATAAAGTCGTAGAGAAAGATATGAAATAATACCAATCTTTATTGACGAAGATCCGAAATCCAGAGCGCTAGGCCCTACTTCTCTAATTCTATCTAATCAATCCTATAAAACTTGAAAGAATTGGGAGTAGCTAAATCTAATTCTCTGCGGGAGAGAGAGTTTCTAAACCCTAAACTTGATGGCTTCCTCTGATAATGATTTCTCCTCCTCCCCTGGGGTGGAGAGGCCCTGCTTATATAGCCCCCTCAAATGATCGTGGGCCGTCGGATCAAACCGACATTAATCGCACAGTTTTCCTTGATCCTTTAGGTCGGTGGAGCATAATCCGCGAAGTTGACGCTGATTGGCCACGGGAGTAGGGCGGCCGCCCCAAACCCTAGGGCGGGCGCCCTGGGCTGGGCCCCGTTCGGCCTCCCGTTCATTTACGTGTCTTCTGGAGTCTTCTAGATGATAGAAAATTAGCGCACATGTTAATATCTCTATGTAAACCCGACGTGTGGGCCTTCTCTCCGTATTTTCTGATAACCCCATGCAGAAATAGACAAACACCAAAACTCGTGGAATTCTGTCAGATAAAACCCTAATTCTAGATGTCTAGTGTATATTGATCCTTTTCCATGTTTAGTTGACAATTAAATTTGATACTTAAGGATCGTCAACAAACTCCCCCAAGCTTACCCTTTGCTCGTCCCTGAGCAAACAACTAAAACTCAGATGGATCAGGAGTTGCTTTGATGTTTTCTTTCCTGACAGGCACACATGCTTTCATATAAAATTCTCCCAGTTTAGAGTGAAGTGTCTTGGGGATTAGCACCTGTACTTAAGCCTTAGGTAATTGAAAGACAAAATAATTAAGCCAAGCATTATTCCTCCTGTCTATACCTCACCTTTGTTCTGGAGTTTTGCATAAGTTTTCAAAATAAAGCTCAGAGTTCCTAGACATGATTCACTTCAACAGCCCATACATATATTTAATCGAACTGCGGATCCAAAGGAACTCAACATACAATTAAATCAAGATGTGCATGTGTGGTGGAGTAAATAATAGTGATGGTGATGATAAAACTTATCGCTCACTGTTCCTCATATTGCCATCTCTCCTCCTCTCTTGATCTTTTATTGGGAGAGAACATGGGCTATCTCTTTTTTTTCTTTTTTTTTTCTTTTCAGGTGGGTAGTAAATACCCCTAATTCTACTGTCGGACACTTGTCCATTTTTTTCCGCTCAGGTGGGTATCTTTGTACCCCTAATTCTACTGTCGGACACTTGTCCATTTTTACCTCTCGTCTCACTCTTTTTCTTTTCTTTTTCGAGGTTCCGGGCACTTGCCCCTTTTTATTTCCTCGCATATTTTTGCATAGCCCATGTCTCTTTCTGCATTTGATCTTTTAGGAGAGAGAGAATAACAATACTTTGGGACAGTGAGTGATAACAATATTTTTAACAGATTTTTAATGATTGGTGTAATAGATGTGTGCAAGTGAGTATCTTGATTTAACCACATGAAAAGCTCCTAAGGATCTACACAGCTCAATGAAACTCGAAAGATACAGCAATTATAGCAAGTATGGCTGTGGTAAGAATGTTATGCTAGGAACTCATCATGTGATTTGCAGGTTTTTTTTTTCAAAATAAATTTCTAGAACTTAGTGTTGTAAGAACAAGATAAACAGCAGCTCAAACTTTATATCATGTCTTATCTTTTACCTAGACTTTAGTTTTAGGCTCATGTTCCCACAGATAGTAAATTTCAGATTTTAGCAAGTCTTGGGAGAACTCTAATATAAAAGCTAGGCACTTGAAGGTAAGTAAACAGAGCAACTGTTCATCATTTTCATCATACATATTTTTGGATTTTCTTCATTTATGTCTAGAGATTGAACTAAACAGGAAAATAAAACACACTTATCTACACACTCTTTTTATTTGGTTTTCATTTTTTTAGGAATGCAGTAAATTAAGAAAGAAAATATTTATTGGGTTTTCTAAGTTTTTTTTAAGATATAAATATCTAAAACAGAAAAAGAAAAACTGAAAAGTAAATAGGAAAAACAATTAAAACTCACTCGGTAACTGGGGAGGAACTCCCCCAAGCTGGTTGTTGTCGTGGCTCTCTTCACTCAATGTTGAAGTAGCGCAGCATGGTCGTGACGTTGTTGTTCAAGGTTGTGGTGTCTTCCCTTATTGCTTGCACTCTAGTGGCTTGCTCCTGGTTCCATTTTTGTTGCTCCTCCAGGAGTCTTCCGTGCTCTGCTTGCGTAGTGCGGATGTCGAGGAGAGTGTTGTCGGTGCGGGTGTAGAAGGCGGCAGTCTCTTGGTAGTAGTCCCCCGAGAAGGCGTAGGAGGCGTCGGAGTATCTTCCTGTATCAAACTGGGGCTGGGGCCTAGACCCTGAAGCTCCATATGGGTCAGTGGAGTACCTTCTTGTAAAAGGCGGGTTCTCCCACTGGTGATATTGTCCCTCTGGCCATGTCTCTTGTGGTGGTTCTTCTGGCTGGACGTGTCGCGCCCATGGGTCCCGAAGAACTCTGGGGTTGTAATCATTATAGTGCAGATGTGCTGCCTCTTCTGGCCCGGGATCAGCTCCTTGCCATGTATGTTCCTGATGGGTGGCCATCCTTGCGGATGCCGCGCGCTGTGGAGCTCTCCGGTTCACCGGTGCTGCAGTCTCAATCAAATAATTTCGAACAGAATATATGCCAAGGTCCGGGTTAGGTAACCGAACCTTGGTGTTGTTGTCATACAACATGTACATTATCCCCGCTTCCCTTTTTAACATCCGTGCGTATCTAAAAGTGTCGTAGCCGTGATAAAATCTAGGTTCCTCAATGAATTCTAACGATGAATTTTCTAACAACTTAAGGCTAACGGCTAAACGAGTTATGAGTGAAGTACACCCGACAGGTCCCTGAAGAGTAGGTGTGCCAAGCCAATGGGCAACTAAAAGAGTAACAGGTGAAACTTGGATTTTGTTTATGGCGGCATAAATGAGTTGTAGATCTCCCACACGCACCTTTCTCAAGTCATCATGAAAGAAAAGATTGTACCCGAGCCATTTGTGGAACATCCAGAGTGTAGGATGCTCCATGTCGCTGGTTCGGGGTTGGTAAAAGAGTTCGTCCCTAGAGATTTCTCTCCAAAACTGATGTTTCTCAAAATTGGGCAAGCCGGAGTCAAGGTCCAGAATGCTCCGTGGAGGAAAACCGAGGTGATTACTCAGCTCTCTCCAGGACAGCATAATGTCCTGCTTGAACATCCGAAAAGAAATTCCCCCCTCACAATATTGTAAGGTGCAAAGAAATTCAATAGTAAGGAGACGGGAACCATGCTCAGTGATATTCCAAAAGTCCGTCCATCCTATCATTTGAAAAATTAAGTCAAATTCAGCAGCCATACCTGTCTCTTGGAGTAAGGCGAAATCGATGGTGGGAGTGTGAATGAATGTCTTGTTTTTCAACTGCTGGAGAATCTCCTTCTCCCTGCGATTCCTGAGCCCAAGGTCTCCTGTCTTGAGTAGGACCTTGTTTGGTGCACCCGACGAAGACGATGGAGCTTGCGGAGGTGCCGGATCGACACTCATCTCCGACTGGCGTGAGGAGAGTCGAGACGAACTCCTCGTACCACTCCTGAGAGACTTGGCCGCGCTCTTTACTTTCTTAAACATCCTGCAGAATAATAGGGACAAACAGAAACTCGTGGAAATATGTGAGAAAAATATGTTAGTGGTTAGCTGTCCGAGAAGTCAGTCGTCCAGGGGTTAGTCGTCCGAGAGAATTATAAATTTTAGCAGCACTTCCCCCTAAACAACTTTTAATTCCGCTTGGGACAGTGGGAACACTAATTACTAGGTGATCTCACTCTCTATCTCAAAAATTTTCCAAACTCTCTTCCACTCTTTCTTTCCCTTTCCACTCTCCTTCTCACTCTCCCACTAGATCACTTCTTCTGAAAGTCGAGAGCTCAAGCTTGCATATGTTTTCTGGAATGTGTGTGGGATGAGAATGAGGTAGAGAGGTGGCCTTTTATAGTTGGAGCTGGGGGCAGGGCGGGCGCCCTGGCCAACAGGGCGGGCGCCCCACTTGAGTGCCCTCTGTGGCTGAAACTTTCCCACTCCCTCACATGCTTCACTCCTACGCCAAATAATGCTGCATAGGTGGGGTTGGTCGGTGGAAGTTATCTGGTTGAGTGGAGATGAGTTGGTGGGTGAAATTATGTGATATGATGTATGTAAGGTGTAGTGTATGACATATGGGGCCAAAGGATGTGGGTCATGCTTCTAGAAGATTGCTATAAATAAATATAATGCAGGAAAAATTATGAGAATTGAAACTAAAAAATGATCATGGAAAAATATTTTTGTGCCTCCACAATAATTAATAATTATGGGTTTTTACACACCACAAATATTATTTATATGGGACTTTTGATTTTTATAATAATGCTATGGATGAGTATGACTAATGCAAGAATTAATTATGCAAAAAATTAAATGATGTGGATAAATACCGAATTACCTCCCGGCGAGGGTTTGGGAATTTTAGGTCCCCCAAGCTGGACCTCCAAATCTTTTTAAACTTCTGAATTGCCTTCCTCTGGAGATGGTGTCTCTAGTGGTTTCTCTTCGTGAACCTCCTCTACTGTAGAGTCTCTCTTCTTCTATCATTGCTGGTTGCACTGGAGCTGGTGTTCTTTGCTTCTCTCTTGGGTGTGGGGGATCTCTGGTAGATCTCCCTCCTCTAGTAGTTATGTTCTTTACCTGCTCAAGGTTAGTGGCAACAGGCAAGACAGCAGCTAGCTTAAGCTCTACCCTCTTATTAAGAGTGTTTTGCTCATCAAAGGCAGTTAATAGAAAATCCATTTTATTGTGTATATCTTTTAAAAATGATTCATTTGTATCTAGCCTTTGTTTGACTTCATCATTAGTTTTAGTTTGTTGAGCAATTATCTCCTTTAATGAAGGTTGTTTGAGAATATTACCTGAATTCATACCTTTGCTATTGGGTTGACTTGAGGTGGTTTGATATTTGTATACTATCTCTATAGCCCTTTGATCTTCTTTGAACTTGGCCCTCTGGTCAATCCAATGGAGCAAATCTTCCATCTTAGTTGATAGTGCTTTTACTTCTTCTGGTATTTCTTCAGTTTGATGACAATGTTGAGTCTTGTCTTGGAACCAGCTTTGGTTTTCTGCTATCTTATCCAAAAGTGTCTCTGCTTTTCCAATTGTAAACTCCAAGAATGATCCTTCAGCAGATGCATCTAGGCACTCACGAGACTTTTGGGTTAATCCATGATAAAAGGTCTGCATAAGTAACCATTTGGCCATTCCATGGTGAGGACAATCTGATATGTATCCTTGAAAACGCTCCCATGCTTCTGGAATGGTTTCTGTCTTCTGCTGTTGGAAACTGACAATATTTCCTCTTAAGGCAGCTGTTTTGCCTTTAGGGAAAAACTTTGATAGAAAGGCATCTGACAGGTTCGTCCAATTTTTGATGTTTGCTTGATTGGTGTAGAACCACTTCCTCGTCTTCCCTTCTAGTGAAAATGGAAAGAGGCGAAGTAGTATGACGTCTTTGTCAACTCCGTTGATGCTAATTGTGCTTCCAATCTCCAAGAAGTTCTGCAAATGTGCACTAGCATCTTCGTGTGCCTTCCCACTGAATTCTGTAGCTTGCACCAAGTTGATGAGGTTTGACTTGAGCTCGAACTCAGGTACTCCTTCTACTACAAATCTTGGACCAGTAAGAATGTTCTCAAGACTTGGGGCAGAAAATTCCTGTAAGGTCTTCTGTGCCATCACTTCAACAATTGGTAGCTAGCTTCTTCTTCCTTGATTGCTTTGGTTCTGATGATGAAGAATTTAATTCACCAAAGTCAATCCTGATATACCCTGTAAAAAAATATAAACATAGGAAAACAACAGGGTGAACCTGCCAAAGCAGAGGTGCCTTGCTATGATTTCTCATTTCTATAGTAGCTGTTATGCAATTATTTCTCAATAGTCTAGTCTAAAATTTTATTTGAATAACCTTGACCGACTTCCTGACTTTCCTTACCGTTCCCCGGCAACGGTGCCAGAAATGCTTGTTGACACTAGCTAACACCACTTGAATACTAGGTTGTCATCCCTAGCATGGTGCTAGAGCGTACTAAGGTATTTATAAACATAAAGGCTCTCTAGAAAATAATCTATTCTATCCGCAAGCGCACAGATAAAATACCTCATTGTAGCATTTCACCAGGATAAGTATTCCAGGTATCGTTATTTATAATTTTGCTTAAGAGAACGGCGAAAGCGAAAACAGGGGTAAAATCTATCAAGGCTTAGACTAGAGATAAACTTGCAAGAACATGATTACTACTGATAAACTCGTCACACAGTCACTTGCTTTGGCAGGGGGTAAGCCATAATAATAAAGATAATGAAATATAAGCTCATGGGTAAATAACACAGCGATTAGAAATAGACTACTCCACATAAATGTAAGGTGACGTCGGACTAGCAAGAGAATGGATTCTAAGTATCTACTATTTACTAAGTCATAATCTACTCTAAGCATCTACAAGATCATATATAGCACAAAAGACTCTTCATTCATGTATAAGGAACATTGCTAAAGTAAATCAGAACATAGCAAGACTTACTCCGCAATACAAATTCTGCCTGTCCTATCAACGGAGGGTGGACTATATAAGAATCAACGAAGCTGTCACCATCGTGAACTACCACACGACCCGGCCAATAGGATACATTTGCAGGTAAATAACATCTAAGCACCACGCCTACATGTGATCTACCACTTAACTCCCACGTGAAAAGAGCTAAGCGCTTTGCAAACTCATGCATGAACTCATCATCAATCATAACTATATCACTTATAGAACTAGAGCAAACTAGGAACATAATAAATAAAGACATAATGCAATTAGAATAAAGTCGTAGAGAAAGATATGAAATAATACCAATCTTTATTGACGAAGATCCGAAATCCAGAGCGCTAGGCCCTACTTCTCTAATTCTATCTAATCAATCCTATAAAACTTGAAAGAATTGGGAGTAGCTAAATCTAATTCTCTGCGGGAGAGAGAGTTTCTAAACCCTAAACTTGATGGCTTCCTCTGATAATGATTTCTCCTCCTCCCCTGGGGTGGAGAGGCCCTGCTTATATAGCCCCCTCAAATGATCGTGGGCCGTCGGATCAAACCGACATTAATCGCACAGTTTTCCTTGATCCTTTAGGTCGGTGGAGCATAATCCGCGAAGTTGACGCTGATTGGCCACGGGAGTAGGGCGGCCGCCCCAAACCCTAGGGCGGGCGCCCTGGGCTGGGCCCCGTTCGGCCTCCCGTTCATTTACGTGTCTTCTGGAGTCTTCTAGATGATAGAAAATTAGCGCACATGTTAATATCTCTATGTAAACCCGACGTGTGGGCCTTCTCTCCGTATTTTCTGATAACCCCATGCAGAAATAGACAAACACCAAAACTCGTGGAATTCTGTCAGATAAAACCCTAATTCTAGATGTCTAGTGTATATTGATCCTTTTCCATGTTTAGTTGACAATTAAATTTGATACTTAAGGATCGTCAACAAATATTCAAACAAGTTGATTTCAAGTCTGATTCACATTTGATAAAGAATAGCTTAAGTGTTAAAATCTGTCCAAAATTGAAAAACTGAGCTAGCTGTGATCTTAGCCATGTTTGAGTGATCAAAACTTATTGGATTGGCATAAAATTTGGTATACATGCTCTAGATTTATGATATTAAGTGATGTATGAATTTTATGAGAACTGGATAAGAGATGCTTCGGTTTTGGAGTAGATCTTGTCAGCTATAATGCAGTAGTTTTCAGCATGTAGCAATGGTGAAAGAATTAAAATCTGGTAGCAATATAGAAGTCAAATGAAGCTCAAATTTTTATAACTGCTATATGACTTAGTGAAGCACATCTCCACCAAATTTCGTGGTATTTGGATTTGTATATTGGGAGTTATGGATTTATCATTGAAGGGTACAACATCTGCCAGAAAAGTGACAATTATTGGATTGATTTAGTCACTTTGATTGAAAGATCCTCAAGTTGGAATCATGTTTATAAATATTTGAGGCACCTAAGTTTGGTTATGAATGGATCTAGAAGCATGACAAGCAAAGAGTACAAGGCCATTTGATTATGGAGTGTACTTGGCACACATTTGGTACTCAAATTAGAAGATCAAGATCAAACTCAAGATGAAGATGAAGTTTAAGTTCTAGTGACAATTGGAAATCATTTGGTAGAAAGAAAATGATTTAAACAAGTAGAAAGAAAAGGACTTAAAAAAGGATTCAAGATTATTCATCAAGTTAAGTCCATCACTTGGATCAATCAATAAATTCATTTCAAGTGAGTATCAAGAATGGTTCTTTGAAGAGATGTCACTTCTCCTTAGTGTAGGGGCTTGCCGCCTATGTGTAGGTAAACCAAGTGTGGTATTTGGAAGGCTAACATGGAAGTGGTGATCCGAGGGACATTTTATATGCTTAGTTGAAGTAATTAATAGGATTGATCAAGAAAAGCAAGCAACACCCAAAAGAGAGCTAGTCATGATAATTCAAGTGGTATTCTAAGTAGTTCTCTCATACAAGCATTGATCAAAAGATGAAGCAAGCTAACCACAACACGATAGTGCACTTGATCATTAGTGGTTCTTAATTTATATGGGTGAAGAATGGACTCTATCTATGATGATTGGTCTTCACCAAGCTTATAAATTAGACTTCACATTGCTATTGAAGTAATGAATTAGAATCTATGTGACTATCCTCTACTCCAAGATAGCAAAGGTATCATTGTAATATGCATGATCATTTCATCCCTTACTAGTATGCGGTTAGTGTATATAGTACATGCTTATTAGGATCATGCATGACAAATGAAAGCTTTAAAATTCATAAGTCTACCACTATTGCTTGAATGGTTGATTGATCTAGTGGTTAGTATATGAATTTGTTCATGAGCTAGTAAACCCAAGTACTTGACTTAATTTAGATTGCTAACAAATGACAAGTACAATATTGGCAAGATAACCCTTGTAAGAGGTGTGAAGAAGCTTGTCATTGGTTCAAACCGGACTTGGAAGCTTAGACAAATCAATTTAGTTGAAGTCAACCATAGAAGCTCTTGATAGTGATAAGAGTAAGCACAAGACAACAATGCAAATAGATATCTAGTTTGGATTGTTTCAAGTGGTATCTAGACTCAAGTATTTCATCAAGAATTCACAAGTGGTGTCTAGATCAACTCATAAGGGATATCCTATAAGTGGTACTCATAAAGATAGCAAATGTTCAAGAAATGGTCTTTATCGACAAATCCAACAAGTGGTTCCATGATAGAAGGTTCTTTCAAGTGGTATTACATCTACATGTGGTATCAATCATGCAAAAGATGGTTCCACAAGTGATCCTCAACTTTAAGTGATCATCAAATGAAGAATGCATCCCTCACCTACAAGAGCTCAACTTTATCAAGTGAATGACCCATGCTATGACATAGGGGGAGGTGTCCCACCAATTGATATTAAGATCAAAGATCCTATGTGTGGTATCTCAAGAGCTATACAAAGTGGTGTCATTCCAACATATGTGGTGGTGTCCATCAAAAATGAAGATTCAAGTGTCAACCATCTACCACAATGCTAGCCTTTGCATCAAAGAGAAGCACACCTTTTTGTGGAAATTGATAACAAAGGGGGAGAAATTGTACAAAGATATGAAAGCTTTGGAAGAGATTGAGATTTGGACATGGACAATGGACAAAGCGGGAGCAACATTGAAGAATGTGAGGGGATCAAAATTCTGGGACAAGAGAAGCACACAAGTAGGGGGAGCAAGCTCATGAACTTTGGTTTGTTTGCATTTGATATGTACATAGTCATGTGCTTGCTTGCATTGCATAAGTTTTTAAATTTAATATGCATGCTTGTGTGGTGTATGCTTGTTATAGAACTTGAATGATGATATGATAGCTAGCATGCATAGGATGGTACCTAAACTTGTGATATGCAAAAACTAGAACCTTGCTTATAATGTTGATCTCACGGGATTTCTAGTATTCTTGTTGTCTAGCTACTCATGGTGCTAAGGATGGTGTTAAAAGTGCAACTCCGATTGGTATCACGCTTCAAAGGTTTATTCTAAATACCTTAGCATCATTTGGTAGTAATTACTCTCCCACAATTCCAATCTATGCATATGTGCGAGCTTCAAACCAAACACTCTAGCACATATGTAGAGGAGCTAATACTACCAGTTTGGGTTTGTGGTACTTGTCCAAAATCATTTACACATGATAAAATTGCTTGGACAAGCAACATGAATCCATTTGAGCTTAATTTTCATATCTTTGTAGAGTTGTCAACAATTACCAAAAAGGGGGAGAATGAAAGGTTCTTGTTTGGTTTTGGTAATTGTGTGACAACCTAGGTGGACTAATGTGTTTAAATGTGAGATACACAGGTGATTAGTCTACAAGTACATCATGTGTGAGCAACCTATGCCATGGAGGTGAAATGGCTTGGATATGTTGCAAGACTCACACATGTGATGAAGGAGCTCATTGCATATGAGAACGACATGGAGTCATGTGACTAAGGTGGAGAAGATCAAGACAAGACTTGGCTTGATGGACCGGTTGCAAGCGTGAAGGGCAAGTTGAATGCTTTGGAGCGATGGACCGTGTGGCAGTGAAGCTTGAGCAAGACTTGGTGCCGATGGACGAAGAGAACGGTGAAGAGCAAGTGAAGTCAAGATCAATGAACTAGTATGGTCATGTGATGATATGAAGTGGATCATATCATTTGTGATTGGTTGGTGCATGTGTTGCATCAACGATGAAGGAGATGAACTGGAATGCGCAAGGTAAAGGTATATTTGTAGGGCATTTCATTTCACCAGTCATAGGTGTGTAGAGAATTTTATGACCAGGTTTAGGATAGATGGCCGTACTATCAAGAGGGGCAAACTTGATTGCATATCGGTCATCTAGTGCCACTTGAGCGATCTAACTTTGCATACGGGTTAGGATCGAGTGGCGTGGTGAAAAGAGTGCTAATCCTTTGGAAAAATATTTGTGAAAAGCTAACACACGTGCACAAGGTGGTGATCACTTGGTGGTGTTAGCACATTTGCAATGGAGAAGAAGTTGGTGAATGTTGGCATTTTGTAGCTCAAACACTAAGTGAGGAGGTTTTAAGTCCATCACCGGCAATGGCGCCATAAATGTGTGGTTGGCATTTCTTAGCACCATTACTAAGTGTTGATATTTGTTAACGCACACAGAAAAGGATCCGCAAGCGCACGGATATCAGTGAGCATTTCACCCGGGAGATATTTCCAGAGTATCGTATTTGTTTATCCGCAAGGAGAAAGCATACGATGACTAACCTAAATCTATACTTAACCCCTGGACCGCACTATAAGGAAGCGAAGATATAAGCGATTAGAGAAGATTACGACGATAGTCTAGTTCCAACCTATGGTAAGCTATGAAACTATTGGTCTATAGGGACATACCGATGGAAAAGAGACACCACAGAGGATGCTTAACCAGGGCACTTAATCCTACCAATCCTTCTAACGGGATGTGGGGTACAAAGGTAGCAACGGGATTGTCACGTCCCGCACTACTACCATGGATCCTGTAACACCTCAAGTGTTTAGTCCATAATTGCATTGCATTTGCATAAGCATAAGCATGCATCATTCATGTTTATTATTTTATGTAATGCAGCACATATGATTGTTCTAGGAGTTTTTGTTGGTTTATATGATGGGGTATTTGATAGTTGGTGTAACAAAAAGGTAAAGTAGCCAATCATGACCTACAACACCTTAATTATACTTAGGGTAACATTTGGAGCAAGGTTCATGTTGATCAAAATTACAAAAATGCCCTCCAAGAGAGGTTTGACCACCATTTGACCCTAGGAGGTTCTAGTTTGACCAATTAAAAAGTCTAACTTAGAGACCTTGCATGGAAGAGCACCCTTAAGCAAAGTTGTAAAGAATTTTATGGGGAACAAAAGTCTCAATATGACCATCTCATGAAATTGACCATAACATGCTCAAAAGTGGCCCACAAGTCAGCTAGAGGAGTGGCCTCAATACTTAGAATTTTTCTAAGTCTGAAATCTGACCCTCCAGTTTTGCTGAGGCCTACTTTAGAGGCTTGTAGTTTGCAAACCAGACCAAACCAGCTTTCACTCATATTGACAAACTTGTAGTCCTCATGTAGCTCTACAACATTGCCAATATCACCCAAGCCTGATTCTCAATGGTTTAAGAGATATAGTGTCATGAAATTAGGGTTTCAGTCGGTGTCATTAACTGAAAACCTGTTTCAGTTTCACCGAGCACCACTTTGGGGCCATGTAGTTTCAAAAATAGGCCGAACCAGCCCAAACACTAATTGACAAACTTGTTGCCCTAACATAGCTCTACAAACTTGATGTTGTCACCTTGGACCGAAACGAGCTGGATTAGGAGTTAATCACCTCCAAAGTTTCCCTGTCAGTCGATTTCAACGGCGCCTTTCAACTCGATTCAGTTTCGTCAGAGAAGGGGGAGTGGCCGACCGGCCACAGAGCCCCGCCGACGCGTGGAGGTGCGGTGGCGCCCGTACGCCGGCCCTGGCCCCACCAGTCAGTCCGCAACGTCTTCAAGACCGCCACGACGCGTCGAGCCGGCCTCCATTCCCTCCGCCTCGCTCTCCCGGTTTCAAATCGCTAGACCGAGTCACCATTGCCGCTCCATCTCCGGCGAGCTCGCGCGTGAGTTCCACTGCATCACCGGCCACCAAACCACGCCATTTCCTCCGCCTCACCGCCCTCCATCTCCTCGAACCACCGACGGTCGTGATTGGACTCGAGGTGAGCCACATTGCTCCCTCCGCCGCTTCCGAGAGGTCACCGGAGCCCGCCATGGAGGCTCACCGTGGCCGGGGTAGCTCGGGTCTCTCTCCATCCTCCCTTCCTACCTCAATAGCTCCGTCTAGCTTCAGTGAAGCTCGTACCGAGCTTAGCCGGGACCGTGCACCCTCACCGGCGACGGTGCACCGCCACCGACCCTCACCGGCCGCCGCTCGCGGTGGCGAGTCCCTTCCGCCCCATCCCAACCCCTCCTGCTGGCACAAATCGATGCACCGTGTGACGGAGAACGCGAGGCTGTGCTTGGTTTCCCGAGCGAGCTCCTCTCCGGCGAGCTTGAGCTCGTCGGAGCTCGCGGGTCGCCGTTCCCCCTGCTCCCGGTCGCTGACCTCGGGGGCCCGCACGTCAGTGCCGCGCGCAGGCGGGATGCCGAGCGGGCCGCGCGCGCGCGTGTCGTGGGCCGCGCTTTCCCGGGCCGGCCCAATCCAAGTGAAAATTATTTCATTTAATCATTTTTGTCACAGATTTTTATAGAAGTTGGAAAAATATAGATCTAGGGTTTTACTGACCCCAAAAATCATGAGATAAATTTTGTTAGGATCTACATGATGTGTAGTATTTTAGAAAAATATAAATCTGGTATGTGATGTTTAAATTCTGTAAGAATTTAATAGATCCTTTAAATGTGTTTTGGAATGCATGCAAATTTGTTAAATTTATAAATTGAGCTGTAGTGTTCCATAAATCATGAAATTTGGTGGGTAGGTTACTCTATACGTGCCCTAGCTCTGGTAAAAATTTGGGCATCAGTGCTTAAGTAATTTTCAAGTTATAAGGCTATCATGTTATTCTAGGAAATAATTGAATGAATTTTAGTAATTTTTCTACATGTGCAATGTTCTTGTAACTTTTTGGAGAATGTCTTGGTACCCTAGAGTATCTAAGAAAAATATGAAATCTGTTGTTTGATACTTTTCAATATGATGTATTAATTATACAAAAATCAGCCTTTTGGACTTGTGAATTTTTTATAGGGAGTTTCTTTGAATAAAATTTGTTCAAATTTTTTACAGTGGTCTCTTTTTGGGTCAGAGAGCCCCCTGTAATTTTTGTAGAATTTTAGGAGCAGTTTACACATAGGTTTAAAATTTCACCTAATTAATTAAGTAAATTAAGAAATGAGTATAAATAAATGTTCTAGGTAGTCACACCCGACTTTCTGGTGTTTTTGTACCTCATGTGAACTTTTGGTAACATTAGTTTGGTTCTAGGGGACTTTGGCCACATCAATAAATATTTAACCTTTTAATTTTAGGTTTTCTGAACAGCTGGTAGTATTTCTAAGCTTGGCTTTTGATAAAAATGGTTGCTGGAAAACTTGTAAATACCAAAGTTGGAGTAAACTTGATAAACTAGCTTGTGTCAAAATTTGGGAGCATTTGGCTTAGTAGTTTGAGAGTTACTGTTGTTTAAAGTGGCAGTTCAGAATCTGCTACTCTCTGTTTTGAGAGGACAGATTCTGGAACTTGTGAAATTTGACATGGAAAACTTAGGAGTTTGGGTTTGAGGTATGAAAATGAATTGTAGTGCATTTCTTAGGCTTTCCAGATTGTCTTAGATCACATCTTTTGGATTTGGAAATCTCTAGTTATGATAAAAACAAGTAGCTGCTGTCCAGGATGTTTTACTGTGGTATTTTGCTGATTTGTTGTGGTGTGATATCCTAAGAAATGCTACTCTTGTAATTGTTAGGTGTTAGGGCTTTAACTGAAGAAGAGCAACTTTATCTTAGGTTAAGTAGATTAGGTGAGTACTTCTCTACCGAAGAGGAAATTTGCACCTACTCTTTTGAAGTGATTTGAATATAGCTTTTAAATTGTTGTAATGCATCCATTCCGAGCATACTGCATCTTTCACTATGCATTCATGAGATTTATTATGCACTCATGCAATAGGTGTTCCGGAGGGGGTGACACTCCTCGAATTCGAACAAACGACACCGGAGGAGATTCAGAATCCGCCGGAACCAGCAGAGGAACCAACCGGCGGAGAAGCTTCCGAAGAAGACCTTCCTGAGTGTCCGGACCACAGGCCTGCAACCTTTCTCAAGGGCAAGCCCCGGTGCATGCTGAACCCATTGTTTTATAAATATATCTTGAGTACTTTTAATTGTTTATTGCATTAAGTAGTAGGAGTTGTATGAAAAAAATTGTTGCATGATACCTGTCCTTGTCCAGATATTGTACTTAAATCCTATATTAGGTTTAGGCACGTGTCAATGCTTAGCCCTGCTTAGTGCGGTAGAAGTCGGGTGATTTCCGGTCATCCGTGAGATATAGGATTGGGTCGCGAGTGGCTTATGGCTATCGTGATGGAACCATGCTTTAAAATGAAATTGAGACCGGGCGGGAGTTCGATGGTACAGCCGCAAGACACTTCACGTCTTGGGTGTGGAGCCATGCCCGTCTGAGTCGTTTAAGGACCGATTCGTTGTACGTCCTTGAGTCATGTTGAACGCAGTCTAACACTTAGTTGGCCGGATAAGTCGTTCCGACCGCGAAGCCGAGTAATGTGATTCAGACCGGGAATCGAATGGTAGGTTGCTTCTTGGAGGAGAGAAAGGATGTGCTTGGGGACATTGGCGTGAGACCAAGGGGGGGTTAGAGTCCCTATCACCTGGCAGAGTGTCGCCCTTGGGGTCGCGACATCATTCGGACCCGCGATTCCTGAATCATACGAAAGGTGGCTTGTGCGACCCTGGCAGGGGTCTGCGCGTTGAGTGTTAGAAATACCCCTCCAGCTGGATAGGAATTCGATTCGAATCGCCGTCGCTCCCGGTTAGTGAGCACTTGACTTGAGCAGCGGCAACGTAGATCTCATTAATTGAACAGATGGTTAAGTGAATGATACAATGTTGCCACAATTTATACCTGCTATGGAAATAATATGAATAATTGTTTGATGATAATCAAGTGCATGTTTAGTACAGGTGCTAAGATAGATGACAGGTAAATGCTAAAAATAACTGCTAGTACAGGTTATAAGAGTTTCAACTACTTATGCCTTTATGCAAAATGTGTGTCAGCTAGCCTCTTGTGTAAGCCTTACATAATCCTTGGTGTCATATTATTTCTGGTTTATGACGGGTAAGTCTAGCTGAGTACATTCCAGTACTTAGGGTTTATTCCCTCCTGTTGCAGATGACATGCTTTATCAGGGATTCTGCAAGACGTGTCTCCACCCTGCGGGTGATGATGACTAGATCACAAGGGCGTGATCGTCTTTATGTACTTTCCTCATGCTTTTGCGGGATGTCGATCATCCAGACTGGCAGTAATTAAGTAACTAATGTGTGTGTTATGCTTCCGCTACTTTCAAACTTGGTTTGTAATATTTGCTACTCCGTGGTGTAAACTTATTTCGGAACTACTTGTGAAATGTAACGTATGATGTGTATGTTGAATGATGCGATCCTGGTTGTAAGCAGTTTGGTTTGAAATCTTTCGTGATTTCGATTGACTACCGGGATTATATGGGCTCAAGTTTGAAAATTTGAGCGCTTCGGTGCTTGTTTTCGTACTTGTGCTCTTATAATTTGGTCGGTTCTGTTACAGATCCGGCCAGACAGGGGATATCTACGAGTATCTCAAGCCTAAGCACCACGCTTACGCTACAGACGATTACCCTACCCTCTACCACGGAAGAGAATAAAGTAAACTCATAAACCATAGAACAATAATAACAACGTACTTACTTAGTATTAGAAGTTGAATTACCGAAGAATCCTAGAACCAAGCCTCGAGTTAGGAGACTTGATCCCGCAGGTACAAGCCGGAGAGGAGACACCGACATGCCGGGCTTCCTCCAACTCTTCCCTCCACTCTAACTCTCTCAATCTAGAAGAAGAACTCTAATCTCACATGGAGACTACAAAGCTAATCTCTCTTATATGTGCCCTAAGAGAGAAGATCCATTCAAGGGACCCCTCTTAGCTGATCCCAACTGGAAATAATGAATTAGGGTTTCATGGGATTGCTCCTCCAGGGGCCAGGGGCCAGGGGCCTTGCTTATATAGCCCTCTAGGAAGCACCACAACCCTCGGATCAAACCGACCTTGATCTATGATTATTATTGATCCTCAAAGGCGGTGAAAGCAGGATCCGCGAGGTAGAGCCTAATTGGCTCTGTAGGTGGGGCGGGCGCCCAGGCCAGGGGGCGGCCGCCCCTCTTTCGGCCCCATTTCGCCTTTGCTTTGTTTCTAGAGTCTTCTCGTATCTTCTAGATTACAGAAAAGTTATGCGTAGCCCTTTTGTCTCTATGTAAACCTGACATGTGGGCCATCCTTGGTTCTTTTCAGCTGACACCCTACAGAAACAGACATTCACCAAAACTCGTGGAATTATGTCAGTAAACCTCCTATATCTAAGTGGTAATTATTGTTTAGTCCTTTTTCATGCTATGTTGACGGTTAAAATTGACACTTATCTACCGTCAACACTAAGATTGAGTTAACCTTAGCAACGCCACCAAGAAACACCAACCATGATAGTTCTAATCATTACAGACAAAATCCACAAGTGTATGGAGCAATCATTGTAGCATTTCACTTAGGAGTATTCTGAGGTATCGTTATTTATATTTTCCCAAAGGAGGGCAAGGTATAATGCATCTAGCATGGGCATGAATATGGTTACATACTTGCATGATGGACCATAGCATATGACAGGGGTAAAATGGTATTTTAAGGATAGTGGACACACATTTGGGCCAACCTCAAGGATAAAAGAAAACAAAGAATAAAAGAATGATCCTAAACAGAGCAGACATGTTCTAATATAGTCGTGCAAAAAATAGTTGATGATCATATAAGTCACATGGTTAGAACTAGGGCTAAGTATAAGATAGGTCGGGAGGCCACCGAGTACTAGTTTGCTAGAATCCTCATGTGACAATTTAGACTCGTACACCCCAAACGAACATGGGGGATTACAAGGGACGGACAGGGCTGTCACCACTTGCGCCTACCCCTCAACCATGGAAAGAAATATGTATTCACCCGTTCCTCCATACTCAAGCACCATGCTTGCGTACATAGAAACTACCCAAATCTCCGGGGTCCCCGACCCTACGGATCGACAGGTAATGGACTTGGGCACACCCGAAGGCATGATGAACCGCCACTTCAACTTAGCTCTAATTCTACTCATACAAGTTATATGAATGATTAAGCATAATGTTGAACAAGTTAAGATCATGATATTCAAACTATATGCTAGTTCATATATCATGATTATAACATGAAGACAACTATATTCTAGTTCATATGTGTTGATATTTGGTAACGCAATTAGGAAATGATCCGTAAGCGCACGGATATCGGTGAGCACTTCACCCGGGATGTTATCCAGAGTATCATATTTATTTCTTTACCACTAGGAGAAAGCGTGCATCTGACTAACCAAATCTATTACTACTAACCTTTAGGCTACAACCACTGTGATTTGATGTGAGCGATGTATAGAGAAGACTGCAACTGCACTCTCGTTCTAACCTTGGTAAGGATGATCTACTGCTCTATTGGGGAGGCTCATGGAATCTAGACACCTCAAAGGATGTTCGACCCGCACCTATAAACCCTATCGATCCTGCTAACGGGATATGGAATACAAAGGTAGCTACGGAAATGTCACGTTCCTCGCTACTACCACGGTCCGGCTAGACAGGGGATATCTATGAGTATCCTAGCCCAAACACCTCGTTTACGCTAGAGATGATTACTCTAAACTCTACGCGAAGAGATTAAAGTAAACTCATAAACCAAAGAACAATAAAACAAAGAACTTACTAGAATTTAGAAGTCGAAATACTGAAGAATCCTAGGAGCAAGCCTCGGGTTAGGAGAACTTGATCCTGCAGGTACAACCTCGAAGTAGTCACCGACAGGCCGGGCTTCCTTCGATCTTTACCTCCACTCTATCTCTCTCAATCTAGAAGAACTAAGTCTAATCTCACATTGGATGCTAAGCCCTAATGAGGTGGGAACCCTAAGGGAACCTCTCTCTCTGAATCCTCTCTGGAAAATATGAAAATAATGGACTTGGATTCTCCTCTCCAGGGGCCAGGGGTCCTGCTTATATAGTCCCTTCAAGTGAACCTGGGCCGTCGGATCAAACCGACATTAATCGCACGATTTTCCTTGATCCTTTAGGTCGGTGGGGCATAATCCGCGAGACTCATCCTGATTGGTTGCAGACCTAGGGCGGGCGCCCCAGGGTCCAGGGCGGGCGCCCTGGTCCCGGGCCCGTTCGGCCTCCCGTTCGATCCTGTGGCTTCTGGAGTCTTCTAGATGATAGAAAATCGGTGAACACGTTAATATCTCTATGTAATTCCGATGTGTGGGCCTTTCCTTTGTATTTCCTGATAACCCCCTGCAGAAACAGATAAACAACAAAACTCGTGGAATTCTGTCAGATCAAACCCTAATTCTAGGTGTTGCTTGCATATAGGTCCTTTTCCTTATTTATTGGATAATTAAAATTGATACTTAAGAACTGTCAACAAACACCCCCATACTTAGGCTTTTACTCGTCCTCGAGAAAAGGATGGTTCAGAAAAATAACTGGGGTTGAAACATTGTAAAGCATTCTTTTTATACCTGTAGGGTGTTGTGAATGTCCACTGTGCACTGTAGTTAGGGAAATATATGGTTGAAGTAGAGATCCTTTCTTCTCATCCTGTCACTTGGAGTTTTTATATATTTTTGAATAGAAAACTTAGCATACCTTTATCCTCATAGGGGCTCTCAGATCACTCATTTATCTTTTGTATATCTCACTGAGGCTGTTTTAATTTGTAGAAATTCTCAAGCATACTTACTTTGCATATATTGCCTGGGTCAAAACGGGATCCGAGGAGAGGAATGCCATACTCTTAGATCAAAGACTTTGAAAATTAAAACTTGTCAACTCTTACTGGCATATTGCTTATTAGAGGGACCATGGGCTATCATTTTCTTTTTACCATATATATTTTTATCATCTCATTTTTTTCAGGTGGATACTGAGGTACCCCTAATTCTACTTCCGGACACTTGTCCATTTTTCTGCGAGGTTGTCGAGCACTTGCTCCTTTTTATTTCCTCGAAATATATTTTTGCATAGCCCATGCCTCTAATGCAATAATACTTCGGAAGAGTGAATCTTTCTGAATAAAAATGTCTTGATCTTGGGAGCATGATAAATCTCTCAACAAGGGTCTAACTCGTTTTGCACAAACTCAATACAAAGCAAATTAATATTTTTAGGTTTATCAGGCATATAAAATACTGAGGATGGTAGCTATATTTTTGAAGTTTTTGAAAAGAAAATCTCCAAGCGACAAAGATTTCAAGAATAAGATACTCATATTCTACCATCTCACATTCCACAATGACTTGAGTAACACATGGTTTTTAAAATGATTTTCAATAAATGCAGGTTTTTAGAAATATCACAGAGTGAGATTGATCATAATTAGAAATATTTTTGTCTTTTTAAATTATCATGTTAGGAACAATATTCTACACAACCCAATATGTATTTGTATATATGTAAATAAAGCGTGCAGAGTATGTACCTGAATCGTGGAGTGGTGCAATCGAAGTGCTTTTACCATGTCGAGGGGATTCCCCCATACTTGTTTCCTGCTTTCTTGCATAAAAATAAAGTGGAGATACACGAGGCATAATAATAATAATCTTTATTTGTCTTGAGGCATTTATTACACTGACTAATGAAGCGAACTAATCTAAACTGAATTGAATCTAATTGAATCTAATGATGAAGACTAAGACACACTGCCGCAAGGTCTAATCTAGATAGCTCAGTGTTGCTCTAAATCCCTGATCCTAGCAAGGGCATCAGAAAGGTCACGTTTAAGCGCGAGCACAGTAGTGTTCAGGTTGGAGACCTGCCTACTAAGGGAGCTAACTGTGGACTAAAGTTCCATAATATGTCTATTTGCTGTCCTGATGTCCTCATCCACATCTGCTATGGTCCTGCGGCGCTTCGGTGGTGTCTCAAACGAATTGAGAGCGTGCTTAGGAGCTTCCTTTGGTGGGATGAAGCGAACTTTTGCTGTCCTAACTCCTTCGAAGCGGGGCCTCTCCTTCTCCGTAGTGTAGTGGACGCTGCTGATCTCGCCGCTCCGGTTGGTCTTGATGCCTACAACCCGCTCAGTGGGTTTCGGTGGCAGGATTTTCGTGCCGGCTGGTACCTTGACGATGGCTTCTTGCTTGGACGACGGTCCCTTGAGAAGAAAGGGCTGCGGTGGTGCAGTAAGAACTGGTTGGGCGTAGTAGGATGAGATTGAGCTGCGCTGGTTTGATGGTGGGGCTGCTAGCTGTCGCTCTGTGTTGGCCGGGACGTAGGCGTCGGGGTCATCCTTGGGCTTGCGGTTGAGGTCGTAAGGGACGATCTCCCAGTTGTGGTGGGTCTTGTCGCCCATTGGAGAAGCAAGGAACTAGACAAGCTCTAATTGAGGAGGAGAGAAGGATTGAATGAATTGGTGTTGAAAGCTGACGTCAGGGGTCTGTTTATATAGGGGTCAAAAAGTGCCTCTAGGGTTTCCATAGATCCATCCCGCTGCCGGGCGTGTGTAACAACCCATTCGCGGAATTTTCTGGATAACCATAGATGAGGAAAGCACGTCGGAAGAGGCCGGGGCCGAGGGGACACCAGGGCAGGGTGCCCGCCCTCATCCTCAAGGCGCCCGCCCTGGGCCTGCCTCCTCTGCGGGCCCGCTTGCTCGAGTGTGTTTCTAGAAGTATTTTTATCCCGAAAAATATATACGTGGCCCAAAAACGTCAGATTAAAAAGGTCGGGCTTTAATTCTCCATCGGAAGGTAAAAATGGATCACGTCTATTTCTTCTAATTCTTTATTGGGTTCTAAAAATAATTTAAGACGTTGTCCATTTACCTTGAATAACGTACCTTCGTCGTTTTGAAGTGTAATAGCTCCGTGGGATGATGAATTGACTACCTTGTATGGTCCTTCCCATTTACTCCGGAGTTTTCCATGCCCGAAAAGCTTCACCCTGGAATTAAAAAGTAATACCTTATCTCCGGGTGAGAACTCCTTCTTCTTGATCCTCTTGTCATGCCATCTTTTGACTCTTTCTTTGTAGATCTTCGAATTGTGATATGCTTTCTCTCGCCATTCTTCCAATTCTGATAGTTGCATTCTTCTATGATCTCCAGCAACATCTAGGTCCATATTCCATCTTCTTATGGCCCAGTGTGCTTTGAACTCTAGTTCAACAGGCAAGTGGCAAGCCTTCCCGTACACCAATTGGTATGGGGTCATTCCAATTGGGGTCTTGTATGCTGTCCGGTATGCCCAGAGTGCATCGGGTAACTTTTCCTTCCATGCTGTTCCCATCTCATTTACTGTTTTCTGAAGAATGTTCTTGATTTGCTTGTTGGAAGTCTCTGCTTGGCCACTTGTCTGAGGATGATATGGGGTAGCAACGTTGTGACGGATTCCATGTTTTGCTAGATAATGCTCAAAGCGTTTATCGATGAAGTGTGATCCCCCATCACTTATCACCACCCTAGGGACTCCAAATCTTGGAAATATAATCTCTTCAAACATCCTCTTTGAATTAATATTGTCGGCACGCTTGCAAGGTAGTGCTTCTACCCACTTGGAGACGTAGTCAAAGACTGAGTGATGTTTTTCTAAAACGGTCATTAATCGCAGAGTTTGTTCCTGAGTGAGTTTATTACTAATGATCATAGGAAACTCTGGATTATTGTTTAGGAAAGCATAGATAAGACCGGGTGGTAAAGTTTTAAGCTCTATAGGAGGTCTGGGTGTTTCTGCAAACTCATCTAAAGGTTCAGGTTCAGAAGGTTCAACTTCCTCTTCTATGAAGAAAGGGGCTTCTTCTTCTAAGTCTGATTCATTTAAAAGCTCTAGAGACGCAGCTTTTACCTCTTCCATAGGATCAGGCAAAAGAGATGACTCGATCTTATTATTCAAGGAGTGAGAAATTATCATAGGGAATTTAAAATCCTTTCCAAAAGAAATGTGTAGCTTTCCAGTTTGACCTTCATAAAGGAGTCTTCTAAATGGTTGTCCTATCAACAGGTCGAAGTCCCATGTATAAAAGATATAAAAGTTCAAATGAATCATGGAGCCTTCTACCATAAAGGGTAGGACATTCACAATTCCAAGACTGGGGACCAATCGTCCCGAAGATTCCTTCATGAACTTTGTTGTGGGGGTTAAAATTAATTTTCCAAATAATTTAAGTGCAAAAGCTTCAGACATGATATTGATCCCCACAACAGGATTATAGAGAGCATCAAATTGATCAGAATCATAAGCACAGCGTATAGTGATAGGAGGTGTATCCAAACGGATCACTTCAGAGGAAAGCTCTGACTCCTCCAACCATTCGCTACTCATGACTGAGATAAGCTCTCTCAATTGATATTCACTTGGTAAACAAATGCTATAATGGCCGCTTTGGGGTTTGTCTATAGAATGGTAGTTTGAAATGTTTCCAAAATCGGCAAAAAGATCGGATTCTATATCCAGCATGAAATCAGGTGGTGGAATTTCTTCCTTTTGTGGCTCAAAACTTGGGATAGCTGAAGTAGGTGAAGAATTCGGCAGAGTGTCTACTTCGGCTTCGTAGGTTTCATCATGGAGGGTATTATCCATCTCAGCTTCTAGGATTCTATCTAGGATCGCTCTAGCTTCATCAGTAGGGATACGAAAGAAAGAACCTCTAGACATTGTATGTAGCATTTGTTTATGATCTTTCTGAAGACCTCGAAAGAAATGAAAAAGGAGAATAGGGTCTTCAATATTGAGTTTTGGACCAGATTCTAAAAGATCAAAAAAATATTTCCAGGATTTTCCCAAAGTTTCATTTTCTTTTTGTTTAAAAGATAGAACTTCGAGTCTAAGGTCGGCGATACGATCGAGGGAATAAAAATCTAAACAGAAGTTGGCTCGTAAGACTCCCCATTCACCTCGTTGTTGACTTACCTTCTGACTATACCATCGTCTAGCTTCTCCTCTTAAGGAAAAAGGAAAAAGCTTCCAACGTAAAGTCTTATCAGAAATGCCTTCAATGCGAAGACAATCGCATGTTTGCTCAAAATCTCTAATATGAAGGTAAGGATTTTCGTCTTCCTTTCCCGAAAAGGATAGGTTCTCAATCATGGCAATTAACCTTGAACTTAACCTATACTGGGATGTTTGGATAGGCTGTGATGACTCCCATGGTAAAAGGTCAGTTTCCGAAGGTGTTGCAAATTGATAGATTGATTTAGAATCTTGGTTCTCCATAAGGTAAGAATAAAGAAAAGATAAGGAATAAAAAGATAAAGAAAGATAAAAGTATAGGTACAAGCTAGTAGTAAGATTCAAGGTTATCTCAGCAAACCGTCTTTCTCCCCGGCAACGGCGCCAGAAATGCTTGTTGATATTTGGTAACGCAATTAGGAAATGATCCGCAAGCGCACGGATATCGGTGAGCACTTCACCCGGGATGTTATCCAGAGTATCGTATTTATTTTTTTACCACTAGGAGAAAGTGTGCATCTGACTAACCAAATCTATTACTACTAACCTTTAGGCTACAACCACTGTGATTTGATGTGAGCGATGTATAGAGAAGACTGCAACTGCACTCTCGTTCTAACCTTGGTAAGGATGATCTACTGCTCTATTGGGGAGGCTCACGGAATCTAGACACCTCAAAGGATGTTCGACCCGCACCTATAAACCCTATCGATCCTGCTAACGGGATATGGAATACAAAGGTAGCTACGGAAATGTCACGTTCCTCGCTACTACCACGGTCCGGCTAGACAGGGGATATCTATGAGTATCCTAGCCCAAACACCTCATTTACGCCAGAGATGATTACTCTAAACTCTACGCAAAGAGATTAAAGTAAACTCATAAACCAAAGAACAATAAAACAAAGAACTTACTAGAATTTAGAAGTCGAAATACTGAAGAATCCTAGGAGCAAGCCTCGGGTTAGGAGAACTTGATCCTGCAGGTACAACCTCGAAGTAGTCACCGACAGGCCGGGCTTCCTTCGATCTTTACCTCCACTCTATCTCTCTCAATCTAGAAGAACTAAGTCTAATCTCACATTGGATGCTAAGCCCTAATGAGGTGGGAACCCTAAGGGAACCTCTCTCTCTGAATCCTCTCTGGAAAATATGAAAATAATGGACTTGGATTCTCCTCTCCAGAGGCCAGGGGTCCTGCTTATATAGTCCCTTCAAGTGAACCTAGGCCGTCGGATCAAACCGACATTAATCGCACGGTTTTCCTTGATCCTTTAGGTCGGTGGGGCATAATCCGCGAGACTCATCCTGATTGGTTGCAGACCTAGGGCGGGCGCCCCAGGGTCCAGGGCGGGCGCCCTGGTCCCGGGCCTGTTCGGCCTCCCGTTCGATCCCGTGGCTTCTGGAGTCTTCTAGATGATAGAAAATCGGTGAACACGTTAATATCTCTATGTAATTCCGACGTGTGGGCCTTTCCTTTGTATTTCTTGATAACCCCCTGCAGAAACAGATAAACAACAAAACTCGTGGAATTCTGTCAGATCAAACCCTAATTCTAGGTGTTGCTTGCATATAGGTCCTTTTCCTTATTTATTGGATAATTAAAATTGATACTTAAGAACTGTCAACAATATGCATTGCTATAAGAATAAGATGAAAGCTTGAAGGTGGAAGAACTCTTCATAGAAGTAGCTCTTTCTTCCAAGGAGACAAGCTCTCCAAGTAGCTCTAGCCTTGCTCACAAACTACTAAAGCTAAGACAAAAGAATACAAGTGAGGGTAGTGAGGTGTAGCTCCAAATGTTTGTGTGTGTTGAGGAGGGAGCTAGCCCATCTATTTATACTAGTGACTGGTCGATTTTGGCGTAGCTAAACATGGTAACTACTGGGAACTCCCTATGCATGGCAGCATGCATCAGTCAGTGAAATGTGGGGCCAAGAGGAAGCGGTGGGGGTGAGGCCGCACCTAGGGTACGCCCGCACCCTGGTGGGCCCGCCTCGTGACCGCCTTTGCCTGGTCGGTTCTCTGGTGAACCTGGGCCTCCCCTACGGTGGTGTCTCGGCCTAGATGTTTCATTAAGGTGGGCTTCTCCATTTCTCTCCTTTGTGCATTTCTAAAAATGTGTTTTCTACTTTGCAATTTTTCTTCTTAGTTTTGTGCATTTCCGCTTATTTCCAGTGATTGTCCTGCAAAACATGTTTTCTCGGAATACAAGTGGAACTAGGTTAATAATATATGCATGTGTCAAAGTTTGTTTATTTCTTCCATTTTGGATTATAATTGGTGGTTATAATTGTGCAATAGTGACCGCCAACAAATCCCCCAAGCTTAACCTTTGCTCGTCCCGAGTAAATAGCTAAGTACTTGGTTGTTGATCAGGAGTTGCTACTATGTTGATATAATTCACAAGTGCCATGTCTATAACAAAGCATTCTTCCATGATTCAAACAAGTCGGCTTTTTATCCACCCTTTACCTTGATCCCTGTGGGGCGTATAGCTTTTCCAAGTTCTTGGGCGGTTGCAAGATAGAATGGTTATAATAGAATCACCAATCATTCACACTTTGATTGACCATCTATTCGGAGGTTTTGTAAGTTTTTGCAAAGAAATGTAAGTTCCTTGAATGATTCTCTCGATCGCTCAAATATGTATGAAACCTCACCATGGCATTTGAATTTGCCTTCTTTTTCATATCCTACCACTAAAGCTTTTGAGTGGAGTTTTGGGTAGGTATGAAAGGTGGGCATACTTGCATCACATATGTTGCTAAGTCAAAAACCGGACCAGAAGGAGATGCAAGTCATACACTTCGATAAAGATGTGCAAAGTGTGTGGAATTTTTCACAACTTTTCTAATTCTAAATATTTTTGGTACTCCTTTGAATCATGAATCTCTCTATTTGGATGAGTGCCTCTATTTGAAAGTATGGGCTATCATTATTTATTTTTTTTCTTTCTTTTCTTTTCTTTTCTTTTCTTCATGCTCTTTGGCATGCATTTTTTTCTCTCATGCCTTTTGGCATATATATTTTTCTTCTTTTCTTTCTTCTTTTTTTTAGCATAGCCCATACTATTCTTTTTGGCACATGAAATTTTTGAGAGAGAAACACATGATAAAGTGAATGGAGTATTACTTTGGTGGACAGAAAAAGCATGTTTGTGCGTAATACGAGTCAGCAATTTATTTTGTGGGTGTACGTGTGTCTTGATCATGGGTGCATGACAAGAATCTCAACATGGGTCACAATAATTTGACAATGCTCAATGTTCAAACAAGTAGCATAAGACTGAGGTTTTGCATTTGAATATCAAGTCATATGGCCTTGGTAGGTATTCATAATCATTGTGGAACTTTTGATTTTAGTATTTTAAAATAAAATCTCTGGATGTCAAGTCTCTCTTAGAACAAAGTCATAGTAAATTCTATTTGTACCATATCATAACTCACTTGTGCTTCCAAGAGTGCGATCCAATTGCGAGTGAGTGTGATTCTAGTGCGTTGCATCGTGAGGTTGCATCGAGTGGCACTAGGTGATTAAGTTGCAAGCCGGTGGTGCTTGTTACTCTTAGAGGTTGCCACCACCAAGACGGCTTGGTGGCGAGTTCTCCATCGTGAAGCCCGCAAGAAGATTGTGCGAAGCTTCGGAGAAGGATTTGTGAGGGGTATTGTGCTCACCCCGTGGGAGCCACGAAGAGCAACTATAGTAGAGTGAGACGCGAAGGGTGACAAGTGGTCTGGCCATGTCAAGTGCTAGAGCTTGTGGTAAGCACTCCATGTGGGAGAGTGTGACTTGCAGGTCACCAGTAGCAAGAGGACCAGCGGCAACCTTGGAGCTTGTCTCAACGGGGACTAGTGTGTTGGCAAACACGTGAACCTAGGGATAAAAATCACTGTATCAACATTGTCTTCATCATCTTCTCGATGGTTTGCATTCCGTGCAACACAAGCTTGTAGTTACATTTCATACATTGTGCTTGTGTAGTTTCTCTTGTAACTAGTTGTGGTTGTGTAGTCGCTCTTGTAACTAGTTGTGCTTGTGTAGCTTGCTAGTTACATTCTTGCTTATGTAGCATAGAAGTAGCTCCCTTGTGTGACTAATTTGGTTTGAGTAACCTTGTCAGTCAATTTGCTTAGTTTGTGTACCTAAGTATTTTGCGCTCTCTAATTTGGCTTGTGTAGCTATTGGTGCTTCTTAGCGAAACAGATAAATCCATAAGGGCATGAAAATACCATTGTAGCACTTCACCTGGTGGTAAGTAGGGTATCGTATTTTGTTGAGGAACGGTTTTGTAGGAAGTCTCTAAAGATAGTTCTCCCCAAGAACAAGAGAAGGATAACTTGGGTAGTGAGGTTCTTCTTAGGGAAGATTCCTTAAAGAATGATAGCACTATCGTTATAACCTTGTTTCGGGCACCGGAGATCACCTAGTCTACCAAGCAATGCCGGCCAGTAGCTCTACGCCGAACCCGAACGTGGGGGATTACAAGGGATGGACAGGGCTGTCACCACCTGTCGCCTACCCCTCAACCGTGGGGAACGAGGCAAACAAAGGTAAATTCTAGCTCAGACACCATGTCTACGCTATCAGTTACGATTCTAGCGTTGGTCAGGAACTTCCATCTTTATCAAGAGTCCTCTACTAGAACCTCCGTCACGGGGACAGACAACAAACCCACAAGAGTATAGCGATAATGTTAACTTGCTCAAAGTAGTCTAACCAATAGAATAACACGAACTTCTTACCCCAATTGGTAAGACAAACATCGAGGTACAAGTATGGAGGGAGCCAACAACCCTCCGTCCTCCCAGCGTACTCGGCAAACCAGGTACAAGAGGTAGAGGGACCGAGTCCGCTCTTTCTCCAACTCTTCCTCACTCACTCCCTATTCTACTCTAGCTAGAAGCTAGTGAAAATGAGCCTTACTACTCTTGTCTTGTGTGTATGAGTGTGTTTGAGTGAGGGGGTGAGCTCCTCTTTATATAGGAGGTGGCTGGGTCGGTTTGAGGGAATATTCCCCGAATACACCCCCGTACCGCCCTCCTCCACATTGATGGAACCGCCACGCTGCAGATGGGACCAGGCGACACAGGTAGGGGTGCGGCCACACCCTGGGTGCGCCCGCGTCCCTCGCCACTGCCTTTGGCCTGTGGGCCTCTGGCTGGGCCTAGGCCTCGCCTGTGGTGTGGGCTCATCCGGTTGCTGTGGATTTCTAGGCTTCTTTCTATTCTTTTCTTATTTTTTCTATGGGCCAGATGTAACTCTACAATTCTTCTACTCTTTCGGCCCAATTATGATGTGTTTTCATGTTTGTCCTGTAAAACAAGTGAACTCACCAAAGCTATGGAAATGGTTAGCTTTAAACTCCTATCTATGTTGTTTTTGGTGAATTTCATCCAAATGTTGGCTGGGTAAGATATGAATTAAGAACCACCAACAAGCTCCCCTACACTTAGTCCTTTGCTCGTCCTCAAGTAAAGGTATGAAGGACTAAGGTGGTTGTTACTCTAAGATTTTCAACCTACATATATATTATTCCAAGCTTCACCTGTATTTGTGAGCATTCAAATTGTCTACCAAATTGTCTTAAGTAATTGAAAAAATGGAATAGCTTGGATTCAAATCAACTTATTCTACTCATGCTCTAGAACTTGGGGTTTTGAACTTTTTGCATAAAAGAGATAGCTTTGCTCCTCGAATGATACTCTCAAGTCACTCATGTATTTTCTTTCTACTTCCTCACCAAGGCTTTTCTTTAGATGTCTTTTGCCTTCTTGCTCATCCTACCTCTATAAGCTTTATATTAAGTTTGTAGGTATGGATGATGAGAAATGCACACTTACCTTGTGTGTGTTGTTGAGTCAAACCCCAAATCTTTGGAGGGAAGAGTCATACTCTTAGATCGAAATTGTGCAAGTGTGTAGAATGTTGATTATATTTATTTCTTTTGTACTCCTTTGATTATGACTCTCTTATTTTGATAGTGCTTCTGAGAGTATGGGCTACCTTATTCTCACTGGCGGGCATCGAGGTGCCCATTGTTTTATCTCGGGGCGGGCATCTGAGTGCCCATTGTTTTCTCTTTTTCTTTTTTTATTTGCATCATGCTCTTTGGCATGCTTTCTTTTCCTCATGCACTTTGGCATGGATATATTTTCATAGCCCATACTCTTTTGGCACATGCTTATTTATGGAGAGAGAATCATAATAATAATTTGGAGCATTTTTAGTGGATGGAGAAAACATGAATTGCGTAACTCTTAGTGCAAGAGTCAGCATTTTATTTTTGTGGGTGTACGTAAATTTCAATCTTTGGAGCATGAAACTTCTCTCACCATTGATCACAGAGCTTGACAAAACTCAACACAACATAAGCAGCTATGTGTAAAGTTTATATCAAGAGGCAATGTATATAGCTTTGGTAGGAATTATTCTATCGTTGAGGAGCATGCTATTGTATTTTTTATTTTGAAAATAATTCCCAAGACTATTGCAAGAGAGAACAAGTTTCATATCATCCTACTATATCACATATTCCAACTACTTAGAGTAAAGTGGGGTTCCTATTGATAAGTTGCTCACAAGTTTAGGATATTGGCGAGGAATAAAATGTATGCATGTTTTTTCATCCATTGGTAGAACTAAGTTGGAGCATCACATTTTTAATACAGGCTCATTTTATTAATTATTTCAAATAGGAAGGAGTGAGAGAGTGAGTTTGTATCGTGCTTTTGCATATTTGTGCACTTCTTTTGGGAGAGAGCGTGGCGTCTCCCCCACACTTGTTTTTGTACCTGTCTTTTTGTTTTCTTTTGTGCAAAGGACAAAAACAAGTGGAGACAACATATTTCTACTAATAATATATTTATTACATTTGTAAAAACTTGAGACAATAGGCGCAACATAGCATGGAAATTGAAATGATAGGAAATAAAATACAGAAAGTAAATTTGCGCGCCTATTTATTTAGTGGGAGAGAGCTCTACTTGGATAGAGTGAGAGCGTGCTCCACTCCCGCTGCCCTTGCTATCCTAGCGATCTTGGTGTGGAAGCTAAGGCAGAGCTTGTTGAGATCCTCTACTTGCTGAGCGTTCTTTGCTTCTTTCTTCTCTAAATCACTTTCTAGTCTCTCAACAATACTAGTTAGAGCGTCAACCCTGCTACTAAGGAATGTCACGGTGGGGACTTTAGGGAGAGGTGCCCCGGTTGACTTGCTCTCAACAACATTCGGGGCCTTCCTTAGGTCTTTTCTTGGAATCCTAAGGGGTGCGCTCAAAGTTGTTTCTGCCAGCACTTTCAGGAGAGTGGCCTTGCGCATGAATCCCTTTCCTCGTCCTCCGTTAGGCAAGTCTATTCCCACAAGCGTGTGAGATAGGCTCGTCCTAGCAGTATGAAAGGATGAGGTGTTGATGGAGGATGTGCCGCTCGCAGGTATTGGAGCTGAGCACTTGCTTGGACCACTGATGTTCGCCGCCGCCCTCTTGATGCCGATTGTTCCCGTCGTTGGCCTCCGTGGTGGTGCCACCTTGATATTGGCGCTAGTGAGAGGTGGCCTAGTCCTTGCTATGGACTTGCGGCTGTCACACCCGGTTTTCTAAAGAACAAAACCAGGCAAATCATATGTGTGCCCAGGAAGTCCACACATATGTCAGAATGAAAAAGTATCAGAAACAATGTTATGATATAACGTATACATAGCTTTATTAACACTTACATCAGAGTATCACGGAACAGTGACCAAACTTCAGGCTCCATTCTTCTCAGGGACGGCTGACTGGTGGATCCGTATGCCAATCACTTCTGAAAGACTTCTGGAAACGTCACTACCCCTTTATCCTTCTTCTGAGCAGCACCTCACTACACACTGAGGTGTGGGGAAATAGCAAGAGTGAGTCCATGTCGAACTCAACAAGTACAACACAGGGTTCATGAGGCACAAAAGGCTAGACACTGTTTGACTGCATTTAGCTTTTATTCATTATATAATTGGCAATTGAGTAGCATCAAGATAATCCAAATCCCATTAATGAATCAATGATCAATTGTAATAAGAATAATGAAATAGCATTATCATGGCATAATAATATCAACAGTAATTAAAACATGATATAGCAACAGTGATCATCTATCTGTAAATGTTTCAAGGCCGCTCATATCCGTGAGCACGGCTAGTATACCAGTTTTTAACTCTGCGCAGAGGTGTACACTTTCACTGTGAGTCATGATTTCCAAATGCATGGGTTAATTACTCCCAAAACACTGAAAACCATATAAAGCCATTCAAAAGTTCGTCTAACACGTTAGGGCCATTAGATTCACTCGGCAGGCAGATGTAGGAACCCCCCTTTTCAAATGGCACAATTCCTTCTCGGCTATACTCATAGACTAGAGGTTGTCCTACACCCAACGTGGCAAGCCATTCTTACGCCATTTAAGGTAACCACTAACAAGCTAGAAAAGGTCTCTTGAACAACTAGAGCCAGAGCCATATAGCCCTCACAGCTGTACTGTCACACCCGGTTTTCTAAAGAGCAAAACCAGGCTCGCCATATGTGTGCCCAGGAAGTCCACACATATGTCAGAATGAAAAAGTATCAGAAACAATGTCATTATATAACGTATACATAACTATATTAACACTTACATCAGAGTATCACGGAACGGTGACTAAACTTCAGGCTCCATTCTTCTCAGGGACGGCTGACTGGGGGTAACATATGCCTAGCACTTCTACTAGTCTTCTGGAAACTCCACTACACCTTTGTCCTTCTTCCGAGTAGCATCTTACTATACACTGAAGTGTTGGGAAATAGCAAGAGTGAGTCCATGTCGAACTCAACAAGTATAACACAGGCTTCATGAGGCTCAAAAAGGCTAGACACTGTTTGACTGCATTTAGCTTTTAATCATCATATAATTAGCAATTGAGTAGCATCAAGATAATCCAATCCCATTAATGAATCAATGATCAATTGTAATAAGGATAATGAATAGCATTAACATGAGCATAATAATAATCAACAGTAAATAAAACATGATATAACAATGGTGATCATCTATCTGTAGATGTTCCAAGGCCGCCCGTATCCGTGGGCACGGCTAGTATACCAGTTTTTAACTCTGCGCAGAGGTGTACACTTTCACTGTGAGTCATGACCTCCATATGCCAAGGGGTCATGAATCCCTAAACACAAGAAGCCATATAAAGCCATTCAAAAGTTCGTCTAACAAGTTAGGACCATTAGATTCACTCGGCAGGCAGATGTAGAACCCCCCTTCCCAGTGGCACAACAACCGCAGCCTATACACACTAGGCCAGGGGCTCGCACTACACCCAACGTGGCAAGCCATTCTTACGCCATTTAAGGTAACCACTAACAAGCTAGAAAAGGTCTCTTGAACAACTAAAGCCAGAGCCATATAGCCCTCACAGCTGTACTGTATGTCCCGGATGATCACGTACAGATAAGTCCTTATGGAGAGAAACTAGAGCAACAATATAACCCCTTGCTCTAGCCCCCTTTTCAACAGTAATAAAATCATCATTAAAGGTTGATTGCTTAATCCATTAATCAAAATTACAAGATCATTGTTCATGATTAAGCGCTAGCAGTAGCTACCCAAATGCATACCCAAGGTTGACAAGGAATCAAGATATCAAAAGCTAAGTTATAATCTCTATGGTTGTCAAGGAGGACACATGCATATGTATGATAATTTCAGTGAATAGGTAACAAGGATGGTCCCATGTTATACTTGCCTTGATCAAAGTTCTCCGATAGATACTGCTGGTCCGGCTCAAAATAATACTCCTAATCATCGTAGTACTGCTCACCGTCTAAATTCGATCACCAAGCATCAACATACAAACATTCCGAGCAAACATACACGAAGCAAACAAAAGATACAATTAGAACAGTACACCAACAGTAGAAAAACATTTAGAAAAGCTTACAAAACTATTCTACACGTTGCTACGATCACACAGACGTAAAGATCACGAAATTCGGAATTAAAACGTGAAAGTTATGAATTTTCTAAGATTTCCTATAGATAAATAATTACTTTAATATAAACTCGAAAATTAAATTTTCTAAACCTACTGTACAGCTACACTAACATGTAGAGCTCGCAAATACGAACCTAACGCAACTTGAACGGGTCAAATCGGAGTTAAAACATGGAAGATATGGCCTAAACAAGATTGTATGTATATATGTATTTCTATTGTATTTCGGGATTTGTTTTTCTTAAGGAAAACGGCAATAAAGTGTGGGTGATGTCGGGATGATGTCATCATGCTAACAAGAGTTCAATGGCCATGATTTGCATCTAATAAACAATTTATAAATAAAAACACATTAATGTGAATATTAATCGAGTTAACATTTTAAGAAAGTGCCGACGCATGAACCTATGTTATTTTAAATTTAGAGGAGCATGTCATAAACATTAATTATTCTAATCAAATATTTATACCAGCACTATCCGAACCATCCCATGTTTTATATTTAAACTAAACAAATTATAATCAAGAACCATCTAATACTAATCGAGTTAAAGCTAATCATATTTTATTTGATAAAGTATTGTCACATAATTCATATATTAAAATTAAGCAAGTTAAACTTTATCTGTGCAAAGAAAATAATTAAACATGTGAGAACTTCTTCTCGCACTAGAGAGGACATGCGTTCAAGCTAATAAATTATAATTAAAAAAATGCATTAATGACAGAAGTTAAATCATGTTAAACTTTGACTTAGCAAAGAAAAGTGTATATGTTAACATCTAAACAAATTTGATATGTGCAACGTGTTTGATCTATGCAAACTATAATTCTAAAATATTTTGTGCTAGCAATTAATAACATTAACATTCCGTATATATATATATAAATCACCGAGATTGTCTGCACTACTGCAAATTTTAATTTGATGCAGCCGCGGGAATTACGAGGGAAGTGGGAGACCAACTGATCGATGAAAAGAATTTCTCTATGGCCGCTAGTGCAGTTCCCACGGATGTGGCCTACGGATCTTGATTTGGCATTTGAGAGCGCGGATCAGTGGAACGCTGATGACGACTTAACCGAATCCACTTTCCTGGTGATTAATTAGTCGAAAGCTAGCTGATGATTTTTTTACCTTCCGCCAATGATGAACGACAGCGAGGCAAACGATAGCATTGCCTGACTATGGTGGTGACGGGTGATGGGGCAGTCCTCCGTCCTGCTCCCGCGCGTGCACGACACCAGCAGCCAATTCTGGTTCTCGTCTACGTCGCTCTTGGGGAGGGTCTTGCTGTGCGCCAGCCACGGCCGCGTGGCGCCGGGAACTAGGGCAACGGTGCGGCGCAGGGGATGGACAACAACAGCGGCGACGAACGGCAACAGCGGCGGCGGGCGGCGACAGTGGCGGCGGCAACAGCGGCGGCGGCGGCAATAGCGGCGGCGGCGACAACAACGGCGGCGGCGGAAAACAGGGCTAGCAGGCAGGCCGGACATATATATAGGGAGGAAGACTCTCCACCTTCACGTCAACTAGCGATATGGTACTAATTGACGTTGCACCCTCCGTCTTTACTAATAGGCCTAATTAATTATTAAAACCCATTAGTAAATAAATGAATGGACATTTAGGATTATTGCACACAAGCTTTGGTGGAAAATGAGATATTTATTATTTTCGGAATTAATTAATTTCGTGGATAAAATAATTCTAGAAAAGTCCAGAATTATTATTTAAGCCGCGAAAAATACTCCGAAAGCTCCGAAAATTCGAGGGAATTTTCTAGAGACATTATGGAACATGACGAACCCAAATAAAGTATTTGGAGCTTATGAAAAGATGGATGAAGAGATCAAGGAAAAAGATTAAGCTCACGGAAACTGGAATTTTGGATCCAGAAAATACCAAAAAGTTTTCCGATGAGAAGTAAACGTCGTCCTATGGTATTTTGAAAATAATAGCACTCACTAACACCAAAGACAAGCATCACACAAACACCACATTATTAAATTAATATGAAAAAGTTTAAAACCACAATTTTCTATATTTAATTAGCAACAACTTAACTTATCTAATAAATTTATTTAGATATTGAAATAATTTATTTTATTTAGCGTTTTTCCCGCACAACCCAAAATAGAAAATTTTGGGTGTGACATGTACTGTATGTCTCGGATGATCACGTACAGATAAGTCCTTATGGAGAGAAACCAGAGCATCAAAATAACCCACATGCTCTAGCCCCCTTTTCAACAGCAAATAAAATCATCATTAAAGGTTGATTGCTTAATCCATTAATCAAATTACAAGATCATTGTTCATAATTAAGCACTAGCAATAGCTACCCAAATGCACAACCCATAGGTGTCAAGGAAATAAGATATCAATAGCTAAGTTATAATCTCTATGGTTGTCAAGGAGGACACATGCATATGTATGATAATTTCAGTGAATAGGTAACAAGGATAGTATCATGTTATACTTGCCTTGATCAAAGCTTTCCTAATGATACTGCTGGTCTGGCTCAAAATAATACTCCTGGTCATCAAGAAACTGCGCACCGTCTATACTCGATCATCAAGCATCAACGCACAATCATCCGAGCAATCATACACGAAGCTAACAAAGAGACATAATTAAAACAGTATACCAACAGTAGCAAAATAGTATAAAAAGTTTGTAAAACTCTTCTACACGTTACTACGATCACACAGACGTAAAGATCACGAAATTCGGATTTAAAACGTGAAAGTTATGAATTTTCTAAGATTTCCTATAGATAAATAATTACTTAAACATAAACTCAAAAATTAATTTTCCCAAACCTACTGTACAACTATACTAACATGTAGAGCTCGCAAATACAAACCTAACGCAACTTGAACGGGTCAAATCAGAGTTAAAACGGAGATTTTACGATCAAAACAAGATTAGTGGCAAAACTGTAAATAGTATCATCTTCTACCTTGGGCTTAGAGGAGCTCCGGTCAGCCATGGTGGAACCTCACCGGAGAGAAGCAAGATGAGATGGGAACTCGATGAAACGGTGATAGATTCGCGCAAACAGATATACCACGGTGTAGAGAACGACGAGGGCTGCCTCTTGGTGGTGGAGGCTGGCGTCGGGACGCGACGGTTTGGCCGGAAAAGCTCGTCGGAAGTTTGCCGAAACGCAAGCTATAGATGCAGAACTTCGGCGAGAGGTGGAGGGAGCTACGTGCGGTGGCTCGCAATAAGGGTTGTACTTCTGAAACCAGGGTGTCGAGGGTTACACCGGCATATATATAGTTGTAAGGTTTGGAAACTTTTCGAAATTTCTTAATTTCGGGATTATTTTAATTCCACGAATAAAAATAATTCCAGAAAATCTAGAATTACCTTTTTGGCCGCGAAAAATAGCCCGGAGCTCAGAAAAATCACGGGAAAAATCCTGGAGACTCTTGGGGAGATAAGGAACTCAACCAAATGAGTTTGGACTCATGAAAAGATTGATAAAGAGATCAAGGAAAAAGATTAAGCTCACGGAAATTGAAATTTTAAATCCAGAAAATGCCAAAAAAATTTCTGATGAGAAGTAAATGTCATCCTATGGTATTTTAAAAAAATAATAGCACTCACCAACACCAAAGACAAGCATCACACAAACACCACATTATCAAATTAATATGAAAAATTTAAAACCATAATTTTCTATATTTAAATTAGCAGCAACTTAACTTGTCTAATAAATTTATTCAAATATTGAAATCATTTATTTTATTTAGTGTTTTTCATGCACAACCCAAAATAGGAAATTTTGGGTGTGACAGCGGCTGTCACCCTCACTTGGGTCATAGCTTGCTGGTGGTGGCAAGGATGCAAGTGGTGTGATGGACAAGGTTTGGGTCTCTTCCCTCTCAAGATCTCCTCGGGTGAAGGACAAGCCTCCATCTAGGTTGTATGGAGAGCATGAGGCATTATAGAGAGCTAGAGCATGGCTTGCCATTGCTTTTTGGCTTAAAGAATAGCTCACTTGCTGCTGTAGGAGAGGGAGAAGAGATTGCCTTTTGCTTTGGCTAGGTGTGAAGAAGAAGAGAGGCCAAAGGGGTGCTTAAATAGGCAAGAAAGGGCCTCTCTGGTCACAGAATCGTATTACGCCGAGCTAATACACATTATGGTGCGATTTATCACAAAATTAGTGACACACCAACGAAAGACGGGGCCAAGGGGAGGTAGCAGGTGCGCGGGCAAACCTGGCCCAGCCCCCTCCGGCCGAGTTTTCATCTAGATGCAAAAGTAAGTGCGTATTTTTAAAATATTTCATGCACTTGTTTGAATTATTTCGAAATGCAGACTAAATGCCCCAGGTCAAGTATTATGATGAAGGATCAAGCATGATTATGAGAAGATATTTTCTAATTTGAAAAAAAATTAAGTTGATCAGCTTTCATGCTTCTATTCAGTGAGGGCATTTTGGTCATTATCATGTTTAGCTATGTTTTTTTATTTTTCAAGAAATAGATAGAATAGAACTTTATTTGTTAGCAAGATATTTATGTTTTTATCATAAAATGATCAAGTCTATTCTATCTAATTCTTGATTAAAGTTTGAATTGTGAGAAGGCTCAAGGAAAGGTTTGAGATGCTGACCGTTAACTTTGAAGATATTACCGTCATCGTCTTGAATTGTGATTGCGCCATGTGGCGAAGAGTTGATGATGGTGTATGGTCCTTTCCATTTCCTGCGCAACTTTCCTTCACCGAATAGCTTGACCTTCGAGTTGAAAAGCAGGACTTGATCGCCTTGCTTGAACTCTTTTAGCTTGATTTGATGATCTTGCCATCTTTTGGTTCTTTCTTTGTAGAGTTTGGCACTGTGATAAGCTTTCTCATGCCATTCTTCTAGCTCAGCAATCTGCTTCTGTCGATTTCTGCTGGCTAGCTTGATGTCCATATTTTAGCTCTTGATTGTCCAGTGAGCTCGGTGTTCAAGCTCTACTGGCAAGTGGCAACTTTTCCCGTATACCAGCTGGAATGGTGACATGCCGATGGAGGTTTTGTAAGCGGTCCTGTATGCCAAGAGTGCATCAGGAAGCTTATTCCTCCAGCCTTTCCCCATGTCGTTGATTGTTTTCTATAGGATATTTTTGATCTGTTTGTTTGAGGTCTCGGCCTGCCCGCTTGTTTAAGGATGGTAAGGGGTAGCAATGTTGTGCTTGGCGCCAAGTTCCTTCAAGAATGCTCTAAATGTTTTGTCTACAAAATGGGATCCTCCATCGCTTATCACCATGCATGGTGTTCCAAAGCGAGGGAAGATTATTTCATGGAACATTCTCCTTGCATGTATGGCATCAGCAGCTCTGCATGGCATTGTCTCTACCCACTTGGATACGTAGTCGACGGCGACCAGGATGTACTCACAGTCTTGGGACTTTTGGAAAGGTCCTATAAAGTCAATGCCCCACACATCAAATATTTCTATTTGAAGGTTGTAATGAAGAGGCATTGCATTGCGAGCTGTAATGTTTCCTTAAAACTGGCAATTTCGACACCTCTGGGTGAATTCCTTAGTGTCCTCATACATCGTCGGCCAGAAGAATCCACACTGCCAGATTTTGGCTTGTGTGCAGAATACTCTGTAGTGGCCTCCGTATGGTGCCGAGTGACATTTCTCAATGATTTGCAGTCCTTCTGCCGTCGGTACACTCCTCCTCAACAGGCTGTCCGAGCATACTCGGTACAGATATGGGTCATCCAAAAGGTGACATCTGCTTTCAACTTGAAGTTTTCTCCTGTTCTCCCCCAGTGGTACATAACCTGCAACCACAAAGTTCACGATGTTTGCATACCATGGGTTGGAGTTTGTCACCTTCAGCAGCATGTCATCGCATAGGAAGTCATTGATGGGTAGTTCCTGCATATTAGTGACTTGCATACGCGACAAATGATCTACAACTGTATTCTCTACTCTCTTTTTATCTTTTATTTATGGGTCAAATTCTTGGAGTAAAAGAATCCAGCGGATCAAGTGAGGTTTTGCATCTTTCTTAGGGAGCAAATACTTTAATGCAGCATAATCTGTGTATACGATAACTTTTGCTCCCACTAAGTAAGATCTGAATTTATCAATAACAAAAACAACTACAAGAAGCCCTTTTTCTGTAGTGGCATAGTTAAGTTGGGCTCCTATCAGCGTTTTGCTAGCATATGCGATTGCGTGATACTTCTTATCTTTGGTTTGGCCAAGGACCGCACCAACAGCATAATCGCTTGCATTGCACATGATCTCGAAGGGTAATGACCAATCTAGTGGCTGGATGATTAGCGCTGAGATGAGTGCTTTTTTAAGTGTGTGAAAAGCATTTAAGCACTCATCTATGAACTCAAAGGGTGCATCTTTGGCTAGCAGGTTCGTGAGGGGTCTAGAAACTTGTGAAAAGTCTTTGATAAACCTCCTATTAACCTTGCATGGCCTAAAAAGCTACGGATCCCTTTTACATTCACTGGGGATGGTAGCTGCTCGATAACCTCAATCTTAGCTTTATCTACCTCAATCCTCCTCTCAGACACTAGGTGTCCAAGAATAATGCCTTCTCGGACCATGAAATGGCACTTTTCCTAGTTCAGTACCAGGTCCTGTCCTTGGCATCTCTGCAAGACTTTGTCTAAGTTCTCTAGACAGTGATCAAAGGTTTTTCCATAGACTAAAAAGTCATCCATGAAAACTTCCATAATTTATTCTATCATGTCCGAGAAGATAAACATCATGCACCATTGGAATGAAGCGGGTGCATTACACAACCCGAACGACATTCTACGATATGTACGGCCATGTGAATGTGGTCTTGCTTTGATCGTCGGGGTGGATAGGAATCTGATGATACCTCGAGTACCCATCGAGAAAACAAAAGAAAGAATGCTTTGCCAACCGCTCCAACATTTCATCAATGAAGGCCAGTGGAAAGTGATCTTTCTTTGTTGTCGCGTTGAGGTTTCGGTAATCGATACACATTCTCCAGCCTGTGACGGTTCGTTGTGGGATAAGTTCATTTTTGCTATTTTCAATGGCCGTCATTCCTCCTTTCTTAGGCACCACTTAGATGGCACTAACCCAGTCACTATGTGGTACAGGATAAATAATCCCAGTGTGAAGAAGTTTGAGGACCTCCTTCTTTGTGACTTCCTGTATCGCATTATTGAGCCTATGCTGAGGCTCCCGAGATGGTGTACTAGCTGGGTCAATCAGTATGTGATGGGTACATTGTGTTGGGCTTATTCCCTTGAGATCTTGCAGAGAATACCCCAAGACCGACCTATGCTTTTCTAAAACACCGATGAGTTTAGTCGTCTCCTCATCGTTAAGTTTATCGCTAATGATGATAGGAGTTTCTTTGTCACCGTTAAGAAAAGCATAGCGTAAGCCAGCAGGCAAGTGTTTAAGCTCAACTAGAGGTTGTGTCAGCACTTCATCTTTTGGGAAGGTCTATGGTTTCGCCTAGGTCATCCTTATCTTCTATAAAGAATTTAGCATCTTTTTTTAAGGATGACTCAAGTGAGTCGAAAGGTGTCACCGACATGACTTTTGAGGGCAAGTTAGGATAAGAGAGAGGTTTGGCCATCAAGTTTTTGGCTCTAGTGACTTGGATGGAAAATGATTCCCTCTCTAGCTTGATGTCCAGATCCCCTGTTTTTGGTGGTTTAGCAAAAAGTTTTTCTAGGGGATGCCCTATCAGGATGTCAAAGTCCTGAACTTCAAAGACATGGAAGTCTAGGATAATCTCCACATTATCATAGTATAGGGAAATGTTGTGGAGAATTCCTAGGCCTTCTAGTTTGGTTCGAGGCCCAACCCTAAAGGTTTTGTTTGTTGGAGCAATTGGTTCATTAGCCAAGAAAGTGTGTGCCAAAGACGCAGAAATGATATTTGCTCCGACAGTGGAGTTGTATAGCGCGTTTACCATGTTCCTACTAATATGGCATTGAACGGTTGAAGATGGAACACGAATTTGAAATTCTTTAGATGAATGCTCTACTTCTTTTGACCATTCGCTACTCATTATAGCAGTCAACTCCTTAATGGATTCCCTGAGGAATTTTTTGTCTAATGCCTCAGAAGGGGTGACAGGAATGGGTGGCCTCTTTTGACATCCATAGTTCGAGGTGTTTCCAAAATCTTCGAAGATATCATCCTCGAGAAATGAAAAGTCTGAAGGTTGAAAACCTTCTTCTAGATCTTTTGGATCAGGTGAGGGCCTCTCTATTGGTGTGATAGGGTCGGCTTCTACCGAAGAGACTTCCTCATGGATAGGCTCGAGGTCAACACGGAGGGGTTCGAACGGGGGAGTGTTCTCTAGAATGCGATCTAGGAGAGCTTCTTCCGTTGTGGTTTTATGGGTAAATGACCCTCTAGCAGATATATCGAGATGCAGGGCAGACTCCTTGCTAAGACCTAACCAAAAATGCTGCAACAGCACATGGTTTGGTATAGACAAGTCTAGGCCAGACCTAGATAGGATTGAAAAGCGGTCCCAGGCTGCACCTATGGTTTGTTTATCTTTTTGTTGGAAGTTGAGTATCTCTTGTCGTAAGGCAGTGATTCGAGATATAGGGAAGAATGCGAGACAGAATCTGTTCCTCAATTCTTCCCAATCTCCATTTACCTTCCCTATGTTATGGTCATACCATTATCTCGCTCTCTCGTTGAGAGAAAAAGAAAACAACTTCCAATGCAAGGTTTCTTGTGACATGCCTGAAATGGTCAGGCAAGCACAGAGCTACTCAAACTCCCGTAGGTGATGATATGGATTTTCATAATCCAAGCCTAAAAAGGCTTAGTCTTGAACCATGGCTATAAAGCCTGGGTGAAGCTCGTAACTAGAAGCTATGATTGGCTTCGAGGATTTTGGCGGTTCAATGAGCTCGCCCTTAGGAGCAGAAAGGTTTTGTATTGTGGGTTGCTCCATTGGAGAAAATATAAAAAGAAAAGAAAGGATAAAATAAAAGATACATGGGCGAACTAGGTTCAAAGATAACTATGACAACCGTTCCCTAGCAACGGCGCCAGAAATGCTTGTTGGTGCTTCTTAGTGAAAGCAAATAAATCCGAAAGCGCATGGAAATACCGTTGTAGTGCTTCACCTGGTGGTAAGTAAGGTATCATATTTTCTTGAGGAACAGTTTTGTAGGAAGTCTCCAAAGATAGTTCTCCCCAAGAACAAGAGAAGGATAACTTGGGTAGTGAGGTTCTTCTAAGGGAAGATTCCTTAAAGAAAGATAGCGCTATCGTTATATCCTTGTTTCGGGCATCGGAGATCACCTGGTCTGCCAAGCGATGCTAGCCTGTAGCTAGCCTGTAGCTCTACACCAAACCCAAACATGGGGAATTACAAAGAATAGACAAGGCTGTCACCACCTGTCGCCTACCCCTCAACTGTGGGGAACGAGGCAAACGAAGGTAACTTCTAGCTTAGACACCACGTCTACGCTATCGGTTACGGTTCTAGCGTTGGCCAGGAACTTTCATCTTTATCAGGAGTCCTCTACTAGAACCTCCATCACGGGGATGAATGATGAACCCACAAGAGTATAGCGATAACGATAACTTGCTCAAAGTAGTCGAACCAATATAACACAAACTTCTTACCCCAATTGGTAAGACGAACATCGAGGTACAAGTATAGAGGGAGCCGACAACCCTAGCACTCCGTCCTCCCGGCGTACTCGGCAAACCAGGTACAAGAGGTAGAGGGACCGAGTCTGCTCTTTCTCCAACTCTTCCTCACTCACTCCATATTTTACTCTAGCTAGAAGCTAGTGAAAATGAGCCTTGCTACTCTTATCTTGTGTGTATGAGTGTGTTTGAGTGAGGGGGTGAGCTCCTCTTTATATAGGAGGTGGTTGGGTCAGTTTGAGGGAATATTCCTTGAATACACCCCCGCACCACCCTCCTCCACATTGATGGAACCGTGAAAGTCCTATGTTTGGTGTTGGTAATTAGTGACAATGCCTAAGTACTAATCCTATGCCTAAGTTGTATGTAGCATATGAGGATTAGTACATTCCAAGGTTGGTGGCAAGATGGACATGGTGATCATGATGGCCACACTTGGATTTGGACGCAACCCTACGTGATCAAGGCAAAGGTATATGCTTAAGGGTTGTGTTTTAGTAACCAAGACACCTAGTGGGTGTGGTTACATTATAGGATAGATAGCCATACTATAAAGAGGGGAATGACGCGGCTATTGAACTCCTAAGTGCCTCTAGGTGTGCATTTCATGTCATATGCATTTGGATAGAACTAATAACGCCTCGAAAAATGATTGTGAAAATGCTAACACACATGCACATGGGGATGATCACTTGGTGATGTTAGCACGTTTGCGAAGGCGGTGGAGTTTGAGCGGTAGAGAGGGTTTGGGGTCCTCTCTCCCTCCCGCCGAGCTTGCGAGGCGGGATTCAGGCGTTTTCGAGGGATTGAAACGCCTATTTTCCACTACGTCGAAAGACGGAAAAGAAACAGAGGCGAACGGAGGTCACAGTGGTGACCGGACGCTGGACCGGACGCGGTCTCTATTTGACAGGACGCGTCCGGTCAGTGTTCAGTGTCGGCGCGTGTTTCAGCTTTTTGATCGGACGCCCAGCGCGTCCGGTCGTTGAGGGAGCTTACTGGACTCCAACCGGACGCTGGTACTGTGGCGTCCGGTCAGTTCTCCAGCGCGTCCGGTCGCTGTTTCGTTGTGCACTGCTCTGGGTTGACCAGCGCGTCCGGTCGAGCCCAGCGCGTCCGGTCGTTGCGACCAGCGCGTCCGATCGGTGTTTCGCAAAAGAGCCGTTGTGTGACCGGCGCGTCCGGTCCGTGCGACCAGCGCGTCCGGTCAGCGTGACTTCGGCTGTTTCAAGTGTGTAACGGCTATATTCGAAGGGGTACGTCTATAAATACTCATTGGCCGGCTCAAGGCTCTCTCTCTTGGACTTTTGACATACTTGTGAGCACTTTGAGCTAAGCAACTCCCCTCCCACTCATCTCTCTTGTTTCTTTGCATATTCGAAGTGAGATTGAGTGATCCAAGTGCATTTGCATTGTGAGATTGCATCTAGTTGGCACTTGGTGGTTGATTTGCTGCAGGATTCTTGTTTCTCTTGGTGGTTGCCGCCACCTAGATGGCTTGGAGCAGCTTGGAGGCGTTGGCAAGAGTTGGTGATTGTTCTTGGCCACCTCCGGTGATTGTGAGGGGTTTGTGCCTACCTCGGCGAAGCGCCAAAGGTAACATTAGTAAATTGCTCGTGTCATTGCAACCTTTTGCCATTTGGTAGGTTCTTGTGGCGCCTTTTGAGAGGCTCGGTGTGAGACCGATTAGCCACCGAACCACATGGTGAAGAGGGACACAACGGGGACTAGCGTGCCGGCAAGCACATGAACCTCGGGATAAATCTTTGTGTCATCACTTTCATATTGTGATTGATTAATCCCGGTGTTCGGTTGTTTTGGTATTCATTGTTGATCATATTGGTTGGCTCAATACTTCGCCCCTCGGTGAAACCCTCCTAACTCAACTCCGCATTGCTTTCTTAGTTATCTTTGCTAGCTAGTTTGCTTTTCTAGAGTAGCTCTTTTGTGTAGCTTGCTAGTTGTAGTTGTAGTTACCTTCTCGGTTTAACTTGTGCGGTTGTGTGCCAATACTAGAATTGTGAATTGAATAGGTGGCTTGCAAACACCCCGTAGGCTAAGCAAAACTCGCATCTCGCTATTTGTTGTATTGATAAACTTGTTTAGCTTGTCTTTGTAGAAATTTTTAAAGGGCTATTCACCCCCCCTCTAGCCATCAAGACCTTTCAAGTGGTATCGGAGCCGTGGTCACCGTTTGCAAGGCTTAACAACCTCGGTGCAAGATGGCTCAAGTTATGTTCAATCATGTTAATGGCAAGCCTCCATTCTTTGATGGCATCTCTTCCTTTGATCATTGGAAAAGGAAGATGAAGCAATATCTAGGCAATATACATGAGAAGGTTTGGGATGTGACCAAAGAAGGATACATCATTCTTGATGAAGAAAATCTCACTCCAAATGACCGCATCAACAAACAATGCAACACGGCGGCACTTGACACAATCTACCGTGCCATTGATGACAAAGTATTTGAGCAAATCAAAGATCTTGAAAAGGCAAATGAGCTTTGGATAAGGCTTGAAGAAACATATGAAGGCACTTCAACGGTAAAAAGTGCCAAGCTATATATGCTCAAGGACAAGTTCTCCACTTTCAAGATGAAGGATGATGAATCCATCCCGGAGATGTTCTATAGGCTCCAAGTCATTGTCAATGATCTCAAGGGGCTTGGAGAGAAGGTTGAGGACAAGGACTTCTCACACAAGTTCTTGATGTGCTTACCCAAGAAGTTTGCCACCTTGAGAAGAATGATCTTTAGAGAGGGATTGGACAAGGTCAAACCAACCGATGTGCTTGGAGATATAATGACCGATGCCCAATACAATGATGATGAAGATGAGGTAGAAGGGAAGAAGGAGACCAAGGTCAAGCAAGAGAAGCCCATTGCATTCAAGGCTTCATCTTCTAAGGGCAAGAGCAAGGTGGAGAGTGATGATGATGATCCATTCGATGATGAGACCATGGCCCTCCTAGTGCACAAGATGGGGAGGTTCATGAAGAAGAAAGGATATGGGGCAAGGAAGAGAAGGGACTTCATGAAGGCAAAGGAGGTGCTTTGCTACAATTGCAATAGCCCCGATCATGTAGTGGCAAAGTGCCCCTATGAAGACAAAAGATATCATGATGGGGAGTTGAAGTTGAAGAACAAGAAGGAGAAGAAAGAGAAGAAGAGCTTCACTATCAACAAGAAGAAGAAGGGTGGTGGTTATGTGGTCACTTGGGATAGTGACAACTCCGATAGTAATAATGATGATAGCTCTAGTGATGATGAGAGGACCACTCGGCGAGCCATTGCAAGCATCGCCCTCTCCAACAAGCCATCCATCTTCGACACTACATCGACATGCCTCATGGCCAAGCCTACCAAGGTAAAATATGATGATAGTGATGATGATTCTTGTGCTAGTGATGGTTGTAGGAGTGATGATGAGGAGGATGAGGACTACTCCAAGGATGATCTATTGGGCATAATAGATCAAATGAGCAAGGGCTACAAGAGGACAACCAAGAAGTGCAAAATCTTAGAGCAAGAGCTTATTGCCAAGAGCAATGAAAATGATGCCTTGATGGAGGAGCTTGTTGCTCTCAAAATTGAGCAAGGAGTGCAAAGGAATTGAACAAGAGTTCAAAGCTCTTAGGAAATCCTTTGATGAGCTAGAGGCCTCTCGTGAGTGTTTAAAGGAAGACCACGAGGACCTTGAAGTTGCTCACACTAGGCTTAAGGAAGCCCACTCCTCTCTACTTGAGCTCATTAAGGAGAAGGACCTCAAGTTGGAGAAGCTCATGAAGGAAGCTAAGGAGGAGCAAGTGATTGTCACTTGTGATATTGGACTAACATGTGATATTATTGATGATTTTTTATTTATTGGTCCTACTAATGCTTCATGTAGCTCATCATCATCCACCACAACCAACTCTACATCTACTACTAGTGATGCATCGCTTGTGGTTGAGAATGAGACTCTCAAGAGAGAGGTGGATGATCTCACCCGCGCATTAGGCAATGCCTATGGTGGGGATGCCCGCTTGCTAAAATGCTTGGGTAGCCAAAGGTTCTCTCTTAACAAAGAGGGTTTGGGCTATACTCCCAAGAAGGGCAAGGCGGCCTTTGCTACTCCAAAGTCTTGCTTTGTGAAGAGCAATGGTCGTTATTGCAATAGATGCAAGCAAGTTGGGCATCTAGAGATTAATTGTAATAAAATGAACAAGAACAACAACAAGTTTCATGCTAAAATGGATTACATTCCTTTTTATTCTTATTATGTGCTTACCAAGGGTGAGAAAGGTGTGCATGCTAGGTTTGTTGGTACACCAATTGTGGGTCCAAAGAAGAAGGCCATTTGGGTACCAAAGAGCTTAGTTACTAACCTCCAAGGACCCAAACAAGTATGGGTACCTAAGAAACATTAATTCATTTTGTAGGTAAATTACAAGGCCGGAGGAAGGCATTGGGTGCTTGATAGTGGGTGCTCTCAACATATGACCGGTGATTCAAGAATGTTCAACTCTCTCAAATCAAATGATAGTGGCATTGATAGTATCACATTTGGTGATAATAGCAAGGGTGATGTGAAGGCTCTTGGAAGGATTGCAATCTCAAATGATCATAGCATTTCCAATGTGCTCCTAGTTGAAAAGTTGAACTTCAATCTTCTCTCGGTTGCTCAATTGTGTGATCTAGGTTTCAAGTGCATATTTGGTGTTGATGATGTGGAGATAGTTAGTGTTGATGGCTCTAATTTGATCTTCAAAGGCTTTAGATATGAGAATCTATACTTGGTTTATTTCAATGCTAGTGACACTCAACTTTCAACATGCTTGCTCACCAAATCAAGTATGGGTTGGTTATGGCATAGAAGACTTGGTCATGTTGGCATGAAGCAATTGAACAAGTTAGTGAAGCATGACTTAGTTAGAGGCTTGAAGGATGTCACATTTGAGAAGGATAAGCTATGTAGTGCATGTCAAGCCGGAAAGCAAGTGGGCAACACTCATCCATTGAAGAGCATTATGAGTACTTCCAAGGCATTTGAGTTGTTGCACATGGATCTATTTGGGCTAACTACATACACAAGCATTGGTGGCAACAAGTATGGTTTTGTGATTGTGGATGATTTCACTAGATACACATGGGTATTCTTTCTTGTGGACAAGAGTGATGTATTTGACATATTCAAGAAGTTCATCAAGAGAGTGCAAAATGAGTTTGAGACCACAATCAAGAAAGTGAGAAGTGACAATGGAAGTGAGTTTAGAAACACAAGAGTTGATGAGCTATGTGAGGAGCTTGGAATCAAGCATCAATTCTCGGCCAAGTATACACCTCAATATAATGGCCTAGTTGAGAGAAAGAATAGAACTTTGATTGATATGGCAAGATCAATGTTAAATGAGTATAATGTGAGTCATTCATTTTGGGCCGAAGCAATCAACACGGCTTGCTTCTATAGCAACCGCCTCTATTGCCACAAGTTTCTAGAGAAGACACCATATGAGATCTTAAATGGAAGAAAGCCCAACATTGCATACTTTCAGGTATTTGGTTGCAAATGCTACATCTTGAAGAAGGGCTCTAGATTGAGCAAGTTTGAGAAGAAATGTGATGAAGGATTCTTACTTGGTTACTCCACTACTAGCAAAGCTTATAGAGTTTGGAATTTGGCTAGTGGTTTACTTGAGGAAGTTCATGATGTTGAGTTTGATGAAACAAATGGCTCTCAAGATGAGGAAAATAACTTAGATGATGTGAGAGGAACTCAATTGACCAATGCTAGGAAAGAAATGGATATTGGTGATATTAGGCCAAAGTAAGTGATTGATGTGGATGACAACAAAGACCAAGTGCTCCAAAGTCCAATTACACAAGCTAGTGGGTCTCTAATGCAAAATCAAGCTAGTACATCATCTCAAGTGCAACAAGATCAACAAGTGGCTAGTTCATCATCTCCAACTCATGATCAACATCAACATCCAAGCAATCAAGTCCAAGTGCTTCAACCAACTAACATTGCAAGAGACCATCCATTGGATTCCATCACTGGTGACATACAAAGGGGAGTTCAAACTAGATCAAGATTGGCATCATTTTGTGCTCACTCTTCTTTTGTGTCAATGGAAGAACCCAAGGACATTGATAAAGCATTGAGAGATCCGGATTGGGTAAATGCAATGCATGAAGAGCTCAACAACTTCAAGAGAAATGAAGTATGGGAACTAGTTGAGAGGCCTAAGGATCACAATGTCATTGGAACAAGATGGGTCTTTCGCAACAAGCAAGATCAAGATGGAATAGTAGTAAGAAACAAAGCAAGACTAGTGGCTCAAGGTTACACACAAATAGAGGGTCTTGACTTTGGTGAAACTTATGCCCCGGTTGCAAGATTGGAAGCAATTAGGATCTTACTTGCCTATGCTTGTGCTCACAATATCAAGCTATATCAAATGGATGTGAAGAGTGCATTTCTCAATGGGTATATCCAAGAGGAGGTGTATGTGGAGCAACCTCCCAGTTTTGAAGATGACAAAAAACCCAATCATGTTTACAAATTGAGAAAAGCTTTGTATGGATTGAAGCAAGCACCAAGAGCATGGTATGAAAGATTGAGGGACTTCTTGCTATCCAAAGGGTTTGTCATGGGCAAAGTGGATACTACTCTATTTACCAAGAAGATTGAGAAAGACTTGTTTGTGTTGCAAATATATGTTGATGATATCATCTTCGGTTCAACCAATCAAGATTATTGTGATGAGTTTGGGAAAATGATGGCAAAGGAATTTGAAATGTCAATGATTGGTGAACTTAGTTTCTTTCTTGGACTTCAAATCAAACAAATGAAGGAAGGAACATTTGTGAGTCAAACCAAGTACATCAAAGATATGCTCAAGAAGTTTGGCATGGAAGATGCAAAGGGCATTACGACCCCAATGGGCACTAGTGGAAGTTTGGATAGTGACAAGAGTGGCAACATGGTGGATCAAAAGCTATATAGATCAATGATTGGTAGCCTACTCTATGTGACGGCATCAAGGCCCGATGTAATGTTTAGTGTATGCATGTGTGCAAGATTTCAAGCCTCACCAAGAGAAAGTCATTTGAAGGCAACTAAGAGAATATTGAGGTATTTGAAGCATACACAAGATGTTGGATTGTGGTATCCCAAAGGTGCAAGCTTTGAGCTAGTTGGATATTCGGATTCCGACTATGCCGGTGACAAAGTGGAGAGAAAGAGCACTTCTGGGACTTGTCAATTGTTGGGAAGATCACTTGTCTCATGGTCATCCAAGAAGCAAAATAGTATTGCACTATCTACCGCCGAAGCCGAATACATCGCCGCGGGTAGTTGTTGTGCACAAATCTTGTGGATGAAGGCAACATTGAAGGACTTTGAAATCAATTTCAAGAATGTGCCATTGCTATGTGACAATAAAAGTGCCGTGAAGCTAACCAACAATCCGGTTCAACATCAAAGAACAAAGCATATTGATGTTCGCCATCACTTTATTAGAGATCATCAACAAAAAGGTGACATTGCTATTGAGAGTGTGGGCACCGAAGATCAATTAGCCGATCTATTCACCAAGCCACTTGATGAGAAGAGATTTCACAAGCTAAAGAATGAGTTGAACATACTTGACTTCTCTAATATGAGTTGATGCACCTCCATGATATGGCATGCCTCTCCTTCGAGCCCCAAGGTACAATTGGTTGACATATCATACATTCTATGCTAAGGACTTGTTTAGTGCATCTAGTCATAATTTACATGTTCTAGGCTTATTCATGAAAATCAAATGAATTTGAAGTTTATATGGTGCCACTATTGTTTCCATGACTTGTATGATCTAGTGGTAGCATATAACTTGTTTAAGTAGCTTGTGATCCTAAGTGTTTAATCTAGATCACTTGTCTAAATAATTGCTTCAACATGGTGCATGATAACCCTTCTAGTGAGGTGTGAAGAAGCTTGCCCTTGGATCAAACCGAAGCATTTTATTCATGCAAGCAATCTAGGTTGAATCACAAACTTGATCCTCACCGCATAATTCAACATGATATTCTATAAAAAATTGGTCCCTTGTGGTCATTGGTGCCAAAGGGGGAGACAATGTTGTTCACAAAGATAGATTCTAAAGGAGGAGAAAACCCTAAAGGGAAAATTGATAAAAGAAGGGGATCAACTAACAACTAAAATTTTGAGCACACAAGTAGGGGGAGCAAGCTCTTAAACATGAATGTTGCATTTCCTTGTGCACTTCATATGTATGATGCATAGTTATGCATTTCTTTTTCTCCGATACATTGCTTGTGTGGTGACTTGCTAGTATAATTTGAATGGTGTATTGAAGTACTAGCATGAATAGGAAGTAGTTAGATTTTTCTTGCTTCATGTTTTTCAAAGCAGTACTAGAACCTTGTTTATAATGTTGATCTCACGAGGTTTCTAGTTATGTTTGTGCTTTTCCAAGTGGTAAATAACTACACAAGGTGCTAAGATGGTGTTTATCGCTACTCCGATGGTATCACGCTTCAAAGGTCTATAATCTAAAACACTTAGCACCTATTGGTAGTCAATGCTCCTAATCTTTCCTATCTAACATGTATGCTTCCAAAATCCAAACATATAGCATACATGTAGGGGGAGCCATTGCTATCAATTTGAATTCATGATCAATTGTCCATACTTCTTACACATGGTAATATACTTGGACAATGTGACATGGGTTCAATCAAAATTTTATCATAATATCTTTGTGAAAGGGTTGTCACCAATTACCAACAAGGGGGAGATTGAAAGTCCTATGTTTGGTGTTGGTAATTAGTGACAATGCCTAAGTACTAATCCTATGCCTAAGTTGTATGTAGCATATGAGGATTAGTACATTCCAAGGTTGGTGGCAAGATGGACATGGTGATCATGATGGCCACACTTGGATTTGGACGCAACCCTACGTGATCAAGGCAAAGGTATATGCTTAAGGGTTGTGTTTTAGTAACCAAGACACCTAGTGGGTGTGGTTACATTATAGGATAGATAGCCGTACTATAAAGAGGGGAATGACGCGGCTATTGAACTCCTAAGTGCCTCTAGGTGTGCATTTCATGTCATATGCATTTGGATAGAACTAATAACGCCTCGAAAAATGATTGTGAAAATGCTAACACACATGCACATGGTGATGATCACTTGGTGATGTTAGCACGTTTGCGAAGGCGGTGGAGTTTGAGTGGTAGAGAGGGTTTGGGGTCCTCTCTCCCTCCCGCCGAGCTTGCGAGGCGGGATTCAGGCGTTTTCGAGGGATTGAAACGCCTATTTTCCACTACGCCGAAAGACGGAAAAGAAACGGAGGCGAACGGAGGTCACAGTGGTGACCGGACGCTGGACCGGACGCAGTCTCTATTTGACCGGACGCGTCCAGTCAGTGTTCAGCGTCGGCGCGTGTTTTAGCTTTTTGATCGGACGCCCAGCGCGTCCGGTCACTGTCGACCGGACGCGTCCGGTCGTTGAGGGAGCTTACTGGACTCCAACCGGACACTGGTACTGTGGCATCCGGTCAGTTCTCCAGCGCGTCCGATCGCTGTTTCGTTGTGCACTGCTCTGGGTTGACCAGCGCGTCCGGTCAGTTACGGGACCAGCGCGTCCGGTCGAGCCCAGCGCGTCTGGTCGTTGCGACCAGCGCGTCCGATCGGTGTTTCGCAAAAGAGCCGTTGTGTGACCGGCGCGTCCGGTCCGCGCGACCAGCGCGTCCGGTCAGCGCGACTTCGGCTGTTTCAAGTGTGTAACGGCTATATTCGAAGGGGTACGTCTATAAATACTCGTTGGCCGGCTCAAGGCTCTCTCTCTTGGACTTTTGACATACTTGTGAGCACTTTGAGCTAAGCAACTCCCCTCCCACTCATCTCTCTTGTTTCTTTGCATATTCGAAGTGAGATTGAGTGATCCAAGTGCATTTGCATTGTGAGATTGCATCTAGTTGGCACTTGGTGGTTGATTTGCTGCGGGATTCTTGTTTCTCTTGGTGGTTGCCGCCACCTAGACGGCTTGGAGCAGCTTGGAGGCGTTGGCAAGAGTTGGTGATTGTTCTTGGCCACCTCCGGTGATTGTGAGGGGTTTGTGCCTACCTCGGCGAAGCGCCAAAGGCAACATTAGTAAATTGCTCGTGTCATTGCAACCTTTTGCCGTTTGGTAGGTTCTTGTGGCGCCTTTTGAGAGGCTCGGTGTGAGACCGATTAGCCACCGAACCACGTGGTGAAGAGGGACACAACGGGGACTAGCGTGCCGGCAAGCACATGAACCTCGGGATAAATCTTCGTGTCATCACTTTCATATTGTGATTGTTTGATCCCGGTGTTCGGTTGTCTTGGTATTCATTGTTGATCATATTGGTTGGCTCAATTCTTCGCCCCTCGGTGAAACTCTCCTAACTCAACTCCGCATTACTTTCTTAGTTATCTTTGCTAGCTTTTTAGCTTTACTAGAGTAGCTCTTTTGTGTAGCTTGCTAGTTGTAGTTGTAGTTACCTTCTCGGTTTAACTTGTGCGGTTGAGTGCCAATATACTAGAATTGTGAATTGGATAGGTGGCTTGCAAACACCCCATAGGCTAAGCAAAACTCGCATCTCGCTATTTGTTGTATTGATAAACTTGTTTAGCTTGTCTTTGTAGAAATTTTTAAAGGGCTATTCACCCCCCTCTAGCCATCAAGACCTTTCAAACCGCCACGCTGCAAATGGGACCGGGCGGCAGAGGTAGAGGCGCGGCCGTGCCCTGGGCACACCCATGCCTGGGGTGCCGCCCCTCGCCACCGCCTTTGGCTTGTGGGCCTCTAGCTAGGCCTGGGCCACACCTGTGGTGTGGGCTCATCCAGTTGCTGTGGATTTCTGGGCTTCTTTCTATTCTTTTCTTATTTTTGCTATGGGCCAATGTAAGTCTGCAATTCTTCTACTCTTTCAGCCCAATTATGATGTGTTTTCATGTTTGTCCTACAAAACAAGTGAACTCACCAAAGCTATGGAAATGGTTAGCTTTAAATTCCTATCTATGTTGTTTTTGGTGAATTTCATCCAAATGTTGGCAGGGTAAGATATGAATTAAGAACTGCCAACCATGGCCTTGTTATTGAGCATTGCTAGTGAGCTTAGGCTTTGTGCGCTTTGCATCACTAGATTGTGTAGGTGCTCCCCGGTTTGCTTGAAGTACTAGTTGCATAGGTTTGTGTGACCTTGCAAGCTAGGATTGGTTAGGTGAGCACTAGCTAGCCTGGCATCTTTGTTATCTAATTAGAATCTTGATAAGGTGCTCGTGAACTTAGATAGAGGGGTGTAGTCTTGGCTTGACCGATAGTTTTAATTCCGCATTTGTTTCGGTTAGCCGGCACGATTAATTTTAGAAAGGACAATTCACCCCCCCTCTAGTCCACCATCTCGACCCTACACCCCCTGTGTTGATTTACCTAAATTGAGTGTCATCTTGTCGGTGTTCTAGAACAGGGGGTGTCTAGAGATGGGACAAGTGAATAATGTTGCGCGTCGGAGCCTCCGATGGTGTGCAAGACGGACACAAGGTTTATACTAGTTCGGGCTGAACATCCCTACTTCCAGTGCTTGCTGCTGCTCGTGTTGCTTTGCACCGAAGTGCTTGTAGTAGGGGGATACAAGCTGGTCGAGAGAGGGATGGCTCCCAGGTCTCTGTGTGTGGGTGTGTTCGAGTGTTTGAGTGTATGCTTAGTACATTGTCGTTGCTGGGCATTGTCTAACCTTGTCGTGTCGAGGGTCCCTTCCTCCCCTTTTATAGTATGCAAAGGGAGGGGTCGGTTACAGTATCTGGATGTACAAAAATAGAAAGAAAAGGCCCTAAGGTGCTCCCTATTCCTAGCTCTCCTCTCAGTTCGTGCATTCGCATGGTCATCGTCGTCGTGGTGGTGGCATGCCATGGCTGTAGATATATCACAGTTGATGTGGCAAGGCCATACCCTAACACGGTGCCATGATGAAGAAGATTTCGTGGCCCTAAAGTTGCGCCGGTGAAAAGGTGGGGGGCCTAGACGGCCGTTGCTCCCCGTCCCATTGAGGTGGACATGGTAGGGTGCGGCGTAGCGTAGCTTCTCCTGTTACTGCCGTGGGGGTAAGAAAGAATTGTGGAAGCCTTGACTGGATTATGAATCAGGTGTTACAAGTTCCCAGGCAATCCTACACAAGCACGGCGAGCTCCTGTTTCTTAGCAGGAAAAGGTAGGGGCCCGTGCGTGCCCGTGGCAGTGTGTTATAGTAGGGGGGTCGAGCGAAGCAGTAGTTGTGCAAAGGGGTCGAGCACCTTGATGACGTCACAGGGCCTGGGTGCCTAGATGACGTCACGGGGGTCGAACAAGACAGAGAGGGGTCGGACGAAGCGGAGGAGCGCTGGGGGGCTCGAGCGCTTGTCCTTTAGCTTTGGTTTTGAGCGGAGTAAGGCCTGGGCCGGTTCTGATGGGCCATGGGCCGTAATATTTGTCTTGGTGGGTTGTTTTGCTGGTACCCGACACATCCTCTTGACCAACCTGATTTAAGCAAATCAACCTTGGTGATCCCTAGGAGATGCCACCGCATCACCACTACATTAAGACACAGGATCCCGATTGCGTATCATGCCAATATAGCTGCCACAAACAAATATCACATCTGAACAAAATATTACATAAATTAGCGAAAACATATGTTACAAATCTTGTCAAATTAGTAATTTAAGGTACAACATTAGTGGAAACACATGTCTAACTTATATGTGATGAGAACGCGATGGCTATCCTACCTTGTTATGCCTATGTTGATAGCCCTATGCTATGAATTAAACCTAACTAATAATTGGTAGCCACCATGCCCATGGGCGTCACCACCATAGCTTGGATGGTCTCCAACCATTCACCCACTTTGCCAACATCGGCGGGATGACACGACTACTAATTAAGGTCCTGTAGGTACCCACAAAATGACTTAATGGTAGCACCGTGAGTACGGGATTGTACTCCGCAGGAGTTACCTAATATATATATATATATATAAACAAAGGAGTATGCATTTCACATTAGCAAAGAATAAAGTTGGGGTTGCATAAATAGCATTTGGTCCATAAAGTAAATGTTATCTATCAAATACATATAAACATAGCAAGATATAGCATATATGAGAATTAAACATAAAATGGAGCTTGATCTCCCATGAGTCCTTCATCGCCACAAACTACTCTGAAGCTAAGAGTAAGAACAACCAATTGGTACCCACACGAAAACCAAGGACGTTCATGCTTTTGAAAAGAAGTCTATAGAGGTGTACAATTGGTACCCACATGGAAACCAAGGATGAACCTCCATACTCATGCCTGGATAAGGGTTGCCACATGGTTTCAACCTTTCACAAGTGTGCACAAATCACCCATGAATGGTACGGCAATGGGTCGAGGTACTAGCTTATTCTAGCTACCCCACACTACAACCCAAGTCGAATCCACATGGTTATCTAGTCACCACAAGGTACTTGTCTTACCACGCCCATAATATGACATGTGGTATGCACGGGGGTTACTTAGACTCACTACGATAGAGATACGATCCTTAACTAGTCCAATGAGCTACATCATTCAAGACCTCTCTTGTCTTACCATGACCCAACCCCTCACTAGTCCTCGAGCCAAATTCATCATATAGATCAAGTATTAGACCATTGCTCAATTTGATGTTGATTAGTGGGCAAGCAATTCCTATATTGTGTGAACAGTGAGAAACACATCATCAATTCACCTTCTACCGTATCTAAGCGAGCGAAGCATGTGTTATGTTCTAAAATTATAAAACAATAACAAGGGTGGAGGCTTGTCGGAGTTTTTAGCCCCAGCAATGGAGATCAGCGTATCGCACACATGGAATCAGAAGGGTAGCACATGGAACACTGACTGATGAGACTCAAACATAGGGATATATTAAGTCCTGGCGTAAGAGGTTCCTGACTGATCCTGCTAGGATCATTCGGGGCCTCGAGGCTACACCCATCAAGTGCACATGCACACAACTTCTGGACAAGGATTGGGTGAAACCCGAGCACACCCTTGGCCTCTGCTCGAGACTCAGGGGCTCGCCCGACCTCTAGGATCTCGATCAGCAACAGTTCGAGACTGATCCTCGGCTCTGCCTCTAGTCTAAGCCAAGGGCCGAGCTGGAACCCAACGCCCCGAGCGCAGGGACTCCTCAACACTACATAATAGGTGCAGTGCTATCGCCCACTCCTCTGACAAAGTCATGCATGGGTGAAAGCCCAAGTTTGGTTTTGGTAATTAATGACACCAAGTTGCTAATGCCATGTGTTAAGTGTTTTGAGTTAGGCATAAGCAACACATGTGATGAAGGTGTATGTGGCAAGGAGTGGTTGCCACAAGATCACAAAGAGATGGTGCATGGACATGAAATGATGAACATGTTGAAAGATGCACATAAAATGATGGACATGATGATCAAGTGAAGAAAAAGGATCTAAGAGCGCAAGGCAAAGGTATAACCATAGGGTTTTCCTTTTACCGGTCTAAGATGAGTAGAGAAGTGATTGACCGGGTTTAGGATACATAGCCGACTATCAAGAGGGGAAATCACGGTTAGCTCGGGAATCAAGTGCCACTAGATCAATGTCTTGAGCATATGCATTAGAATCTAGTAGAGAGCTAACATATTTGTGAAATGCTAACACACATGCACATGGTGATGTACACTTGGTGGCGTTAGCACATTTGCGAAGGCGGTGGAGTTTAAGTGGTAGAGAGGGGTTTGGGTTCCTCTCTCCCTCCCGCTGAGCTTGCGAGGCGGAATTCGGCGCTTTTTGGGGAAGTGAAATGTCTATTTTCTACTGCACCGGAAGTCAGAAAAGAAACGGAGGCGAACAGCGGTCACTGTGGTGACCGGACGCTGCACCGGACGCGGTCACGTTTTGACCGGACGCGTCCGGTCAGTTCTCAGCAGTTGTCAGGCACACGGGTGCTAGGGTTTCCAACCGGCGCGTCCGGTCCATCACGGGACCGGAGTGTCCGGTCAGGCACCCAGAGGGGCAGAGCGGGTCGTAGAGCCAACTGGACGCGCGACGCGTCCGGTCACGTGCGATCGGACATGTCCGGTCGCGGTGGGAGCTTACTGGACTCCGACCGAACGCCAGGTGAAGCGCGTCCGGTCACGGCAATGGTAACTTCTGACGCGCACTGTTCACGCTTGTCCTATAGTGACCGTCCGGTCACCCTGACCGGAGCGTCCGGTCAGCACGTTTTGAACTGTGTCATCCGGTAATGGCTAGCTGCATACCCCTTCGCTATAAATAGAAGTTGGCCGGGGTTTGAGGGCAACTCTTGCACATTTTGAGACCTAGAGACATCCTTTGAGCTAGAGAACATCCCCTCCACTTATCTCTTTGCTTAGTTGCACATCTTGAGTGAGATTGAGTGAGATTCAAGTGCATTGCTTGAGAGTTGCATTCTAGAGGCACTTGATCTTCGAGTTGCTGTGGATTTCTTGTTACTCTTCCGTGTTTCCCGACACGGTAGACGGCTTGGAGCAGTGGAGGTGATTGAGCTCACAATTGAAGATTGTTGGAGCCCTCACCAAGTGTTGTAAGGGTTCTTGATCCTTCCCCGTGGGAGTTCGCAAATTGGATACTCTAGTAGAGCTCGTGGCTTGGAGGATCCCCATCTTGTGTGTGGTTGTGCGGCGCCCGCCGAGGGCTCTACTCTTGATAGTCGATTAGCTCGCGAACCAACAAGTGGGTGCATCGCCACAACGAGAAGTAGCTTGCCGGGAAGCAAGTGAACCTCGGTAAAAATCTTGTGTCATCTCTTTGCCGAGGATTTCTCTTGTGGTTGATCATTGTGATTGATTCTTCGAGTGCATTACTTCTCTACATCGTTGGTATAAGAATCAAGTCACTTGCTCTTTACTTTCTTATACTAGTCCTAGTGTAGTTTGCTTAGTGTAGCTTTTATCTCATAGGAGTAAGTAGCTTAGTGACTTAGTCTTGTTGGTGTGTATTAGAGATCATAGCCTTGCTTCACTAGATTTATATAGGTGGCTTGCATTGTGTAGTTGAACTAGTGCAAGAATTAGCTTAGCCATCTTTTATACTAACGTGTTTGTTTAGTGAAGCTTGTAGATTTTTAAATAGGCTATTCACCCCCCTCTAGCCATTTGGACCTTACAACGGGGCGTGACACAAAGGAACAAATCCCTCTGCCAGCTTTAGGGGCTCGGGGGCTCTCAGGCTGGCCCATCAGTCCCCTAAGCCGAATGCCTTCGCCACTGAGGAAGCCTCCACAAGGTGCACTTGGTGCAGGCTAGTCCAAGCCAACAACATTTGATGGTCAGAACGTCAGAACATAGCAGTCGAACGACGCCCAAGGCTTCTTCGATGCCACGACAACGCCAAGGTCCATCCACGCTACAGCGGCGCTAAAAGTGCATTTGCCCCCTATGTGGGTTTTGGTGTATTGATGAAATCCAAATTAGAGACTAATATGATCTTAATGAGATAAGTCACAGTTATTAGTCCCATGAAAGCTTCAAAGAGTTGATAAAGATGAAATGGTATCCCTCAATTCTTGAAGTTGTAAAGACGGATGAACTCAAAGCGCTCTTCAAGGGTTTATATTTTGTTTTTAGTTTAGGATTCGCCACACTATAAAGAGGGATGCAAACTTAGTTGGTCTGAGAAAGATAGAGTGCTCAACCATAATAATAATAATATCAAAAGAGAGACACTCTATCACTTCACAAGCACGTAGAATAGTTTCGGTGACTTTTAGTGTTTGAAGTCCCAACGCAAGTCAGAACACTCGATCATTGGAAGCCATGACTCATGCCGGGAGTCATGAAGCCCAGTCACTTAGCCTGCACGGTGATTGTGGCCGTCGAAAGTCCCAACGTGAGTCAGGAGTCCCAATAGTCAAAAGTCCCGACCCAAGTCAGGAGTCCCGACACCTGGACAACTGGCTGGCCTGCACACTGCGCGCATCAGAAGTCCCGACGTACGTCAGAAGTCCTGATGTCTCGATGTTGACTAGCTCACGCGGACTTTGACCTTGCGTGAACAGTGTTTTCTTCAGAGGTCGAAAGTCCCGACGTAGATCTGAACGGCTAGATTTCTACTATGAGTATAAATAGCCCTCTCCTCTCTTTTGATCGTTAACCACTCATTCACTGCTCACCAACCTTCATCCAAAATAGCTCCCAAGCATTCAAGACACCCCCCTCCTCTCTCTCCTTTGCTCCTAACTTCGATTCCCTAAGGATTTGAGTGATAGGAGAGTGGATTGAGTGAGAAAATCACTTTGTCAATCTGGTTGGATTTGCGTCTATTACTCTTGGGTTCTTGGAACCCTAGCCGGCTAGGCGTCGCCCAAGAACTTCCATCTTGTGGAATAGCCTTGAAAAGTTTATATTACCCTTGATTTCTTAGTGGAAACCTCAAGTGACCTTTGTGGTTGCTTTGAGAGAGGCAAGGAGGTGAAAGAGACTCTGACCTTTGTGGTCACCTCAACAACAAGGACGTAGGAGTGGCATTGCCAAACTTCGGGATAAATCCTTGTGTCCCACGTGCTTGCTGATGTTATTGTGATTTGCTCGATATTTCTTGTATTTGTTTGTCTCCTCTCTCCCCCAAGCTCCTTCAAGGATTTAGACTCAATCTACGATTTGGAGGCTTTTCGGCGTCAATGATGTGACCAAACATCTTCACTTTACCACTAGGAAGTGGGGTTGTAAGTTATTGGCTACACAAAGTTCATTTGAGCACTTGTAGTTCATTTCCCATCGGCATCGGGACTTCTGACAGTTTGCGCCGGAACTTCTAACGATGTCGGGAGATTCGACCCAAACTGTCAGGACTTTCGATAGTTGCTGACAAGTGACTTTGAGTTTTATCTAGAAATTTTTAGATATGCCTATTCACCCCCCCCCCTCTAGGCATTGTTTAGATCCTTTCAATTGGTATCAAAGTGAGGTCTTCTTTTAGCGCTTCACCATGTGAGAAGAAACAATGTCGGAGTCTGACAAGATGCAAGCCGATGCCACCGAGAAGGCCAATTAGATAGCTGAAGAGTTGATGGTTGCTCAAGTCAATTTGTTCCAAGATGAAATGAAGAAAATGCTAGATGAGATGAGCAAGATGAAGGAAGAGTTGAGAAAGAAGGTTGATGATGCAATAAGTGGCAAGAATGATGCAACAAGTGGCAAAAATGATGCAAACAAAGATGCTGCAAGTGATATTGGAGCTGGTGAGCATGCTCATGGAAAGGGAATATATTCAAACATGAATTTTCACTACGGACAACTCATCAAAGGTTCACCCCTACATACTCCTTCCATCAACATTGGGAAGCCACCTTACTTTGATGGAACAAGATACAATGATTGGGCTTATAAGATGAAGATGCACCTCATTGCCGCAAGATTTTGGGAAGTTGTGGATGTTGGTGTGATGATTCCTACCAATGAAGATAGAGAGATAACACTAGAAGAAGTGCATAGCCTCCATCAAAATGCACAAGCCGTTGCCTTGCTTGTCTCAAGTCTAGGTCCGGATGAGTTCAACAAAGTAAATGAAGGGAAGTGCTAAGGAAATTTGAGAAATCTTAAGAACATCATTTAAAGGAGACAAGAGTGTGAGAAAAGGCAACATTGAGCTACTCCATGGTGAATTGGAAAGATTTGTGTTCTTGCAAGGTGACACAACTCAAGCAATGTTTGATAGGAGTCTTTGGTCAACCGCATAACAGCTCTTAGAAGCACCGAATGGGATGACAACAAGGTTGCTAGGAAGATGTTGAGAACTTATAGAGCCAAGAACAACATGCTAGCGTCTGTAATCATGGAAAGGCCCAGTTATGATGAGATGACACCCCCAAGAAGTTCTCTCAAAGCTCAAGCATCATGAGTGTCTAGATGAAGACACAATCAACACTCACAATCAAAATCTTAATGCAATGGGATACAACAAGAGTGCAGCCCTTAAAGCAACTCACTAACATGAAGGTCAATGTCCAAGTCAAGAAAAGAAGAAAGTGAAGGATGATTCCTCAAGTGGAGAAGAAGATTCCGATGCAGAGGTTGCATTTGTGATTAGAAATCTTAGAAAGTTTATAAAGAAGAACAGCAACCACAAGACCTATGGTGATGGAAAGAGGAGGTACAAGAAAAGGTTTTGCTATGGATGTGGTCAAACCGATCACTTCATAGCCGATTGTCCTAATGAGAAGAAGAAGCACAAGCATGACAAGGATGAAGATAAGAAGAACAAAGGCAAGAAGAAAGGTGAAGCTTATTTTGGTGAAGAGTGGGAGTCAAATGATAGTGACTCAAGTGATGATGAGAAGAAGAAGAAGGGAGCTGCTAATATCGCCATCCATCACTCCTCTTCGCCGACCATGATCTTCCCCGACTCGACTTCACCACCAAAACTCTTCCCAACCTATCTTTATCACCGAGGCTCTTCTCCAACCTCATCAACAACGAATGCTACACTCTAACTTACCTCATGGCTAAGGGAGAGAAGATACATGACACAACCGAGCCCTCTAGTGATGAGTATGATAGTTGTGATGAGAACATAGAAGAAATTGAAGCAACCATGATAAAGAAATTTGGTAAAAAGGTCTTCACTAAAACAAAAATGCTAATAAAGAAATTAGAGAAGAGGGATAGATGCTTAGATATGCAAGGAGATATAATCACTCAAGAGAGAGAGAAAAACCTTGCACTTGAAGCATCTATCACCGAGGAAAAGATGTAGGTTGAGAAGTTAACCATTAAATTATCTTTAGCCAATGACTCAATTAGGAAATTGACTCAGAAACATTCCTCGATTAATGACACAATAGCTAGCCTCAAGAATGAGAAAAGTATAGCTCAAGAAAGCCTTACAAGCTTGGAAGAAAAATACCATAATCTTGAGTTAAACTATAGCACTCTTTGGGCTAGCACTTCAACTTCTCCTAAGGCAACCGAAGACTCTAATATCTCCACTAGTAATGGGTGTAAAAGATACCATAAAATTGATGTAAATGCATATGCAACTAACTTTGTTGAGCTAGAGAAGAAAGACAAGGAGATACAAAGGTTGAAGATGATCTTGGAGAATGGGTGCAAATGTCAAGAGCAATCCAACAAGACCATATACAAGTCATCAAGGCTCCCGTCCATCAAGGAAGGCATTAGCTACAATAGGTATGATGAGAAGGCAAATGGAAGGAACATGATCAATGGTGTGCCTTGTGTGAAGTTCAACAAGGGCATTGCTCTTGATGAGCTTATATGCAAGGCCAACAACAAGGTCTACATACCAAAGACTCAACCTACAAGCGACAAGACAATCAAGACGAAGCAATTCGAGGCCCCCTAGCCACAAGCACCACTTCCATGGTGCTATGCTAGTGACTATATGTGTTGTCGGGGCAAGAATGGCAAGATCGTGGTGAACTATGTTGATGCCTAAAAGAGGAAGGAGATCATAAGGAGTGTTTGGGTGCCTAAGTTTTATGTGACTAACCCCCTAGGACCTAAATCTTTTTGGATACCTAAAACCAAAGTTTGATTTGTCTTTGTAGAAATATTTCTCCAATGGAACAAGTTGGGTGTTGGATAGTGGATGCACAAATCATATGACCGGAGAGAAGGACATGTTCACATCATTCCAACCTAGTCATGACCAAAGTGGAAACATTGTGTTTGGTGACAATGGAAAAGGAGAAGTTCTCGGTTTGGGTAAAATTGCTATCTCAAATGACAATTCAATTTCCAATGTTTTACTTGTGAATTCGTTGAGATACAATTTGTTGTCCATTTCACAACTTTGTGAGATGGGCTACAATTGTCTCTTTATGGATAAGGGTGTGGAAGTCTATAGAAGGGAGGATTCCTCTATTGCATTTACGGTTCATCTAAAAGGGAAACTCTATCTAGTTGATTTCACATCAAATAGAGTAAATCCCGAGACTTGTTTAACGGTAAAATCTAGCATGGGTTGGTTATGGCGTCGCCGACTTGCCCATGTTGGGATGAGGAACTTGGCCAAACTTCAGAAAGGCGAACACATCCTTAGACTAACAAATGTTTCTTTTGAGAAAGATAGAATTTGTAGAGCATGCCAAGCTAGAAAACAAGTTGGACCAAACATCCCGTCAAGAATGTGGTGACAACCGAAAGGCCATTGGAATTTCTACACATGGACATATTTGGACCCGTCGCTTACATAAGCATTGGGGACAAATCCTTGTGTCCCGCGTGCTTGTTGTTCTTGTTGTGATTTGCTCGATATTACTTGTATTTCTTTGTCTCCTCTCTCCCCCAAGCTCCTTCTAGGATTTGGACTCAATCTACAACTTGGAGGCTTTTCGGGTCAAGGAAGTGACCAAACATCTTCACTTTACCACTAGGAAGTGGGGTTGTAAGTTATTGGCTTCACAAAGTTCATTTGAGCACTTGTAGTTCATTCCCCGTAGGCATCGGGACTTCTGACAGTTCGTGCCGAAAATTCTAACGACGTCAGGAGTTCTAACCCAAGCAGTCAGGACATCCAACAGTTGCTGACAAGTGACTTTGAGTTTTGTGCAGAAATTTTTAGATACGCCTATTCACCCCCGCTCTAAGCATTATTTAGATCCTTTCAGGCACCCTCCTAGACTCCGGTGCATGTAGACCATAGACTAAACCCCCAAACCTCCATGTACCCGACCTACCTCGGTTTATAAGGGGGGGTTGGATCCTATAGAGGGGGAGGACTAATCAGAGAGAACCGAATCGAACAAAGTCCTCTAGGACAACTCTGAGCTCTGCACTGAGAGCAGGGCCACCCTGAGGGGAGTATCGAGAGCTCCTCCACATCACCGTCTTCTTCCCCTCTGACAGGGAAGGAAACCTCACCGCCGATGAGCCTAGGATAGCACCGAGCGATCCCCTTCCAAATATCTTACACTCTTGTTGTAACCCTCCAATTTTAGTGCTCTCAAATACAAGAAACATCTATTGTTGGACGTAGGGCCCCGATAGCCCGAACTAGGATAAACCATTGTGTCTTCTCTATGTTCTTGAGTCACCAGAGACCCACACTTAGTGACACTCAACGAACAACAATGCTTGTCGTGGTTACGACCCCGCGACACTAACTTATACTGGTTTAGGTATGTGGTACCCTACATCCAATTTAGAGTAGATCTCTTTTATTTCGCATGCTCGAGTTACAAGGGATTGCTGAGTATTCTAATGGGTACCGATCGAGAGCTCCCCACACTGCCTTATATACTCTGGGAGGTAGGGTTACATACATGGCGATCGATTTACAAATATATATTGGTTACATGGAAATAATAATAGAATGGCTATCACATGGAAATCGGCAGCTAGGCTCCATGCGCCGGGTTGCTTGATCACCATATCTGATCACATACCCTAATTTGGGTGGGCCTCCGCTTCTCCAGCCTCAGACCATCCTAATATCAATGGGCTTATATCAAGGTGGTGAGGTACCCTAGGTCCATATCATAAACAGTAGCGCCCAAAGGACTTGATGACAAGCCAGTCAAATGACTCGATCCTTCTGGTGCCGATGCTAAAGGTCTGCATGTTGATGCTCCTAATGAGTTAACGGACTCAAAGGATCTTTGGGCACTTGCAGGTAAGCACTCCCTTTGGTCTTCTGGGTATCGCACGTCATTAAGTCCTATTATAGATATGGATGAGTGGTCTTGGAATCCAAAGCGCCTCGTCTTCCATGCTTCGTCTGTTACACGCGTGACCCACGTGGGTAATAGATCTTGACTGTTCATTTCCTCTTTCTCTGAATTCAAAGTTTGTCTATTTAAGCCAAGTGTGGAGGGGTTGCTTGGACCCATCCCACTTCTTCTTCCTTGAATTCTTTTGATGCGGAGAAGTTCTTGAACTTGTCGTCCGTTTCATCATCATGGTGTATGTTCCCCCAACACCCTCAGTGACTGCAACAGTGTTGGGAGAAGGCCTTCAAGATTGGCTTCTAACGGCATCTGGGCGCAACTATGGTTGCTCGTCCTAGGTGCTAGTGGAAGCTTTGCAAAGACGAGGGGGAATGCCGCCATTGGTTGCCCGAGGGTACTGATTACACATTATGATCAGAGTTCCTGGGTGACGAGATCCTAACATAGGGGTATGTTAAACTCCTGAGGTAAGAATTCCCGACTGAAGGTTTTGACCCCACGACAATGAGCTTTGGCGAGGCCCCTAGGATGCTGATGGTTATATTACCATCAAAGCATCTACGTTGGCCCTCAGCGAGTAGGGCACACTTTGACATTGGTGGAGATCTTGTTGTCGTCGTGGCTGCTGGTGCCAGTTCATCATCTTCTGGTACCACCAGGCGATCCTCCTTCCTCTTGGAGCCGGCGACGAATGCACGCCTCTCCCATACCTCTGCTGTAGCTCTTGCATACAGGAGATGCTATTGGAAGATTTGCGAGGTGGTGCACCGTCCTAGCTCTCCTAGTCCACAGCCTAGTCCTTGCTGAGGTGCTAGTGGAGATTTTTCTTTTATCTGCAGATTCTCTCCCTGTTTCTCTTGTATAAGCACATCTGGCTTTCCAGTGCTAGGTTGCAATCTAGTATGATTGTAACCATACTCGATGGGTCTTTGTTATTGTACACCTAGTAGTTTTTTATAGGTCTTTATTATAAAAGAAGTTACCAATAAAGATTTAATTCAATGAAATATTACCTTATAGCCAAGCGTACTTGACTCATTCTAAGCCTTTTTTTCCTCTACTTAGTCGAGCATTTTATGCATTTTTTCAAGTAACTCGACCCGGTGGGTCCATTCGATAGGTGTAGCCATAAGACATTTTGACTGCCTTGCGCCTGATAAGCTTCAAGTGGTATCTTTCGATTGCTAATACTTCGACTGAAGAGTTGGACCTCGCAGACTGTTTTTGTTCGAGTGGTTCCAGTATGGATCCACCAAGCAAATGACTATCGCATTGCAGCTTGGCAGTAGAGAATGTCATCCTTCGAGTTACTATCAGGTAAAACAAAGGGCGGCCATGCCTTAGTATAAGGACACAGCTTAATAGACCTTGCGTGGGGAATGCCATAAACTCTTTTTTCCATGTCCAGGAGCCTCATACTTGTCTAATTTTTATCGACTTCATTTCTGATTCCCCGTAGGGCAGGCCTCCCGAAGGTGTACTTGGAGCTCGTTTTGAATCCTCAAGAGATTTACTTGGCACATCGAGTACCAGAGCTTTTAGAGCTATATCGTCAGCCCTTCCGAAGTCTCCCTCACTCTATATGGACCGGAGCAGCCGACAGATCCAAGTATTGGACCATCATGCCCAAGTATTCGATCGTCTGGCTCTACCCAGTTTGATCATGGGCCAGGTTCTACGGTCCAATTAGGGCCCATCCCGTTAGTGACAATTTTGCTACTTCAGTGACAATTTTGCTATTTGGTTGGATGCTTTGGTAGGAGAGGAATGTGAGAACATTAAGGAACATCAGTTCTACGCGGAAGAGATGCAACTGATCATCGATGAAGCTGATATGTAGATGTTGTCCGGTTTCACTAGAAGTCGCTGCTCGCTCTACTATGATTTAGGTCTGACTATTTACGTAATATAGTGTGTCACACAGGTTCCCGGTTGTGTGGGAAGGGGTCTCGGTAATTGTTTAATTAACCGTGCTCGTTTGTACTATAAAATCTTTTTCCTCTTAACGGAAAAACGTGCTAAGGCATGGTCGTGAAAAAAAAAATCACGTAAGATCTCTATACTACTATATTTTTCCTTTCAAATCGTGTCGTCATTATATACAACAGGCTTTTTATCATATACAAGAGCTCACAGAGAAAGATACTCTGTGCAGCAACAATGATGCACTGGCCGTATAGCAAAACTTGGCCTGAATGCACGTGTTTCTCTATCTCTGCCCGAATAGACTCCTAAATAATATCCGTATTCGTGTACCGTCATCAGTTCTGACAGTTCATCACCTCATGCTCCAATTCCGATGAACTTCAGCTGCAACACAAAAACATCAAGTCAAGCTCGTTAGATGCCCACAAAATCGGCCGGGTCTGACTTTCAGTTGCGTTAATAACTGGAATCTGGCTGAAAGTAAGGTTACAGCATCTCACAAGGTTGTTCTTGGGCTCCTTCCAATAGAAGCCGTGGATGAATATGGGCAAGATGTTGCAAGCGATCAGGGCGTATATCATAAGCGCGTGCATCCCCATCCATTCCATGGCGACGGTCGGCCGCCGATACCCGTAGACGTCGACCAGCGTGTAGATTCCAGAGAAGAGGAGCCCCGCAGCGCCGGCGGTGGCTAAGGTGTAGCTCAGGGTGTACAATGGCTTGTTCATGTGCAGTCCTGGTAAAGAACACGAGCGGTCAATGGTAATGTTCCTGATGACCAGGAAAGAGAAATGTGCATGGCGGGTAGGCTCACTCTAGTAGTGCTTACCAAAGAAGTCCATGGCGAAGGCTAGGACTAGCATGCTGAAGGAAGGGATTAGCCAGTTCATTATCCTCTCCCTGTGTTTCTGCAAAACAGATTTAGGAGAGAGCAAAGTGAAGGACTGTTGCACTGGTCAATGGTATGCTGATCAAACTGATATTGCAATTTGCAAGTACGGTACCTGAAAATGTACGATGATGTGTCCGTATTGGAGCCCAATCAAGCATGTGACAATGGCCATCACGGAACTGATGAGAGCAGAAAGAAACTACAGTCAGCATTTTCCGTGGCTGCAGAACTTGCATTACATCTACAAAAGGAAGATTTCAAGAAATGACGAAGAGTTTACTGACCTAAGAAGCCCTTCAGGGTCAAAAGGGGCCTGGCACCAAGAGGGAGCATCAGGAGGAAGGGGGCCATTTTGTGGCGAGTTGATGCTGCATTGCTGCCACAGGAGAAAAGAAATCAGAGACTGTATAGACAAGAGGCAGAAATCTCCTGAAGAAAAGAAATAGAACTGCTATTAGAAAGAACCTTGGATCGTGCATAAACTGGTCGGCCGTAGAGATGCTGGATACCCAAGATTTTACGGTCGATCATGCCAACCGCATTGCAGCCTGGGCTGGTGTCACCTCTTACTCCACATTTCACCTAAGAAAGATTAGGAATTTGATGCTCATCAGTAATAATACTGAATAGTGTTCAGTGAACACCTTTTTTTTGGAACGAACCATCACTAGTTGTGCCAATTCAGTGAACACCTCTTAGCAAAAAGATATGATGAAGGAGAACTTACAAAGAAAGACTTCTCTATGGAGCCAGGACCTGATGTCTGGTACTCCCAGTCAGGAACATAGGTACCGTACAACAGGGACATGTATGTGATCGCCACGACTGCGCCTACGAACCTGGATAAAAAGTAGTGTATTACAGTGTTAGAAACATAAGAACTGACTAATATCGAACAAAATGGTTCGTGATCTTTCCCATATAGTGCAAAAAAGGGAGTACTTTTGGTCTAAACTCACAGTTGGTAGCGGTATCGCTTGAGCAAATCGTATCCATAATCTACATCTTCATCTCCTTTGAGCCAAATTTCACAGAGGGCAGTCAACAGATAAGCTATTGCAATTCTCTGCAACAAAAAATACATGGCATCACTTACATACTCAGTTATTTACCAAACACCAATTTTATATTGTCAATGGACAAATACATAGCTCATAACAAAACGATGCATTCCATATACCTGCAGTATACCCATCAGCCGTATTTCTTGAAGGTCAACCCCAAAAGTTAGACTGCGAACACCATGAAAGAATCCACCTGCGTAGTGCAGCAGCAAAAAGGCATCAAATCGCATTTTCATTTCCACAAGTGTACCTTTGGTCAGTTGAAGAAACATAGCAGCCTTTGTCATACCTTGTAGAACAAGACCAAGACAAAACAGCTTCAGTGCACGAAGCACTGCCTTTTTCGTGGCGTCCAACTTGTCCGGGACTCTCTGTAATAAAACAAATTAATAAGGTGACGCGATCGTTAGGTTTCAGCGAGTCGTAGAGGTCACTGTTGGCGGTTTCAGAAACGAAGGGGGACATAACAAGCATCGCCATCGATCTCGCTTTTGCCGGCGCGCGTGTACTACCTTATACGCGAGCGCCAGGGCAACTCCGACGATGAAGAGGAAGAAAGGCATGACAAAGTCGGCCACCGTTACGCCATCCCACGGGGAGTGGTTCATCGCCGGAATGAATGCCCCGGCGTCATCCACAATGATCATCAGCTGCAACAGGAAAAGAAACTTTTGCTTAACTTCTGTTTGAATTTTACACAAGTGTTTTATTTATGAAAATGATAGGGGACCAATGAAACATTATTATTTGATAAATACCGGTTTCTTGTCTAAAGCAAGCATTTGCAAATCTATTTAGAGGCTAAAATATAATAACGCGTTTGGTGAAACTCTAGGCCACATCTGATCTGATGGCGCTAAAAGGACCAAATAAACCAGAATATGTTGGTTCCACTGCCAATGATTTTTTCCCCCTACTATCAAATTTGTGGTTCTTGAATTACCGCTATTTTAAAAACACGTATGGTTAGAAATTTTTGGGAAATGTAGGAAGGATTATTCGATAAAAAGTGATAACAACTTCACGTTACATATTCGTTTAGAGAAAGAAAAGAAAACTTCACGATACATAATGCATATGGTGGTGTGGCATCAGATTCCGGGCTCCAAATGCATTTCACGATCGAAAGACAAATATTCTAATCGGGGGAGAAAGCGCGCACGCTAGCCATTACCGTCGGCAACACCATCATATAGAAGTGTGGCACCGTGGCAGCAACGCCAAGAACATTGCGTGATGCAAGTAGCCTAGCACTACGTGTTGTGTTGCATGTTTCGTGGCAAGCACGCACTAATTGAGTATTGAGCCAGGATCCACACTGACCCAATTCATGAGTCATGACACAGACGAGTAATTAATCCTACAAGCTAGGTGTTTTTCAGTCGATGATGACTTCATCTATGCCGTCTACGCAACTCCGTCCACAGCCATTGCAATTAGTGCCGCGGTAGAAAGATCAAAAGACGAACTTCTCTGTTGTCCCAGCATGGCGAGCAACTTAGCAAAGAGCAGTAGGTGGAGAGATGAATCACCAAAGCTAGAGCTTCACAGCGACGGGGACCTAACCGCCCACCGTGTCCCTGCTGGGCAAAATTGCCTAGCTTATTATACTACTAGCTTAGTATCCTGTCACCTTTCGCGTAGTGGTGAAGGAGTAATCAACCTCGACTGATTGGCGATGCCATGCCGTGCTCCACTACTCAACAACAAGCTCAGGGGAAAAAAATCAGAGATGATGCTCGATATTTTAAGAGCGAGAATGCATTTGGGTGGAGATGGGCATGGACTAGGCTAGATCGAGTAGAGCTAGTCAGCTAGACGTACCGGTCACTGTCGGCAAGGTATGTGCATACGCGTACGTATGCGGTATACACGAGTGCTTCCTGCGCATACCAACATGGTGTCATTTTCGATCCATTGGACAAACAGCCAAGCACAAGCAGCGATGCCCCAGCGAACAGGGCTGCTTCGGTCCGGTACACATTGAGCCAAGTAGGCCGCCGGGGAACACCCACCAGTCAGTTGACGACGACGTCTCCGTGAAGCGCCGCCTTGACAATTTCGCCAAGGCAGTGGTGTGTACGAGGGACTCTCCGCTGATTTATGAGCCTCCCAAGCAGCCGTCTGCTAAGCCGGTGCTGCCGTGGCGGAGCAGGCGATTGGCGGCTCAGAGCCTATCGCGAGTATCTGCTTCCAAGTGAGGTGAGGTGCCGATCATGTAGCGTATGGGCTACATCAGGGGGTCCATCAACGCCATCAGCGTCGAAGGTGAAGGCCTTTGACAAGCTCTTCGATGACAACCTGACCACGTCGGAGGTCGAGGCGATGGACGAGCTCTTCCCGGCTGTTGAAAAGGACCCCTCCAGGCAGCTGCGAAGACGCAAGGTCACCTCCTAAGTCGGTTTTGATTGTTTCTTTTTATGTAATATCAAAATAAAAGGTATTTCGCTAGGATGGTCCAACTATGGTTGTGTTAGGTTGACCTTCTTCGGCGCTCGATAAAAGCGCGTTGTATGTCTGTTTAAACTCTTCTACTTAACACAATGGTACGCAAATCTTTTGCGTATTCTTGGAAAAAAATAGAAACCCGGCCTGTCATGAACGTCGTCGTTGGGGGCGTTGGCATCTGCTGGAGTCGGGAGTCGGGACCAGCAGCTGCTGTAGCAGGAGGGGCGCCCCTGGGGATCCCATCAGATTTGCTCCATCCGTGCCCATCGTGCTATCTGCTCACCCGTCGACCTTGCCTTAGCGTGGACTGGGCAAACTGGGAACGTCGAGTCGGGCAGACGGGCACACAGTCACACTGTGCTACTACTAGTTCAAGATCATGTTGTGGTTGTGGGAGACTCGTTCTCCCTGACAGGATAGAACGGGTGATCGACGTGACATCTAAAGGTTGCTCGCTCCACTTTTGAATCCGTCCGAGAGGCTTCAATTCAGGCTTATCACTGGATCTCGACTGATCTGCATTTTCGCGGTCCTCTTTAATCTCAAGATGTCGGAGACCGTCTGAGCCTAGAAGACATTTGTCTGTTGCCGTGTAGTGCAGCAGTCCGTCGACTCGACGGCCGTCGCTCCATCGAGCCTCGTAGCTGCGCTGTGTTTGGCTTGACACCGACACTGTTGTTGCCGAGCTACTAGTAGTCACGCGTTCGCAAATGACGTGACGCGACCCATTCCCCAGACGAAGGCCGAGAGGTCGCTCGTACGGGTGACCGGGGTAGGACACCCGTATCAGGCCACACGATCTACGCGGCAGGGACAGAGGATGCTCTGTCCCCTGTCTGTTGCCGGTGGGTGCGGTCGTACGCGTCTGCGGCTCTGCGCCACACATCTGGGCATATCTGCCTGGCACCAAGATCAGGAAGAGCAAGCAAGCAGGCAACAGCTGCAAGATCCTCCTATCTTTCTCCGGGCCGGGGCCTTTTCTTTAACCCATGCAAAGGAATTTCGGCGCCTTGTTGACCGTGTCTGGATCACGTCATTGCCATGTGTGGCTCACATGAAGCTGCCGGACGGGGCACACGGGAAGGCGTTTCGAACTTTTGATCCGTCCATGGCCGCATGGCCGCATGTCGACGAGGTCCCCCTGGCCTGTACCTCACGCATCCGACGATTCCCGCGTTTCGTGCGTGGGCTCCCCGAACCCATCGCGGCCAAGCAAGAAAACCTAAAGAGAGCGCCGTGGTTACGGTTGTAGTGGTGGACTGGTGCCTGGTGGCTTTGCCGATACATGTGGAGCAGGCGCACCCGCCGGCCGGCGGTGCGACAGGTGGAACCGATCCTCTCCTCCGGTTACGCCCACCACCCCGCTCGTGGCGTTGGTTTACACGCGCTCCGCCGTGATGCCGGGACTTGTTCCAGGCTCCCCGATGACGCGGCGCACCGACCCAACGATCATCTAGAGCACGGAACTGAGCCAGCAACCCCAACAACTAGCCAAAGTATGGCCAAAAGCTAACGCGACTGGCGGGACTCACGGCTCGCGCGAGCGTGCCAGAACCGGGAGAGGGACGGACACCACGCTCGCGTACATGCCGGCGCTCCCGGGCCCGGGCACATGGCAAAAGGCACCGTTCGTCTCATGGTGTCATGGGCTTGTCCCGACGTGGAGAGGCCACCGGCCGCTCGCCGACGCGACGCGGGCATGAACACAGGGCATATGTTTTTCGGCGGCGTCGCTGCTGGGTCTCCCGGGGATATGGCCCCCCGCCGCCCGGTCGCCCCACGCGGCCGGAAGAAAATCTGGTGGAGACAGGATGCACGTGGTTAGTCTTGCATTCGTACTTACGTTACATGGTGCCGTGTGGACGGCGTACGGATCTGATGGCAACCGTAGGACGGGAGCCGGGGCGACTCGAGACGCGCATGGCCAGGTGGGACCAAGAAGCAAAGCAGGGTGAACTACAGACGAGGCACAGTCGTCTGATTCTTCCGGATGGACACGTGGCGCGTCATGACAGTGTGTATGCACGGGAGGCTAGGTGGATACTGTATCCACCCAAAAAAAAATTCCCACGACGCCCAATGCGGCTCGTGCTCTACGTTTTCTTTTTTTCCCCCTTGCAACTACCCAGCATTCTGTTCGTACTCCAGCTGTTTTCTGATCGCCGCGCAGGCATGCTGGATCTCGCCCACCGACCAAACACTCATGCTTTTCTCCTGTTCCGGACTGGTCAGCCAATAGGGCGGGTTGCTACACTGAAAGAGCAAGTATAATCACGTGACATACGCGAGCTACGAGAGTTGCCACATCAGATGTGTGATGAGTTGAAAGAGAGAAGATAAGAGAGAAAAACTGGCTGCCCACATATAGGGCAGTCTCAATAAAAAAAATAGAATGATTTCTTTGTTCATTCATTAATTAGGATGATACCTAAACAAAATGGTGATGTATATGATTAGAATTAAGGAAGACAGAGGAGGAAATTGATTCTTATAGAAGAAAACCGTGTCTATATAGGAACTAAGATTATAAAGAGATGTGATAAGTGGATGATACGAGAGAAAAGATACATTATTAGATAAAAAATTATTTTGAAGATACTATTCATTAAGAATATGATTTTCTAAATGCAGTGTCTACATATGACTTAGCGAGTGCTGTACAAACTATCTAATAGTTCTTCGGTTGAGACCACCCTTATAGCTAGTCGATGCAAACACTCCAAGAACATTTGTAAGAAAAGTAAGCGAGCTAGTACATATTAATAGTGAAGAACATTTTGTCAGAGAGTAGGTGGGCTACATGTTAATAGTCTAGATATTTGGTATCTTAGATATTTTCATCCATGATTCTAAGCATATTGATAAGTCAGAGCTATAAAGGCACAGATTCTAAGCATCAAATAAACACAGCAGAGTCGAAAATGATGGCACATCATTATAGCATCTTGCACTCTTTCTATTCTTTACTCTCTTTCAGAAGAAAAAAATCTCACAATTCCACCTTTAATCTCTATTGGCTACATATTTGCAATACAAATTACATACATATATGTATATTCATCCTATAAAGATATGCTCATACAAGCTACCCTTTCGAGCACCTCTACTAATCCACTCTAGATCTAGCCCCTGTGATTAATTTTATATCCTAATTCCAGTGCGCATCATGTCGCTCACTTTGCGAGAATATCTCTACTGTTACAGGTTCGACCAATCATTTAATCTGTTGTATATTTTAAGCTGCATCTTGATATATATGATACTTTTTTCTATATACACCTATCGAGTTGGCATGGACAGGTGAGCTAGAGTTGGCAATTACCAATATTTTCTATGGGGTCCTTTTTTTTCTACCCAGCTAACGCAAGAAACAGCGACCGGAAGCCACTAAAAAATACTTCCGTACGGAGTAAGTTCAATCCGTGCATATGCAGTTCGAGTCCATCGTGAAAAACTTCCGTACGGTGTTCAACGTGGCCTTTCTTATATTGCCAAAATGCCTGGGCCACAACCGAGCACCGACGGTTCTCACCCGTTGGTGTCGATTTGGGTGATGCGACAGGAGCAAGCTACTCACCCTTGCGAGCCCGGCAAGCCAAGCCGGTGATTGTTAATCTCGTTCAGGTCTAAATAACAATATCTATCTCCATAGGCATCAAGACGGTGATCTGATCTAAGTTTTTCTGCCTATCGATAATAATGGCTGCAGTAGTAACTGTCAACAGAAATAGACCGGCAGAAAAGCTCAGAACGGAGGATTGGCTGTTTGAGGAAGAAGAAAGCGAACAGAGCTGGAGGAGGAGCAACAGGTTGATGGCGGCATGGACGGACACAGTCGGAAGCCATCGTGTCGCTCGATGCAGGCCTCACTGGCTAGCTGGTAATATTCCCTGATGATATATAAAGCTAAAGCTTGTACTGATGGGTTTGTTTAAGCAACCCTATACTTTCTTTTGATTACTCCCGTTTAAGTACGAACAAAAAGGGCAAAAAGAAGAAAGCAAACTGAACTACTACCGCTGCTGCTACCAGCAGCACCACGCACGCACCATGATTATCCATGAACATGTGAGCAGAGTCGATCGACAGCAGAGCAGAGACCCCACTCAGCAAGCAAGCAATTCGATTTGGTAGGGAATTTAAATTAAAATGTATAGCCAACCATCCAATCAAATATTCAAATAGCAGGAAGGAGCGAGCAAGCAGGGGAGGAGGGAGGATGTGATGCGAGTGGTTTGTTGTACGTACCAGCACGGTGATCCCACGGAACACGTCGAGCGAGACGAGGCGCTGCCGAGTCGACGCCGGCGCCGGCGGAGAGGGCGTGGACCCGCCGCGGCGCTTGGGGTAGTCGCCGCCGCATGGCGCGGTGGTGCCGCCGGCCTCCAGATCCACGGCGATGGCCGCAGGCGCGTCGTCGCTGCGGACGAGCTCGTAGCCCCCCATCGCCCCCGCTCCCGGCCGCTGGCCGCCGCACGACTCCGGCGACTCCCCTGCATTGGCCGCAGCAGCGCCCATGAGCACCCGGCCCCGCGAGGGAAGACGAAAGAGCAAGCCCCCAGCCGCGCGCGGTCCGCAGAGGCGGAGCGGCAACACAGCAGCTACAACAAGTGCGTGACAACAAGATGCGGCACGGAAGGCGCCCGCTCACCTGACAACTCACGCCACAACCACTTGCCGGCCTCCGATCCTCCTGTCGACTCGCTGCTCGGCGGCTAGTGCCTCTGGCTGCCTTCCTAGTGTTCTCGGTTAGCCCTTCGCTTCACCGCAGCGATCCGCGGACGCCGCTGCTCTCCACCTGATCGCAGCGATCCTTTGGTTGCAGGGTCGATCGCCGCGAGATTGGCGAACCGAACGGGATGTCATGTGTGCGATGTATATATACGGGAAAGGCACCGGGCGTGCGTGCGTCCTCCGGACTTGGTCCCTTCTTCGCCTCCGTATCCGGCTTCCTCGTGACGGTTTGTGTGTGTGTGTGCCGTCGCGTGGTGGCTACAATTGCGCACACGGCAGGTACGCACACGTCGCGCCGTCTGGGTCCTTCGATCACGTGACAAACGGCCTCTGTTTCGGCCGATCGATCTCTCCGCGCTTTTTTTGGGTGCATGCGGTGGTGGTGTGGTTAAAGGACTGTTCAAGATGTGTCATTGAAAACGGGTAGAAAGAGACGATGCTTGTGTACGTTGTGCCGAGGCCGGACCGCCGGAGTCCCATCGTGCTCCCAATCCCACGCCATATACCGATTCCGTGTCAGTGTGCGACAGGTGCTAGCAGCTCTCGTGCTGCCAACTGCTTGCTATATATGGATCGATCAGGCTACCGGTAGATCAGATTATTTACTGCAAACTACAGTTCGGTTAGTCATAGTAACATCATCAAACGGCCACAAATCGAACATGGGGGGGGGGGGGGGCTCGACCAATCGAATCGAATCGAATCCAGACGAAATGCACGGTTCGGGATCCAATGTCTTGATTATCATCACCACTGGCATATGGGATCGGAATGGGAGGCAGGAATCCCGACGGCACGTTCGCCAGTTGATGTCTCTGTCTCTTTTTTTTTTTGAGCAACTGATGATGTCTCTGTCTAAACTGAGCCGCTGAGGCTGTGTGTGGGCATGAAAAGGCCACATGGAGGCCTGTTAGAGCTGGGATAAGTTTGAAGCCTGCCTAATGTGCCGGGCCTCATGTCAATTGGGTCCAATGCCGAGTTTTGCGCTCAACGCTAGAGGGCCTGTGGGCTTCCACATCTGAGCCCAACAGCAGAGGGCCTGTGGGCTTCAAACCCAGTTGCACTTCACCTGCAAGCCTGGAGGCCTAACCCACCCACCCCTCCAAAAAATGAAGAGCTAAGTGCAACTCCATCTGATTAAGGAAAACAACATCAGCAGCAAAAACTTATCAGCCGAACAACATAGATATCCTTCTCCTAAAAACTGTCATATAGAGAAATAAGGTGAAAAAACTACTCCAGTAGATCTCTTTATCTACAACTTTTAGGTGGGTTTCACCCGTTCATCACCCACGAGAAAAAGCTACCAAACATTGCAACTCCAAACTTAACCAATTCTCCTTAAACTTCTCCATCCTCTCAACACAGCCAGCTAACCTAAAAACTCTTCCAAACTAGCACCTCTTTGGAACATCAGTTTCCGCCACAGGATTTCCACAATTTCCCTATACTCCAAAAGTATATTTTTTTAATCCCTATACTCTACAATTGGGTATCCTCAATATGGTGGAGATGCTCCAATGAGCGATCATCTCCACAACCCCACACTCCGAAACATGGTCACTGAAACGATTTTTCATTTTTTTTCTTCTAGAAACAAATCAAGGTCTGCTATGAAGCTATGACAGCATGAAGCCTAGAAGTCTGGCGTAGAACAAGCAAATGCCTAACGCAAGGACATCAGCACATCTTTGTCAACGGCGTTTACCCAATGGCCACTAAGGGCACCACCAACGTAGGCTGATAAAGCTGTTAGCCTCATCAAAAAAAACTACAGTACACATAAGCAAGGAGTATCCTCCCAACACAGACACACAACTCTGTTACAGCTTTTTTGAAATGATCTTGTAGCCTTTTTTCACATTATGTGCAGGTGCCAGGGATGCCACCTTTCCTCTCCATCATGAGACTGAGCAGTGGCTTCAACTTTTTGTCAGATGAAGCACTTACAGCCTCTGAGAGACCACCACTCCATCCGACATGGAAGCTATCAGCAAACGTGGAGGTTGGGACCACCATACACCGTGTCCCGTTGGGACTGCTCTAACCCGACGTACCGTTTCAGGTGCTGAGAGAAACACGAAATGTTACATGCTACTATGGCACGAATCAACCATACAAGTATCCAACGGTCTCATTCTCCCGCGCGGCCGCGTCACTCAACCGCATCCGCGCTGCCGAGAAGCGCCAGACAGCACAGTGGCCTCCCGCGGTCCGCCACCGGCGACGTCCGGGCTCCGGCACAACGAGAGACCGCATCGCGCAGCGGGGACGAGTGGACGACTCGAGATTAGTCGGACGCGAAACTGAAACAGATGTCCCCGCTGAAATACCGGGCCAAACGGCGAAACCTCCCCGCGCGCCCGTCCATCCCCACCGCATTGCACGGCCGCCCGCCTGCGCGACGCAGCAGCCACGGAACGCGTCTCTCCACACACGCTGACCCCCATCCCATTCGGATAGGCCCCGCACCGGCAGGCGCGCTCCCGCCCCGAGCCCGACCGGCGAAGAACACCCCGCGGCGCGCGGTGGCGTGCGGTCGGAGCGGCGGAATCGAAGCCCCCCTCTGAAAAATCCCTTTCTTCGCCTCTCGCACCGCATCGCGTCTCCGATCATCCGCCCCCGCGCCGGTTCTCCCCACCCTCCCCGCCTTCCTTGCGTGCCGCTGCCGCCTCCACTTCCTCAGTTCCCCCTCCCACTCACTCGATTCCCGATCCTCAAACAGCGGCGCACGGCGCAAGCGCAACTAACCGATGCCGTTTTTCTATTCGATTCGATTGCGTGCCGCTTTACAGCCTCGCCTTGGAGCAGGTAGGAGAAGCCTATAATAATTGAAAGAAGCATCCAGCCATCCACCGAACTGATCGAAGGGGGGACAATCGGACGATGGAGGCGTGCTGCTGCTCGTCCTCATCGGCGCCGTCGGCGTCCACCATCCTCGCCGCCGCGCCGGACGCGGCGGCCCTCCGCCGCCGCACCTCCGCGGCGGCGGCGGGCGGGAGGACGGCGGCGGCGGCGCGCCCGCTGCGCGCGTCCGCGGTGATGATGCTGGCCACCGCGGTCCCTTCGCGGCGGCGCGGGCCGGGCGTCGTCAGGGCGGTGTTCGAGCGGTTCACGGAGCGGGCGGTGAAGGCGGTGGTGTTCTCGCAGCGGGAGGCGCGCGGGATGGGGGACGAGACGGTCGCGCCGCACCACCTGCTGCTGGGCCTCGTCGCCGAGGACCGGACCCTCGTCGGGTTCCTCGGGTCCGGCCTCCGCGTCGACCGCGCGCGAGAGGCCTGCCGCGACGCCCTGGGCAAGGCCGGGCCCGCGCAGGCCGCCACCGGGATGGCCACGGACGTGCCGTTCTCGGTTGCCAGCAAGCGCGTCTTCGAGGCCGCCGTCGAGTTCTCTAGGAACATGGGCTGCAACTTCATCTCGCCGGAGCACATTGCTCTCGGTCTCTTCGACCTGGACGATCCCACCACCAACAGAATCCTCAAGAGGTTGGTGGCGATCTTCATACTCCTCTTCATTAAGAAACTCTCTGCTATTTTCCATGGTTTTTGGTCAATGGTATATAAATCATAATAATATGGCTAATTAGCAACAAGACACCAACCTTTTCAGTGCCTAATAACTTAATAAGTAAGCAAACAACCTCCTTTGGAATGTGACAACAAATGCATTTAGTTACTTACAACTAGAGCAATCAGGTAATAAGCTCTATAGATAACAAGCGACATAGCAAATTCAGCAGTCTGTCAGCTGTAAATGTAACAGCTACCAACCAGTAGCAACGGCTGGATGCAGTTGATGATCAGACTCTCAAAAGAAACTTGCGTTCGTTGTAGAGAAAATTAGATAAAAAATTCCCCGTTTTGCTTCTCATTATTAGTGTGATTTACTGGACCGCTGCATCCGTTGTAGCTTAGGAGCAGATCCAAGCCAGCTAGCAAAGCAGGCACTTAACCGAGTTCAAGGAGAGCTTGCCAAAGATGGCAGGGAGCCTGTGGGGTTATCTTCTTTCAAAGTACGTGAGAAGTCTGCCGCGGGAGCTGGCAAGTCTGCAATTGTCAAATATTCAAATAAAAAGAAAGGTCAGAGGTTGAGCTGCTTTATTGGAGTCTATTCCATTATTCTTGATGACAGAGAGCTCATTGTATAAATCGACTTGTTTTATTTCTCATTTCAGAGAAGAGTGCACTAGCTCAATTTTGTGTGGATTTGACCATGCGAGCAAGTGGAGGATTAATTGATCCTGTTATTGGTCGCAAGGAGGAGATTGAAAGAGTAGTTCAGATTATATGCCGACGAACAAAGAACAATCCAATTCTGTTGGGTGAAGCAGGTGTTGGTAAAACAGCTATTGCTGAGGGCTTGGCTCTTAAAATTGCTGATGGAGATGTTCCTATTTTCCTTGTGGTAAGATCCAGTGATGGATATCCAGAATCCCAGTCATGTTGTAAAGTATTGAGCAACAACTGTGGTTAATAGTCACTACTCACCTACATTATTTTACAGGGAAAACGTATATTATCATTGGATGTTGCTCTACTTATGGCTGGTGCGAAAGAAAGGGGTGAACTGGAAGCCAGGATTACTACTTTACTTCGTGAAGTGCGCAAAGCAGGTCATCTGGCTTTTCCAATATAAATCACTGGATGCTGAACTTTTTTCTTTATATAAATCTTTAATTAGCTCCCAAATTTCATGTAGGTGATGTTATGCTATTCATCGATGAGGTCCATACTCTTATTGGATCTGGAATTGCTGGAAGAGGAAGTAAAGGGGCTGGCCTTGATATTGCCAATTTGCTGAAGCCTGCACTAGCTAGAGGTGAATTGCAGGTATGGACTTCACAATATCCAGCTTACTCTATGTTGCCCTTCATGCTTTGCACTTAATGCACGATACTTCCTGTATTGACTGTATTCGTGTGCTGCATCATTTTACTTGCTGTCTAGATGTGTGGGTTGTTATTAACTGCATTTTCCAAACAGACTGTATCATGCACTATTTGTACATTAGAGATTTCCCTAAATCATGTTTTTTCTCTATAGTGACCTATTGATCACATAGCTTATTGGCAATGAAGGTTTACTTTTTTGAGAGAGAGAGAGAATGTCAATGAGGAATTGTGAAGGACAGTTTGTGGTTAGAATAGTGGTTCTTGTATTTAGGGTAGACATTCGGTTAGACTGAACTTATCAATTCAGTTCTGCGGTCCTAAAATATCATGACCTAGAAAATCGCTCTTGGTTATGATCGAACTACCCAACCATTGTCAACTCAGGTTCCCACAGGCAACAAGAAAGAAAGAAAGAAAAAATCACATGTGCGCTGGCTAGCACAACTCGCTGGGGCCGCTCCACCTGCCACCCGACTGCTGGCCGCCTGGAGAGCCACCAGGACCCATCCACTGCCCGACCGCTGTGCTGCCTGCAGGATCTGCTCCAACGCTGCTGCCGGCTGGAGAGCAAATGGGGTCGGGATCCACTGCCGGCTCTTGATAGTCTGTGGCCACGCACCCACACAAATCCAAGCCGAGAGGGAGGATGCAAGGGTTGGAGAGCCGGACTGCCGGAGGAGGCGTGGCTGCACAGGGTAGAGCATAGAGGCTCTCTGCAGTTGGGCATTGGGACCAGGCGAGGCGGATGTGGCGCTTGCTGCCTGGGGGCTGGGGAAATGGGGATAGGGTGGTAATGTTGGAGGTTCTTGTTTGGGGAATAATTTTCCATTACTTGGCTAACCCTAGAAGGGTAGCTATATAGTTTCCATACATGGGCCTTAGCCTCATGGGCCTAACATATACTCCAACACCCCCCCGCAGTCTGAACTACCGTCGCAGCGGAGTTCAAGGCTGAACAAGAAAGAACTCACACAACCCCCCCACAGACGCAACTAGCCACCGGTGATGTTGAGGCTGGAGCGAAACTCGGCGAAGGTCGAGGACGGGAGGCCTTTGGTGAAGATGTCCGCGAACTGGGAGGTCGTCGGAACATGAAGGACCCGCACCTCGCCCATGGCCACCCGATCACGGACAAAATGGAGGTCGATCTCCACATGCTTCGTCCGCTGATGCTGGATGGGGTTGGTGGAGAGGTAGACCGCACTGACGTTGTCGCAGTAGATCAGTGTGCTCCGGGAGGGAGGAGTGTGCAACTCCGCAAGCAGCTGCCGGAGCCAGGCGGCCTCCGCCACGCCATTGGCAACGGCGCGGTACTCCGCCTCGGCGCTGGACCGGGAGACCACCGGCTGGCGCTTGGACGACCAAGACACCAGGTTGCCGCCCAGGAAGACGGCATAGCCGGAGGTGGAGCGACGAGTATCCGGGCACCCGGTCCAGTCAGCGTCGGTGTAGACGACGAGGTCGGTGGAGGAGTCCCGGTGGAGGAGGAGGCCGTAGTCGAGCGTGCCCCGGAGGTAGCGGAGGAGGCGCTTGAGAGCCGTGAGGTGAGGCTCCCGGGGGTCATGCATATGGAGGCAGACCTGCTGAACTGCATAGGTGATGTCCGGCCTGGTGAAGGTGAGGTACTGAAGGGCCCCGGCGAGACTCCTGTACGCAGTGGGATCGGGTACCGGTGGTCCCTCAGCCTCAGACAGCTTGCCCTGAGTGTCGACCGGAGTGGAGCAGGGGTTGCAGTCAGTCATCATATACTCCAACAGTTCTAGGGTTAGTATTGGGCTGGTTTGCTTACTGTGCTGATTTACTTATTGGTCCTCATTTGCTTCTTTTTTTTTGGGCAAATCGGTTACCCGAGGCTATGAACCGAATTACCTGGACAAAGTTCGGTTACCTGAAACTCAAAACCTAATTAGGGACCAAAAAATTCGATTTCAGTCCCGATAATTCGGTTCAGTCTTTGGTCATCGGTTCATTATGCCCACCACTATTGTATTGCTCTTGTTATACTGTTTAGTGTATGCTTTGTCACTTGACTGAGATTGGATCTTTATGAAAGCCACATCTGCTTGAGGTAAAACAGGTTTTCCAATCTGTGATAGAATATTAAGTGTTTCATGAGCCACCCAGCTGCCTGAGATTTGTTTTTCTTTCCCCATGGTTATTCTTGTCTTTGCTCACAGTGCATTGCGTCGACAACTCTCGATGAACACCGTTTGCATTTTGAGAAGGATAAGGCTTTGGCCCGCAGATTCCAGCCAGTATTTGTCAATGAGCCTAGCCAGGTAGCTCAAATTTCTCTTCCAAAAGCCACTTGTTAGGGTTGGTGTCAATTTTCTCATATTAATTTTTTACATACTTCTACAGGAGGACGCCATCAAGATATTGCTTGGTCTGCGTGAGAAATATGAGACTTACCACAAATGCAAATACACGTTAGATGGGATCAATGCAGCAGTTTACTTGTCAGCAAGATACATCCCTGACAGGCATCTTCCTGATAAGGCTATTGATCTGATTGATGAAGCTGGCAGTAGAGCTCGGATGGAATCATTTAAAAGGAAGAAGGAAGAACAATCCTCTATTCTCTCCAAGTCACCAGATGAATATTGGCAAGAGATTAGAGCTGTTCAGAGTATGCATGAAGTGGTAATACAATGTTTATGGTAGAGCAGTTGCAACTTGCAAATGTTTCATATACTGGTGGATGTTTATATTTCACTGTACATCACATTTCAGGCACTGACTAACAGGTTGAAGTATTCTCTAGATGAGAATGACAAAGAGGATGGTGTTAGTATTGAAGTCATAGGTGACAACAAGATTGCTTCGCCATCGATGCCTCCAACTTCAGTCGATGAGTAGGTTCCCTCATGTAGTCATGTCATACAGATTAGGCTTCACATCCTGGAAGTTAGAACCATATAACTTATGGTCACTCTTAACATGCAGACCTATTCTGGTTGATTCAGAGGAAATTGCAAGAGTCACATCATTGTGGTCAGGGATACCAGTCCAGAAGTTGACTGCAGATGAAACAAAGCTTCTAGTTGGACTAGATGATGAGCTTAGAAAGCGTGTCATAGGTCAAGACGATGCTGTTGTGGCCATATCTAGAGCTGTGAAGAGATCACGTGTTGGCCTGAATGATCCTGACAGACCTATTGCAACACTACTTTTCTGTGGTCCAACTGGAGTCGGAAAAACTGAACTCACAAAAGCACTAGCAGCGAGTTATTTTGGATCTGTGGGTTATGCCTTCCTTCTCACACCATTCTCTTGTTATTTATATATATGTATTACATGTTGCATGGATCATGTCTTGAAAAAGTCATTTCTTCCATTTGCAGGAATCAGCTATGGTTAGGTTAGATATGAGCGAATATATGGAGAGACATACTGTCAGCAAGCTGATAGGTTCTCCTCCTGGGTACATGGGATTCAGTGAAGGTGGAACTTTGACTGAAGCAGTCCGGAGAAAACCATTCACTGTAGTCTTGCTTGATGAAATAGAGAAAGCCCATCCAGATATTTTCAACATTCTTCTCCAAGTATTTGAAGATGGACACCTGACGGACTCACAAGTACTTGTTCCTGACATCCGCCATTATATTTTTTGTGCAAGTCTTTTCAGATCTTAGAGGGTTATACTAGCCAAATCATGCACCTAGAGGATTATACTAACCGCTCGCTTTGCTATACTTGTACTGTTTTCTACCTTGCTAGTTGCTAATGCCTTTGGTGAAATGAATTTGCTGACTCTAAAGATAGAAACAGATTTACCTAAGTTATTTAATACAAGCAACTTGTTTTGCATGGGCCTTATCCTGTCTGGTCCGATAGCGATGTGCATCATTGAACTTTTGCATTAACTACAGGGGCGCAGAGTTTTCTTCAAGAATACGTTGATTGTCATGACATCAAATGTTGGTTCTACATCTATCTCAAGCGGAAGGAGGAGCATAGGTTTCTCGACACAAAAGGATACAGAGGAAACCACATATGCTGCGATGAAATCCCTTGTGATGGAAGAGCTGAAGGCATTTTTCCGGCCTGAATTGCTCAATAGATTGGATGAAGTGGTTGTATTCCGACCTCTTGAAAAGGCTCAGGTCTGTGGTTACACTTACTGTTTTGTTGATATTATTTGGTTTTGAATATCATATCACTCATTCGTGGAAGGTAGGAACAAAAAATGGTAGCTTGATACAATCCGCTTGCACCTAGAATAAATGTGCATAATTTTTTTTCCATATGTAGTTCAAATGAGACAATTATACTCCCAACATTTTGCAGATGATGGCTATTCTCAACCTAATTCTACAAGAAGTCAAGAGTAGGCTTCTAGCCCTTGGGATCGGCCTAGAGATATCAGATTCAATGAAGAACCTGATTTCTCAGCAAGGGTATGACAGAAGCTATGGCGCACGGCCACTTAGAAGAGCCGTTACTCAGCTGGTTGAGGATGTTATCAGTGAAGCAATTCTGTTTGGACAGTTCAAGCCTGGTGACACGATATTGATGGACACCGATGCCACAGGGAAGCCTTGCTTGAGCCGGCTGAATGATCAGACCGTCCAATTGTCTGACCCCGCTCCAACAATGTGAACATCCCAGCACCCTGTGTATATAGTAGCAGCTTACACATTTATTCGGTACATAGGATCCTCATCTCAGCGTGTACATAACCTTCCTGTTGTTGGTTTCTCTCCACAACATTACAATGTAAGTCTGATCCTTAAATTCAATTGTACATAATTTTATCATTAAAAAGGCGTACATTAACGAACGGTACATATAATTTTGTATGCTGCAACGTATCAACCTAGCTGATGAATCTGATTATTGAACTTCAATATGCTCAGCTGGATGTTAGCTAAAACATACTCTCTCCGTACTAAAAAATGAAGTCGTTTTGGACATCGACACAGTCTCCAAAACATAACTTTGATTCCCTATATATATATATATATATATATATATATATATATATATATATATATATATATATATATATATATATATATATATATATATATATATATATATATATATATATATATGTTGCCCGCGTGGAGAAAGAGGAGGGGGTCAGGGGTGGCCGACGGGTGCAGAGGCGGGGCAAATCTATTCATATTGTTTCACATTTCCAAACTCAACAACTTAAAAGTTGTTTTTGATTTATATTCTTAATGTTTGACCCAAACCTTATCCAAAACGACTTTATTTTTAAGTATGGAGAGAGTACATTTAATTGTTGTTTAGACCCCTTTGGAACAAGGGCGCGGCTAGCACCCGGACGTTTGGACGGACACACGCGTCCGGACGCCCATGCAGCCCGCCCCTGTCCGCCTTCGCCCCGACTCGTCCGCCTTCGCCCTGCCTCACGCGCGCACTTCGCCCCGCCTCTGCACCCGTCGGCCACCCCTGACCCCCTCCTCTTTCTCCACGCGGGCAACATTCCGGAGCCGGGATGAGCAGCTGGGGACGAGCAAGCCCCCAACGCGCCCTGACCCAACACCATCGTCCGCCGACCCCCAACGACCCCGTTTGCCAGCCCCCGGCGCGCGCGCCCAGTCCGCTCACCCTGGGTTCGCCCCCGGCCGTAGAGCATAAAACACTTGCAACATGAAAAATATTTGAATGCAACATATGTCTGAAAGTAGATGAAACATTTGAAACATGCTTGCAACATGTGTGAAACACACGAAACATCAAGATTTAAAACTTGCAACATGAAATCACTTGCTGCAATATAAGACTGAAACAGCTGAAACATTTGGAATATGCAACATATGTGTGAAACATATGCAACATCCAGATAAAAAAAGATTGCTACAGACGTCTGGAAATAGATGAAACATTTTGAACAAATTCTTGCAACATGTCTCTGAAACACTTGTAGCATATGCAACATCCCATGTTCTACTTTTGCAACATCAAGATGAAATAATTGTAACATACATCCGAAACGTCTGAAACACTTAAAACATATATATGCAACGTAGGGGAGGGAAGGCCAGGCCAGTCGATTTGGGCTGTTGTGGTGGGAGCCGTCGGCGAGCCGTGACGCGCGAGCACCAGCAGCACTGACCACGCTCATGGGTGCTCTTGGCTCGGCCGGGGAAGACCTGAGGCGCCATGGCGGGGTCAGCAGCGTGCCCAATGGCGATGGGCGACGGACGAACGGTGAGGGAGCGAGAGACGCAGGTAATTGCCACGCAGGTGAGCGGCGCGGGGAGCGAGAGCATACGGCGTGGTCGGCGATGGGGAAGCGCACGGTGCGGCAGCCCGACAAGCGCGCGCTGGGGAAGGGAGCGGACGGATGAGCAACCACGCCGAGTGACACAAGTGGGTGCCATGCAGGTGAGCGCACGCTGGGAGCGAGGGTGTGCGGCGTGGCCATCGACGGGGAAAGCAAAAGGTGCGGCCGACGAGCGCGTGCTGGAGAGAGGGGCAGACGGACTAGCAGGCACGCTGCTTTGGGGACGGCCTAACTCCGCCCTTAATTGGTCAATCTCCTTATAAGCTTGCTCCTTAAGTTCTTTTTCCTTTAGCAACTCATCCTTCAAATCCACCTCATGGAGAGCCAATTCATGAACCAGTCCCACTGTAGCTTGTAAAGTCAAGGATGAATCATCTGCAAGCGGCACGGTCCAGACACCCTTGTCATGTAAGAAACAAGGAAAATGCCGGAGTGCACCTTGTAATGTTTTGTCCGAGCGAAGACCATGGTAGTAAACAAACGCATTGTAGGCATCATCTTCCATGCTTGTTTCTACAATTGCCCGGCTCACTTGGGTAATAAACTTTGACTCCACCTTAGACTCCTTAGTGGTAGGATCCCTTATCTTGACCCATAGCTCAGTTTCTCTATAGGAATCCATCCATGGATGACTATACTCCGTGCAGCGATACTCCAACGTAGCTTCCCAATCGTAGTAGTAGTTGTCCAAGGTTCTTGTCAGCATGTCATGGAAGAAAGCATCGGTTTTAGGAACCATGATCTGAAACTTCGTGGTCCACCCCATAACTAAATCCTCCATTGGTGTGTCACTAACTCTTGATTCAGCATCAGATAGCTTTTGGTCACCATCTGCATGGGGCTCCTGAGGTTTGAAACGGGCAATGTACTGTGCAGCGGACAGACGGGGATGAGGAGGCATCTACAAGATTTAGACATAGATTAGATAGAATCAATGTATTTTCGCAATAGAATAAAGTAGAGGAAGCATAAAAATTTAGTAATTAACAAGGTGAAAGAAATAAGCATGAAATAAGTGAAGCATGGATGCTAATAACGACCACTCTAACTAGGCTTGCGTCCTATAGTCAACACGGCTCTGATACCAATTTGTCACACCCATTTTTAAGGACAAAAATAGGATGCATAAAAGACTCATGTGCGCCCCAGGATATGATCGCACACACAAGTAGACAAATTACATAGTATCATCACAATGCTTATTACATAGCGAATAAGTATTTAACACATAGTCTTGAACGATAAATAATAATGACTAATAGTAGATCTTCAGCGGAAACTCCAAACACAGGAACACGGCTGACTGGTTGACACCAAGACTAGTACTCATTACGATAACATTCCTCATCATCTTCATCTGTTATGTTAGAAATAGCAAGGGTGAGTTCATGTCGAACTCAACAAGTATAACACAGGGTTCATGAGGCACAAAAGGCTAGACACTGTTTGACTGCGTTTAGCTTTTAATCATCATATAATTAGCAATTTGAGTAGCATCAAGGTAATCCACTTCCCATTAATGAATCAATGATCAATTGTAATAAGGATAATGAATTGCATTAACATGAGCATAATAATAACAACAGAAATTAAACATGATATAACAATTATGATCAATTATTCTGTAAGAATCCCCAAGGCCGCTCGTATCCGTGAGCATGGCTAGTATACCAGTTTTTAACTCTGCGCAGAGGTGTACACTTTCACTGTGAGTCATAACTTCCAAATGCATGGGAAGGCCATTCCCAAAACACCGGAAATCATATAAAGCCACTTAAAGGTTCGTTAACAAGTTAGGGCCATAGATTCACTCGACAGGCAGATGTAGGAACCCCCTTTTCAAATGGCACAATTCCTTCTCGGCTATACTCATAGACTAGAGGATGTCCTACACCCAACGTGGCAAGCTATTCTTATACCATTTAAGGTAACCACTAACAAGCTAGAAAAGATCCTTTAAGCAACTAAAACCATAGCCATATAGCCCTCACAGCTGTACTGTATATCCCGGTTATCACTTACAGATAAGTCCTTATGGAGAGTAACTAGAGTAACAACAATCAACACAACACAATGCTCTAGTCCCCTTTGTCAACAGTAATAAAATCATCTTAATGGTTGATTGCTTAACCCATTAGTCAAATTACAAGATCATTGTTCATAATTAAGCACTAGCAGCAACTACCCAAATGCATAACCCGTAGGTAACAAGGAATCAGGATATCAATCACTAAGTTAAAATCTCTAAGGTTGTCAAGGAAAGCACATGCATATATATGATAATTTCAGTGAATAGGTAACAAGGATAGTCCCATGTTATACTTGTCTTGATCAAAACTCTCTGGATGATACTACTGATCTGGCTCAAAGTAATACTCCTGATCGTCCAGAAACTGCTCACCTTCTATACTCGATCATCAAGCATCAACACACAATCATCCAAGCAAACATACACGAAGCAAACAAAGAGATATAATTAGAACAGTACACCAATAGTAACAAATAGTAATAAAAGTTTATAAAACTCTTCTACACGTTCCTACGATCACACAGACGTAAAGATCACCAAATTCGAAGTTAAAACGTAAAAGTTACGAATTTTCTAAGATTTCCTATAGATAAATAATTATTTAAATATAACCTTGAAAATTAATTTTCCCAAACCTACTGTACAACTATACTAACATGTAGAGATCGCAAATACGAACCCAACGCAACTTGAACGGATCAAATCGGAGTTAAAACGAAGATTTTATGGCCAAAACAATCCTAGTGGCAAAACTGTAATTATCCGAAAACGTATTTTTGATTTACCGCGAGAGAATACGCTTTCAAAACACGAAAACGCATTCGGGGTTTACGCCTAGGGACTGCAGGTTTTAATTTGGAAAAGTTCAGGGACTCTTTATGAAGTTTTCCACCGAAAGGGTATCTTCTTTTCTAGGCCGTTGGTCTGAAGATGGACGGCTCCTAATCAATCCGGGCGGAAGAGAGAAAAGACCGGCCACTCCCTCAACGCCGGCCGGCGGTCTCCATTGCCGGCATTCCCAACCTCGCCGGAGATGGCGGTTTCACCTACCTAGACCACCAAACAGCCCAGGACTTGCTCAAATCGAACGAGAAGCTCAACCCAACCTCCTCTACACGATTTATGAACTCTACAATGTCCCGAGGAGAGAGCGCATCAAAGGGAGGGACGGCGGCACCATTACCGGCCGTGGTGAACTCCAATCTCGCGGTAAAACACGCAAGAATTCAAAAGAAAAACATGGGGAGGGAGAGGAGGAGCTAACGAACTCACCTGAGCGAAGAAAGAAGGCACCAAACTAACCGCAAACGAAGGCGACGTTCAACCGAAACCCGCCTAGGTTTTCCAACTCACCAACTCGATTTCACGGCTAAAACTCGGTCTTTTGATAGAAAAGGGGGTGAAGGGGGTCGCGGCATGACTCTTATAGCAACCAAAATCCCGTAGTCGGTTAAGAGATCCCGGGAAAATCGAGTTGGATTCGGTAGAAATCGTAGTAGAGTCCGGCTCGTTCACGTGACGAGGTAGAAGAAGCGACTGACGAATAGGTCCCACCCGTCAGCGACCAAAAGAAGAGAGAGGCGCCCGGGCACGGTACCTGGGCCGGCCCACACGCGCTGAAAGGGAAAGCGGGGCAGCGGCTTCGGCCTTCTTCGGCCCAAGAGCGGGAGGGAGCAAAGCAGGCCGACCCGAGCGGGCCTTCAGGCCGCCAGGTAAGAAGGTAAGTTGTTTTATTTTTTTCTTTTCTTTATTTGTTTGTTTTCCAAAACCTTTTTCAAATAGAATTTCTAAATCAAATCAAATAAAATAAATTCCACACCACAGAATAAAATAAATGCAACAGCATGAATGCATCACCAAATATTCTTTTAATTTTTTTAAAACCTAATTTTCCCATTAATTGTTATCTAAATTATTTAAAACCCACAAATCCTAATTGTTGAAATTTTTGGGTGTTACAGAACTCTTCAGTCCTAGACGGCTAGGTTTCGCCGGAGAGCACTCAAGAGATTGTGGTGTGCCTCGAGAAGTTTGTAATGGTTTGATTCCACCGCCGCAAGGGAAGGGATCAACTATTGGAAGAAGGAAAAGGAGTTGGAAAAGACTCCAGCTAGAGTGGCCTTCGTGGTCCTCTAGAGCTGACCTTCGATGGGTCACTCGCAGCCCCCTCAACGGAAAGTAGGACTCGACGGAGTCTGAACTTCGGTAAAACAAATACCGTGTCTCGATCTCTCTTTTAATTTGGTATTTGTGATCTTTGTGTCTTGCTTGATCTTGTCAATAGGTTACTACTAAGTGCTAGCAACTTGGTGTGAAAGGAGAAAGTTGGAAGCTGATCTGCACATCTCGTGTATACAGGACGCGTCCGGTATCCATACCGGACGTGTCCGGTATTGGTCACCTGTGCTGTTTTTATTTATTCACTGCTCTAACTTTGTGCTGCAGGGTTGTAGCTTCTAGATATATTCTTTATACCTTGTATTCTCTGTTGGCTAACTCGTGAGGGGTTTATTTCTTTGATTTGGAGCTTCCAATCGTTTCCGCATTTTTAAAGGGTTGAACTTTAGAAACACCTATTCACCCCCTTTAGGCGGCATCATCGGTCCTTTCAGAGCCGCGTTCAAACACAGAGTCATGGACGGACGCCCTGCAGGAAGTATTTCCGTTGGAACAACGGCAGCGCTAGCGCCTGGACGTCCGACCTTTGGCCCACGTTCGGACGCAGCTCCAACACTTGCAACCACTTCACATCGAACGCCGATCACGGTCACATCAGATCCCGTGCCAATGAATCGCGTCCGACAGCCCGCGACCGATCCCGCGCCAGTGACCGCGCCCGACCATCTGCGACACAATCCCTATCCCGGATGCACCCCCAGCGTCGCCGCGCTCCTTCCCTCGCCACGCGGCGGTCCTCCCCCGCTGCGCCGCGGTCCTCCCCCTCGCCGCGGTGCCATCCCCGCTGCACCCCCGTCCTCCACCTCCCTCTGTCTCGGTCACACCCCTTTCCTATCCTAACATCTCATCTCCTCTGCAGCATTCGTCCGACCGTTACAACATATGCAGTATACTATTGAAACATACTTGTATAGTCATTGCAGCATTTAGATGAAACATGAGTCTGAAACTGCTAAAATATTTGGAACATACATTTGCAACATAGGTCTAAAATAAATGGAACATGTGGAACATACACTTGAAACATACGTGTGTAGCTTTGCAACATATGCAACATCAACATGAAACACATGAAACATACAGATGGAACACGTGAAACATATGTATAAAACAACTGAAACACTTAGAACATATACTTGCAACATACGTATATAGCCATTGCAACATACGCAACGTACAGATGAAACACTTAGAAACAACTTCTGAAACACACCTGAAACAAAACATGGCGTCGTCGGCAACCATGGCCTATCTGGTGGGGAACTGTGGTAGCTAGCAAGCAGCTCTCGGGTGCAGTGGAGAGGGAGGATGGCAGCAGGCAAGCGGCTGGCGTGGTGAAGAATGCCGCGCTGAAGCAGTTGCCGTGGACCACGCCGCGTCGGCTCGAAGGACTCGGCAACGAGTAGTGAGTGGCGGTGGGGAGACAAGAAAGCAGGCGGCGGTGCTCGGGCATATGGTGTAGCACGCCGCTGCATTGCGGCCATGGCAGTGCGGGCGTGGCAACGCAGTCGCGGTGGAGCAAGCCGCGGCGATGCGGACGCGGAGAGTTGGTTTGAAAATGGATGAGAAATGACGGTGATTCGGAAAGAAAGTGAGAGCGGCATTTTTTTATTTTTATTTTGGTGCAGATGACAGTGTTGCCTGTTGGTCCGTTCAGACGTCGAGGCCCACCAACGCGCATCCGGACAAAACGAACACCCCTATCCACAGCATTATTGTTGAAACAAAGGAATTTTAGAGGATTCCAATTTTATAGGAAAATTTTCCATATGCCTCCTTGGAAAAAAAAGAATTGACACCCTATGTAATTCTTAGATTCCTACGGGATGCATGGAATTTCTGTATTTTTCATGTGATGCATCTAAAGGCTACATTAGAAACTTCACTGCAATCCGAATTCCTGTTTCATACAACTCCAATCTGTGGCTCTTCTATCCCTACATTCAGAGAATCACATATAATGCAGAAACTGGTCAATCCATTTGAAATTCAACATGTGTGCTTATGTTGATAGAAGCAGCTTGTGGTATAATAATTGTGCAGAGCCTTAGGCAGGACAAAGCTTCGCTGAGGGCTGAACCATACAGAACAGAACCAAACTAACATCCAGAAGCCAAAATAAAATGTGTGAATTGCAGTTTCCCTTCGATTGACATGCCCTAAACTAGTAGTAAAATCTTCATTGATCAAAATAAACCTTTGATACAAATTTGTCATTCCAAGAACAGAGTGATTTGCAAACACTTCAACGCAGAAAGATGCGTGCATAATGACTAGAAAACATATACTAGTAGTACAACCAAATACTAGTTCTCCTGGCCTAATTTCTGCAACTCGAGGGGAAAAAAGAACTGGCACCGTGATGCAGTGGCGATCACTTAATTTTTTTTTTTTTTGAAAGAATGCCGATCACTTAATTTGCTCTTGTCAACCCTGGATCTCTGCAAAATGTATAAAAAGGAGATCAAGAAAAGGAACACTAAATGCTAGAAAACCAGATTTTTTTTTAATTTTTTTTAGCAATCATTCCATACCTTTTAATGTGATCAAGTATGAGGAGTCTGGGACCAGGAGGGATCTTCACATCTCTGAGTGCACTGGCATGATAAACATGTATTTCCAATCAGCACAGCAACAATTTTGTTTACCCTCAAATTGTTTTTCTGAGTTGAGTGGGAGAGACTATATGAACAAAATAATAATAAACTGCATAAATCCTAGATACTGTGGCACAAGCTGCAACAGGACCCTAGATAAATAGCACAAACCTAAGGTTCCATTCAAATTACTACCTGGTAATTCACATCTTGTGCCATAACTCAGAATTCTATAATTTAGGGGTTTTAAAGAAAAACATTTACCTGTCCGTAAGGAGGGCCAAGGTTTGATCAGTCAGGAGACCCTTCTTGAAGTTTTTCTCATAGTTCTGAAGGCCTAACTTTTGCAGCATGCTTCTTCCACGAGAATAGTATGTATCTTCACTCTGTGGCTGTGAAAACTTTTGACCGATCTACAAAACAGATCAAATTGACAATGGTTATAATGATCTACTCGAGAGTCGGGTGACAGTTTATAAAGCAGAAATTTTGCTGCAGTACTACACAGGATACAGAAGGCAAGGACTGGTAACATTTCCAACACAGAGGAAACAGCATTGACAAGATAAGACTTAATGAGCAACGAAGCAACTTCCATCAGCAGATTCTTACCATGAAAAAACCACCTTGAAATACAGCAAAAGCAACACCAGTTGTAATTGCATTAGCTACTGGATTTGGTGTCCCCATTCCACTCACGATGGAGAATAGAGCCCCAGAACCAAAAGCTGCTGCCATGCTACATGCAAAAGAGAAATCGCCAATCATGTAAAGCAATAAATGATCTATAATTGAGACAGACATCTAAACAAACCTGTTGAACATAACTGCAATAGTGCAATTTGAGCACGAGTTCAAATGGAATCAAATGTGCAATCTAGTTTATTTTTCTTGAAAAAAGTGTAAGCTGAATGGATCACTGCAGCATCGCTCAGAACAAAAAAAAATACTTGTAAAGTACAAATTAGTAAGGTTAACTGTTAAGCTACTTGTGATTGACTACTGGAGGCAGGGAAAAATATTAAACATCTATAGAAGTAAGGTGTGTACTGTACAACATATATCAAGGCTCTCATGGGACCTGCAACTATTCTTTTTGATAAAGGGAACTTGCATATATTAACAGAACAGTAAATTAAACAGAACCCAGAAACCCTTACCTGCCCTGGACATCCTCCACTCCTCTTATTCTTCTCATAACACAAGATATGCCTGCATTCGCACCAGTCATGACCGCAAAGTTTCGTGCTTGCACCAGGGGTCCACCCGCTAAAGCCTATAATTCAAATTTAAGCATTACATAAATTGCTTAAAGGAAGTGGACGGTATTTTCCTTTCGTCTGTCCTAGATGTATGAGTATGATAATTTCTTTTAGAAGCAATAGCCGATGTGTGCATAGTAAAGGGATCCTCTGGGACAGTTTGGCTTAAATGGAAAGAAGAGCATTTGCTTTTTGTCCTTAAAGAAACATGCCATCACATGCATAGGAAAAAAAAAAGAAGCTATCTTGCTTTTGTTCATGAATAAAGACCTAGAGTTTGCTTGCTTCCGGGGCAAAGTAAAATCAATCATCTCGACAAAATGATGTCAACCCCGTTCGTATTTCATATCAGATATTATCAATGCCCTATTACTTATAAACAGCTGCCAATTTCTTAAGATTCTAAAGAAATTCATAAAAACGTTACTTAAAACGATGTGTTTCGGCATCGCAGTTCAGAAATCCATTTCAGCCCAAACTCTTCACATCAAAGCGAATTTTGTAGAGGTAGTAATATTCACTGCGAAATGGTTGCGCATAGGGACCGGGCCAGTAAGTACCTGCGCTTGTTTGAAGGAGGCCAAGACCTTGGGGTCGGCCCCAGGCGGCGGCGGCGGCACCGGGAGCGCGGCCCCGCCGTCGGGCGCGAGCGTGCCCATGAGCCCGCCGAGCGCGGCGCCCTGCACGGCCCCGACCGCCGTGACCACGGCGGCCTCCACGTGGGTGGGCTGCTTCGCTAGCCACGCCCGCACGCCGGCCTCCAGCGACCTGACGCGGCTGGTCCACTCCGCCAGTGGGTTGGTCAGGCCCATGCCCATGCCCCGCGCCGCTGCCACCTGCGACGATGAGGATGCCATCACCGTCAGCGGCCGTCGCTTCTGGTCCGCCCTTTCCATCTAGCCGACCAAGAACTCTCGCCGCCTCTCCCTGGTGCTTCGAGGCGGTTGCGAAGGAGGGGAGGGCCTGAGAGCTGCTGCAATGCTGCGTTATCCCCTCCTGGCTCCTGCCCTTGGATGCCCCGCGCCTTTGTAGAGGGAGGGAGGCGAGGGCGTTGCGAGCCCGTCGGCTTCGCCTGGATTGACTCGCACTCGAGCTTGTTCCGTTCCACTCCCACCAAACCACACCTCAAAGTCGCGAGTGTGGATCACATGGGCCGGTTTGTATGGGCCGGTGAGTCAAAGAAGAATGCTCGTATTCAGGAGCCGGCTAATGGACGGTTAGTATATAGGCATAGTAGGTAAGTAAGAGCATCTCCGAGAGTAGTTACTCTCCCTATCCTTCGATTTTTGGCAAGATTCAAAAAAAAAAAAACCATCTCCAACAGCTTCCAATCACAACTCCCCATCTTTTGGCACTTGAAAAAAAATAAGGCCCAACGCGCGGATAAATGCGTGTAGCTCCAACTTCCCACTCGCGCGGATCCCACGTGAACTCCGCCAGCTGTGCATCAGGCGCATGCGCCGCTGCAGTCCGCCGTGCGTCGTTCCGCCGCGAGCAGCCACCACGCGTCAGGGCGCCACTGCAACGGCCGTGGATAAGAGTGCCGCCGCTGCCGCATCAGGTGCCCGAGCCGGCGTCAGGCCACGCCAGCACGCGCTGAGCTTTGTCCCGGACGTGTTCGGGTCGGCGTTGCATGGCCTCATCTTCGTGCTCTCCGAACTCGTCTTCTGCAAGGTCCTCGGTAGGCGCTCGTTCCACGTGGTCCTGGAGCAGCATGCCTGTGTCGCTCTGCGCGTTCGCCTTCACCTCCGCGGGTCTTGCTGTTGCGGTCTTGTGGATGGCTTCCTAGCCATGCGGCGCAAGCTAGGCAGCACGGTAGCGAGGCCGCGTATGCGAACGTGATGGTGTGGACGAGTCATGTTCCAGTTGGGCGTCCTCGGCGGCACCGACGTGCTGTTCCTGGCATCGACCTTCCTCGCCGGTGTGCTGAACGCTGTTAGGGTGCCCCTCACGATCATCACCGCAGTTGGCTAGCGGTAGGCCGCACCGGTGCTTCTCCCTCCTCCGAGTTGAGACGACGAGCAGATCGAGGAGATCAGGAGAAGATGAAGTTTTGAAATTGAATTTTGGAGAACTGTTGGAGTTGCAACTATTTTTTTGTCTCCCAGTATGTTTTGCAAAGGTTGGAAAACTATTTTTTTATTAGGAAAACTTTTTTGGGTAATCTTGGAGATGCTCTAAGATACCAATGGCACTTTAGAAATGTAAGGCTATGACTTCACTCATTAGGATTAAAATTTTCTAGTGTCCTTGCGCAAAATATGACCACAAACTAAAGCGTTAGAACATGCCAATCGCAAAACAAACAACCTTGCGGAGCGGTCTGCTAAAACCAGGTGACCCAATATGGCAAATTGGGTGATCCAGTTTTCTCGTGTTGCTCCCAAGTCCCAGGCAAATATCACCGTTATGTAGTGGTGGACAATTAGGTTTGTAAGCAAACTAGTAAAGAGGTAAATATTGCACTTACGAGACGAAGAATGAATACTATACAAGCAAACTAGCAAAGAACGCCAAAACTCTCGCTCCAGAGAACCCTGTTAGGGCATGGGCATCTCCCATGTGCCGTAGGTTGGCTATCAGGTCTATGACGCCATCTATGGTCATGGAGATCGGTAGATGAACAACATGTTGATGTTGGAAAAGACTAGCTAGGGCAAAACGAGGCAAAAAGTAAAGCAAATTGATTTGGTTTGAGTGGGTGTGTTTCAATTTGTCTTGGCCCATTATATCTATAGGGTGGGAAGGTCTTGCCCCATAGGAGGACTAAAATCATGCCCAAACACGTCACAAACTGCCCGTTGCTTTTGGGCTACCAAAACCAGGTGACCCGTAATGCATATCGGATGATGTGGTTTGATCAAACTCGGGTGGTCCGGTATATAAAATCCAATGGCTGGATTTTATCAGCCTGTGGGATCTTCTGAGCATCATAACTTCTTACAGGCGATCCACATGTCTGTTCCGATCGTCCCAGTGAGAGTTACTTTACACTGAACTCTGATATGCAAGTTGGCCTCATTTTGATGTATGTTCCGTAGGAGGAGGAGGCTGCCGGTTTGGGCCAGCCACTCCATAAAATTTATCTATATATAATTTAGCACACTCCAATAGACTAGCCATATCTGGCACTCCATATTATATGAAAGAAGGAGAAAGGAATGGAACTTTGGAGCAACACAAACGTGGTACTAGTTGTCAGTGTCACATAAGCTAATATAGCAAGGCACACCGGCCGGCCAAATTTGGCTTTCGACTCTCACAGGATAGCTCATCGAATGGAATAGCAATGACATTAGCTAGTCTGATGGAGGCCAGATTTCTTGCATGTTAGCTAAAAATATAAATATTAAGTTGGATCCCAACTCTCTTGGAGATGCTCTTAGGAGGCCTGACAGAGCTAAATGCGGGCAACGTCGTATTGCAGCGGGGCAGGGCGGAGCACTTCACGATGATCGAGGATACGATGAAGGAACAACTTCAGCTCCGTTGGGAAGCCACAGACGCTAGGCGGCAGAGCATCGATCGGATTGGACACACGAATAGGACACGAGTTATTGTCTCCCATCTTTATGTTAAGTAATTAGGCAGTTTCCAGATTAAAAATAGAATATAAATCATGTAAAACAGATGAACTAGATCAAACATGTATAACATACTAGTATGACAAATCGGCATATTGGATAGTATGAACGACAAGATTAGATCACGATGATTATACCTACTGACTGTAGTTGTAGTCGTTGGTGATACAAATGGTGGTGATGGTGGAACGGGGTCGACGTCGAAGTCGTTGATGTTGAAGTCATCGTCGAAGTCTTCAATGAGAGGTGGAGGGAGAGCTCGACGCAGTTGACGACGAATACGCCAGGACGTAGCGTCGCCTGACTTGGATGAAAGACGACCCGTTGTGAAAGTTGGGAGCAATCGCACGGATAGCGCTTCCCAAAAACCTTATTCGCCTTCTCCCGGTGCAGGATCGCAATGATGAGGGTTCCGGGACTTGCTCGTCCGGTCGCTGGTGCACGCAAGCGATCGGACTGGAGTAGCTACGGCGGTAACGCAACAGCGAGAATAGTAAAAGCTCTAGCTCAATTAGATAGATTTTGGCGTGGCCAGTAGGTTGTTTATATAGTTCTGTCCAATCGACCTCGTGTCGCGATGGCGATCTAAGACATTTTAAAACTCTATAACTTGAAGGCCAAGAAACCAAAAACTAAAACCGCAAAAGAAGATCGTGCTCCCACAAGGCAAGGAGCTGGATTTCGGCGGACCATTCACGCAGGTGCCACGCGCCCGCGCCCTTCGCCCCGCCCGGCCTGGCGAGGCGAGGCGAGCGAGCGCGCTCGTGTGGGCTTCTCTTTCTCCTCCTCACACTAGACTTCAGAAAGTGGAGCGGACTTCCATATTTAAGTATGGCTACCTCCACTTCAACAAGCAAGGTAGTACTAAAGAGTTCCCACATCCCCTCTTCTCACATGAATGGACCTTTGAGATTTATTAGAAATTTCATAGTTGGTTATTGGGCCAAGCCTATATAAATTTCAACAATCCCCACCAGATCTCAAATACCCTTAGAGATTTGCCTGTTCTCGCTACTGTTTGATATACCAGTGTTTCGGCAGAGACTATGAAGTTGAACTTCCACCTAGAACCTCAAGCTACACTCATCCACAACTTGAACAATGGACTACGCCTTGAATTGCAAGTTTTATGCGAATAAGTTTTACTCAAAGCCAAACTAGTACTTGGCTGTCAGTAGCCTTACTTCGTGGGTGGAGCATATACGTCGTACTCCTTGGTCTCTTCATGAGCTTACTAGAGACCACCCAAGTCTCATAGACTACGGCGTTATATAGTCAAACTCATATAGGTATGTTCTTTCAAGAATGCTCTGTAGGATAGCACCTTCGCTTGTTAAAGCCAATAGAATATATTAAGGCATTAGCCAACCTACCATACAGTGCCTCAATACTTTGAGAGTATTGCATCTTCACATAAAGAGGGTTATAATTATACTCTGCTCAGTTTGCCAATAGTTTATTTTTTCCAGATCCTTAGTCACGGGATCTCTTATAAAAAAAGGATGGGTTACTACTATTGCAAACTCACATGGGTCTCATACCCATCTCCCATGATGCGATTTCTATCACATTTCATGATAGCCCTTTTGTAAAGGGATCTGCTAGGTTTTTGTCTGTTTGTATATAAGCCACAGTTATTACTCCGGAGTTTCTCAACTTCCTGACATGCTTCTAACGTCTTTTAATGTGTCTTGTTGACATCGCATTATCCTTAGCACTATTCACTTTAGTGATCACTGTTTGATTATCACAGTTTATAAGAATAGCCAGTATTGGTTTTTCAACCACCGGCAAGTCAGATAAGAGCTCACGCAGCCACTCTGCCTCTGTAGAAGCTGTATCCAAAGCAGTAAGTTCCGCTTTCATGGTTGATTTAGTCAAAATAGTCTGTTTACAAGACCTCCATGACACTGCGCCACCTCCAAGAGTAAAAACATACCCACTAGTGGCGTAGATTTGATCAATATCAGAAATCCAGTTCGCATCACTATATCCCTCTAGCATAGCTGGGTGCCCAGAATAGTGAATCACAAAACTCATAGTATCTTTGAAATAATGCAAGACTCTTTCAAGTGCATGCCAATGATCATTACCCGAGTTGGACATGTACCTACTCAACTTGCACACAGCAAAAGGGATATCTGGTCTGGTTGCGCTAGCTAGATACATGAGTGAACCAATTATCTGAGAAAATCTCAATTGATCTCTAGCAATCTTTTTATTCTTTATCAATATCACACCTTCTCAACATAGTGAGATTGTGACAAGGTAATCCCACTATCTTCCTTAATCAGCTTAATGTTTAAAATTACATTAGCTTCTCCTAGATCTTTCATGTCAAAACTCTTTGACAAAAAAGACTTGACCTCATTAATAATATCAATGTTTGTTCCAAAGATTATAATATCATCAACATATAAACATAATATAACAGATTGGCCTCCACCATGTCGATAATACACACACCTATCAGCCTCATTAACAGCAAAGCCCGCACCAGTTAAAGTAGTGTCAAACTTCTCATGCCATTGTCTAGATGCTTGTTTCAAAGTAACTCACACACCTTCTGCTCTTCACCTTTTACTACAAACCCATCAGGCTGATTCATATAAATCTCCTCATCCAACTCTTCATTAAGGAAAGCTATCTTCACGTCCATTTGATGAACGAGAAGACCATACAAGGCAGCTAGAGAAAGTAGCATTCGAATTGTGGTCATTCTAGCAACAGGTGAATAAGTATCAAAGAAATCCTTATCTTCCTTCTGGGTATAACCCTTAGCCATAAGCCGAGCCTTGTACTTGTCAATAGTACCATCAGGCCTAAGCTTCTTCTTGAATACCCACTTACATCCAATTGGTTTACAACCAAAAGATAGCTCAGATAGCTCCCAAGTTCCATTATAAAGAATCGAGTCCATCTCACTACGAACAACTTCTTTCTAATCATCTGCATCTGGAGATGCACATGCCTCTGTAATAGAGGTATGAGTATCGTCCATGAGATACACAATGAAATCATCACCAAAGGATTTTGCAATCCTTCGTCTCTTGTTCCTCGTAGGAATTTCATTGTCATTCTCCTCAAGGACTTCTTTAGGTGGTTGCTCAAATGACTCAACAGGAGACTCAATAGGTATAGTAAAATCAAGAGCTATCTCAGAGAAAAATCTAACATTGCTACACATATCTTTCATAGGGAATATATTTTCAAAAAATGTAGCATCACGAGATTCAAAAATTATATCCACATGCATATCAGGAACTTCAGATTTTACTACTAAAAATCTATAGGCAATGCTATGGTGAGCATATCCTAGAAAGACACAATCCACAGTCTTCGGTCCAAGCTTACGTTTCTTAGAAATTGGAACATTGACTTTCGCCAAACATCCCCACATGCGTAAGTATGAAAGTGATGGTTTCCTTTCAACCCAATTCTCATATGGAGTTGTCTCTTTATTTTTGTTTGGAATTCTATTCAGGACATGATTTGCAGTCAATAAAGCTTCCCCCCACCTTGCCTTAGATAGACCAGCAGTGTCTAACACGGCGTTCACCAAGTCAATCAGCGTGCAGTTTTTCCTCTCGGCAATCCCGTTTGATTTGGGCGAATAGGGAGCTGTCCTCTCATGAATAATACCATGTTCCGCACAGAACTCATCGAATAATATAGAAAAATATTCACCACCACGATCTGACCTTAGATGTTTAATTTTTCTCTCTAGTTGATTTTCAACTTCAGGCTTATAGATTTTAAAGTAGTCTAGCGTTTCATCTTTAGTTTTCAGCAAGTAAACATAGCAAAATCTAGTTGCATCATCAATTAAAGTTATGAAATATCTCTTTCCACCTTTTGTCAACACACCATTCATCTGCAAAAATCAGAATGTATGAGTTCTAGAGGTGCTAAGTTTCTCTCCTCCGCTGCCTTGTGAGGCTTTCGAGGTTGCTTAGATTGCACACAACTATGACACTTAGAACCTTTGACAATAGTGATATCTAGAATTAAACTCAAGCTAGATAAATGTGACATTAAACCAAAGTTCACATGACATAAACGAGAATGTCAAACACTCGAACTATCATTAATTGTGCCACAAATATGATTCACTGACTTATTACAAAAATCTATCAAAGATAAGCAGAACAAGCCTCCGCAATCATAGCCTTTACCAATAGATTGTCCATGCTTAGACATAACTACTTTATTGGACTCTAACACTACCTTAAACCCATCTCTCAAAAGAAGGGGGATGCTAACAAGGTTCTTACGAATAGTAGGGACATGCTGGACGTTCTTCAGCTGCACGATCTTTCTCGAAGTAAACTTTAGATCTACTATGCCAACACCACGAACAGAAGCATGTGACCCATTCTCCATTAGGATGGAGGAACCTTAGAGCCCCTGGTAAGAAGAAAACAAAGAGATATCAGCACACATGTGAATATTAGCACATGTATCAACCCACCAACTTGGAGATTGAAACACTAAAAGTACAGTAGGAAAATTACCATACCCATCTATCGGTGTTCGGTCCCGTGGGGGTCCTAGACCGACGAGTGAATGCTGCGTGTCCCTAACCTGGATGGTGATGCAAGGAGAACACACGGGGGTTTATCCTGATTCGGGCAGAAGAAGGCCCTACGTCCAGCAGGGGGGAGAGTCTTGTATTTCCTTGCACTGAGGTGTTGTGTAGGGGTTACAAGCTTGCGAGAGAGGGCGGCCAAGTCTCAAAGAGAGAAAGAAGAGTACAAAGATGATTGCTTGAGATGTTGATCTCTGTGTTCGGGGTCTTGGATTGTTTGGCTTTGAGCTTGTGTCTTGCCTGTTGTCCCTGTCCCCTTGTAGGGTCCTGGCCTGCCCTTTTATAGGGTAAGAGGAGGCCAGGGCACCGGGGAGCCTTGAGGTGATGTTTTGTCGATCCCTGTGGGAGCGACTGTAGCAACGTGCCCCGGGAATGGCCAGGCATCCCTGGACACCGTGGTGACGTTGGGGATGAGACGGCGAAATGACCCAGAGCACCGTGCCACGACGGCCTTTCTTCCCTGTCGAACTGTGCTGGGTGTCGTGGCTGGGTCGAGGCCGGATGGATAAGGCCGAATCCCCGAGATTGCGGAATACGGGCCTTGTCATATCCTTTCTCGAGGGTGACTGGCGATAAACAGTGCACGGTAAGGTGTGTATAGTGACAGGTTTCACCCCCCATCATGGGATGGGCGGTAAAACAGTGAGGACTGACACCGGCGTTGTTCCCACGTCGATCCTGGTTGCGGCCATGTCGGTAGGTGGTAGCAGGTAATCGCATTAAATGCTCTGACTTTTGTCTCGGGGTAGGTGAATTGAGTGGGTCGAGCGCTCCGACCTGGGGTCACGCGAGTCAGAGTTTTTCCGGTGGGCGTACGAGCCTCGTGCGAGCCGGAGCGCGATCGAGGTGCCTCGTTGTATGGGACGGGGCGCGGTCGAGGCGTTCCCGTCGCGGGAGCCTCGTACGAGTCAGAGTTGGAGCGCGGTCGAGGCGCTCCGTCGAGCTGGCCTCGTACGAGACGGACCCAGTACGCGATTGGGGCAGGCTGCCCTTTGCGGTGGCTTAATCGTTTTGTTTTTTATAATCGTTGGTTGTGGGTACCCCCATACTGTTGGTACCGATAGTAGCCCCCGAGCCTTTGGGTGAGTGTGTGATCACTCTCTCAGAGGCTTGTTGGTTAATGAACTGGAGTCGTAGCATCACGGTTTTTTCCGGTGGGGGCGCGCGAGCGCACTCGCCGGGTGTAGCCCCCGAGGCCTCGGTGGAGTGTTGAGACTCCTCCGAGGTCTTTTATGCGCTCTATTGGGGAGTGGTTTGGACTTTGCCGTGCAATTCATGTCTTTCCGTTTGGGTTTGGTTTGCTGCGGTCGAGCCCCCGAGCCTCGTGCGCACGAGGTCGATCGGAGTCTCGGCCGTCTTTTATCGTTCGACCCTCACGCTCCTCCTTTGGGAAGGAGGAGGGGTGGGGAACGCTGTACTACCCCTTTGTGGGCGAGTTCCGACGATCTCCGGCGAGCTACTAGTGGGGGGATTCGAGTGTGATCCTATGCTCCATTCGTTAGGAGTCAGCTAGTGGCCCAGAGGCGCTCTTAAGAATGCCAAGAAGTGGTCGTGTGGATCTCGATTCCCTGCGACGGGATTCGAGGGCTCGGTGCCTCCCTCGAGGGGATTCCTACATCGACCTTCTCCTACAGCCTCGAATACGTCTTGGGGTGCCTCGAGAGCGTGGCTCGAGCCCTGGCCATGTACGGGCGCATCCCTGGTCGTCCCTAACTCTGTTGCTCGAGGGTAGCTGTCAAACCCAGGTCGAGGGCCAGCTTCCGCTCCCTCGAGGCTCATACCGGGCTCGGAGCCCGTTTACCAGGTATCTGGGAATATCCGTCTACGGATACCTGCCCCGCCTGTTAGCTGGGCGCACCTTTTTAGGAGAGGGGGCGAGATCAGCGTAGTAGTGGGCGACGTGGCGTACGGTTACGACGTGGAGGACGGCCACGCGCCCTACTCCTGCGAGTTTTGGGGAAACGGTTAGGTAAGGGCATTAAATGCAAGAAACCGCTCATACCTTTTCGCGCGGCCGTTGGGCTTCCGCCGGGGCTATAAAAACAAAGTCTGGGGGTCCGCCTCCCCTACTGGCCCTTTGCGTTCTTGCCTTCCTTGCCTTAGACAACTCTCTGTGCCCCTTGCGCCCTTCCGCCTTCATCTAGCGCCGCCGCCGTCACCCCCCTCTGTCCGCACAACTTCCCGGCTCCAATGGCAGGCAAGGGTCAAATTCTCCCCACCGACGACTGGGCTGCTTCCTCGGTGACGGTGAGGAGGCTGGAGGAGCTGGTCGAGGACGGATTGCTACGGCCGAGGACGAGCCGATCGCGGCCGGAGTGGATTGCACCGTCGCTCGACCACCGGGAGCTGGCACCCCCTGAAGGATACGTGGTTAGCTTCATCTACTTCCACGAGCGGGGGTTCGGTGTGCCGGCGACCATCTTTATGCGTGCGCTCCTCCACTACTACAGGGTGGAGCTACACCATCTTGCCCCCAACGCCGTCGCACAGGCCGCCATCTTCGCGGTGGTCTGTGAGGGCTACCTGGGGATGGAGCCGCAGTGGAATCTGTGGCTCTATCTCTTCAGGGCGGAGCTCTTCGCCAAGAAGGCGGGGGAGAAGGGGATACGGTGCACGGTTCGAGCGGGGAGCTGCGTCTTGCAGGTGAGGTCTGGTCGGGCTGACCAATATATCCCGGCCCAACTCATCTCCTCGAACAGCGGCTGGCACGACGGCTGGTTCTACCTACGCAACGACGAGAGTTAGTTGCCGAGGTATACCGGCCAGGTGCTGGTCGCCCGAGAGGAGAATTGGTCCTACGGAGTCACGGAGGCCGAGAAGCCGCGTCTGGACCCGCTGCTGGCGGCGCAGCAGCAGCTTCGTCTGCGAGGTTTGACGACGACAGCGGTGGCCACGGCATTCCACCGGCGCAGGGTGATGGCGTTGTGCCAGCGTTGACTTCGGCTCCACCAGATGACACCGGAGGCGCCACTGGAGGGGAGCCGGATGTCGCACGAGTCCCTCACCCTTGAGGAGGTCCTCCGGCGAGCGCGCCGGATGGTGGGGAACTTCAAGGCGGAGGACGTCGACAAGGTGCCAATGCGGCCTACCCAGGGGTTCGAGCTTCTGGTAAGTGTTATCGTTAGCACTTTTGTTTATTTCGTCTGTTTTCGGATTCTTTTGATTTAGTTGAGGTCGATGTGCAGGATTTGTCTGCAGTGAGGGAGACGCGGCCACCAGTCCCAGAGGACCAGCCCGCCCGGGAGGCTCGACGCCAGCAGGCGTCCAAAAAGAAGCAGACAAAGGAAGCTGCCAAGAAGCGGCAGATCCGCAAGGCCAAGGAGAAGGAGGCGCTGAAGAAGCTTCGGCGCCAGCAGGCCCTCGATGGGCTCCCCCTCGCGGAGTCTCCCTCCGAGACGGTCTCGGGGGAGGATGATGATGACAGCAACGGGGATGACGATGACGCCATGTCGCGGTACGACGCCGCGACCGGCCTGGCAGACCTCCCCGATGTTCGTCCGTTCTTGGAGCCCATTAGGGGTCGACCTCCCGGGCGTCAGGGTCGGCCTCGGTGTCGGTCGAGGTGGTGGAGGAGGAGATGGAGGAAGAGGCGGGCAGAGAGGCGGGCCCTTCGACGGGAGGGGCCGCCCCATCCCGGACCCCCCAGGAGGGGTCGACGGGGCCGCCTCCACAAGTCCAGGCCCCGCAGGCTCAGCTGGCGGCTGGAACGGCAGCGCCGGCGTCATCTTTGGCGGCGCCGCCGGCGGGCGTGAGGACCCGAGGCCAGCTGGCCTCGGAGGCACAGAGGACCCGAGGCGCCCCCCCCAGCCAAGGCCCCAAGGAGCACCCGGCCCTCCGGGGGGCCGGCTGCGAGACCACCGCAGGCAGCGCCGGGGGGTTCTGATCGGCCGGGATCGAGGCCCCTGCTGCCCATTTCCGGGTAAGGCTCCGCACTCCATTTTATCGCTTTTTATCGGTACCTTTTCTGATGTTTCTTCTTGCTTCATAGGCTTAAGCGCAAGGCGGAGCTGATGGGGCCGACCCCCGCAAAGTCGCTCTGGGCGAGTGCCGTCATCATTAATCGGACGGCGGCGGATGACTTTGCGTGCGCCTGAAGCAGCAGGAGGCGACGGCCCAGGCGGAGGTGAGCGTCTCGGCGGTCGCCGGTTCTGACCCTGCCGCACAGGGGTCGGGACCGTCAGAGGTGGCGGCGCCCAACACGGGCGGGGTGGAGCCAGGGTCGTCGTCGACCGCCGAGGCTGCCGTCGAGGCCGCAACGGCCGTGGCATCCGTCCGCGACGCGGAGCGGGCGGATGCGGATGTGGTGATGGAGGGGGTCCTGCCGGCGGCGGGACAGGAGGCGGCGCAGTCGGGAGAGCCACAGCCGCAGCAAGACCTGCCAACGGAGCCGGCAGCTACGGTGGAGGGTGGGGTCGTCGAGCCCCCACCTGTGGTCCCAGAGGGGGAGGTGCCGGCGGTCGAGGGGCCAGCCCCGACGGAAGGGTCGACCCCGGTCATGGTCGACCTCACCCTCGACGACTCCCCCCTGGACAAAGGGAAGCAGGTGGTGGGAGTCGAGGAGGTCGAGGCCATGGGCCAGGCTGGTCCCTCGGTGGCGGTTGATGAGGCCGGAGCTGCGGGTCAGGTCGGTCCTTCCGCGGGGCCAGAGAGCGCCCCCGGCTAGACCGTCGTCCGAGTGGCCGGACCTCGTTGCGCTGGCCCTAGTACGGGCGGAGGAGGAGATACCGCGCTGGGAGGGCCATCCCAGAGTTCAGGGACGCTTCCAACCCCGGCACGGACCCCGTCTTCGCCCTGAACGATGGAGACGAGGTGCACCATTGGGAATACCTCGAGGGTCTCCATCGACACATAGAGCGATCGCTTCGTGTGGCGACGGAGGCCGTGGCACGAGGCATGCGGGACGCCACAGAGGTAAGTTTGGCTTAACGGTTCTTTTGCTATCCTTCTGCCGTCCTTTTGCCCCTTCCTTTTGGTTCTTAACTTCTTTGGTTTTTCGAACCGTGGTCAGGAGCTCAAGGAGCGCTCCCGTCGCAAGTCGCTCTTCATTCGAAATGAGAGCGGCATGTGGGCGGCGCTTGCCCGGCAACGGGCTCTGGTCGAGGAGGCCAACAAGAGGCTTTCTGATCAGAGTGCTGAGATGGCCGAGCTGCGCGTCGCCTACACGGCGGTCAAGGAGGAGGCGGTGCAGGCCTGGGCGGCTGAGGCCGTGGTGCGTGAAGACGTGACCAAGGCCCGGGAGGAGGCAGCTAAGGCCCGCGAGGATCTCGTGCCCCTGTCGGCACGGGTGAAAGAGCTCGAGGAGGACGTCGCCCTGGTTAGCGGGCACCGTGACACCCTCAACGTCCAGATCGGGCAGGTAACCGCTCGCTTCAGTGCCCTGAAGGATGAGGTCGCGGCGCTGAGCGGAGCCGTTCAGGAGAAGGACGTGGCTCTCCTGAGCGCCCGTCAGGAGATCGAGACGTTGAGGGCGGTCGTTCGTGACAGGGATGGCGCTCTTCAAGCGCTCGAGAGGACGTGCGGGGGGCTTCGTGACGAGATCGTGGGCTTGCAGACCCATTCCGAGGGTAAGTATTGGTGTTACGGCCTTGGCGTCGAGGCCCCGTATTAGTGCTAATTTAGTTAATTGTGTTCCAGAGTTGGAGAGGGAGCAGCGGGTGGCCCAGGCGGCGGCCAACTCCTTCCAGAGCCTCTTTGAGGCCGAGGCCCAACCTCCAGGGCGCGATCACCTCCGTGTGTGACGGCCTAGGGGTCGAGCCTGACGTCGACACTAGGGAGGACGCCCCGGGGAACTCCTTCGTCCACTGGATGGTGGCGCTGGGCCACCTTGTCTGGGAAAGGATACGGGGCAGCCTCCACCACGGCGTGAAGAGAGCGCTGGCCGTCGTTCGATCTGGGTTCGTGTATGACATGGAGCTTGTTGCTGACGGCTTCATCACCGACCCGGACCGGACGGACGAGGAGAACGAGGACGCCTGCTTGGACCTGATCGGAGCCGCCGAGGAGCCTGGAAGCCGCTTGGCCAAGCTTTTCGAAGCCGAGGTGGTTCCGCCCGCCGATGACGAGGGCCTATGAGCCAAATCTGGGCACAGAGGCCCGTGTAATAAGTTAGTGTTTTGAATTTTAGTCGTAGTGGCCTCGGAGGCCTTAAAAACTCGGAACGTAAACCTGTGCTGGTTATTTAGGTTTTGTTCGAGCTTTTCTTCCCTTTATTGCTTGAATCACGTTTTTGCATGATTTACTTAGCACGCCATCGCGCCTTTGAGCATAGGGGAGTGAGCGGAGGTACCGTAGCCTCGGAGGTGTGAGTGTTCTCGCGGCTCGACTGCCCTTGAACTCTAGGGTGCTCTTGCGGCCTCGCAGATCGTGTAAGAACCTGATTTGAGCGACGGGGGATGTACTCCTTTTCAAAGTTATGAACCGCCATTAGGTCTACTTAGCGGGCGATCGTGCCCCTAGGCGTGAGGGGTGAGTGGAGGTACCGTAGCCTCGGAGGCATAAGTGATCTCGCAGCTCGAGAGCCCCTTTGAGCCTCAGGGTGCTCTCGCAGCGTTGTCGACTTAAGAGGTAGTTCTTCATCTTTGAAAAAGAGTACAAGTTTTTTCGAGGACTGGGGGTTCCCCCCTTGTAGCCCTCGAGGGAGGGTCGATTCTAGGAGAACAGAGTCGATCCTTCCTCATTGTTTGTGAAACGAAACTTTGAACATTGTTGTATTCTTTATTGATGAGATTGAAAAGAAATTACAGAGCCTCGAGGCTTTTTAAGGGAAAAAGCGACGTAGCTGTTCAATGTTCCAAGCGTTGGTGAGGATTTCGCCCTTCTCATTGGATACTTGTAGGTGCCCGACTTTAGCACTTCTGCGATGATGTACGGTCCTTCCCACAGGGGCGTGAGCTTGTGTCGTCCCTTGGTGTTCTTGTTTCGACGTAGCACCAGGTCACCGACGTTGAGGTCGCGCCTGTGAACGTGTCTGTCGTGGTAGCGTCGGAGACCTTGCTGGTACCTGGCAGTATGTAACAGAGCCACATCTCGGGCTTCCTCGAGCTGGTCGAGGGCGTCCTCTCTTGCGGCGTCGTTATTCCTCTCGTTGTAGGCTTTTAGCCTTGGGGACCCATATTCTATGTCAGTGGGGAGCATGGCCTTAGATCCGTAGACTAAGAAGAACGGAGTGAACCCCGTGGCTTGACTCGGCGTGGTTCTTAGGCTCCATAGTGTAACACCCCAGTGTTAAGCATGCATTTTTACACTTGCATTTCATGGGCATAAGCATAATTTATTCATACATGAGCATTGACACAAGAAACACTTGAAACATGCATTCAAAAACATCTGAAACGTGTGACCTGTACTAATGAAATATTGCTTGTTATTTCATGATTCACAATGCATATGTTTTATAATTATGCTTGGTTAATACAAGTGGATGCTTTGTTGATCGCTAAACTCACCTAGACCTGTTGAGGGTGCAAAAATGAAATAAGTGGAACATTTCATTCATGACCTTTGCAACATAATGTTTCAAATATAGAATTGAAATGTTTCAGGAGTACAAATGTGATGTTTCATATGATATATGATTGGACTTTCGTAGTTTTAAGAATGCAAATGTGCACCTATGAGTATAACAATACTTAATTCATGTTTAGGGCATAAAATGACACCATGTCCCTGTTAATGACTTTGATCAATCAAGCTTTTACTTAATGACATGCTTATGTTGACCCTTGAAGTGCTTTTGTTTGACTTGCTTTGAACCCCTAGCTAGAGTCAATGCATGTTGGTGCACCCTTTACAAAAAGTGTAGATAATTTGATTAGGAATAAAAGTTGTTTTGGTGCCAACTCATGATATTGTGCCTAAAATGGTGTTTTAGGGCTAAGAAGACAGATTGGGGGGCTGTTTTCAGGGTTCTGAAATCGGCTAAGTCTGGGACTGCATTTCGGTTTCAAAGTAGTTCACTTTGGAGGCCTGTAGTTTGCAAACCGTGGAAAATTAGACGACGATTCTTAAATATGAAATGTTCATCTCGTGTAGCTCTACAATTTTTGTGTAGAAAGTTTTGGCAAACGATGAATGTTTTTATAGTATTTAGCGTCGCAAAGATGGCCGTCAGTCGGCCTCGGCAGTGACTGAATCGGTCGATTCAGTTGAATCGGCCTGCTTCAGTGGCCGACCGGGGCAGAGCCCGCATGCCGCGTGGTGCCCGGCCACCGGCGGCCGTGGACGGCAGCGGCCGCTCCGACCGCGTTAAGACGCGCCGCGCTCCTGTCCGTTGCCCTCATTCATCTGCCCTGCCCCTCGCTCTCTCTCGTGCACAGCACCCAGGCGGACGTGCTGCCATTGCTGTCAGCATGGAGCTCCGTGCGCCGCCGCTCCGCCACCGCTGTGCCATTTCTCGATTGGCCTCGCCCACCGCTCCGCCAGGTCTTTAATGTGATCTCCCTCTGTCATGATCTCGACATCTCCTCCTTGTCATGTATATTCTTGCTCCATCAACTCAACCTTGAGCGTCATTTTGGTTTCGCCCTTTTACCCTTAATTCATGTTCTCTCTCCAATCCTTCAATGTTGTCGACTTTGGTCTTATATTGTTGCTTAATAGGACCAAATCTTGGATAATCTTGCATCTGATGATAACTTTGATGGGCACATGATGTCGTCATGTTGGTCTTGTGCCATGTTTTTGCCCTTTGATCCCTCACTTGCTCCCTCCTAAACCTTGTGAACATCATTGTTTGCTTAAATTCGTCTTGCATGTGATGTTTGTCCATGCAAGATCTACCTGTCATGTGAGATTTCACGTTGATGGTAAGGTCTGTAATGGCATCTTGCTCCAAAACTGATGGTGCCGCGATGAAACCGAGAGCTTCTTGTGGCGGCCGACACAAGGTTGGGCTACTTGGTACGCGCTGGTATCGTGGTTGATAGTCAAGATCCATTATGGAAATTCCACCAATGTGTTATTTTCTCGTGATTCCTCCCTTGGTCGTCTTTCCATATCTTATCAGAAGATCTTTAGTGGTCTGTTTGTAACAAAGATTCTTCTGGAATTGCCATAAAGATGACTTTGGAAGAACAGGTTATTGACATCAACCTTGACAGACTACAAGAGGTGGTAGACAAGTGACTTTGCTGACCGTTTCTATGAGTAATGCTATCTGCTATTGGAAATATGTCGTCTCTATTGGATCAAAAGGAGGCATACAATGCTTGAATTTTGGAAAAAAAAAATTTGTCAGATGTACAAGGATCTAGGAAGATTCATGCTCCCTCCTAGGCGTGAATCCCTTTCGGCTAACTTCGAGAACGGTCATCGGCATCGACAACAACTGTGAATGCTTATTGCAAAAGCTGAAGCCTTGGAGCTTTTTAGTGTTGAGAGACAACTAATTTGTTAGCAAGAGAAGATCAATCTCTATCCAGGTAATGACCCTTAGGTGACCGTGCCGATTTTTGTGAGGTGCCTCAAACCTGGTTGGAACGACCTCAAATGTTGTGAGTTACTCCACCCTTTTTGGAACACTCTAATCTGACAAGTTGGACTGAGGATTCGTTGCATAAAGCATGGGTTATGAGAAGAGGTTCCATTTGTCAGATTGCCAAAATTTCAGAACGGTGCAGTTTTGGTACAAGTATGGTTTGAGTAACCAACAGTGTCCGCTTGAGTTAAATTTTGGTCAACAATGGGGAGACTTATGGATTACACATCTACCAAATTTTGTGCATAATGGAGCACAAACTTAGCGGATACGAGCAGATTAACGGGAGGAACAAAATCTGCAATCTATCTACTCACTCTCATTCTTTGTGTTGAAGGGCTATGCTTGTTGGAATATCAAGGTGAGTGAGTCAAAAATTATTTTGCTGCAATGTGCGTCGACCCAACTTATTGTGTAACTACACCGTATGAGAAATGGTACTCGACCGACTTGGTAGCGTGTCATTTCGTTAATTGGTGTTTTTACCCAAAAGGTTACGTCAAGAGATACCACCGACAAGGAATATTGGAGGTCATGAACTGACAGAGTTAGCTAGCACATTCATCGTGTACTTAAGGGATGGAGATAATATAGTGTTGTCGTCAGAGAAAGGAGAACAAGTACTTGAAACAGTGGTCTCTTGGATTCCTACCGGAATGTCAATGCTTTATGGGAGTCAATGAAGGAAATTCTTCAGACAAAAACTTCCTACAAGGAGCAAGTATCAGAAAGTTGTGGTGACCAGTGTAGCCTATCTAACAATCCAATCAGGATAGCCTTTTGCTATCATGGCTTGTGGTGTGGGTGATATTGCTTCTCCTTCCTTGAATAACTTTTCGTACCAAATCTCGGGACGAGATTTATTTAAGGGGGGAAGACTGTAACACCCCAGTGTTAAGCATGCATTTTTACACTTGCATTTCATGGGCATAAGCATAATTTATTCATACATGAGCATTAACACAAGAAACACTTGAAACATGCATTCAAAAACATCTGAAACGTGTGACCTGTACTAATGAAATATTGCTTGTTATTTCATGATTCACAATGCATATGTTTTATAATTATGCTTGGTTAATACAAGTGGATGCTTTGTTGATCGCTAAACTCACCTAGACCTGTTGAGGGTGCAAAAATGAAATAAGTGGAACATTTCATTCATGACCTTTGCAACATAATGTTTCAAATATAGAATTGAAATGTTTCAGGAGTACAAATGTGATGTTTCATATGATATATGATTGGACTTTCGTAGTTTTAAGAATGCAAATGTGCACCTATGAGTATAACAATACTTAATTCATGTTTAGGGCATAAAATGACACCATGTCCCTGTTAATGACTTTGATCAATCAAGCTTTTACTTAATGACATGCTTATGTTGACCCTTGAAGTGCTTTTATTTGACTTGCTTTGAACCCCTAGCTAGAGTCAATGCATGTTGGTGCACCCTTTACAAAAAGTGTAGATAATTTGATTAGGAATAAAAGTTGTTTTGGTGCCAACTCATGATATTGTGCCTAAAATGGTGTTTTAGGGCTAAGAAGACAGATTGGGGGGCTGTTTTCAGGGTTCTGAAATCGGCTAAGTCTGGGACTGCATTTCGGTTTCAAAGTAGTTCACTTTGGAGGCCTGTAGTTTGCAAACCGTGGAAAATTAGACGACGATTCTTAAATATGAAATGTTCATCTCGTGTAGCTCTACAATTTTTGTGTAGAAAGTTTTGGCAAACGATGAATGTTTTTATAGTATTTAGCGTCGCAAAGATGGCCGTCAGTCGGCCTCGGCAGTGACTGAATCGGTCGATTCAGTTGAATCGGCCTGCTTCAGTGGCCGACCGGGGCAGAGCCCGCATGCCGCGTGGCGCCCGGCCACCGGCGGCCGTGGACGGCAGCGGCCGCTCCGACCGCGTTAAGACGCGCCGCGCTCCTGTCCGTTGCCCTCATTCATCTGCCCTGCCCCTCGCTCTCTCTCGCGTGCAGCACCCAGGCGGACGTGCTGCCATTGCCGTCAGCATGGAGCTCCACGCGCCGCCGCTCCGCCACCGCCGTCCCATTTCTCGATTGGCCTCGCCCACCGCTCCGCCTTGCTCTGCACCATCCCATGAGCCGCTTTGCAGCAGCTAGCGTCAAGGTGCGGCGCCCATCGGAGCGCCTCCTTTCTTCCCCGATGACGGCCGCCGTCACGGCCACCATGGCCACGAAGCTCCGCTCCTCCTCCTCTCTCGCAGGCGCGCGCACCACCTCCCCCACGGCCTCGTGATGCTCCAGCGCCCCTCGCCCGGCCTCGCCGTGGCCGGAGGAGGCCTGGCCACCGTCACCCGCGCCGCCGCTCGCCGCCGGCCATCGCTACTGCACCTCAAGCCCGCCATGGCTGCCGTATTCTAGCTGGTTGGGTTCGCCCCGACGAGAGGAAGCCAGAGATGGGGTCAGCGCCGCCGGAGGGCTCACCGCCGGCGAGATCCGGCCGGCGGAGCGCCTCCCCTGCCTCTGTGAGGCTGGCTGGTGGGGCTCGGTTGGACTCGGGACCCAGCTGCCAGTATCTGTGGTGCACCGGATCTGGGTGCATGTAGCATTTCGGATTTAAATGATTTTTGAAAATGATTATCAGAAAAGATGAAATGCTTATATAATTTATATCTTGAGCTGTGGGTGTCCAAATGAGGTGAAACAAGTTGTGTTGTGTTTCTAGGGAATAGATCTATCTGTTAAAAATGTGAAATAGCATTTTTGTGATACTTTTATATAGGTCTTTATTTAATTCTTTAAATGCTTGTAAACTTTGAAAAAGCATATCTAATTCTGTGAATGTCAGAAAAATGTGGTTCTTGTTTTGTTAGTCTTGTTATGTCATGTAGCTTCTAGGAAAAATATATCACATGCCATGACTGTGCAAGAAAATGGATTTATGAATTAAGTAGATTAAATGCTTGCCTATTGTGAAATTTGTAGTAAATAAAATATGTGTGATTCATGCCTAATAATTTTTGTACACTGCTCTTGTGCTAAGAAGTAAGCAAGAAAAATATGAAATCTGTTGTTTGACACTTTTCATATTACAAAGTATTTTCATGTGCATTTATGCCCTGTTGTTTGTCATTTTTGTGTAGGCCAATATGCTTATTATTTTGGCATGATGTTTTTATAGTAGGGTCCAGAGAGCATTCTTAACCTGCTGTAATTTTTATAGAATTTTAGGAGCTCTGGAAATATGTGGCCTAGTTCCATGCATTTCAATAAATGTAATTAAAATGAATTGTTACATGTGATGTAAATGCTTCATGGCACTTTTATGTACTTTTGTGTCATGAGTAACTTGCTGGTGTGTTTGGCCTGGTTCAACTTGAAATGCCATGTGGTCATTCATGTGTGCATGTATATTTGAGTACAAACTTGAATGGTGTAGGTATGTATACCTTGTTAGTGAGCATGCATGTTTTGCTTGTGAGTGCATGTAGCTCTGTGATGCTTGCTACAAAATGTTTAGTCCAAGTGAAACATGATGTTAGTACAGGTAATAAGTTGCTTTGCCATGTGTAAGTATAATTACCTTGCTTAGTGGATATTTGTTGTTTTGGTGTATCTTTGAAGCACTAATAACCTGCCGGCATATCTTAGCTTATTATTTGTAATTGTAGTATGCGTTTATGTGTATGTTATATGCATAGGGTAGACATGCCTTGTGTCGCTAGGTATACCTTGTTATTATGTATGCGTGCATGCCTACTTATAAATGAATACATGTAGCTCTTTGATGCGTGTGTACGAATGTTTAGAGAAACATGATGTTAGCTACATGTGATAAGTTGCTTGCCTTAGGTTACTTGATCATGATGAGTCTGTGTTATAAGTACTAGCAAAGAAATATGCAACTACTCGGTCAAATAGGGTTAATTCGCTTATCACCTGATTGTGGCTATGTTTGTATGTATGCTCGCATTCACATCATCATGTCATGTGCAAGTCATTCCAAGTGCACTCCTTATCATCATGTACGCTTATCGCACTTCCATACATTCATACATCTGCATTGTCGCATCTCATTTAGGTACGCTAGGTGCATGAGAAGCACGTGGTGTGGAACTGAACCCGAAGACGGTATTGGTGGACCATCCCGAAGATGGAAGGACTGGACACGTGCTAGGATCGGAGGTGTCGGCAAGACGGCGCAACTAACTGACTTGACTAGGTGTCAGATCCCAGGCAAGCCCCGGAGCATTCTAAGCCTCCTACTTTACAAAAGCAATTGAGTATATATATGTTATATATGTATTGTTGCATTAAGTTATAGGAGTTGATTGAAAACACTTGCTGCATATATATATCCTTTTCCTTGTCCCGCAAATATGCCTGAAATCCTATTTTGATTCGGGATCGAAAATATTGCTTAGCCCTGCTTAGAACGGTAGCGATCGGTGATTTCCTGTCACCGGCAACTATAGGTGGTTACTGGAATACTTTAGCTATGGAATGAATGATATCCTGGAAATAACCAAGTGTTGATGAATAATTGGAGACCGGGCGGAATAAGTATGGGGCAACCAGACAGGGTTCTGGGGTGCTTGTAGTTTCCGCCTGTGTCGATTAAGGACCGATCGTTGTTGGGCCTCGGGTCATGTTGAACGCATGCCTCACATTTAGCTGGCCGAATAAAGTACCTTTCGACCGCGAAGCCGGGAGATTATTCGGGCCGAGTGGATTGCCCGCAACGCACTGTACCGGAGCAGTAGTGGCAGGAAACGGGGGCGCGATGATAAGGCCAAAGAGCAGTCGGGCGGCCCCCGGGTACATGTGGTTCCTGGCAAGCTCGCGACTTTACCTGGATAGTTGACTCGGTGACCAATACCTCACTTTAGCGGGTGAGTGAGGTTTGTGTGAGGAATAAATTACCAGCTGGTTAATAATCGATTCGAATCGCCATCGCTCCTGGATAGTGAGCACTTGACTCGAGTTACTGCATCGTAGTAATGATGATGGAACACAGATGGTTATGTGGATAATGTTGGAAATGCTAATCCTGAGATGGTAACCTTTGATGTTAATGGTTAATCAAGTGATTGCTTTAGCATAGGTGCTTACCTAGATTGAATAGGTTATAATAAATATGATGCAAAAAGACTTAAATTAGTTTATTCATAATAATTTATGCTTTTCGCAAATGAGTCAAGCTAGCCCACTGAAAGAAAGCCTTGCATACTCCTTGGTGTCATATTATTTCTGGTTTATGATGGGTAAGTCTAGCTGAGTACATTCCAGTACTCAGGGTTTGTTCCCACCTGTTGCAGGTAGTAAGGCGTACTACTGTGGCGACAAGTTGGATCTCTCTCCCACTTCGGGTGGTGAGTGGACCATGGGCATGGTCCCTTCTTATATCGTATCTATTTGCTGTTGTTGGACATGACTATGCGCTGGCACTGTAATTTAACTAAGTGGGTGTAAAAGGTGGTTTCAAGCTATTTCGCTTCCGCTACTTCTATTTTGAAGGGGGTTTTGCACTAAGTTTATGTTGCACTCCGATGTATTTGTGAACTTGTTGTAACATGTGGACTGTGGTTACTAAATCATGTACGGTCTTGGTTGTAAGCTTGAAAAAGTTTGAAATCCCTCGTGATTTCACGGACTACCGGGTTTATATGAGTTCAAGTATGTAAATTGAGCGGGTAATCGCTGATTTTGTACTTGAGCTCTTATAAATTGGGCGGTTCTGTTACACATAGGACCGAGGGGAGCTCGGCAGCCCATCTCTTCCCATGTTTGTTTAGCTTGTCAAAGATTCTGGGTTTCAGGCCTTGCAGGACCATGCCGTTGGCACATTCCACTTGGCCATTTGTTTTTGGATGAGCAACGGCTGACCAGAGCACACGGATGTGGTGGTTGTCGCAGAAATCCAGAAACTTTTTACCAGTAAACTAGGTGCCATTGTCCATGATGATACAGTTGGGAACCCCAAAGTGGTGGATGATGTTGGTGAAAAAGAGCACAGCTTGCTCGGACCTGATGCTGGTGATAGGGCGGGCTTCGATCCACTTGGAGAATTTGTCGATGGCAACGAGCAAGTGGGTGAAGATGCCGGTTGTCCTTTTCAAAGGTCCGACAAGGTCGAGCCCCCAAACGGCAAACGGCCACGTGATGGGTATGGTTTGCAGGGCATGCGCTGGAAGATGGGTCTGTCTCGCATAGTACTGGCAACCTTTGCAGGAGTGTACTAGCTTGACAGCGTCGGAGACCGCAATCGGCCAATAGAAACCTTGTCGGAAAGCATTTCCGACAAGGGTTCGAGGCGCTGCGTGGTGACCGCAAGCCCCCGAGTGTAGATCGTCGAGCAGGTCTCTGCCTTCCTCATTCGTGATGCAACGTTGGAGGATGCCAGTAGGGCTGCGGTGGTACAGCTCCCTACTGTCGCCAAAGATCACAAAGGTTTTGGCCTGGCGAGCGATCCATCGAGCCTCGGTCCTGTCCGAGGGGAGGTCCCCTTGGATGAGATGGTCGAGACGGAACGCGCCAGTCAGGCTCGGGGTCGGGTGGCGGGGTCGAGCCTTCCACCTGCATGGCTTCAGCCCCGGTCGAGGGGGCGTCTGTCACAGGTGGAGGGTCGAGCGACGGCCCATCGATCCTTCCTTCTGACTCGAGGTCGACGGATGGCTGCTGGAGATCTTTTGCGAAAACGTCTGGTGGAACCGTAGTTCGATTGGACGCGATTTTCGCCAGTTCATCGGTGGCCTCATTATACCTGCGTGCGATGTGGTTGAGCTCGAGGCCGTGAAACTTGTTCTCAAGGCGCCGTACTTCTTCGCAGTAGGCTTCCATCTTGGGATCGTGGCAGCTTGAGTTCTTCATGACCTGGTCGATCACAAGCTGGAAGTCGCCTCGAACGTCAAGGTGTCGGACCCCGAGTTCAATGACAATTCTCAGACCCGTGATGAGCGCCTCGTATTCGGCGACATTATTTGATGCAGGAAAATGAAGCCGGATGATGTAGCGCATGTGGACTCCGAGGGGCGAGATGAAGAGCAAACCCGCGCCTGCTCCCGTTTTCATCAACGACCCGTCGAAGTACATGGTCCACAGTTCAGCCTGGAGCTGCACTAGGGGGAGTTGAGTGTCGGTCCATTCTGCCAGGAAATCTGCTAACACCTGTGATTTAATAGCTTTGCGCGGCGCATAAGATAGGGTCTCGCCCATGAGCTCGACTGCCCACTTGGCAATTCTACACGAGGCTTCCCGGTTCTAGGCTATCTCTCCCAAAGGGAAAGAAGAAACCACAGTTACCGGGTGACCCTCGAAGTAGTGACGGAGTTTGCGCCGTGTCAAGACGATGGCATATAGTAGCTTCTGGATTTGTGGGTATCGTACCTTGGTTTCCGAGAGCACCTCGCTAATGAAATAGACCGGCCTCTGGATGAGCAAGTTATGTGCTTCATCGGCCCTCTCGACAACCAAGACCGCGCTGACTACTTGTGTTGTCGCGGCGACATAAAGTAGGAGCGGTTCTCCTAGGGTCGGAGGGACGAGAATTAGTGAATTAGAGAGTGTAGCTTTGAGTTTTGCAAGAGCTTCTTCGGCCTCGAGGGTCCTTCAAAAAGTGCTCTGATTTCTTCAGGAGGCGGTACAGAGGGAGCGCTTTTTTGCCGAGGCGCGAAATGAAACGGCTGAGTGCCGCCAAGCAGCCCGTGACCCTCCGTACGCCCTTCAGATCTCAGATGGGGCCCATTTTGGTTATCGCAGTGATTTTTTCTGGGTTGGCCTCGATGCCACGCTTAGACACGATGAACCCCAAAAGCATACCTCGAGGAACGCCGAAAACACATTTCTCAGGATTGAGCTTGATGTTTTTTGCCCGGAGGCATTTGAACGCAACGTCGAGGTTGTTTACTAAATCGTCGGCTTGTTTGGTCTTGACAATGATGTCATCGACGTAAGCCTCGATGGTTGGTCCAATGTGTTCCCCAAAAACGTGTTGCATGCATCGCTGGTACGTGGACCTTGCGTTCCGGAGACCGAAAGGCATAGTAACGTAGCAATACATGCCGAATGGGGTAATGAATGAAGTCGTGAACTGGTTGAACTCTTTTATTTTGATCTGGTGGTAGCCGGAGTATGCATCTAGGAACGAGAGAGTTTCACATCCCGCGGTGGAATCAACGATTTGATCAATGCGTGGTAAAGGAAAGGGAACTTTCGGACATGCTTTATTTAAACTAGTATAGTCTACACACATCCTCCACTTCCCACTCTTTTTCTTAACTAATACAGGATTAGCTAGCCACTCGGGATGATGAACCTCCTTGATGAACCCGGCCTCTAGCAGTTTGTGTATCTCCTCATCGATGACCTTGCGCTTCTCCTCGTCGAAGTGGCGCAAGCGTTGCTTCACCGGTTTGGAGCCGGCCCGGATCTCCAAGGCGTGCTCGGCGACTTCCCTGGGTATGCCCGGCATATCCGAGGGACTCCACGCAAAGATATCGATGTTCGCGCGGAGAAAGTCAACGAGCACTACTTCCTATTTGGGATCGAGGGTGGCGCTAATGCTCAGCGCCTTTCCCTTAGGATCAGCGGGGTCGAGGGGCACGAGCTTGACGTCCTCCGCGGGCTCGAAGCTGACGGCATGGCGCTTGGGGTCGAGAATCTCATTGGCCAGACCATCGAGGTCCGCGCCAAGGTGGCCGACTCTAAAACAGCCTCGCCGTGCTCGACGCACTCGACGTCGCACTCGTAGGCGTGTTCGTACGAGGGCCCTACAGTGATGACACCATTTGGGCCTGGCATCTTAAGCTTGAGGTAGGTGTAGTTCGGGACCGCCATGAACCTGGCGTAGCATGGGCGCCCAAGGATGGCGTGGTATGTTCCACGGAATCCGACCACTTCGAAAATGAGAGTCTCCTTTCTGAAGTTGGAAGGAGTGCCAAAGCAGACAGGCAGATCGACCCGGCCGACAGGTTCTGCCCGTTTCCCTGGCACAACTTCGTGGAAGCCCCCGACGCTGGGTTGGAGGCGCGTAGATGATGTTGAGGCTGCTTCCGCCATCCAGGAGTACCTTGGTGAGGCGCGTGTTGGCAATGATGGGATCAACAACAAGCGGGTAGACTCCTGGATTGGGGACGTGGTCGGGATGGTCATCACGGTCGAAAGTAATGGCCACCTCAGACCAGCTAAGGAAGTGGGGGACCGCCGGTTGTACGGAGAAAACATCACGCCGCTCTCGTTTGCGCTGGCGCGTTGAGAGGCGGGTCGAGGGTCCTCCGTAGATCATGAAGAAGTCATGGATCTCAGGGAATCCCCCATCCTTGTCGTCGCCCTTGGGATCTTCCTTCTTGTCGTCCTTCTTGACGCCTACGCCCTCAAAGTACCTACGGAGCATGTGACAGTCCTCGAGGTTATGGTTTGTGGGTCCCTTGTGGTAGGGACACGGCTCTTTGAGCATTTTGTCGAAGATGCCCCCGCCGAGGGGGCCTCGAGGTTTCTTGCGCTCGACAGCAGCGACAAGTTCGTCGGCCGGGGCCTCAAGCTTGCCCTACTGGTTCTTCTTCTTTCTCTGGTTGTTCCTCTTGGAGCCCCAGCTAGAGCCCGCAGGATCGTCACCCTTCTGCTTCCCTTTGTCCTGGTCACCGCCAAAGATAGCACCAACTGCCTCCTCGCCGGCGGCAAAGTTGGTGATGATGTCCATCAATCCGTTGGCAGTGAGTGGGGTGTTACGGCCCAACTCTCGGACCAACTCTTTGCAGGTGGTTTCGGAGAGGAAGGTCATGATCACGTCGGAGTCGGTGATGTTGGGGAGCTCGGTGCGTTGCCTGGAGAAGCACCGGATATAATCCCGGAGGGATTCACCCGGCTTTTGCTTGCAACTCCGGAGGTCCCATGAGTTGCTGGGCGCACGTAGGTCCCCTTGAAGTTTCCCTCGAATACCCTCACGAGATCATCCCAGTCATGGATCTGTCGGGGCGGGAGATCCTCGAGCCAGGCTCGAGCGGTGTCGGAGAGGAACAGGGGGAGTTGTCGGATGATGACCCGGTCGTCGGTGGCCCTGCCCAGCTGACACGCCAAGCGGAAATCAGCGAGCCAAAGTTCGGGTTTAGTTTCGCCGTTGTACTTGGTGAGAGTCGTGGGAGGGCGGAACCGAGCCGGGAGTATCGTCTCTCGGATAGCCTTACTGAAGACCCGAGGGCCCGGAGGCTCGGGTGAAGGGCTACGATCTTCTGAGCTGTCGTAGCGCCTGGCCCTGTGCATACGGTAGCCTTGAGCTACACCGTCACCGTGTTTGCACGTGCGGCGCTCGATGATGTTGCCACGGGTGTCTCGAGGTTCTTGATCATCGGCGATGTGCTCGGGGACGGGCGCTGCCCTGTTTCGCCGGACAGGCTTGGGATGAACCGAGGCCTATCTCTCCTGTTGGGAGGGCTCGACGAGCCGCTCCAAGGCTGGCTCGCGTCGCCTCGAGGCGGAGCTCTCGGCCTGCTGCATAGCAGTGGTCTCGAGGAGCTCTCGGATTTCAGCTCGAGCCCGACGGGCATCGGGGTTTGACGGCTCGGGCATGTTGCAGAGGAGCATGGCGGCGGCGACGACGTTCTGGCTGGCTCGAGCGAAAACGGGGGGGTCGGCCACCCGGTCCTCGTCGATGCGACGATTGACGTCGCGAGCTCTTTTGCGGGCTCTCCCACCATGTGCGTGTGCCGCATGCTCACGCTCGAGGGTTTGTTAGAGTAGGTGCAGGTTTTCTCGTTCCTCGTCGAGCCTGTCCTGCAACTCGTGAATTTGCTCAAGTTGCATTCCTTGATCCGCAAGGAATTGAGCCTCGTCTCGCTCGGCGGGGAGCTCGACATGAGGTGGCGTGTGCCTTCCTTCAACTTGCTGCTCGTCCTCCGATTCCGACGTGCTTGCCTCGTCGATATTGAAGCACTCGCGGGTCGGATCGTAGGTGTCGTCAGCCGAGTCAGAGTCAGGAGCGCCGAAGTAGTAGTACGATGGGAGAATGTGAGGTCATTGCGAATCATCTCTGTGGTTGCAACGTTGAGAAGCAGTCACACGGGGCTCTGTTTCCGGGGTCTCCGTAGAGTCCAGATACTCAGAAGCCGGCGTGGATGCAACAAGGTCCAGAGTGGAGCGTAGATAGTGCCCAGAGAGTTCCTCGTAAGCGCTCATGTTAGTGCTCACAGAGGAAGCGTACGCCCGGGCAACCGTGTCTAGCCCAAACGGGAACGTCGATGGGGATATTGTTGTTCGCGTCGTAGTGGTTGGACCGGGTAGCAGCGGTGTCTCACCGGATGAGGGAGCGGTGGAATTCTCTGTCGGCATCTTACCCTCAACCAAGCTCATCCTACACAGACCCTCAATGAGGAAATCTGGGTTGGCGTCTGGCTGAGATGCGCCGGATCGGGGAATCCCACCACCCTCCGTGAGGTGAAGACGGCGGTTGCGCCGGGCTCGTCGTCGTCTGGCGGCTCGCGCCTATCGAGAGCGATGGTACCGGCGCAGTGCTCCCCCGGGCTGGGAGAGCTCATAGTCCTCGTCGGTCGGGTGCCTGGGTGGGAGGAGGACCATATTGTAGCCATGGCCAAGCAACATGAACTCCAAACTCCTGAACCAGATCACCGTGGCCAACGGGATTGGACATTCGGGGTCAGCCATCCAGGAAAGAATGGCGGGAAAGCGATGTCGGCACGCAGCGGCCCCCTACCTGGCGCGCCAACTGTCGGTGTTCGGTCCCGTGGGGGTCCTAGACCGATGAGTGAATGCTGCGTGTCCCTAACCTGGATGGTGATGCAAGGAGAACACACGGGGGTTTATCCTGGTTCGGGCAGAAGAAGGCCCTACGTCCAGCGGGGGGGGAGAGTCTTGTATTTCCTTGCACCGAGGTGCTTGCGTAGGGGTTATAAGCTTGCGAGAGAGGGCGGCGAGCCCAAGTCTCAAAGAGAGAAAGAAGAGTACATAGATGATTGCTTGAGTTGTTGATCTCTGTGTTTGGGTCTTGGATTGTTTGGCTTTGAGCTTGTGTCTTGCCTGTTGTCCCTGTCCCCTTGTAGGGTCCTGGCCTGCCCTTTTATAGGGTAAGAGGAGGCCAGGGCACCGGGGAGCCTTGACGTGATGTTTTATCGATCCCTGTGGGAGCGACTGTAGGGACGTACCCCGGGAATGGCCGGCCATCCCTGGACACCGTGGTGACGTTGGGGATGAGACGGCGAAATGACCCGGAGCACCGTGCCACGACGGCCTTTCTTCCCTGTCGAACTTTGCTGGGCGTCGTGGCTGGGTCGAGGCCGGGTCGAGGCCGGACGGATAAGGCCGAATCCCCGAGATTGTAGAATACGGGCCTTGTCGTATCCTTTCTCGAGGGTGACTGGCGATAAACAGTGCACGGTAAGGTGTGTATAGTGACAGGTTTCACCCCCCATCACGGGATGGGCGGTAAAACAATGAGGACTGACACCGGCGTTGTTCCCACGTCGATCCTGGTTGCGGCCATGTCAGTAGGTGGTAGCAGGTAATCGCATTAAATGCTCTGACTTTTGTCTCAGGGTAGGTGAATTGAGTGGGTCGAGCGCTCCGACCTGGGGTCACGCGAGTCAGAGTTTTTCCGGTGGGCGTACGAGCCTCGTGCGAGCCGGAGCGCGGTCGAGGTGCCTCGTTGTACGGGACGGGGCGCGGTCTAGGCGTTCCCGTCGGGGGAGCCTCATACGAGTCGCAGTTGGAGCGCGGTCGAGGTGCTCCGTCGAGCTGGCCTCATACGAGACGGACCCGGTACGCGATTGGGGCGGGCTGCCCTTTGCGGTGGCTTAATCATTTTGTTTTTTATTATCGTTGGTTGTGGGTACCCCCATACTGTTGGTACCGACACCATCATCAGCACTGCTAGCAGTCACGAGGTTGACTTTCTTTTTCTCTTTCTTGTCCGCTTGCTCCAGACACTCTTTAGCAAAATGGTCAAGCTCTCCACACACGAAGTAAGGTAGCTCTGCTTTGTCTTTCTTCTTCTTCTTGAAGGCAGTATTTTGTTTGGCATTGAAAGCAGGTTGCTTAGGCGTTCCCTTGTTCTTGCCATGGTTTCTCTGGACGAAGTGGGTGCTAGCTTTTTCCTCGTTCTCCTTCTCATTGTTGTCTTTAGCCCGAGCTTTCTCCTCAACATCAAGAGATACTATTAGGTTTTCAACTGATATTTTCTGTCTCTTGTGTTTGAGACTTGTGGCGAAATTCCTCCATGAAGAAGGCAATTTAGCAATAATGCACAAAGCCACAAACTCATCGGGTAAGACACATTTAAGGAGTTCAAGTTCCTTAGCCAGGCGCTGAATCTCATGAGCTTGCTCGACTACTGATTTGTTAGCAACTATCTTGTAGTCATTAAAACTCTCCATGATATACAACTCTTTGCCTGCATCTGAAGCACCCTAGGTAGCATTCAGATGATCCCACATAGCCTTTGCGTATTTTATGTGCATCATCAAACCAAACAGATGATCTGAAAGCAAATTACGCACAGCTCCTATAAAGATGTTATTTGCTTCCTAGAATTTTCTCATATCTTCATCAGAGATATTTTCCTCAGGCAAACCATCTTTGACCTAAAAAACTTTCATGGAAGTAAGTCAATCTATGACCTTGACAAACCATCTCTTAAAATACGCACCAGAAAACTTTTTCGGCCTCAGCGCATCAACAAAACTAGCTATAGATAATTATGGAAACGACCGAAAATAAGGTTTTAGGATTGTTAAGTAATTAGGCAATTTCCAGATTAAAAATAGAATATAAATCATGTAAAACAGATGAACTAGATTAAGCATGTATAGCATACTAGTATGACAGATCGGCATATTGGATAGTATGAACGACAAGATTAGATCACGAGAATTATACCTGCCGACTATAGCTGTAGTCATTGGTGATGCAGATGGTGATGATGGTGGAACGAGGTCGACGTCGAAGTAGTTGATGTTGAAGTTGTCGTCGAAGTCGTCAATAAGAGGTGGAGGGAGAGCTCAACACAGTTGACGACGCATAAGCCGGGACATAGCGCCGCCTGACTTGGATGGAAGACGACCTGTTGTAAAAGTTGAGAGCAGTCGCACGAATAGCGCTTCCCAAAAATCTTATTCGCCTTCTCCCGGTGCAGGATCGCAAAGACGAGGGTTTCGGAGACCTGCTCGTCCGGTCGCTGATGCACGCAAGCGATCGGACTGGAGTAGCTACAGCAGCAGCGCAACAGCGAGAAAAGGCAAAAACTCTAGCTCAATTAGATGGATTTTGGCGTGGCCAGTAGGTTGCTTATATAGTCTTATCCAACGGACCTCTTGTCGCGATCATGATCTAAGTCGTTTTAGGACTCTGCAACTTGAAGGCTAAGAAATAAAAAACTAAAACTGCAAAAGGAGACCGCACTATCGCAAGGCGAGGGGCCAGATTTCGACGGACTATTCACGCAGGTGCCGCGCGCCCGCGCCTGACGAGCGCACGTGCGTGTGGGCTTTCCTTTCTCCTCCTCACACTAGACTTGAGGAAGTGGAGATGACTTCCATATTTAAGTATGTTTACCTCCACTTCAACAAGTAAGGTGATAGTAAAGAGTTTCCCATCTGTCCTTGCTCACATGAATGGGCCTTCGAGATTTATTAAGAATTTCACAATTGGTTATTGGGCCAATCCCATATAAATCCAACATTTTAGAGCAAGGTTAATAATATAGCCTACTACTAATGGTTATATATACACTTATATCCAATCTATTATCTTACTTATCTATCAGCTTACTTATACAGTAGTTAGCTCATCTATGGCCAATTTATTTCTCTCACAAAGTTTTTTTTGTCTTTTCTTTGCTCATCTCAGCATCCAGCTCATTTGTAGCCATCTATTGTACTTGCTCTTAGAATAGAGGAAAAGAATTAGAAGATCTCTTTAAAAATAAAGGAAAAAAGATGTGATAGGAGATCCAATGGAATTGTCATCTCTTCTATATTACAAAACTTTAAGGATAATAAAAGAGACAGTTCTGTTCATCCGGCTTATAATTCGTACTTTTCAGTTTATTTTTTAGTCAGAATAATGTTTTTCTCTCACAACAGATCAGCCAACAGAGCCGAACGGAGCCAATAAGATGCTACGGGGACTTGAATAGGAAACTTGCGGGAATTGGTGCAACTGCTACACTGTCCATAGAAGTACAGAACATGACAAATACAGCAGGCTTCTCCACCATGCGACACACGTACCGACACACGGAACTGAGATCGAGCGGGAGCATATCTCTGTCGAGCAATCACAGAGATCTCTGTGACGACTCTGTCAAGCACTCAAGCTCAATCTTTGAAGATCCCTAAGGACGGGTTGACGATGGAGAAGCCCCCGTCGATGACCAGGTTGTGTCCGCTGATGTACCGCGCGTCGTCGCTGGCGAGGTAGAGCACGGCGGCGGCGATGTCCGCCACCCGCAGGCGCACTCCCTTGAGGTTGGAGACGGCCTCCATGGCCTGCTCGAACGCCTCTCCCTCCAGCCCCACGTACTCCGTTGCGAGCGGGGTGGCGGTCGCGGCGGGCGAGACGCAGTTGACCCGGATCCCGTGGCGCCCGAGCTCCGCCGCGGCGTTCTCCGTGAGCGCCACGAGCCCGCGCTTGGCGCACGTGTACGCGTGCGACGCGGCGCCGGCCACCGCGGACGCGAGGCTGGACGTGCCGATGATGCAGCCGCCGCGGCCCGCGGGCACCATGACCCGCGCCGCGTGCTTGGTGCCCAGGAACGGGCCGACGAGGTTGACGGACAGCACGCGCTCGAAGTCCTCCTTGGTGCTCTCCCGGATGCTGTGGCACGCGGCGCCGCCGATCCCCGCGTTGTTGAACATGATGTCCAGCGCGCCGAAGCGGGCCACGGCGTGGTCCACGGCCGCCGCGACGTCGCCCTCGACGGTGACGTCGCAGTGCACGTAGGTGGCGACGTCGGCGCCGCCCAGCTCGGCGCAGAGGGCGGCGCCGGGCTCGTCCTGGATGTCCGCCACCACGACGCGCGCGCCGTGCTTCACGAAGAGCCGCGCCGTGCACTCCCCGATGCCGCTCGCCCCGCCAGTGATCAGCGCCACCTTGCCTTCCAGCCTGCGCGCGCTCGTAAACACGTTGGTAACAACAAATTGGACAAAAAAAAATTCGCCGGATGATCGAATCAGCATGGCAGCGATAAAACGGAAGGTAACTAGCTAGTGTTCTTACTTCCTTGCAGGGGGAGGAACTTGATCGGAGCTGGCTGCCATGGCTCTTACTTCCTTGCTCTGCTGCGAGGACGAGGATCTGGTGTTTCTATGACTTGCTTACACACCGGCTGGGAGGAAATTTGGGAGTAGCTGATGTTTTTTATACTGCTGCTGCTATGCAGTGCAGATGCTGTGAGCCTGTGAGGTGTGAGCAAGGCGGGCATTTTTAAAATTAACAAGTCGTACTGTGATGCCATTGTTTTGTCGACGGCATCTCCGAGTGTTCAGAACTTCAGATGCCCCTCGATCTCATAGGGCAAGGACATTGTCGGGTTGTGAGAGCTGCGAAGTGGCGGCCATCGTTCTTGGATTCCGCTCCGGATCGGCGACTGGCGAGGCCGAGCCCCCCATTTGCTCGTCGTTTCCAACGAAGCCGGCTGGCGCACTCGTGTTTTTTTAAGGCAGTGGATAGGTGCTACGATATGTCGATGGACGTACGTGTCGAGCCTACAGTGTTGGGTGCTGTATTTTTCTGCGAACCGGTGTTGGGTACTGTTGAGGTGCGGCGTCAACTTCGCGCAGTTAGGTGGCAGCCGACGGCGCTGGTTTTTTTTATCGGTATATAGACGGTAGGGAGAAGTTCCCTGTCGATAGAAGGAAGAGGAAGATGGAGAGGAATTGGGTGGATCATCAATCGAGGAATTGGGTGGATCATCAATCAAAATTCAAAATGAAGAGACGGGTGCCTTAACAGAAAAAATCAGCATGGACTCTTTGGGTTCTTTTGGCGGTATCAGATGGCTCGGCCCAGTCCACTCTAGAAAAACGGGCTGGCCTGTTAAGAGGGAGAAAGCTAGGCTTCAATTAATTTTTGTTTTCCTTTTTCAGATTCTTCTTTGAAAATTGACTTGGGCTGGCTCCATGTGATGATTCTGAGTTAATTAAGACCCTCTTTTGAAGCTGTAGTATCAAAGAAACCATGATATTAAAAAACTATAGTTTTAGAATCCATAATATGCAGAACCATACTTTTTAAAAAGTATAGAGTTCCAGGCTAGTAATACTACTATACTAGATTTTCCAAAAACATAAAGTCTATTGTACTACAGTATTCTAAAGTGACTATGGACCGTTAATTTAGATGTTAATTATCCCATTGAGAAATATATGTTTATCTATTCGATCATTTTGAAAAATAGGAAAATAGATAAAGGGAGGCACCAACGTCCGGACGTCCTAGCAACACGTCCTAACACAGCTCCCACATCCACGTCTGACGCACACAAATCCCTTCGCCCCCGCGCCAAATCCTGCTCCAGAGACAGCGTCCATCCATCTTGAGCTCCGTGCCTGCACCTACGCCCGCCCCGCATCGCATCCTGCGCCCGTGCCGGTTCGCATCGGGCGCCAGCATCTCGAACCACGGCAGTAGCACCAGGTCTGCCGAGACATCCCGTGCCCGCACGTGAACCACAGCGGCGCCCCCGCAGCAGCACCAGAAGGTTGCGACAAGCCACTGTCCGCCATGCACCAGCACGCATTGCAACATGTGCAACACCTTGGTCTACTTTTGAAACATAAAGACGAAACATGTGCAATATATAACTGAAACAGATGAAACATTTGGAACATGCTCTTGATGAAACATGCGTGTATAGCCATAACAACATATGCAACATCCAGATCTACTTTTGCAACATAAGTTTGAAATATCTAAAACACAAGAAAACAAACACTTGAAACATGCGTGTGCAGCCATAGCAGCATATGCAACATTCAGATGAAAACACTTGAAATATACGTCTGAAACAACTGAAATACTTTGAATATAGGCTTAAAACATACGTATATTGTCATTGCAATATATGAAACATCTCAGATATATTTTTGCAACATCCAAATAAAACACTTGAAACATAAGTCGAAAACGCCTAAAACACTTAAAACACGATTGATGAGATCCTAACATATGAGTATGTTAAGCCTTGGGATCAAGGGTTCCCGACCAAAGAGACCTGACCGAGCCTGGGCACGTCGTAACACCTACTCTGGGCTCGGGGGCTCACCCGAGCCTTAGGCACCCGATCGACGACGCTCCCATGCTCGGCGCTTGGCTCCTGCCCAGCCTACGACGCCAGCCAAGGGCCGGGTGCAAGAAGACAAGCCCCAGGCCATCGAGGCTCGGGGGCTCCCAGACGCTGCACTTCGGGCGCGACCTTGCCGTTCGCTCCCGCGATAGGGTCACGCACGGGGCGTGACATAAGAAGACAAGTCCCCTCGGCCTCTAGGGACTGGGCGGCTCCCGAGCCCGCACGTTAGCTTTGGAGCCGACCTCTTTCGCCACTAAGAAGACTCCAGAAGGTCCACCTGGGGGAGGCCGGTCCAAGCTGACACAACTTGACATGTAGAGTGTCAGAACAGAGCAGCTGGACGACGCTCAAGGCTTCTTCAGCTCCACGACACCGCCACGGTCCACAGAGCACCGCTGCAAGACCCTCCTGGACTCCGGCGTATGTAGACCGTAGACACTGAAAGGATCAAGATGCCCAAGAGGGGGGGTGAATTGGGCTTTTCTAAAAATTAATTGCAAGAATTAAATCCTATAAGCCGGAATTCACCCCTAGTGCCTACTTGTGTTCCTAGAGAGTCTACCGATAAAAAGTTTTGCACCCTAGTTTCCAATCCTAGTCTAGCATGGCAATTCTAGGAATGTAAATCAAGCAATGAAAGTAAATATGAGAATGTAATTGCTTGAAAGTAAAGGGGCAAGGAACACGGCGATGTTTTTCCGAGGTATCGGAGAGTCGCCACTCCCCACTAGTCCTCGTTGGAGCACCCGCGCAAGGGTGTCGCTCCCCCTTGATCCGCGCAAGGATCAAGTGCTCTCTACGGGTTGATTCTTCGACACTCCGTCGCGGCGAATCACCCAAAACCGCTCACAACATGAGTTGGGTCATCCACAAGTTCCGCCGGATGATCACCAAACTCCCAAACACCACCAAGCCGTCTAGGTGATGGCGATCACCAAGAGTAACAAGCTAGAACTCTCACTTGACCACAACGAGCCCAAATGAGGAGGTGGATGCACACTTGCTACTCTCGAATCACTAGTGAGGAAACTCAAACTTTGATTCTCAAATCTCTATCCTCACTAGAGCTCTTGCACTCCCTTGCACTCTAAAGGGTTTTCTCAGATGTTTGAATGAGCAAGAGACCTCTAAAAGAGGTGGAGGGGTTGTATTTATACACCCCTCAGAGAAAACGAACCGTTACTGTCTGACACGGGCTCACCGGACGCGCCGGTGCAACTGACCGGACGCGCCGGTCGCCCGTAACGGTCAAAACGCGATTTTGAACTGAACCACCGGACGCGCCGGTCAGGGGTGACCGGACGCGTCCGGTCCTCTCTGGACCTTACTGGACTCGCACCGGACGCGAGGCCGCGTCCGATGGTTGATGACCGGACGCGTCCGGTCCTCTCTGGACCTTACTGGACTCGCACCGGACGCGCCGATCACGTCCAGATCGCGTCCGACGGGCGTTCTCCCTGGATGACACGTGTCGGTCGCTGACCACCGCGTCCGGTCCTCGCGAGGACCGCGTCCGATGATCAGGGCCGAACACTAGCCGCGGTAACGTACACACCGGACGCGTCCGGTGCTCCCGAAGACCGCGTCCGGTGACTAGAAAACAGCCCGAAACTTTCCGAAACGCGTCGCAACTTCAACCAAGTTGCTTCCAACTGAACTTTGAGCTATTCTAGGGTTGCCTAGCGCCAAGTTTAACAAGTGTGCACCACACCTAAACATAGGACTCGCCTAGGTCAAGCTACCCATTCATGCCCCCCTTTATAGTACGGCCAAAAGAGAAAAACGAAGATCCTAACGACTATTCCGAATGTGTCTCAACACCTCGACATCCGGAACTAACCGTCCTTAATCTTGACGTCACTCTTTTGAAAACCGAAACGATTTCCATCAAAGGACACGAATACCACAGTGCTCAAAGCAGTTATCACATCCATGACCTAACTTACCAAGTTTCTGCAAAACACACGTTAGTCATGGTAATAAAGTGTTGTCATTAATTGCCGAAACCAAACCTTGGGGCCTAGATGCTTTCAATCTCCCCCTTTTTGGTGATTGATGACAACACTAAGTTTCAAAAGATTAGAGTGAAGGTTTTCGAGCATGCTTGGTTCACATAAGCAAAAGACAATAAGCACAAAGGGTTAGGAAATGCTTATGTGCCCCAAGCCAAAAGAGTGCACTTCATAAGATAAGACATGAAGAGTTAGTACACATAAAGATTATAGCTCATAAGTAATCGGAGTAAGGCACGGAAGCACAACCTTAGAGCTATAGCTAAAACGGTGACATATATTAAGCACTGTGACGGATAACACATTAAGACTCAAAGTTTACGACTCGACGACAATGTCACACGAATGCAATGCTGAAAAGTAAACATGATATGCATGAATGTAGCACACAAAGAACGAAAACCCACTAACAAACTCCCCCTGAAACTACTCTCTCTCCCCCTTTGGCATCAAGCGCCAAAAACTAATCTAATCTGACGGGGGGACAGACGGAGTCGTGTCGGGTGCCGAGGTGCGCGGAGTGATCACGAAGTGAAGCGAATCCTCGGAGTCGGAGCTATCTGGCTGACCCTCTGAAGAAGCACGTGGCTGTGGAGCGGTCTGGGTCTGAGCAGGAACAGGCACTGACTGTGTAGCAACAAGTGGATCTGTCTGAGTAACCTGAGCCTGAAGTGCGCCAGTAGCTGGGGGATCTGTCGAGGCAACTGAAGAAGGGATGGTCTCTGTAGTCCCGGTCCCTGTCACTGGTGGAACGACTGCCTCGGGAGCTGACAACCCTGACGAAGTGTGAAACGTAGTAGTGTGCGAGGGTGTCGGCTGACCAGTCAACTCGCTGTAGGTGGCACTGAAATCACCAATAGGTGTGCCTGTCAGAAGGTGCGGGCGAGGCTGGTCTGACGGTGTAAACCCCGTATGAATAGGAGTGAAACTCGGGGACTGAAAAGACTGGGGAACCTGCTGCTGTGGAGATGTAAACTGGAAGCTCGGCTGTCCCTGACTCGACGGACCACTGGAATGCAAAGCCGAAGCCATGATAGATGCAGGCGGAGGAACCCCAACAGTGATGAGATGGCGCAGGAGATCCATGTACTGCTGCTGACTCTGTCTCTGCATCTCAACCTGTTGCCTCTGGATCTCTAGCTGCTGTCTCTGAAACTCGTCCTGACGAGCCTGAATCTGTGCTAGTGCTGCAGCTGTATCCTGTGCCTGTCGCTGAATCTGGTGCTGCTGCTGCTCCTGGGCCTGGGTCAACCTCTCAAGGATAGCCACCATGGCTGGGTCTAAGCGGGAGGCTGAGCCAGATCCACCGGCCTCATGGTCATGAGACCGAGGGGACCGGTACCTGGGGATGGGCTGATAGTCCTCATCTGTGCTGTCTGAAGTGACATCCTCAGGTATGCCAGCAGTCTGAGTCTCAAGGTCTGCGAGCTCTGCCTCAGCTAGCTCGTCAACTCTGGCGTCCTGCTCAGCTGCTGTCTCAGGAACATCTGGGCGCTCACGCTGTCCTGGCGCTGGGGCCTGATCTCTAGTAACAGAGGCCCAAAGCTGTCTGATATCATAATCAGGGAAAGCTGTAGTAGTGTTAGCTATCTCGGCCCTGATCTCAGGTGGCATCTGGATAGAAGATCTGATGATAAAACAAATCCAGTGTGCATATGGAAGCTGACGATTACCCTTGAAGCCCTCAGCAATGGTGTCCTCCATCTCACTGAGGATCAGATCCCAGATGTCAAACTGTCGCTGTGAAAGGAGGTGGTGAACAACCCAAAGCTGCATACATGTCAGTCCCTCTCTGTAGCCAAGTCTGGGGAGTAGAGTGCGTCTGAGTATAGCATCCAAGACCCTGGCAAGTGGCGTCAGGCTAGCAGGCGTCCGACGTGACCCTTCGCCAAAAGGCTCGCGAAAGCAGGGTCGAACCAGGTCGGTGGGTGGCACTGAACCGCCGTGAGGGCGTCTGGGAGGTGGAGTCTGTCCATAGCATAACTGATGGATCCTCGTGTCAGAAGCTGGTAGTCTGAGGATCTCTCGGGCTCTGGAGCTGTAGAGTCTGTGATCGCGGCCTCTGAAAGCAAAGTGTATAAACTCATGGGCAGGATCAATCCAAAGAGAAGCATAGAACTCCCTGACCCATGTGCCGCAGTAAGCACCTGTCCGTCCAAGAAGATCTGATAAGCCAGGCATATAGGACAGGTGTGGACGAAGCTGCTCTCCCACAACATCAACCAATGCCTCTAGTCGACACACCCTCTGAGGTCTGAAAGCAATGCCACTGTCAACTAGGGCCCTGTAGAAGTCCTCCTGAAGTGGGGTATAGAAACCCACTGAAGCTCTGGAATCTCTGACAGGTGGAAACCATCGGCTGACCTCCACAAACCTCAAACTGTGCACCTGACGTGCTGAAGCACCCCTCAGGTCTAAGTGCTCGACCGGGGGTGACCCTCTAACTCTGGGAGGAGGTCGTGCACCACGACGCTGGCCCTCTGGCCTAGGTGTCACCTGAGTACGAGCACGTGTGGAGCGGCGACGTGGTGGAGACTGAGCTGCCTGCTCCTCTGTATCCTCAGTGTCCTGTGGAGCCTCAGTAGCCTAGGTAGACTCAGTAGCCTGTGTAGCCTCTGTCTGCTCTGTGGGTGGATCCACTGACATCTGCTCGGAAGGTCCAGTAGCCTCGGTACCCTCAGTGGCCTCAGTGCCGAGCTGTCGACCTTCAAGGTGAAAGCGACGCTCGCCTATGTGGATGCCACTGCGTCTGCCACCTCTCTCTGCCTGCTCTGCAGCGTCTGCCACGGCCTGAGCAACCTCTGCCTCTGAAAGTGTCTTCCTCTTCTTCCTGGCAGCAATCTTGATGCGCTTACCACGAGCAATCTCATCACGACGGGGAGGACTGTTGTCCCCGTCACCTGGAGTACCACTGGCGTTCTTGCAACGCACCATGCTGATCGACTGCCTGAAAACCTCTGTGAGATGATGAACTGACACTCGAGAGGCTTGGCCTCAATCCGTATCCGCAGGCTTGGCCTCGGATTTAGCGAACAGATCAGACACACCGACTGACTCGCTGCACGTATGGAATAGAGAGATATACTATAAGCACATATATATCTAAAGATACGAGACCCTAGATAGCAAGCATGTGAGATACGAAGAGAAACGTGACGCGAAACTACCTCGGATCGACGAGACGACGGTGAGAGGAAGCGGTGACCTAGTTCGCGAGAACCCCCGAGATCGACGATCGAGCTCTGAAAACGACCGAGCGAGATAGTCACGAGATGAAATCGGTCAATGGTTAGCCCTGACGACGAAAAGGAATTGACTTGAACAAAAAGTCGAATCGGCGACGATACCTCGAGCGAGGGTTAGGGCAAACCCTAGAAACCCTAGGTTAGGGTTTGGGTGAAAAACCCTCGAAAGCTGGGGCTTGAGGAGATCGGGCGCACGGGGGTGAGCTGGTGGCTGCACGGGGAGCACACACCGGTGGAGGGTGGCCGGCGGTGAGGAATAGGCGGCGGATTGCGGCGGCGCGGCGAATTTGCGGCAGGGGCGCAATGCAGCGGCGCGGGCTCGCGAGCAGGGGTGAGCGGGGCGCGGCGCGGCAGGGGATCGAGCGGGTGAGGGTGGAGCGGCGCGGTGGAGGTTCGCCGGCGGGAGGAAGTCGGCGAAACGGCGTGAAAACCTAGCGGCGGCGGCGGAAACGACTGGAGAGGAAAAACAGAGAAAGACGAGTCGGTTTTTATGAGGGGCTGAGATCCGCTCGATACGCTATCACCGGACGCGGTGGTCATTATGACCGGACGCGGTGGTGCAGCGTCCGGTCACACTCCAGTAAGCGCCTGGAGTGACCGGACGCGTCCGGTGTGGACTGACCGGACGCGGTCAGAGTCCGGTCGCTGGGAGCTCGGGAATTCATCGCGGAGCACCGGACGCGGTGGTGGTAGCCGGGACCGGACGCGGTGGTCGTCAGAGGCGCGTCCGGTGCAGCGTCCGGTGCCTAGGTCTGGAATTGGTCTTCTGGATGACCGGACGCGCTGGTGGACGCCGGGACCGGACGCGGTGGTGAAGCAACACTGCGTCCGGTGCAGCGTCCGGTCCAGCGTCCGGTCGCTGTTCTTCGCCATTCTTCGTTCCGAACTTCGACGCGACTTCTCCCAATCAAGTTCCAATTCAAAGAGACACAAATAAACACCAATTGGAACCTGATATGAGTGACCTCACTCAAACCCTCAAATTTTTCAAAATAGTTTGCCTTAGGCTAGTATTATTTTTACGAAAATAGGCAATAAACTCCCGAGGAGCAACGTATGGCCATGCAATAGAGTTTTGGACCTTTAGGAGCGTCAAATGCTCTCTCTATCCATGGACGAACACAGAGGTTGCTCAAAGCGAAACCAAAAAGAAACGACAAACAACCAACCATGCATATGCAATGCAATACAAGAAAGTAAAGCTAGGTTGCTTGTCAAGTTTGATCCACGGTTAGGCTTCTTCACTCCTCCGAAGGAGGGTTATCGTAACCGTGTTAGCCAAGCCCTAAATGCATTGCGATAAAGTAAACGTGACATATAATACAATGCAATGCAAGGGACAACACGCGCTTATTTTTTAAAGTTACTTGAATCAAGCACATTGAGTTCACTTCTTAGCCTACAAAAGGTAGCCTCATCCAAAGGTTTAGTGAAGATATCCGCTAATTGATTTTCACTTCGTACACCTTCTAGTGATATGTCATTTTTAGCAACGTGATCTCTTAGAAAGTGATGGCGGATATCAATGTGCTTGGTGCGGGAGTGTTGTACCGGATTGTTAGCAATTTTAACGGCACTTTCATTGTCACATAAAAGTGGCTCCTTTTCAAGAACAATTCCATAGTCTAGGACGGTTTGTTTCATATATAAGATTTGTGCACAACAAGCCCCCGCGGCAATGTATTCCGCCTCGGCGGTGGACAAAGCCACACTATTTTGCTTTTTAGATGACCAAGATACTAAGGATCTCCCAAGCAAATGGCACCCTCCGGATGTGCTTTTTCTATCAATTTTGCAACCGGCATAATCCGAATCGGAATAGCCAACTAGTTGGAATCTAGCTCCTTTGGGATACCAAAGACCAATGCTTGGGGTGTGCTTAAGGTATCTTAGAATTCTTTTTACGGCACTTAAGTGAGGTTCTTTAGGGCACGCTTGAAAGCGAGCACACATGCACACACTAAACATGATATCGGGCCTAGATGCGGTAAGGTACAACAAGCTACCAATCATAGAGCGGTAGAGAGTTTGATCAACCGGTTTACCTCCCTCATCTAGGTCGAGATGTCCATTTGATGGCATTGGGGTCTTGATTGGCTTGCATTCTTCCATCTTGAATCTTTTGAGAAGATCCTTGGTATACTTTTCTTGAGAGATGAAAATCCCTTCTCTCATTTGCTTGACTTGAAAACCAAGGAAGAATGTGAGCTCACCAATCATTGACATCTCGAACTCCTTCGACATCAATTCACCAAATTCCTTGCAATAATCTTCATTTGTTGACCCGAAGATGATATCATCAACATACACTTGACAAATGAAGATCTCCCCATTAAGCTTCTTGGTGAATAGTGTGGTGTCGACCTTCCCGATGGTGAAGCCCTTCTCAATGAGGAAGTCCCGGAGGCGCTCATACCACGCTCTAGGGGCTTGCTTGAGCCCATATAGCGCCTTGGACAACCTATAAACATGATTAGGATATCTAGGGTCTTCAAACCCGGGAGGTTGATTGACATAGACTAGTTCATTTATAAAGCCATTTAAGAATGCACTTTTCACATCCATTTGATATAGTTTCATATCATGATGTGATGCATATGCAAGGAGGATACGAATGGCTTCAAGTCTTGCAACGGGTGCAAAGGTCTCTCCAAAATCAAGGCCTTCAACTTGAGAGAACCCCTTTGCAACTAGTCTTGCCTTGTTCCTCACTACTATGCCTTGGTCATCTTGCTTGTTTCGGAACACCCACTTGGTTCCAATGACTCTTGCACCTTTAGGATGCTCTTCAAGTGTCCACACTTGGTTGCGGGTGAAGTTGTTCAATTCTTCATGCATGGCATTCACCTAATCCGGATCTTGAAGAGCTTCTTCTACATTCTTAGGTTCAACACAAGAGACAAAAGAGTGATGTTCAACAAAAGAAGCTAGCTTTTGAGATCGAGTCATTACTCCCTTTGTAGGACTCCCTATGATGAGTTCTTGTGGATGAGCTTGAAGTAGAGGTGAGTTTCTTCTATCAACCACTTGAGGAGGTGGATGGGGAGCATCAACATCTTGAGCTTGTGCCTCGGCTTGTTCATGAGAGACATAAGTATCTTCATTTTCAACTCTCTCATTCTTGTCATCATCTTGAGGCACACGTGATGAAGATGGTGGATCAATGATTTGCACATCATCTTCATCATCTTTTGGCTTGATGTCTCCCACGGGCATGTTCTTCATGGCCTCCCTCAAGGGTTCATCACCTACATCATCACAATTCTCAATTGCTCCTTGGGAGCCGTTAGATTCATCAAATTCCACATCATATGTTTCTTCAACCAAACCGGTGGCATGGTTAAATACTCTATATGCTTTGGACTTTGATGAGTAACCAACAAGAAAACCAATATCACAATGTCTTTGAAACTTCCCTAGGTGTTGACGCTTCTTGTAGATGTAGCATTTGCAACCAAACACCCGGAAGAATGAGACGTCCGGCTTCTTCCCATTAAGCAACTCATAGGGGGTCTTGCCAAGAAACTTTTGGAGGAAGAGGCGATTTGAAGCATAGCATGCGGTGTTGATTGCCTCGGCCCAAAACTTTTCCGGAGTGTTGTACTCATCTAACATTGTTCTTGCAAGGGTGATCAAAGTCCGGTTCTTTCTCTCAACTACACCATTTTGTTGAGGAGTGTAGGTTGAAGAGACCTCATGCTTGATTCCAATTTCATCACAATAAGCTTCAATGTTGGTGTTGTCAAACTCTTTGCCATTGTCACTTCTAATTTTCTTTATCTTGACTTCAAATTCATTTTGAGCTCTCTTTGCAAACTTCTTGAAGCAACTTGCCACTTCGGATTTGTCATGAAGGAAGAAAGTCCATGTATATCTTGAGTAGTCATCCACTATCACAAGACAATAGAGATTACCACCCAAGCTCTTGTATGTTGTAGGCCCAAACAAATCCATGTGAAGAAGTTCTAGCACTCTTGAGGTTGACATGAAAGCCTTGGTTGGATGAGTGTTTGCAACTTGTTTACCCGCTTGACATGCACTACAAGGTTTGTCCTTTTCAAACTTCACATCTTTCAATCCTCTTACTAGTTCTTTCTTCAATAGCTTGTTGAGAGTGCTCATTCCAACATGTGCAAGCCTCCTACGCCAAAGCCAACCAAGTGAGGTCTTGGTGAACAAACATGTCATCAAATTTGCATCTTCGGAGGTGAAGTCAACAAGATAAAGATTGTTGTATCTAAAGCCTTTGAATATCACTTGCTTGTCATCTATCTTTGAAACTTCAACTTCATTTGGTGTGAACAAGCATTGGAAGCCAAGGTCACAAAGTTGCCCAACGGATAACAAGTTGAAACTTAATGAAGCAACATAGAGCACATTTGAGAGTGAGTGATCATTTGATATTGCAATCTTGCCTATACCCTTGACTTTGCTCTTTGAATTATCCCCAAATGTGATCTTCTCTTGACAAATCCCATTCTCTTCAATGGAGGTGAACATACGAGGATCACCGGTCATATGTTGAGTGCAACCACTATCAATAACCCAATGAGATCCACCGGTCTTGTAGTTCACCTACACACAAGAGATCAAGCTTTTTGTTTAGGGACCCAAACTTGAGAGGGACCCTTGACTTTCTCAACTAGTGACTTGGCAACCCATATTTTCTTTGGCCTATTCTTGTTTGGGGGACCCAAAAACATGATTTTCATCTTTCCATTTGAATCTTTTCTTAGCATATAATGAGCATTGAAGGCAAAGGGTCTAGCATGCTTGGGCAAGGGTTGTGGTGGTGGAGTTTTGCATTCATGAGCAAAGTGACCTTCTTGACCACACTCAACACATCTCTTTGGCTTGGGCTTTGACTTGCTTTGTTGTTGAGCTTTTGCCTTCTTCTCTTGATTTGCCAAGTACCCAATACCACTTCTATCCATCTTCATTACGGTGTTCATGAGGAGCTCACTTTGCAAATATTGGCCTCTTGTGAACTTGCTTAGGCCGGTCTTGAGATGCTCTTTTTCTTACTTGAGCTTCTTGTTTTCTTCAATAAGTGACTCATTTGTTGGTTGCTTCTCAAGAGCCATCAAACCTTTTAGCTTCTTGTTCTCATTTGCAAGCTTCTCATTCTCACACTTGATCTTGGCATAATCATCATGGTTGCATGATTCAACCACACTCTTGCCTTTGCTACTAGAACCTTGCTCAATGCTTTCAATGATCAAATCATCACATGATGTAGCTATATCACACTTAACAACATTGTTAGTAGCATCATGTGTCTCAAGAGCAAGTTCATTAGCAACCACAAGACTATCATAGTCAACTTTTAATGTGGTGTATTTGTCTTTCAAAGAGTTATGTCTAGTGATGAGCTCATCATGCTTCTTCTCAAGTTTATCATGTTGATCTTTAAGCTCTTTGTTAGAGGTTTTGAGCTCCTTGAGAGTGGAAGACATAACTTCATTTTGATCTCTAAGCTCACCACTAGTCTTTTGAGCATTTTCAAGCTTAGATGAGAGTGATTCATTTTCATTTTGAAGATCATCATTTTCACTTCTTGTCCTTCTTATGATTTTAGTGTATTTGTTTAGCAATTTTACAAGTTCATCATAAGAAGGTGCATCATATTCATCATCACTATCACTATCATCATCATCATCACTATCATGGTTTTGTACCTTTCGTTCACCCTTGGCCATAAGGCATAGGTGAGTAGTGGACGATGATGGTGAAGAAGGCGGTGAAGGTGGTGGTGAAGATGTCGGTGAAGATGATGGCTCCATCACAAATGCGGCGACCTTCTCTTTCTCATCATCGCTCTCATCTTCGGAGGAGTCACAAGATGATTCAATATCGGTGAGCCAATCACCAACAATATATGCCTTTCCACCCTTCTTCTTCTTGTAGAACTCCTTCTTCTTGCCATCCTTCTTCTTGTATGGCTTGTTCTTCTTCTTCTCATCTTCTTCATCACTTGAATCATTTTTCTTGCCCTTGTTCTTGTTCTTGAACTTGTCTTTTGGTGGTCTAGGGCATTGATGAGCTAGGTGGCCAAGTTCACCACAATTGTAGCAATCCATTTCCGAGATGGGCTTTCTCTTGCTACTTGTGAAGAATTTCTTTTTCTTGCCATCGAACTTGATGCCACTCTTGTTGAGCTTCTTTAGCATCTTGGTGGTCTTCCTCACCATGAGTGCAAGTGATTCATCATCGATATCACTTTCACTTGAGCTTTCTTGCACGATCATGGCTTGGCCCTTCTTCTTCTTCTTGTCATGGCTAGCTTTGAAGGCCAAGTCTTTCTTCTTGGAAGATGATGAGCCCTCTTCCGGAGTGATGTGCATGTACATCTCATGAGCATTGATCTTCCCCAATACTTGAGTCGGTGTTGCGGTGGAGAGATCACTTTGATGAAGCACGGTGACAATGTGACCATACTTCTCAACGGGAAGCACACTCAAGATCCTCCTTGCAACATCTGATTGACTCATTTGAGTGAGTCCAAGAGCATTGAGGTCCTCTACAAGAACATTCAAGCGAGTGTACATGTCATTAGCACTTTCTTTGGGAAGCATCTCAAAAGAATTAATCTTCTTTAAAGCAATATGATGGCGTTCCTCACGCTCACTCTTAGTTCCCTCATGGAGAGCACAAAGATTCTCCCACAAATCATGAGCGTTCTTTGCATTACGCACACGATTGAAGATATCTTTGCCTAAGCCCCGGTAGAGTGCATTTTTGGCCTTTGCATTCCACCGGTCGTACTTCTCCTCGTCACCAGTGGGGTTTGCGGGATCCTTGATAGCGGGAAGCCCTTGGGTTGCGGCTCTAAGGCACCCGACATCTATGGCTTCGAGATACGCCTCCATGCGGATTTTCCAATATGGAAAATCATCCCCCTCAAAGGTGGGAGGTGGTCCTTCCCCGTTAGACATCTTGCTCTAGGCGGTAAAGCCTAAATTAGGAGCAACACGGCTCCGATACCAATTGAAAGGATCAAGATGCCCAAGAGGGGGGGTGAATTGGGCTTTTCTAAAAATTAATTGCAAGAATTAAATCCTATAAGCCGGAATTCACCCCTAGTGCCTACTTGTGTTCCTAGAGAGTCTACCGATAAAAAGTTTTGCACCCTAGTTTCCAATCCTAGTCTAGCATGGCAATTCTAGGAATGTAAATCAAGCAATGAAAGTAAATACGAGAATGTAATTGCTTGAAAGTAAAGGGGCAAGGAACACGGCGATGTTTTTCCGAGGTATCGGAGAGTCGCCACTCCCCACTAGTCCTCGTTGGAGCACCCGCGCAAGGGTGTCGCTCCCCCTTGATCCGCGCAAGGATCAAGTGCTCTCTACGGGTTGATTCTTCGACACTCCGTCGCGGCGAATCACCCAAAACCGCTCACAACATGAGTTGGGTCATCCACAAGCTCCGCCGGATGATCACCAAACTCCCAAACACCACCAAGCCGTCTAGGTGATGGCGATCACCAAGAGTAACAAGCTAGAACTCTCACTTGACCACAACGAGCCCAAATGAGGAGGTGGATGCACACTTGCTACTCTCGAATCACTAGTGAGGAAACTCAAACTTTGATTCTCAAATCTCTATCCTCACTAGAGCTCTTGCACTCCCTTGCACTCTAAAGGGTTTTCTCAGATGTTTGAATGAGCAAGAGACCTCTAAAAGAGGTGGAGGGGTTGTATTTATACACCCCTCAGAGAAAACGAACCGTTACTGTCTGACACGGGCTCACCGGACGCGCCGGTGCAACTGACCGGACGCGCCGGTCGCCCGTAACGGTCAAAACGCGATTTTGAACTGAACCACCGGACGCGCCGGTCAGGGGTGACCGGACGCGTCCGGTCCTCTCTGGACCTTACTGGACTCGCACCGGACGCGAGGCCGCGTCCGATGGTTGATGACCGGACGCGTCCGGTCCTCTCTGGACCTTACTGGACTCGCACCGGACGCGCCGATCACGTCCAGATCGCGTCCGACGGGCGTTCTCCCTGGATGACACGTGTCGGCCGCTGACCACCGCGTCCGGTCCTCGCGAGGACCGCGTCCGGTGATCAGGGCCGAACACTAGCCGCGGTAACGTACACACCGGACGCGTCCGGTGCTCCCGAAGACCGCGTCCGGTGACTAGAAAACAGCCCGAAACTTTCCGAAACGCGTCGCAACTTCAACCAAGTTGCTTCCAACTGAACTTTGAGCTATTCTAGGGTTGCCTAGCGCCAAGTTTAACAAGTGTGCACCACACCTAAACATAGGACTCGCCTAGGTCAAGCTACCCATTCATGCCCCCCTTTATAGTACGGCCAAAAGAGAAAAACGAAGATCCTAACGACTATTCCGAATGTGTCTCAACACCTCGACATCCGGAACTAACCGTCCTTAATCTTGACGTCACTCTTTTGAAAACCGAAACGATTTCCATCAAAGGACACGAATACCACAGTGCTCAAAGCAGTTATCACCTCCATGACCTAACTTACCAAGTTTCTGCAAAACACACGTTAGTCATGGTAATAAAGTGTTGTCATTAATTGCCGAAACCAAACCTTGGGGCCTAGATGCTTTCAGACACTTCTCCCCAAACCATCATGTATCCAACCTATCTCGGTATATAAGGGATAAGGTCAGACCTTAGGGGGAGGAGAGGATCCAAGACAGATCATTCGACTCCTCATTTGATTCGCTTCTGCTCAGCACCGAGGGCAGAGGCAACCCAGAGAGGGGCATCGAGAGCTCCTCCGCCGCATCCATCGTCTTCCTCCTCTCCGATGAGGGGAAGACTCCACCGGCGGCAAGGAAACATTAGGATTAGCACCGACTTAACCCCCTACCAAATCTGTCTACACTCTGTTGTAACCCCTTGATTTTAGGTGCTCTTGAGTATAAGGATCATTAGCTGCTGGACGTAGGGCACTAATCGGCCCGAACGAGGATAAACCGTTGCATCCCCTCTGTGATTCTTGTGTTCTTGAGTCAACCCGAGCCACCAGAGACATGTACTCTGACACCGACTCGAACAATAATACTTGATGCGATTCCGACCCCGCAACAACGGTGTCACCGGCGGCCATGGCCTACCTAGTGGGGAACTACCGTAGCCAACAAACTCAGGTTTAACAGGACGTCGAGAGCAACGGCCGGCGACCTCCTCCTGCTGACGCGCGGGGTGGTGGTGGCGCTTTGCACGCCATGGCCGCGACGAGCGAGGTGGGAGGTGGCGCTTGGGTACGGTGGAGAGGAAGGACGGCGGTCGTCCGGGTGCGGTGCAGAGCGCCGTGGTGCGGGCGCAGCGGCGGTACAGCACGCTGCCGCGTTGTGGCCGCGGCGGTGCGGCGAGGCATCAGCGCAGCCGCTGTGGGAGAGTGGTGGCGATTGGAGAATATGGGTGCGGTCGCGGCGGCGATTTGAGAAGAATGTGAGCGAAGAATTTTTATTCGGAAATATTGTGGAGCAACGCGAGCGACCGTGCGAATGGAATCACAATATTGGGCCGTTCGGGCCGGAGTTCAGGCACCAACGCTGGCGTCCGAATGATCGGACACCCTACACATACAATTCTGATAGATAAGATATCTGGTAATTAGATTTCACTTGTTATTTTGGAATGTGACCTACATACATTGATCCATATGTATGTATGTATGTATGTATGTATGCGCGCGGATGTGTGGAGTGGTATAATATGCATACATGACTAAGACATGTCTCTTGTTTGATCCTAACAAAAAAAATAAAAAAATATTCCATGGATGGCTGATCTTACCCATGGCCACTTGAAATACATTTGTAGACGTGGCTCATGTGTATATGTGGAAATGCTCGTCTCTACAAGTTTTTCCAGTTGTGGTGCTCTAAAATCAAAGCATTTATTTTTTAAAAAAACTCTAGAAATATTTTTCATCTAAATCTAGCCTAAACTTTCTTTGGATTCTTCAGTTTTTTATTTCAAGACTAAAATTTTACTAGATGAGATTATGATGGGGTCGCCGAAGGCTGGACTGGACAGTTGGCCGACCGCGCAGTACAGCTCAGCGGCACACATATCGCCGAGTTATCTGCCGCCTGTCCATTCAGCATGCGGATCCAAACTGAGCGGCAAGGTCCACCGTGCACGGCCACTCCACCAGCTGAGCGATCTCTCTCACAGGATGACAGGGAATATCATCATTGTTAAGGATGATTATGTACACATATATACATGATGCATGCATGCATGGTCTCTCTGTGTGTGACAGCTACGCTTGAGCAACAAAACCCCAGCCCCAGCGGCTCTCCTGGTCCGTATTCGACGCGCCTCCAGTCCTCCAGTTGAGCACAGCATCATGGCAGGTGATGCTACTTGTCCCTCCCCTGCTTGTATTTATTAATCAAGCGCCCCTTGAGCTCTTAGCATGTTCGCTTGAGATTATTAGCTAAATCAGCCAGCCAGTCAGCAGTATTTTTATCTTAAAAAATCAGCCAGCAGTATTTTCAGCCAGCCAAATCGGCCCAAGTTTGTGTGTACTCTGGTCCAGTTTTAGGCACGCACCTATAGCTACCTACCTTGAGCTGGTGATCGTGCGTCGGTACATTGCTACACTGTTGATGCACATGCGCATTGCACGTTGTGACGTTGACGTGAAACACGACACATCTGCAGCCTCAGCTCGTTGGGGTCTACGTATTTGCATTAGGATTTTTCACGCAGGTCTACGTATTTGCATTAGGATTTTTTCACGCAGCCTTGCTCATCAGTTTTCGATGCAAAGACAAGTTAGGAATTAGTACGATCGAGTGAACACCCTGCGCGCAGGCATAGACACTGCTGATCAAGCACGCGCATCCGCCGTGCATGCCGCGCCACAACAAACGCCGCGCTAGGCGTACAGGCATTGATTGGACGTGCACATGTACACATGCAAGGAGTGCACGCATCACGTGGCCGTGACAGGTGCGCGCGCACACCGCGTTTCGTTTCATTGGCCGTGTTTAGTTGGCACAAATTAGGACCTCCAAAATCTACACAGTAGAATCTTCCCCACTATAGTATTTCATTTATATTTATGAATTTTTGTCCAAACATTGACTAATTATGCTCAAAAGATTCGTCTCGCAAAGTATAACTAAACTATACAGTTAGTTTTTAATTTCATCTACATTTAGTACTCCATGCATGTACCGATATTTTGATGTGACGGAAAATCTTCTTTTTACGTAGTAAAATTTAGGGAAAATTTGGCACGTAAAGGAGGCCTGTTTAGATCCCAAATATTTCCCCAAATTTCACTATGCAAAAAGAAGATTCTCCATCACATCAAAATACCGACACATGCATGGAGTACTAAATATAGATGAAATCAAAAACTAATTGCACAGTTTTGTTGTACTTTGCGAGACGAACATTTTAAGCCTAATTAGTCCATGTTTAACAATTTTTACCAAATAAAAACAAAAATACTACAGTGCCACACACTTTGCTACAGTATTTCGGCCGGCTCCGATTCGGGGCAACTAAACACGGCCGAAGCCAGGGCGCTGCAGTCAAGCGAACCAACGAGGCGATCTCGCGGCCTGTCACGATCACGCACCAGCACCGTCTGGTGCCCAGCATATATGACCACAGGTTCACCGTCCACCGCACACGCATTTGAGACTCGGACCGTCGGACGGATCAGCGTGCGCATGTACGTACACGTGCACATGTATAGCAGCTCCACTTCCTGACTTCCTCCACCCATCACCCATGCCGGCCGGCTGTTAGACTAGCCGTACTCTTGAACCTCTATATTCATCCTCTAAAAAGATATTTTATTCTAGTCACCATAAAATATACAATTTCTCCGCACTCATTTATCATTTCCATCTACTGTGGGATCCACTTATCACTTTATCTAAATATATCCATGTGGGATTTAGTTTTAAAGAATTTATTGAAATGAATTTAATGATGCAATCAGAATTTAATTTATTTTTTTAGTTTGTTGGTTATAACATTTTTTTTTGTTAGTTGAGTTAGTGGACCCCACCACTGGATGTGACAGCCCTGCATGCATCTTTCCTGCTCCTGCCTCCGGCGCTGCTTTTGGTGGAGCATGTGGCTGGTACCGGTTGATCGCTACTGCGCTAGAAATAGCGTGTGCTGCGTCCGTAGCGTGAGTTTTGCAGTACCCGGTACAGACTTTTTCTTCCTGTAAACGATGATGTGGATGGGGTAGCGGGTGGGATCCCGTACCTAGTGCGGAAGGTCTTAGACCTAGAAGAAGGCAGAAAATGGGAGCGGCTCTCGATCTCCTGCAGGCCTGCTAACACGATCACGATCTGCTGAAACGTAGGGGCGCTTGATTTGGAGGTGCAGCCGTTCGTGCCGACCGCGGATTTTTTATATTTTTATTGCTTTTTAAACAAATATTTTAATACTAATCAAAAACATATTTGCAAAACTAACCTTTTTTGTCACGCTAGCGCGGCTGGTGCCACAGTACTACGCTGGCGCGACAAGCCCAGCCACGGTGGCGCCTGTCGTTGACCATAACTGGCGTGGCGGAGCGTGGGTCCCGCCCTGTCGCGCCAGCGACTCCGGTGCGACAGCGCTGTCGTGCCAGGCGCGCTAGCGCGACAAGGCGAGTTAGGTTTTGGTCAGCCCGACCGATTTCTTCTCTCTTTCTCTCGCTCACCTTCCTGCTTGCGAACCCGCCCGCCGCCGCCACTGTGCAACCCCGCCCCCTCCCAGTCTGGCAACCCTCTCCCTCTCCCTCTCCATCTCCCTCCGTTCTTTGCAGTGCCCATGGAGGAATTGGGCGCGGCCTAGGAGGCTTGCCGCGGCCTTGGTGCCTGGCCGCGGCGCCGCCGCCAGCCGGCTGTCCAACACCGGCGAGTGGACGTCCCAGCCCTGTGGAGTGAAGTAGACTGCCAGGTTAAACTCCGTGTCCTCCATTTGTTGATTTGTTACCTCATTTGTTGGTTGACTAGGGTTAAGAAATTTGGGAGACTGTGAATGTTTGTAGCGTTAGTTGTTCAAATTTGCTATGTTGATTAGGTTTAGGATGAGCATTGCCCGTGCATTCGACGTAAACTACATGTTGCATGGACCTAGGTAGTTGATGCAAGGGGGATTTGGATGGGTTAGTGTGTTGCCTTTGTTGACATGGACCTAGGTAGTGTATTAGTGAATGCATATGATTTATTTTCGAAATGCATAGTTCTTGTGTTGTTGATGTGTTGGTTCGTATGTTGTAGATGGATCGGTTAGTGCGATTGTTTCATGGTAGCAAAGTACAAGGAAACGGAGAGTTCAAAAGCATGCACGAACATGTTGAGTTCTTTAGTGGACCTCCTACCTTTGATGCTTTGGTTAGCAAGTGCCGGGATAAATTTGGGTGGCCACTAAGTTTGAGAGGCAGATTTGACTGTGGGAAGGAACAGGCACATTATGTGTTGATGTGTTTGACATGTGAGGATGAATGGAAGAACTACATAGAGATGGTGAAGAGTAGCAGTGTTAGGTGTTTGGAAGTTGTTATGGAGAACGGGTGTTGCCGAATTGTGGTGGCTATGGATGATAATGTGGATGTGGAGCCCGTAGAGAACCTTACCAAGACGAAGAGTTGCAGGCGGTTGTTGTTAGAGAAGTTAATAGGTCATGTCAACCCGGTGCCTTGAATGATGAGTTTGATGAAGAAACGTTTGATGAGGACAATGGCAACGGAGATGGAACACATGATGTGGATGACATATCCCAAGGGTCAGAGGATGACAAAGTTGATGTTGCCTCCGCAGACGAAGATGACTTTACTTCGGGGCCAAGTACTTCGGATGATGTGTTGAAGGATGAGTATAGGTCTAAGCCTAGTAGCGAGGACGTAAGTGATTGTTGTGAGGGAGGGTTTCCGGACGCAATAGAAGTCCCAGTTGATAAGTCATTGAGAATGGAGTACAATAACGTTGAATTGAGGCAATTGAAGGTTGTCCATGTGGAGGTACCCTCGGTACCAAATTTTATGGACATTAGTATGGTTGACGAAGCAATATGTGACGCCGGTTTGTCATTGTTGGCTGATGAAGTACCAGATAGTGAGGAGGTGGAGATTAAGAAGGGAATGGTATCTGATACGTTGGAGCATCTCAAGTATTTCCTGATGGATTATGCCGTTTGGTTTCACATGCCGTATTATGTGAGCCACTCTGATAAGAACAAGAGCTACACAGTCCTTTGCAAGAATGGATGTCAATGGGGTCTATGGGCTCGGAGGCAGAGAAATGAAAAGTGGAAGATTTGCAATGTGAGGCAACCTCACACGTGTTGATCTTCGAAGCCGAAGGGTGTGCACGCCCAAAACATAGCCCGTTACCTTGGTCATCGTCTTGTTGGCACGGTTAGGGCCGATAGTGACACATCTATTTCAAGCATGATCGAGACCATGTTTGGGTTCACTGGTTATAGAGTGAAGTACTCAAAGGCATGGCAGGCAAAGCGGCATGCTACAGAGTTGTTATGGGGCGATTGGAAAGAGGCGTACAACCAAGTTCCTAGGATTCTAGGTGCCATGAAACAGTACAATCCAGACCTTAGGTGGTATCCTTATGTGGGCCTCATTGTCACGGATGTGGATGGCGTTCCAAAGCATGTTCTGTAGAGAGTTTTTGGTGTTTTGCTCAGTCCGCGGAGGCCTTCAAGCATTATCGTCCCTTAGTACTTGTTGATGGTACATTCCTGACAAGCAAGTACAGGGGGTGTATTGATGATTATCGTTGGAGTGGACCTAGACAATCAACTTGTCCCTTTAGCATTCACTTTGGCTGAAGGTGAGAACGATGACAGTTGGTGTTGGTTCATGAAGCTTGTGAGACAGCATGTGCTCCATTCATCTCGGAACATATGCATGATCTTAGATCGGCATCACGGTTTGCTGATAGCTACGAACGAGCATGTAGATGGACGCCCTCCTCTTGAGCATCGGTGGTGCATGAGGTACTTTGCTGCCAACATATGGAGGAGGCAGAAGAAAAAGGAGGTAGTGCAGAAGTTGAAGTCACTATGTGGGTGTTGAACCAAGGAGAAGTTCAAAGAGATGCTTGCGGAGCTACAGAAGGTCCTCACTGCTAAGGCAAATACTTGGCTTGAGGATCAGATGCCTCAAAAGGACAAGTGGGCTCTTGCATTTGATGCCGGAGGTCTTCGGTACAGTGTGATGACTACCAATTCTTCAGAATTGTTCAACAAGGTGTTCAAGGGTATTCGTGTAGTCCCCGTGTCAGGTATTGTGGAGTACTTGTTCAAGAAGTGCAATGAATACTTTGTCAATCGATGGAACATAGCAAAGGAGTCCAAAGAGAAATGGGGTAGAGCCGGTAGGAAACACTTGGATCTCTTGGAGACGATAGCTTCCAACCAAGTGGGGGAGGCCTTTGGGCCATCGAGGTTAGTGTACAATATCAGGTTAGTCGGAGGAATGAACCTGGGGGGTGAGAAGTATGCACTACTATTGGCGGTCCTTAACTCCTAATTCTAACCACTAATTCTCACATAAAATCATAGCATATGAACACCAAACGTAGATTTAGGGCTTACAACAAACTATTTCCATGAGTTTTGGTGTTTTACCATTCACAGGAGGACATTTCGGAATAACATGAAATATGTACCTAAAGTGTATAAGAAATGCAAGATTATAAACATTCTACACAAGTACAAAAGGAGAGAGGCCCAATTCCTAGAAGATTCGGGGCCTAGATGAGAGGAGAACAAAGCCCAAAGGCAACCCAAACCAACTCAACTCTGCACAGCACCATCATGGGCCAAGTCCAGGAGATCGAGGGAGGCAGTCCAACCAAATTGGACTCAAGGGGGCCCACCTAGGGTGCGCCACACCCCTGGTGGCCTGCCTCGAGCCCAACCTTGTCTGGTCGGTTCAAACCGACGTCCCCAAGGTGGTTCACAGGGTGTCGGTGTAAGGTCCTAAATGGCTAAAGGGGGGTGAATAGCCTATTTAAAAATCTACAAGCTTCACTAGACAAGTGAGTTAGTAAAACAAACGACGTAGCAATTCTAGCACTAGCTCACTAAGCTATGCAAGCCACCTACACAAGTCTTGTTCAAGGCTAAACACAGACCACACCAACAACTAACTTGGATCTCTTGGAGACGATAGCTTCCAACCAAGTGGGGGAGGCCTTTGGGCCATCGAGGTTAGTGTACAATATCAGGTTAGCCGGAGGAACGAACTTGGGGGGTGAGAAGTATGCACTACTATTGGTGGTCCTTAACTCCTAATTTTAACCGCTAATTCTCACATAAAATCATAGCATATGAACACCAAACGTAGATTTAGGGCTTACAACAAACTATTTCCATGAGTTTTGGTGTTTTACCATTCACAGGAGGACATTTTGGAATAGCATGAAATATGTACCTAAAGTGTACAAGAAATGCAAGATTATAAACATTCTACACAAGTCCAAAAGGAGAGACGCCCAATTCCTAGAAGATTCAGGGCCCAGATGAGAGGAGAACAAAGCCCAAAGGCAACCCAAACCAACTCAACTCTGCACAGCACTATCATGGGCCAAGTCCAGGAGATCGAGGGAGGCAGTCCAACCAAATTGGACTCAAGGGGGCCCACCTAGGGTGCGCCACACCCCTGGTGGCCTGCCTCGAGCCCAACCTCGTCTGGTTGGTTCAAACCGACGTCCCCAAGGTGGTTCATAGGGTGTCGGTGTAAGGTCCTAAATGGATAAAGGGGGTGAATAGCCTATTTAAAAATCTACAAGCTTCACTAGACAAGTGAGTTAGTAAAACAAACGGCGTAGCAATTCTAGCACTAGCTCACTAAGCTATGCAAGCCACCTACACAAGTCTTGTTCAAGGCTAAACACTGACCACACCAACAACTAACTCTACTCCTAAACAAGAACAAAACTACACAAGCTAGAGACAAAGAATAACAAGCTACACAACTAGCAAGATAGATAAGTAAGCAAAGGAGTGAGCTAGGATTGTTATACCAACGTTGATGAGTAGAGATATGTCCAATGAACCAATCAATCAACACAATCACATACACAAGATGAAATCCTCGGCAAAGAGATGACACAAGAATTTTTTACCGAGGTTCACTTGCTTCCCAGCAAGGTAGTCCTCGTTGTGGCGATGCACTCACTTGATGGGTCGCGCGCTAATTGACTATCAAGAGTCAAACCCTCAGCAGGTGCCGCACATCCACTCATAAGATGGGGACTCTCCAAGCCACGAGCTCCACTAGAGTAGCCAATTCGCGAACTCCCGTGGGGAAGGCTCAAGAACCCCTTACAATCACTTGGTGAGGCTCGAAATAATCTCCAATCACGAGCTCAACACCACCGCTGCTCCAAGTCATTTAGGATGTCAGAAAACACCCAAGAGTAACAAGCAATCCGTAGCCAACTCAATAGATCAAGTGCCACTAGATGCAACTCTCAAAGCAATGCACTTGAATCTCACTCAATCTCACTAGGATGCGCAATCAAGCAAGGAGATGAGTGGAAGGGGATATGCTCAACTCAAGAGGTTGTTAGAGAGTCCAAAATGTCCAAGAGAGGGTTCCCCCATCTGGCCAAACACATATTTATAAGCCACTCCAAAGAATAGAGCCGTTAGGAACAAAGAAACTGCTCTACGCACGCTGACTGGACGTGCAGATCAGATCGACCGGACGCGGCCACAGCGTCTGGTCGCACCTGCACGACATCGCCGATGCTCGCCACGTGTCCCATTTTAAATTTCGTTCGTTTGATCTCCAACGGTCACGAAACATTACCTACTTAGTCAAAGCATGACCGGACGTGACGCTAGAGTTGACTAGATGCGTTACACCCGGCGTCCGGTTTGAGTCTAGTAAGGGTCCAGAGAGTGATTTCGTCGACCGGACGCGTCCGATCGTGACTGATCGGACACGCCACTGTGTCCGATCAAACCTTCCCTCTGCGCTGATCTCCTGGGTACGTGACCGGATGCGCCAGTCCTGCAAGTGATCGGACGCTCCGGTCACAAACCCTCGCGCTTCGCCCCGTGTGCCTGCCGATAGAATTGACTGGACGCGCCAGCCGCGTTCGATCACACGTTCGGTCACATGTTCGGTCACCCTAGTGAGAGGTTTGGGGTTCTCTCTCTCAGGCGTTTTTGGGAAAATAAAATACCTGTTTTCCATTGCGCTGGATGCAAGAACCGGAGGCAAAGTCGCAATGGTGGTGGTCGTTGTTTTACAAGCGACAAACGCTATCCTCGGGAGCAACAGACGCTGCCCTCATCGTCTGTCGGCTTACCCAAGAGATGGCTTTCTGTGGTGGCGCGACAGACGCGGTGGTGGCCGCGCGACAGACACACGACGTCAGCGTCCGTCGACAGTGACATCAGCCGGGCGCTGGAGCGAGCGGAGGCGAGCTGTGCGTGATAGACGTTGGCCAGGTCTGGTGTTGGCGCGTCGGACACGACTGTTGAGTCGCACGTGTTGTAGGGCTCTCTGGACCGCGTCTATCGATGTGACAGACGCTGGGTCTCGGGCGCGATGGACGTGTCTGTCAAAGGCAAATTCGACCATTGGCTTTGAGTGCGCGGGGACACGTGGCGCACAGAGGTGCGACGAATGCGACACTGCAGTGTCTGTCGCCTTGGCGTGGCCGCGTCTGTCGCCCTCGACAGGGATATAACGGCTAGCTCTTGAGTGAAACGTTATAAATAGATGATGGTCGACCTTTGGGGGTTCTCTCTTGCACATTTGAAATATTGAGTCACACTTTGAGCTAGAGAAATTCCCCTCCACTCATCTCCTTGCTTGGTTGTATACTCTAGAGAGATTGTGTGAGATTCAAGTGCATTGCATTGAGAGTTGCATCTAGTGGCATTTGATTCTTGAGTTTGCTGCGGATTTCTTGTTACTCTTGGGTGTTTCCCGACACCCTAGACGGCTTGGAGCAGCGGTGGTGTTGAGCTCGTGATTGAATATTGTTTCGAGCCTCGCCAAGCGATTGTGAGGGGTTCTTGAGCCTTCTCCGTGGGAGTTCGCGAATTGGCTACTCTAGTGGAGCCGTGGCTTGGAGGATCCCCATCTTGTGAGTGGATGTGCGGCACCCGTTGAGGGTTCAACTCTTGATAGTTGATTAGCTCACGATCCATCAAGTGGGTGCATCGCCACAACGAGGAGTAGCTTGCCGGAAAGTAAGTGAACCTCGATAAAAAATCTTATGTCATCTTATTGCCGAGGATTTCATTTGTGTATGTGATCACATTGATTGATTGGTACATTGGACATATCTCTTCTCGTCTACGTTGGTATATCTACTCGAGCTCACTCCTTTAATTATTATTCTTTGTCTTGATTAGCTTGAATAGAATAGCTTATCTCATAGGAGTAATTAGCCTAGTAACTTAGGTTGTTGGTGTGAGCTAAAAATCATAGCCTTGTTGTTTACTAGTATTGTGTAGGCGGCTTGCATAGATTAGTTGTGCTAGTGCTAGAAGAGCTTCGCCATATTATTTATGTTGTTTAGTAAAGTTTGTAGAAAATTTAAATAGGCTATTCACCCTCCCTCTAGCCATTTGGACCTTACACCTGCCTGTCTGTCCCTCGGTGTGGAGTTGGGGTGAAGCAGCGAGGTGCACCTAGTCGTAACAGCCTCAAAATAGGCTAAGTGGGTCCAATTCGCGGAATGGGCCGATACTACTGTAGCTGGGTAGTGGACCAGTCATTGTAGCTGGGAGTTAATGTACATCCGAACTCTGGGTACTGTAGTAGACGAGTACTGTATCTAGGCACTGTAGCAGCATGTTACTGTTTACTGATCGGGCCAGGCCAAATTAGGCCTATTGTAGCTCGGGTACTGTTCACCGGGTGTTGTAGCATCGTGAAACATTGTGTGCCCAGAAGTTACCATACTGTGAATCCTAGGTGAGTTCAGCCGACTTAAATACCAGAGCCAGGGACGCGTAGTAACCTTCGGTTAACCGCTTTGAGTGAAGCGAGGACGAAAGCTCAAGCGGGTTGCTACGTAGGTGGGACCACTCATCGGTAGAGTGGACCTGGGCCATGTATGCTGGGACTGGATGTTACACTAGTGTTTTAGTGAACGGTTTTGAAAAGGGGATTTAAGAAATATTTTTCAAAAATGTTTAAATGCTTTAGAAATTCATATCTTGAGAAATCTTGCTTCAAAATGGTTGAAACAAATTTGGCTAGGCCCCTTATGATTAGGTCTACAGTTTAAAAATATTATATGTTAATTTTGTGATACTTTTATATAGGGCTTTATTTAATCGTTGTAAATGCTATTATCTTAAAAAATGCATAATAAATAGAATATACATCAGAAAAATATGATTCCAGTCTTGTTGATCTATTCTTGAGATGTACTTTCTATGAAAAATATATGTCATGCATGTTCTGTAAAAAAATATGGCTATCTAATTTATGTGTATTTATTTTCTATTTCTTGTAAAATTGCTAAAGCCAAAAATATGAATAAAACATATATGTGAAACTTTTTGTACAATGTTTGTAGACTATGTAGATCATGGAAAAAATACTAAATCTATTGTTTGATACTTTTCATAGTACAAAGTATTTTCATGCTCATTTATACACCCTAGCTTGTCATTTTTATGTTGGCTGTTTTACTTATTCAAATACCATGAAAATTTTATGGTAGGCTACCTATGGTATGACTATACTACTGTAATTTTTCTAGATTTTTCTATGTACTAGAAATATGTGTTGCTGCTGTAACTTTAGTTTAAAGTGAAATAAAATAATATTCTTTATGCATGATTATTTAATGGTGTAGCTTTGGTGTATCTTTGAAGCATCAAATAACTTATTGATGTTACTTGGATTGTTAGTATAGTTGTGGTGATGAAGTATAGTAGCACATGTGTTGTGGTTTTATGGTAGTTAGCGGTAGCTAACGGGGGTTAGTAATAGAAGAGAATGCAGTAGATAACATGTACTTGTGTCAGATGTCCTTGGATGATGTTGACTACCTAGTAGAAAAATTATACCTCTATTCTATCCAATAAATCTAAGTGTGTTCATCTTCTTTGGATGCAATCACGATCATCATATGCCATCGCATCCGATGCACCACTTGCATAATTACTTATACAATTGCATCATACAGGATCGCAGGAGGAAGTGTAAGTAGCAGTGCAAGAAGAGCAGGTCGAGACCGACCCACAGGAAATCTAGGCACATGAGGTGCCAGAGATAGAGGAGCAAGGAGAGGACCTACCCGAGTGCGTGGACCATCAACCTAATTCCTTTGAGCGAGGCAAGCCCCGGAGCATTATAAGTCTCCTGCCTAATAAAAGCAATCTTCTATATATGAGTTATATATATTATTGCATTAAGTTATAGGAGTTGAGTGCAACCGTTGATGCATTTATTACTATCCTTGTCTACCCTTTATATTCTCACCCTGTTAGGTTTAGGATCGAATAACCGCTTAGCCCTACTTAGACCGATAGCGATCGGTGATTTCCTGTAACCTGCAATTATAGGTGGTTACTGGAATACTTTAGCTATGGAATTGATGATATACTGGAAATAACCATGTATTGATGGATAATTGGAGACCGAATGGAATAGTTGGCGGCAACCAGACAAGGTTCTGGGGTGCTCGTAGTTTTCTGTCTATGTTTGTTAAGGACCGATCGTTGCTCGTCCCTCTTGTCATGTTGAATGCATGCCTCACATTTAGCTGGCCGAATAACGTACCTCTCGACCACGAAGCTAGTGGCACTATTAGGGTCGGGATAAACTCGGATTGGCAGACTGGTGCTGAAGGGGGTATGACAGGGGCACGAAGAGTGAGCCCAAGGGCAGGCTGAGTTCTGATTCCTGGCAGTCGGAAGGCCCCTGGGTATTGCAGTCCATGATTGTTATCCCACAATGTTTACCTAGAAAGTGTCATTGGTGATCTGTAGCTCACTTAATCGGTGAGTGTGGTTTATGTGAGGAATAAATCACCAGCTGGTTAGGAATTGATTTGAATCGCCATCGCTCCTGGATAGTGAGCACTTAACTCGAGTTACGGCATCGTAGTAATGATGATGGAACACTGATGGTTATATGGATGACGTTGGGAATACTAAAAATAAGTTGGTAAATGGATGTTATTGGTTAATCAAGTGATTGCTATAGTATAGGTGCTTACCTAGATTGATAGGTTTTAATAAATATGATGCAAAATACTTAAATGGTTCATTATGTTAACCTTGCTCTTTCGCAAATGAGTCTGCTAGTCCACTACAGAAAGCCTGGCATACTCTTTCGTGTCACTTTATTTTAGTTTAAGATGGGTAAGTCTAGCTGAGTACTTTCTCGTACTCAGGGCGTTGTTCCTATTGTTGTTGCAGATGGTCAGATGTACTACGGTTATTGCATCAACTGCCTATACCCTGCGATGGGCGACAACTTGGACCAAGGGCATGGTCGCTCAGTATGTCTTATCTGATGCTTTTGTTGGAAATGGCTATCTACTGGCACTGTATCTGAACTAAACATGTGTGCATGGTTTTAAAACTATTTGCTTCCGCTACTTTATTATAAACTTGGTTTGTAATAACTTTATGTTTTAAACTCTGATGTATCTCAGTGTTGTTGCAAACTTTATATAATATGTGACGGTGGCTGCTAAACTTGTATGATCTTGGTTTGTATGTTGGTTGGTTTGAAATCCTTCGTGGTTTCACAGACTATCGGGTTATACGGGCTTCAGTTTGCTAAATTATTTGCTTTGGCGGGTGATTTTCTTACTTAATTTCGTTAATTGATCGGTTCTGTTATAGAAACCAAGCACATACCATCCCTTGGTTTGACTTATGAGCCCCCACCCAAACCACTAACACCGAAGGAACGAGTAATTCATCCTTCGGAATTCCCTATCGAATTCGAGGATTATGGCAATACCTCGAAATACCGTGGGCATGAAAAGCTTACACTTCCATCCGAGGAAGATTCCCCCAGGGTAAATTCATCAAAGGAATGGGTAATGGAAGTGAAACGTTCTTCCAAAATAATTCGGATTCTTTCACCTTCCGTAACCATACCTTGCTCATTAAGGGGAACGATTGTAGAAGCCCTGCACAACCCCACGGTTGAGACTAATATCATGTCTGAATTCCTTGCGAAAACCTTTTTGGGCAGCATGGCTCTAGTCTCGACCAAGAAGCTCTTCAAAAGCCCATCAGGACTTATTTTCGAATGTTGTGGGATTGCTAGGGCCGTGCTAGCCATAATCAATAAAATCGAGGTTTTCATAGACTTCCATGTCTATGCCATCCTTGAGTTTGATGTTCTCATAGGCTACCCCTTGGAAAAACTTTTTTCAAGAAAAACCATCCCATGGGGGCCTTGGTGAAAAGTTGGGAACAACTGCTTCTGCCACTCCTATCCCTTATCCTGGAAGTCCAAAGGCGAAGCAGCAACCCAACCATAACTCATTCGAGGAGGTGAAGTTTGTATCTCCGTTCATTTCACCTAAGCTTGCTTGTGAAACAGAACGTATACCTTCACCCTCGCTCGAACCCAAGTTGTGTCCCTCTGGCCAACACAATATAACCCTTGAAAAAGAAAACTTATGGGCCATGGAAAAACTTGAAACATCAACTCTAGAGCTCGAAATGAATGATTCCACAAATAAGCATGAAAGTTCCTCTTTTGAGTTTCCTCGCATCTCATGCTCACTTTTGGCGTCTCTAGAGTTGATCACGCTCAGTACACCCAACTTTCTTTTAATCCTTGCAAACTTTTTAAGAGGATAGTTGTGGATGCCTTCGTTTATCACAAATATTGCAGATCTCATAGAAGCATTGTGGTACTAACCTTGAAGCTTGAACATTAAAGCTAAATGTATGGTGGTAAAGCTAGGAACTATACCACCATTGATAGTTGCAAGATGAAGTTCCCATGGTCAAGCTTAAGACCATAAATGAAGCACTACCGAGAGATACCCCGGATTATCATATATTATCATAAAAAATAATAATTTATGATTATCATATAAAAAACCTTTTCCTATCAATAAAAGCAAGAACATGTCTTCAAGCTAGAATGCACCTTCAGGTATTCTTGGTTGCTAACCCTTTCAGGTTGAGATCAAGAAGAACAAGGTACATATGATGCTAAAGAACATGGGAGCTGCATCAATCATACACGTGGATGTTCTTTTGTGATGGAACACACTCAAAGGGAGACCCCCAACATTACACACTTGACTTTTACACAAAAGTCCAAGTATGGGGGAGGAAGTTCCATCCACAAAAGGCCATCTTGGGCTAAAAAAATGAAATGATGTCAGCTCTACCTTGCCATAAAAAAAGAGAGAGAAAATAGAAAAAAATCTTTTAAAAAAGAATGAAAAAAGAAGAGGAGAGAGAAGGAGCATTCTGCTCTCCTAGACCTTTGCTGTCACTAAGGCCCATGGTCCACACACTAGTTGTGTGTGTAGCCTAGCCTTGGTGATAACCTGAGATGAACCATATACAAGCCACCATTGCAGCAACATCAAAATTGTCATCCACATATGATGCCGGTAAGTAAATTTAGGTATGCAAAGGTAAATAAAAAGTTCACCAACCCATTTGCTCAAATTTATCTCCATGAGAAAAAAAACTTGCTAATAAAGTTCATACTTCTTTTGTTTATGTTATAATGGTTTAGTTTGGGTGTATCCATGCAAGGTACATCCATAGGTTTTTTTTAAATTAAGCATGGTGCTTATGTTAAAACAGCCTTCTTTAATTAAAATTTGACATGGTGTTGAATTTTGATTGATGAACTTGAGTACTACTTTCATAAACAATAGAAGCAATCTATTTTGGAAGATAAATCAAGGCTATGTTTATTTTTGCAAATTTTACCTTAGCCTTGTTTATGCTAAATAATAAAAAGTTAGGTGAACACATAAATATATATATATATATAATAATAGTAATAATAAAATAAAACAATAAATATAAAAACAAAATTTAGGTTCCTCGGTGTGTAAGTCGGCAGAGCCCTTATTCCCACTTTGCTTTGAATAAACAGGTACAAGAATAAGTGTGGGGGAGACAACCCATACAAGCTTTCAAAAGCCTTCCACACAAATGATGCACAACATATCAACAGTTCCAAACTCGGTTTGCACATCTTCTCTCCCTACAATTTTGAGTTTGAATGCACGTAAATCTTGATCACTAAAATCAAACTCATTTTATCTCCTCCTGACAAACAAATGCCCCTCTGCACCACACTACATTCAAACTTTTGAAAAGTAACATGTTTGTAACATTTTTAAGATATAAGCTTGCACAAAGTTTGTTCCATATACATGTATTTATGCTAGTGGGAAAAATACTCTAATAGGACAATCATGTCGACTAAATTGTTGTGAGGTGTGATATAGTTCTGACTTAGAAATCCTACCAATTCTATTCAAAGCACTTGGAGAATTTTGTTTTGATAAAAATGCTATAAAACCATAGTATCACATACTCTTCATTGGTGAGCAATTCCTACCAAAGCCAAATATAACATCTAGCAAGTTTCAAACCTTCCATATATGCTGCTTGTTTTTGTGTTGAATTTGGTCAAGTCTTGTTGACCCTTATTGAGAGATTTATCGTGCTCCCAAGATCAAGATTACGTACACCCACAAACACTTGCTGCTCCTACACTGGGAGTACGTAGAAACATGCTTCCATCCCCAAAAATTTTATTCTTATACTGGGAGTAGAAAAAATGGTTGTAGGAAAATACTCCATGTTCTAAAAGATAGTATTCTCTTTCTAAATAAGTGGTTTAGAACAAGAGACATGGGCTATGCAAAAGTATGAAAAAGAAAATATATAGGGACACATGAAGGTCCCAAGGTATTGAAAAAAAGATAGCACATGAAGGCTCATAAAAAATGATGATAGCCATGTCTCAAAAATAAAAGTTAGAGAGAGATCATATCTACAGAAGGAGTATAGTTCACCTTATAGTTTTAGCTCACATACTTTTCACACACATGCACATCTTGATCTAAGAGTACGACACTTCTCTTTTTGGATCCTCGATTTGACTTTACAATATATGCAATACAAGTATGCTACTTTGTTTATCCCTACATAAAGATCCACATAAACCTTTCTAGAAGTAGGAGAAAACAAAAGAAGACAAAACATTGCTATGCCTTGATAAGAATTCATACACCACTGAGTGATACGAGAGTGCCATTTGAGTATAAAGAGAACTATGCTTTTTTTGAGAAAACTTTCAAAACTCCAAGTTGCTAAGTTGTGAATTTGGGAAGATAACTTTATTTTGAGACCTGTTCCACTTTTCAACAACCCAAGGAAACATGTTAGCCAGCACCACATATCTCACTAGCGTAAAAGAATGTGTTGGGATAACTTTTGTGTATAGCTATATATCTTGGGATGTTATGATCATGAATACTTTTATCTCTAAGCTTTGCTCGAGGACGAGCAAAGAGCTAAGTGTGGAGGCTTGTTGGTGGTCCTTAACTCATAATTCTAACCGCCAATTCTCACATAAAATCATAGCATATGAACACCAAACATAGGTTTAGGGCTTACAACTAACTATTTTCACGAGTTTTGGTGTTTTACCATTCACAGGATATTTTGGAATAACATAAAATATGTACCTAAAGTGTACAAGAAATGCAAGATTATAAACATTCTACACAAGTCCAAAGGAGAGAGGCCCAATTCCTAGAAGATTCAGGGCCCATATGAGAGGAGAACAAAGCCCAAAGGCAACCCAAACCAACTCAACTCTGCGCAGCACCATCATGGGCCAAATCCAGGAGATCGAGGGAGGCAGTCCAACCAAATTGACTCAAGGGGGCCCACCTAGGGTGCGGCTGCCCCTGGTGCCGTGCCTCGAGCCCAACCTCGTCTAGTCGGTTCAAACCGACGTCCCCAAGGTGGTTCACAGGGTGTCGGGAAGATTCAACGTACCTGGAGATCGGTTTGAAGCTTGCCTTGTGGGGATGAAGCCTTTTGCAAAGACCCCCCTCCTCTTCTCCATCTATAAAAGGAGGCTCCCTCCTCCTCATTTGAACAACAACACACAATAGAAGAGCACCCAAGTAAGAGCAAGAGCAACACCTCTCAATGGCTTAGGCCCTAGCTAGTTCTAGCAAAGTATTAGGGAGAGATGTGAGGGAGAGTTTGAGGAAGAAGTGTTGGGCTTGTTGGTAATCTTCCCTCGCTTGTACCTCGATGGATACACGCTTTGTACCTCAACGGGTATCTTAGTAAGTATTCGTGGTTCCTTTGGTTATAAAAGTCTTTTGCATAGCTAAGCTATACTTTTACTTGTTTTCGGGTTCATTGTCCATCCTCGTGGTGGATACTCTAGTAGAGGGCTCCTAATAAAGACGAAATAACCCTGATCGACACTAGAGTAGTAGTCGATAGCGTAGACATGGTGTCTAGGCTAGAGGCTACCTTCGTTTGCCTCATATCCTCTGGTTAAGGGGTAGGCGGCAGGTGGTGACAGCCCTGTTTGTCTTTTGTAATCCCTCATGTTCGGATATGGCGTAGAGCTACAGGCCGGCATCGACTGGTAGACCAGTTGCAATCCGGTGCCTGAAGTACGCAAGTAGGAGTAAAGTTTATCTGTTCTTAGACCCTAAGCCATAGGAATCCATCTCTACCCATATCAGCTATCTCTGTGTTGTCCTTGGACGAATTAGCTAGAAGAAATACCTCCGTTCCATGTGGAAATACGATACCCTGAATACTTCTGGGTAAAAGCTACAATGGTAATTTCGTACGCTTGCGTATTAATTTATGTATACGTTAAGAAATATCAACAACTACTACAGATAACAAAAAAAGCCAGCAAGCCCATCGACAAGCCCGCTGAGCCCATCGATGAGCCCACCAAGACCATCGCATGTGCGCCGCCGTAGCTTGCTGGAATCCCACATCCGCCGCCGCCGCTCGCCGGATCCGCTGCTCCCGAGCCCATATCCACGCGCCGTCACCACTGTTCACCAGATCCGCCAGAGAAGGGAGGGAGAGAGGGCGTAGGGAGCGGATCTGACACGGAGGAGGAGATCCGCGCTATCCCGCATCGGATCCACGCCGTCCCTGCCCGGATACGTCCGTGCCGGGGGAGAGCCGCCCTTCTCCGTTCTGCCACCTCCTCTAGCCTGATCTCACCGGTCGTTCGTAGGGGAGCATCACCACTATAGGGGAGCGCTGGATCCCGCCACCTCCTCGTGAGAGCGCCGCTGCAGGGGCCGCGTGAGCTCCGCCGCGGGGGGGCACACGAGCTCCACTGCGGAGCACCGCTGCAGGGGCCACGCGAGAGGGGCTGCCATCGAGAGGGAGGGAGAGGGGTGCCATTGTTGCGCCAGGAGAGAGTGGAGGAGGGAGAGATCGACGGCGCGTGAAGGAGAGCGACGGCGCGGAGGGAGAGAGGGTGCCGCATTTGAGAGGTAGGGAGAGAGAGTGGAGGGGACCCAAACCCTAACTCACCCTATATATATGATGAGTGTGATATCGGGCCGAGGTATGGGCTGTTTGGGCCGCTATTTTTGGAGGCAGGCCATATAGCAAGCCTGCCTCTGAAAATGTATTTACAGCCTCCAAAAATACATTATTTTTAGAGACGGTTGTCTTAAGGTGCCCGCCTCCATAAATCAATTTTTGGAGGCGAGCATTTCCTGACCGCCTCCATAAATAAAAACAACCACCTCCGTTAATCGCTAGGTATTTTACGAGGCGGTTGAATTTTGTGACCGCCTCCGTTAATAAAAGGGCACTGTCTCGCAAAATCATTTATGTAGTAGTGATGGTGGTAGGAATTATAGGGTGGACCTTGACAAAGCGGAATGCTCTTGTAACATTCCACAACTCCTCCATGTGCCTTGCTCGCATGTCATTACAGCTTGCAGATGCAGGGGTCTAGACCACGAAAGTGAAAAGTTCATGTCTCCTTTTTACATCATGTCAAACACTCTCAAAGCGTGGGAGTCGAGCTTCGAGCCTTACCTAGATCCGACACAATGGCCCGAGTACTACGGGTTGGATTATGTTCCCGACCCCGACCTTCTGAAGACAAAGAAGGGTAGAAGGAAGAAAAAGCGGCTCCAAGGAGTTATGGATGCATCGAATTGGTATGGTGAAGATATGTATGGTTTTGGCGACTTTAATGAGGCACCGGGACAGGTCCGTTGCTCCAAATGCCACAAAACCGGTCATACTGCTGCCACACATAAAAAGCGTAAGAAGTCAAAGAAATTAGAAACATGGAATGGGAGTCATAGTGGTTCGAATGTTACAAAGGTACATACATAGATTGAAATAGGTGTTGCTTATATATTCCATGCATTTGTACGTTGTTTTTGTACCATCTAGCATGTTTCATTTACTTTTTCCATATTCTAACGTTGTGTCATTGTTTTCTCAATTAAAGCATGGCGCACCCGCACTTCCCCCTACTTGAGACCTACTACGACAAGGAGTAGTGCATAGCTAGCAGGATCAACCAACAAACACCGTGGCGCTCTCTCTCTAAGTCATTGTTCATGTTTTTTCGAAACATGTGCACCAAATTATGTGACCCACTCCGACAAGAACAAGAGGTACATGGTGCTTTGCAAAGTTAAATATTGTTCACATAGCATTACACACCATAAAGAGTCAGACCATAACGAGTTCAAAGCATTACACACGATAAGGAGTTCGAAGCATTGTTCGTACAACTCTAGGTCATCATGCTCATCATCACTTACGTAAGTGTTCCATCTAGCATATACAACCACTACTACTAACACTAGTCTTCCATCTACCATGAACAAGTACTACCAAATGGCAACCCATGGCCATTTGCAAAATATGTATGGATCCTGCTGCCTTTGCACAAAAGAAGCAGCGCTATCGTCCAGTTCTCCATCTACCATATACAAGACCTACATAATGCCAAACCTATTGGCATTTGCAAAACATGTACTACACCTTGTAGACATCAGTTGAGAGGAAACACTACTCTGCGTCCTCGTCCTCGTCATCATCATCGTCATGGTCATGGCCATCGTCATCGTCCTCCTCCATGGGTGCGGGGATATGGCCATCGTTTGGCGCATCATCGGGGACTACAAGAAGGAAATAATGTCTCATTACCAACAATTGTAAGAAGATGCACAAGTTAAAACAAATTTCAAAACTAATTACTCACATAAGTGATGGATATGCCTATGGAAAAAAGGCCATCTCCCTCGCATCCTCGGCCTCCTTAAAGTCGTGGGCCTCCTTGTTTTGTCGCTAGAAGCTCATTAACTCGTCCTTACTATTGTAATAATTTAGGTGTCGACCGGTCACTCGAGGAAAGTCCTCTAAATCCTGTTACCGGACTTCCATGATGGCATCTCTACCCCGTACCTCATCCTCACCTCCATCTGCTTCTCCTCCCGCATCCAATGCTTCCTGCCTTTTTTGAGAGGCGAATGTATCTTCAGCCTCTCCACTAACTCTCCATGACCAGTGAAGTTCTCCCAATTGCATGTCCTCTCTACCTAAGCAAAAACAAAGCAATGAGCAAACAAACCGGTGGCCTATGTTCATGTAGTAACTTCACTGATTCAGTCAACTCACCCATAACTCAGACGGCCCTCCATAAGCATTGCCACAGTAGTATCCGTATCCAAGCTTAGACAGACCAACTCCGTGAGCCTTGATGCCACACTTGCACTTATAGTCTAGCATCTTTGTGCATAGCCATGGCTTAATGCCTGTTTCAAACTCCGCAAATTCATACTTAGAAGGCCAATGCGATTTGGGTCCATAGTTGTGCTCCTCAAAGTCATAAGATGGGAACCCTCTCTAAAAAAACAAATGTTCCAAGTGTAACATTGTATGTGCAAAACGCATACAAACTTAGAGATAGATTGCTTTAATGAGAACTTACATAATCTGGCAATACACAACGATAGAAGACAATGAATGCTCCACGTTGGCTAGGAGTAGTTAGTAGCGCCGACACTCCACAATGGCATCTAGGAGGATTGGCTAGACAGTGCAAAGCAGCATCAACCTTCTCCGCCTCTGTCATTTCCGGAGGGTTCGGTGGCACGGAACCCAACAAACAAATTCTGAATATGGAACGCTCTTCTAGGGGTCATAAGGAAACAACATAATCGATGGATCGAACATTTCATTGCCATCGATCCACTGATAGAAGCTGCATCCCTCTAGGTAGGCATCAAGTTTCAGGGGACGACGCTTAAGTTGGCAACAGTAGAAAGCACGCCCAGCTGACGTGGGATGCTTTGACAACGGTGTTGGCTGTGGTGGTACGAAAGGACTGATACCACCAAGATCTTTCAGATGGTGCACAAATTTATTGTTATTAGGTACCGCCATTGAACCTATTACAAAGTAGTTGAAGATACCAATGATATGAACTAATAATATTACACAGTTCAACAACAATTTCCATCTCAATCATCTCTATAATCATGTAAACCCACGAAGCCAAACCCTAAAACAAACTTATTGCATGTAAATGATGTCTATACATACATAGTCCAACTCATGTATACATCTAATCACCACAAAAATACTTGAAATCACACATTTCCAGGAAAGTTTACTAACAACAGTCCGACCCATATTGTTGTTTAAACTAGTGCACTCAAACCCTAATGCACTGCCAACAAAAACCAATTACAAAAATCATAAAAGTTCAACAAGTATAACATAAACCATAATATATTACACGCGATTAGCCAAAGCAACTTTCATTCAACCAAACGAAAGTCAATATTGCACACAGCAGTGTAAACCAGAGCAGTATATAAACATCAACTAAATACAAAAAAAGAGGTGAGGAAGTCATACCTCATGCACGAACCGTTGAAACCTGAAATACAAATGCAAACTTGATCAAAGGCAAATAAAGGATGGGAGGAAGAGAAGAGATAGAACATAGCAACAGGAGCTGACCTCGACCACGCCCAAACTGAAGGGAGAGAGGAGGGAGAAAAAAGAAGGTGGGCCGTGGCTTTTATATGGGCTTGTCGCGCCAGCCCGCCTCACGCGATAACGGTGGCACGACAAGGCAGGGCCCATGGTACGCCACGCCAGCATCGGTCAACGATAGACGCCACCGTGGCTCCGCTTGCCGCACCAACGCATGCGGCGTGACAGAGTGGTACTGTCCGTCAGCTGTGCTGGCGCGACCAAAAGATTTAGTTTTGTAAATACTTTTTTTAAGATTAGTATTAAAATATTAATTTAAAAGATTTAAAATAAACAAATTCTGCCAAGGCCCGTCGGTGAACCCACCGCAACTACGGCAGCCCGGCGGCACGGGCGCACCGCCGGCTGGCGGCTTCTTCTGCTTGCACTGGGCACTGGGCAGGCTCGTACGTACAGTATAGGCGATAGCGTACGAGACGGCACGGGGGCTCGATAGAGCGTGGGATGTGCAGGAGGCAGAGGAAAAGACTGGTCACTCACTCCTCCGTCCAGCCATACTCCGTATGGCGCCGTACTGCACGTTGCTGGAGTACGGCGGCAACTACTGCTCCTGTGCTGACACAAGCCTTCCTGGTAAACTCGGCAGTAAAAATTCTTGGAGCTATGTGCTGTAAGTAGGGTCTTGTTGGTTTAGTTTCTAAGTTCGAGGCTAAATTTCACTATAAAAAAAGACTTTTCTATCACATCAAAATACTGGTACATACATGTATTAAGTACTAAATATAGATAAAATTAAAAATTAATTACACAGTTTTGTCATACTTGTCATACTTTTTGAGACAAATATTTTAAATCTAATTAATTAATGTTTAGATAATTGTTACTAAATAAAAATAAAAATGCTACGGTACACTGATTTGGCCATCCTAACGAGGCCTAGAGTAACAACTGTCCGCTGCGATACTAAAAGAACACGTCAAATCTAGCATCAAGGACCATTGTGGTCGCCACATGCGGTCTCGTCCAATCCACGATAGTACCAGACCATTGTACTGTACTAATATACTGAGGCCCTGTTAAGTTTTCAAAAAAAACTTTTTATCCTATCATATTAAATATTTGAACCCATAACATTAAATGTAGATAAAAAACTAATTACACAATTTATATATATTTTATCAGACGAAACTTTTAAGTCTAATTAGTCCATAATTAGCCATAATTACTATAGTAACACATATGCTAATAACAGATTAATTAGTTTTCAGACAAGTTATATAATTAGATTTTTTATTAGTATTGATCAATCTTTCGACGTCTCACGAAACGAGAAATGCCATCACCTACTGCTGGGCTTGTTTGCTTGTCTAGGCGATGAGTTTCGAGAGAGGATTTTACTGAACGATCTACTGTATAATGGAAGTACTATAAAAAAGCATAGGATGAATTGCCGAAACAAAGAGGGATTAAACAGATGAACAACTTCCACAGTTTTCTTGGCCACTTGAATGAAGAGACAAAGAGTCCCAAATGTAAAGGCAGTAGCTATAGCTAGATCCATAGTAAGAACATTTTTCAACATAACAGGATCGACCAGGTTATGCTTAAAATCGTAAGACATGGAGACACGATCGAGAACACCAAGAAACATGGAGACATTTATGTAGTATGACAGGGATGGATGATTCACCGGCCATTGATCGCTCACGCAGCGGCATCATCGACCCATGAAGCTACCCACCCCGCATGCATGCTGCCGTTCACGCGGCTGTGGGCGCGGCCATGATGCTCTTGCTGGACGAGGAGCTGGTGGGCCTCAGCGCCCGCATGGGGCTCGCCAGCGCCCACGCCCAGCTCCGGTGGCTCCGTGAGCCGCTGGTGCCCCTCGCGCTCCCTCCGCCGGCGCCGCTCCCGCCGTCGGGTGCCGAGAGCCAGTACGATGACGAAGGCGCGGCCGCGGCGGCGCCTAGGCCGCCGCCGCCGAAGAACCCGGCGCACTTGATGCGGTGGTGCTGGTGGTCCTGCTCGTGCTCCTCGCCGCCGCCGCCGCCGCCGCCCAGGTGGCGGCCCGCCAGCGCGCCCGCCGCGGCCTTGTTGGGCTTGGGCTCGCGGTGGGACTCGACGCGCCGGAGCGCGCAGTCGCCGAAGCCGGTGGAGAGGCGCTCCAGGAAGTCTCCCGAGAAGCTGCGGCTGCCGCAGCCCACGGAGCGCGACCGCGCCACCTTCCGCCCGAACGACGACGACGACGAGCCCTCGCTCCGGCGGCCCGGGCTCTCCGCCGGCTCCACGATCGCCTCCAGCCGGCCCCCGAGCGACGCCGACGAAGCCGACGCCACCGATACAGAGTTCCTCCTCGCCGCCGCCGCGCCGCCGCCGCCGCCGTTGGTCCCCGAAGCCGAGGCCGACGACGACGCGCCCGCGCCCTTGTGGTGGCTGCTGCCGGACGACGAGGAGGAGAGGTGGAGGAAGGACCAGAAGCTCTTCTTGCGCGGGCTGTCCGCGGTGATCGCGGGCGCCGCCGGCGGCAGCGGCTCCTCCGGCCGCGGCGCGACCGACTTGCTCCTCTTGAGCCCAATCCCACCGCCCGCGTTCTGCGCCGCGGGCATCACCTTGCGCGACGATGCCGCGGAAGAAGGGTAGAGTGGCAGCGCCGGCGCCTCGGAGGAGGCGCGGTTGGACGACGGCGGCGTCGAGGACGACGGCGACGCGGACACCGGCGGCGGCGGGTGGAAGGGGCTGGACTTGGACGACGACACCAGCATGCCGAGCTTCTCCTGCAGACAGAAGGCGCAGATGCCGCCGGCGCCCGCCCCGGCCGCCGCGGTCGCGCCTGGCGGGTACGGGTGCTCGCTGCAGTACACCGCGCCGTCCTGGTCCGCTACCGCCGCTGTCGCGACCGCCGCTTTCTCCTCCATTCTTGAATAAATCGGTCAAGCTACCGCTGCTGGACGGATCTTGGCTAGCTATGCGAGGACAAGTCCCCGCATCACTGCCCGCTGCTTGCTCTTGAATCGGCGTGCTAGCTCCTCCTCTTCACCCCGATCTGGTGCTTCTGCACGCACGGACGTGGAGACGGACGAGCAGGGGAGGCAGAGAGCATGGGAATGGAGCCAGTGAGCGGCACGGGCGCACAAGCGGATGCGGAGAGCAGCGAGCTGCAAAGCAGAGACTGAGGAGGCAGGCAGGCAGGCAGGGGTGGCGTGGTGCTCTCTCTTGTGCTCCGCTCGCGCTGCGCCTTCGCCTTAGGCCCTGTTTAGATGCCAATTTTTTCCCCAAATTTCACTATGCAAAAAAGATTCCCATCACATCAAAATGCCGGTACATGTATAGAGTACTAAATGTAGATGAAATCAAAAACTAATTGCACAGTTTAGTTGTACTTTGCAAGACGAATCTTTTGAGCCTAATTAGTTAATGTTTGGACAAAAATTCACAAATACAAACGAAATACTACAGTGCACGGCTCTGCACTGTGCAAATTTTGTTGCTGCCAAATTGGCGCAACTAAACACGGCCTTATTTTAGCGCCACTTCCGCCTGTTTCTTTTTGTCCTGTGGTTCGCCCTGGTTTAGATCCGAAATATTTTGGAAAATATAACTGTAGTGTTACTGTAGCACTTTTATTGTTATTTGATAATTATTATCTGATCATAGTCTAACTAGGCTTAAAAGATTCGTCTCGTCCATTTCATCTAAACTGTGTAATTAGTTTTATTTTTTATTTATATTTAATATTTTATGCATGTGTCTAAAGATTTGATGTGACGGAAATCTGAAATATTTTGAAAAATATTTTGGGAACTAAACAAGGGCGACATACAGTCTGGGGGCCGTGACGAGGCTCCCATCAGGCGGAGCACGTGGGGGTGGGGGCGCATCTCTCTGCGCCGCTGCAGCAGCCCTGCCCGGCTGCCCCGCAAAGAGTCAGCCAGGCGTTGATGGCAACAGCTCCCCTGCGTAAGACTATCCGCACCGGCTACTTTAAGACTATCCGCACTCGTGGACCTCTATATTCATCCTTTATATGTCTTAGTCAGCAAGATTCTCTCCTCTATATTCAATTCTTCCGCACCCATTCATCCTCTATATCATCCTCTATCCACTCTATCTATTGTAGGACCCACTTGTCACTTTATCTAAATATATCCATGTGTGATCTAGTTTTGAAGGATTTATTGAGACGAATTTAATGGTGCAATCGAAATTTAATTTGAATTTTTGGTTTGTGAGTTATAGCATTTTTCCCTTTGTTTAGCTAGTGGGGCCCGCCACTATAGAGTATAGAGTAAGCACTGTACTACTCTAAATATAGAGTGAGAGAAAGGATAGAGTATCGTTTTAGAGTACCCAGTGCAGCAGTTTTTACTCTATATTCATACTCTAAAGATATAGAGTAAAAACTGCTGCACTGGGTACTCTAAAACGATACTCTATCCTTTCTCTCACTCTATATTTAGAGTAGTACAGTGCTTACTCTATACTCTATAGTGGCGGGCCCCACTAGCTAAACAAAGGGAAAAATGCTATAACTCACAAACCAAAAATCCAAATTAAATTTCGATTGCACCATTAAATTCGTCTCAATAAATCCTTCAAAACTAGATCACACATGGATATATTTAGATAAAGTGACAAATGGGTCCACAGTGGATAGAGTGGATAGAGGATGATATAGAGGATGGATGGGTGCGGGAGAATTGAGTATAGAGGAAAGAATCTTGCTGACTAGGACGTATAGAGGATGAATATAGAGATCCATGAGTGCGGATAGTCTAACCACGTTTGGAGCCCAGAAATTACCGTTGCTGATCCCACGTTTGGAGCCCAGAAATTGGGTGACAGCGCCGGGACCTCTTGGGGTTTTGGGGTTTTGGGACGGATCACCGTCAATGGATGCTTCATACCGGGACGGACCAGTTTGCTGAAATAAACTCGGCTTCACGGTTTCAGGGATTTCTGTAGAAAGAAAATGTTTAGACAGGATGCGATTTGACCTTTAAGTGCTGCTTGTAGGATGCGAGTAGCATGTCACATGTTGTAGGTCGGTCTAGTGCGAGTCTAGCGGGTTCTTCACTTGCTCCATCCATTAATGCTGTGATTGGTTGTGAACTTCGACTCTCACTCGGGTCGAGTGACGAGTGCAGTTCCATCCTGCACTGTTCCACACGCAATGTGCGCGAGTCAAGATGACCTGAGGCTCTAACGATGTGCCCACAAGCGGGGGCCATGGAGAACGGATGATCCAAAACGGTGGCTGTTCTGTTCCATCACCGCCGCTTGCAAATGGCAACAGGCCCAGCCGGACATGTCGTGTACGTACTATACCCCCCAGTACCCTCCTTTGATCGGCTCCACAGTTTGGTACTAGTATCACACCAGCAGCCACATGCGTACTGGTGGTCGGAGCCGACGCTGCCCGCGTGTGCCCGCACGAGCCTGCTAGCGTGGCAGTTTTCACATCACCAATATATCAGCCTGTTCGTTTCGCTGGATTATTGTGACTGAAAATACTGTTCACTGGTTTATTATGAGAGAAAAACACTGCTGGATGACTGCTGATTTGGCTGAACCAGAAAAACTAAACTCGGCTTGTTTAGTTGGTGAAAAAGTTTGAGTTCGGATACTGTAGCACTTTTCGTTTTATTTGGTAATTTGTGTCCAATCATGAACTAATTAGGCTCAAAAGATTTATCTCGTGATTTACAACCAAACTGTGTAATTAGTTTTTTCTTTCACATATATTTAGTACTCCATGCATATGCCGTAAGATTCAATGTGACAGGTACTGTAGCACTTTTTGGGTTTGCTTTTTGGGAACTAAACAGGCTCATAGTACCAGCGAATGGGCATTTGATCCAGTTGTAGGACTGTCCAGTGGAATGCTACTCAAACTCTGGTGATCGCATCTTTTTCTGAAATTTTTCTAGAAATTTTAGGATACACGCACACGTGCACGTTCGGTGGTACTGCGCGTTTTCTGCGCACTGAAGGCGACGTGCCTCTCAATCTCTTCTTTGCGTGTACTAACACGCACGCGCACATGTGTTGTGTGGGTGTATGAATTATGTACATCTAAGTTGTACCCAATAAAAAAAAAATACTAGTACTAGTATAGTCTAATACTAGTGCATTATACATATATGTAATCTGTGTATGTTACTCTAGTTAAAATAAATAGTACGTACTTGATGTCTGTTGTGGAAGGAGTTAAAACCTGTTCGTTTCACTGAAATTTGATTTATGCTAATGCTTATACTGATTTATTTTTTTATTTTTTTAAATACTTATACTGATTTATTGTGAGAAAAAAATACTATTCCTTCGCCACCGAAAAGCAGTGCTGACGTACTAGCCCCGAAGAACATGGCGACTGGCACAAATCGTCCGTCGCCACGAGCCCACAAATCGGCATCGTGACAGCAGCGAGTGGCGCTGACCTGTCTATCTATGCCGGGCCTAAAACGCGATCATGTCCGTCCTCAGCTCTCCTCCCATGGTCAAACGTGCTACACCTACTAATTATTACTTGTAGCGCTATCCAGGGTGGCGCAGCGACCAACTGATGTGAAGTGGTAACGTGTCCAGCCCTGGAGGCGACTCGAGGGTGTGACACTGGCATTTTTCATGTCACGCCGGTAGCCGGGCGTTTCTTTCCTCCGATCTGCAGGGAGAATGAAGGCAACATGTTCATTCACATGGGGCTGATGAACGAACCTCCTCCTACCTGTTCACATCAGGGCATCATCTCAGGGGTGTTTAGTTGGTAAAATTTTTTAGATCTGAGTACTGTAGCCTTTTGTTTTATTTGATAATTACTGTTTAATCATGGACTAATTAGACTTAAAAGATTCGTTTCGCGATTTCATGGTAAACTGTGCAATTAGTTTTTTTTTTCGTCTACATTTAATACTTCATACATGTACCGCAAGATTCGATGTGATATTTTGGGATGAAAATTTTTGGAAACTAAACACCCCAGTATCTTCTGCGACGCTCAACACCGTCAGTTCCGTTGCGAAGAGCCGAAGATACTGCACATGCGTGGACGGAGTTAAAAACCAGAGGCCGTCCATGTTCATCGGTATCCGGCTTTCCTGCGTCTGGATGGCTGATGCTACCGCGAAACTGCGTACTCCTCTGTCCCCAATTGCGTGTCGTTTTTGGTTTTTATGTCCGCAAGTTTGACTCGATTTATATAAAATACGTGCAACATTTTTATCTCCAAATAAATTTATTAAAAAACTAGATTCAAAGACATTTCCAATGATATTAATTATATACCATAAATATTAATATTTTTAATATATATATATTTAATTAAAGTTGTTTTTTGGAAAGCGTAAAGCGATAGACATTTAGGGACGGAGGGAGTACGTGCGACAGTCATTATACTCCCAATTAAGGATGAAAACGGACAGAATCGAACGGAGAACTTCTCAACCGTTTTCTACTTTTACATTTGAATACGAAAACGAAAGCGGACAAACCGAACACGAAAACGAACACGAACTTACGGAATATCGAGAATTTCGAAAACGAAACCATTCGAGCGGAATTATATCAAACACGGTCGGTATACGATAATTCAATATGAACCGACCCACAGTGCATAACATTAAACAAGTTCATGGCCAAATACATAACAAGTTCGCGACTAACAAGTGCATGATCTAGTTCAAATTAACAAGTGCGTGACCCGTGGTCTTAAGTAGTACGACACACAATTAACAGAACATGAACATTTAGAGCTCATCAGCATCATCCATGATGTCAGGATCAGAGTTCCTCTGCTAGACCAAATTCGGTTCTAAACCGAATTTAAATTCGGTTCTAAACCGAATATAATATAAAAATGTAAGATCAGAGTTCCCCTGCTGGACCAAATTCGGTTCTAAACCGAATTTAATGTAGAAATGTAGAAATCGAACGAACAAATGCCCAAACCGATTTCGTACCGAATTCCGAATTATGTACTCCGTATTTCGGTTTCGAATTTAGTATCCGTTTTTGTCCGCAAAAAACGAATTCGATCAGGTTAAATATAGAAAACGACTGCGGTTCGATTCGGGATATTTCCGTATCGTTTTCATCCCTACTCCCAATACCCCAAGGTCAGGCATGGCCATGCGTGCGCTTTCAATACTGGCACTGGCAATGTGGCAGTCGATCTTGCAAGCACGGTCTCCGTTCCAGGTGATACTTTGAGCCTGTTTAGTTTAGTTGGTGAAAAGACCCAAAAAAAAAAGTTTGCACAGTAACTGTCACATCGAATCTTTGGACGCATGCATGGAACATTAAATGTAGGTAAAAAAATAACTAATTGTACAGTTTGTTTGTAAATATCGAGACAAATCTTTTGAGGCTGGTTAGTCCATAATTGGATAAATTTTACCAAATAACAACGAAAAGTGCTACAAAAACTTTACCTAAACTTTTTCACCATCTAAACAAGCCCTTTGATAAAATTTAAAAAGCAGCAGGACGCCAGGCAGCAGAAGTTCAGATTCAACATAACTCTCGACTCTCGTTAAAACTCACACTAGAGCTGAACTTTGCTGCCAATGCTCTTCACACCAGACCTCACCATCATTGCTTTAGCCTCGAGTTGGATAGGCCCACTCTGGATAATAGTCTAAGATTGCCAAGGTTGGCCGACTACTATTTTCACCAAGCTGGCATCAGGTTTGGTGAACAAATACTTTTGTGACATTTCGGCAAGCACAAGGCATGTGAGCTCGTAACAGCTTGAAAGGAAAAATCCTTGCCACACTGTAGCAATGAACCAAACAGGCACATGAGGTTTGGCCCAACTTGTGTAACTTTAGATGGGGTAAATATTTTGCCCTTGAAACATGGCAAACTGTGTAAGTTGAGGCTATGAAGCAAACAGACCCAATCGTCTTCAACGTAAAAGTTTTAAAGAAACATCAACCCCCAGAAAAAAGAAAAGAAAATCAATATTGAGAGCATTGCTGCTGAGACATATCGATCAGCCTCAATGTCAAAGCACAATTGTGACATGCACCTTCAAAAAAAAATGATAAGCAATATGATCAACACCGCAACTCCACGAGTACCAAACAAGAGTGAAGCCGCAAAGAGGAACATAATCAGCAGATGACACAAACAAATTATATCATAATTCAAACGGGAGTCTTGGTAAAACAGGGGACAAGCTGGAACAAAGGCAAAGGAATTCTGAGTTCTAAATATCAAGTAGCTTATGTTCAACACACAGAAACTAAGAAAACTAAGTGCATATTTTTCTTTTCTATTCAGTATTGGCAGTCAAACTGTTGTGCGTTAAGGGTTAATGAGCATATCTCAACCACATACATGAAAGTGTTCTGCAGCAGAGCCTGACCATAGGACTATGATAATGATTTTGCTTTCAGGTGGATGACAAACCAGCGAATAAATTGGTCAGCTAGAATGCAAAAAAAAAAGGTGTTCTGGCTGTCATCCAAAATAAATTCTGCAAACCATGAACTTGTTGGTAATATCATAACATTCAGTGTAATTTCCTTTTTCGATTTATGTACCAACTTACCATTCCCTAGATAGAAAGTACTAAATGTGGCATTTTTAAATGTTTATTAGCATTTATTGAGATATTTGATGTAATGGTGCATGGAATAATTCAAATGGTTCTTTTCTATAGACTGAAGTCTTTCAAGGATGATACATATACTAGTGACATTGCCAAAAAATGCTGGAAGGCAATTCTGTCTACCTCCTATATGGAAAATGTCCACATGCTATGCTGTTGAATCTAGCATGTGCAAAATTTCAATATAGGAGGTAGATGCATGTCCAACAAAAAAAAACTAATGTTAGAGTCCACTACACAGCATTGGCTACAGACTGCGAAGAACATTGAGAATGCCTTCATATAAAAGACTTCTTATGTATAACTACGCAGGGTAGTTTCATTGCCCATTTACTAGCATGTCTTACTCAGTCATCTTGAATATATAAGATCTTAATACACTTAGTGAGGAGAAATATTCTAACTTACTTAGGCACCTTATAAGCCTATATTGTTTACCTTTAATCCAAATTGATTACAGACTAAAATAATCTGAGGAAGGAGATCTTGCCTTTGCCAATGGGTTAAGATAGATTGTCCACAAAAGCTCCTATTGCCAGTGCCATGCATCCTTCCTTCACCTGCCAAGGTAACATAATGCCCTAATTGCCAATGTCTCGTATCATCTGTCAGCACAATAGAACTTAACAATAATAGACTCATGCTAAAATATGACAAAACGGATAATAATATGCAGCTCAACCAGTGTATCTTCAGTACAGAAGCATACACTTTCCATTGCCGCAGAAGGATCAATCCGAAAAACCATGAGTCCATGACACAGTCAAAACATTTATGTGTTCCAATAAAGATCAAAATAGGCACCAGCGCCTAGCGGTGAGACTGTGATTAGGTCATAGGCTATGGACTATGAGGCTAGGCATTCAGACGCCAAGGTGACCATATGGTTAGGCCAAATTGGCATCATGAGTTGCTGACCCAGGACTCACCTCCTATCTGCCACATCCTGCTATCAAGGGTTTGTTCCTAGCTCCGATTGCTGAATCGCCAATTATTGAATTGCCAAGACTCCTTTATACAGCTTAGCAGTTTAACCATAGCCAGAATCTATAATTTTATTTCTATTCCTTATAAAGTTTCCTTCTACCAAAATATCTTAGTTCAAAAACACACCATCTAAATACACATCTTCACTTTTTTCTGAACTACAGTATGGATCTAAATTACTAAGATGTCGCACTGAAGTGCAATCGAACTTTTTCGTTACTCACAATTCATCAGTGAAATCCTGTTGCTCTTCAGTGTTACTATCATTTCTGTACGCAGACTGCTGGGTGATCATGGGCGAAGTAGTCTTGGACCAGAATTTGAAGATATCCATGAAGCAATTACATCGACAAGAGTTTCGACGTCTTTTGAGATCTGTGCTCGTAGAATGCCTGAGTCAGTACCCAAAGTGGTACCAACCTCCTTAGCAACAGCCTCCCATGGTGTACCCGTTGTCAGATTTGCCAGAAGTTCACCTCCACGGTTCACTGCATCAGCCATTGCTGGTGGAACATCAGGAAGAATCTGAAGAAACACAACACAATTACTTTTTCAGAATTATAAAATCTTTGTTCCAGCAATGGCTTTGCCAATAGCTCTAAAACATGGAAGCCTGAAAAGAAAAATAGTACCTGTTGTAATGGTAGCCCATGATCCCCAGGAAGTGATCGAATTGACATATCAAGCAACGAGCTAATAGCTGCTTCGGAGCTTAGTACTTGTGCAAGGGTAGAGGTTTCATCAATTTGATCATCTTTGAACTTTATTAAGAGATTCCGAGAAATTCCATAGTAGGATTTTATCTAAAGAAAATTGTGATGCGCCAGTAAAACAACATGCATAGAACAATTATAGAATAATTCACATGAGAATCTTGGTTATTCAGCATAAACAGATTAAAACATAGCACATAAGAGAACCCTAAGATTGGTTATAACTTATAAGTGAAGCTTTGAACTGAGAATTCTGATAATCACTAATAAATAGGTACTGACAGAGATGTCACAGGCTTACAGCACCATTAAGCACCAGACACAATTTGAGATAATGTTCATAGATTTTATCTGTGTGTTGATAAACTCAACGTATGTTTAGAGAAGGTTGAGTAAACTCACATTAACCAGTACATTTCAAATAACTGTCACCATTTCTTGCGTGGGTGGTTTACATATAATTTTACATTTCAAATATTCTAAAGAATAGCGCTAACATACCAGGCGGCGTGTCTCTTCTGGTTTTGGAATGAAGTCCTCCCGCCCTTGTACTAAGTCCATATACAACGGAGGAAGTTGTTGAAGTAAAGGTAGAAGTTGCTTAACAACAGGTGGGCTTAGATTCTCAAGCTGCTTAATGGCTGCTTCTGCCTATTATGCCAAAATTATAAGCTAGTAAGCTACATAGATTGAAGGTTTCAAGAAGGAAATATAAACGCATCCAGCTAGTCATCACATGAGAGCAATATATGTTATATGTTTAGGAGAGTGTCATCTGTTCGAATATTTAAGAAAAATAAATAGAATAATCTATAGAATTCTTAATTTCACATCCTTCAGTCATTGCTAACTGATGAATCTCAGGAATTATCTTCCATACTGAGTATGGCACTTCTAAGAAATTTAACTAAATGGAAGACATCAAGGCAGCAAATGGGGTAGAAGGGCCGAAATGGCAAATCATAAAGTACACTATAAAAAAGAGTGAAAAAAATTCTAAATTTATATGGAACGTGTGCCACCTCAATTGACATTCTTACGAGTAGCAAATTCTCAATTTTCCAATAAGAAAAGTAAATGAATAGGATTCATCCAACAAGAAAAGTAAAAGACAACTTGGCCCGAAAGAAAAGTTAAATGAAAATTCATCATACCATGGAGTGGAGAAGAAAAACAGCCTCATACTATTTTCCACTTATCTTTCTTTTTTTAAAAAAAGTCATGCCATTCCTATGTTTAAAAGTCAGAATTATGAAATAGAGTGCCCTACGAAGCTAAAAAGTAATATCGTGGTAGTTTTGTGGTATTCAATAAAAGTTGTTATGCTTAATTGGACAGACAGGACATTCTAGTTAATACAGAAAAGTTCAAGATATATTTCTGTTATCCGGGACAGTCCGCAAAACAGATGCTACCCCAAAGTGAACATTGACAGTGCAAGCATGAAAAGATAACCTGCATAATGTGTTAAACGTTTCAAGGAACAGTGTTAACACCAAAGTCACAGAAACATATCGTACCCCAAATCGGATTGTTGGATATGATGTCAATTGGGACAATATCGGGCCAAAACTTTGTGCCATAGGAACAATTACTGGTGAAAATAGTGGGATCGCGGAGCTTGCCTCCTGCAACAAATGAAGAGCATATAAACTGGTAGTTTTTCCATAAGCATATTTTTTCTGGAACAAGCAATTTGAGAAGAAAAATACTTGGACACAACCTTCTCTAACTTGAAGCACAAAAAAAAAACGAGATGGTGCCAAATGCCACCTGATAATGGCATATATGGTTCATATAAAACTAGTGTTTGCATGTCACATTCAAAGAGCCACATCACATGTTAAAAATGATAGCACTGTTCTATGGACTCATACAAAACATCTCACATGTCTTTGGCATTTACATCCCATGATGTATGAAAATGGAACTTGAAATAGCAAGAAACATCTCAGCTAGTGAAGCAAAAACATCTGGAATATGCAGTTCTGTAGTATCACACGCAACCAATTATTTTAGATATAGTACTAGACATCCTACACTCAAATACCTGTTTCACGGACCCAGCCTGTTCGCTTGGGCTGAAAATAAGCGGCTGAAAGTACTGTTGGCTGATTTGTTGTGAGAGAAAAACACTGCTGGCTGGCTGAAAATAAGCGGCTGAAAGCTCAAGCGAACAGGCTGCTGTCCCTTATGTATATTGGGATGGAGGACTAAAACTGAGTCAAATTTGTAATGCTACATGCAGCTAAAAGAAACAGTAACCATACCTACATGAACGGCGAGATATGCAAAAACATACCTTGTTGTTAAAGGACATCAATACATTTCCACTTCGCTGCACAGCATATCTTGATCCTGGAATACAAACCATTAAGAAGACAAATTATACAATTGTAGCAAAAAGAAAAGGACAAAAAGAGAGTATTTCATAAACAGAAATTGAAATTAGATGCAAGGTAAAGTCTTACCAATCAACATGTGGATAACAGATCCCAAGGAATGTCCAACACCAAATGTTGGGAGATCATTTACCTGTTTAAAATTTCATATACTTAGTACAATGGACAGGATCCTGATTTATTAAACAGATAGCTTTACTTACAGGCTCATCCAAGTTTCTCAAACACCTGTCAAACTTAAATTGAACTTCATCTGCAATGAAGAAATGGTCAAAGCCGCTTGCATAAGGCGTAGCAATCACCAAAGCTCCCCTAGAAAACGAAGAGATACGTGAGTATTTTTGCACTGGAAGTAGGGGATGTCCTAGCTTTAGGTATACTAGAAAAAAAAAATGAACAACTGTATAAGTCATAATGGAAGGAATTGGATTAGATCAGCAGTCAGGTAATGACAAAGTTATCTGTATTTTTTATCCATAGATGAACAAACATAGGAGTACTCCTTAAAGCTCACATGAACAAATGAGAAGATTAGTTCAGCAGTCGGCGGTCATGCTGTAAAGCGCCTTTGTTTCAGGACATTCATGTGGCAATGCTTTGTTTGAGAAAACAAACTCAAAACACATGGAAGTACATCCCAGGTACAAAACTTGAGCTAACTCTCTGTACTTTTCACAAAGTTCAAATATTACTCTTCCTTGATGACAAGAGGATCACAAAGCTCATTCATCAAAAATAATAAAATAGCTCATAGGAAACAAACTTGGGTGGTTTGACACTGCTTTTAAACATACCTGTTCGCGAGACACTCGAGGAAGAAGCGGTATGTGATCTGGGGAGCGGCTCCGACAAAAATTCCTCCAACAAAGTGGACAACAAATGATGGCTCTGAGGACTTCGGTCTCAACACCCATGCTCCCTACGTAACAATCAGCACTAATCAGTAACTTTTATTATGTATCTAGACATATCGTATATCTAAGTGCATAACGAAAGTTATGTTCGTATTTGTAGTATTTAAAAAGCCAAAACGACCTGTAATTTGGGACAGAGGGTGGTATAATCCGGATATAAACACAAAACGCAACCGCAGTGAAGGCGAGAGCCACCAAAACGCACCTCGACTTCGGTCCAATCTCCAGTCGAACCCCAGCCCTCCCGGGACTGCTTTGCGGCCTCCGTGATCACCCTACGCGGCGTCCCCCAACAGCGAGATAAGAGCGGGGCCGAGGTTCGAGAAGAACAGATGAAACCACGGAATGATCCACCGCCTACCTCTCGATCTGGGAATAGAGCTGTATCGACCCGTCCGAAGGCGCCGCTGAGGTCGGTGGCGCGGCGGCGGGGCGGGGCCTATCTGCGTCGGGAGACGAGCAGCACGAGATGGCGCGCCTCCGCCTCCACCTCCCCCTCCCAATCGACGCCGCGACTCTACCCCGCGGCGACCCCGTGAAGAGGCGCGCGGACGACGCCGAAGCCGCGCCGCCGCACCCGCGCACCCGCACGGCTGACGACGGTGGCTGAGACGCCGCCGCCATCCTTATCATCTCTCCCGCGCCTCCCGACTCCTGCCGCCGCGATAGCCGTACGTATTTTTCTCGTTGCGTCTCCGCTTCAACCACCAGCTAGAGAGTGTCACGCGGCACGCGCCCGCGACACTCGGAGCGGACCGTCCGATCCGTCCATCCGCTCCGGAGCGACCCGACTCGTCGTCGGACGGGTCAAACCCCGCAAAAGTACCTTCGACTTCGGTCCGGTTTGGCTTACGCTGCACACCACACCTCCGCAGCGTATCGCACCGGCACACGTATAGCTTTGCTTCCACGCCTAGTCGCCTACAGCTTCAGCTTGAGGCAGCTGCCCACCGGCCGAGCAGAACGGACGACTGGACGAGAGATGCGGCTGTGGGAGCGGCGACGTGCGGACGACGAGGGAGGAGAGGGGCCGAGCTGTTCGAGCACTGACGGAAACACCAGCAGCGCTAATGCGAGCACGAGCTCGAGCACCGCTGCTAGCAGCGGCGCGAGGCGGAGCGGTGGCGCGGCGGAGGGGCGGGAGAGCAGCCCCAGGTCGGCGCCCACCATCAATCTAAGCCAGGAGTACAGGCTCGCCATCCACACCCAGTCCTACCAAGAGATCTGGGATAAGATCCACGTAGACGGGGACGGGGACGAACAACAACGGGAGGAGGGCTTCGGCGGCGACGGCGAAGAGGAGGAGGAAGGAGAAGAGGGGGAGGGCAGGGTCACCCTGGCCGGCGTGCTCCGTCCGGAGGACGCGGTGGTGGAGCGCGCTCTTTCAGACGCGCCCGACACGGAGCTCACCCGCCTCGCCGCGGACTACTTCCGCAGCACGCACCACGCGTCGCTGCTATGCCTCTCACTCCGCCGGGCGCTCCGCCGCGCGCGGGCGCTGTACGGGCCCATCACGGACCTGCTCGCGCTCATCCCGCACTCGCCGCAGCTCGCCGCGACGCACTGCGACTGTGCGTTCGACGCCTTCCTCCTGTTCGACCAAATGCCCAATCCGTTCCCGGCGCCTGCGGCCGGGTTCCAGTTCCAGGGCATGCGCCGAAGCTTTGATGGCCTCAAGAACCACCTCGACCTTCGTCTCCTCAGTGTCCGACGCAGGCGCCGTTGGCTCCGCTGCGCCAAGCGCGGGTCAGGTATCTGCCTCATCGCCTGCGCCACCGGCGCTGCTGTCGCAGGCCTTGTGCTTGCGACACACGCTATTACCGTGCTGCTGGCGATGGCCCCTGCTTGTGCTGCATCCAATTCTTCCTGCTGTCCACTGGCTGCCTCGATGAAACGCCTGCAGAAGCACATGGACCGGCTCGACGCCACGGCTAGGGGCACCTACGTCTTGAACAATGATGTCGCCACAATTGAGCGGCTGGTGGGTAGGCTCCATGCCACTGTGGAGAGTGACAAGATGCTTGTCCGCCTTGGGCTGGAGCGCGGGAGGGGGCAGCACCACACCATAGAAGAGGTGGTACGGCAGCTCAGGAAGAACCACCCTAGCCTGCTACGGCAGCTTGCTGACCTTGAGGAGCACATTTGCCTCTACTTTGCTGCCGTCAACCGTGCCAGGTTACTCCTTGTGCACCACCTGAATGCGCAGTCTGATGCTGAAACTGAGTCTCCAATGTCATGACTCATGAGTTTATGAGTCTCAAGACCTCATTAGCCCCAAGCAATCTTACACTGGGTCACCATGATCATGAGTTTGAGTCTTAACCATTAGCCATATCTTTCTTGAAGAATTAGTTGATGTTTTGCGCCAAATGATGCACAAATTTCTTGTTTTAATAGTTTAGACCTTTTTATAGTTCGATACATTTGATCTTCTGCACTTTCAGAATTATTATTGTGGCATTGTAACAATGCTATGTTCTGAATAGACACAAAGTCTTAACATTCTTAGAACCGAATATTTGGAAAATTGCCTCCATATATTATCATGACAGTTATGTTGCAAGCAATGTGTTGCTTCTGCTTTTCAGAGTTGCCTCGAGTACTCAATCAGTCAATATTTGCATCGCCTATTATATCTGCATTGGGGTTTTCAAACTTGAAAGGGTCATCTTGCTTGCAGTATTAATATTGGGTGCCAAGTTTAGTATGGAAATTCCATGTTGCTTAGTTGATTAAGGAATTATGCAATGATAATGCTGCGAAAATTGTTCTAAGTTTAACCTATAAACGTTTGTCAGTGGTCACTGGTCAGTGATTAGTTTGGTTGAATTGAAAACACCCTCTTGCTTGCAGTGTTTATAGTGGATGTTTATGATTTGTCAATCTTCACTGATAAACTTTCCTTTTGCACCTTCAGTTTTTTTTGTTGTGTTTTTATTTTCTTTTTTTCTACCAGGCACTTGGTTCTATGCTTTGCAACTGGATAGAATTCATACTTTTTTTTCTGCATTCTCATGGATTTTACCTGTAAGGAATGGTCCTGGAAATATTACTGTACAGTCTGTATTCAGTATGACCCTTGGAACATTTGGCTGGGTGCAGATTATTGTTACACGATGCTAGTAGTTAGCATTCTAAGTAAATCTTTGGAAGTTTAATTGACAATCCTATTACTAAGTTGAAAGTTTTGCAATTGTCCCACATTGAGTAGAGAAGCAGAGTGGCTTATGTTTCTTATGTTTCACACATTGTGTTGCAAATATGAACTAGAACACAAGTGGTTTTGAGCCATCGGAGGGCAGCTTGACAAGAGTGCCGCTTGGATTGAATTGAAATGCAGGTGATTACTTTTGATACAAGATGGTGACCACTGCATATATGAGCAACTCACCTACTACTTAGCATATTCCAACTGCCTAAAAGTATGCTTTGATTCTACTTAGTTGTCAAGGCATCATGATCAACTTGGTTGCCAAAGAACCTAGAAACTACCTTACAGTGAAAAGTAAAAAGTAGTAGGTAACTAGATACATGGGTTCAGCACTAGGCTAACACCCTCACATTGCTGGTATGGTGATTCTTTAGTGGACTAGTAAGGGGAAAACCTTGCAATTGCAACTTAGAATCTGATGTTGTGGAAGCAACTATCTACAAAGAATAGGTTCACAGGCCTACAACGTTATGGCCTTATTGGAACTGACAGTTCAGTTTGAACTTAACTAGTATACAACTTTGCATTTAGAGAGATCCATTTGAATGAGTTTCGATCCCCACAGCTACACTTGATCGTATCCGCTTTCCAATCCCCAAAGATAGATTTAGATCTGCAGTTCTGCACTTCGTCAGTTGTAGCTAGATACTTCCAAATATTACAGGCAATACTGTTTGCTACGTTTCAATGTTCTTTCGATATTTATGTTGTCCTGTAATGTCATCCTTCTCTTGCAACCAGCTGGGTTACATTTAATTCTATGAAAAATACAAACCTAGCTGGGAATTCTCTAGTTTACACAGTTGATATTTTAACACAATTCGGCAAATCATGATATAATCGCTTCCCCTTGGTATTGTAATATTATGCTACCATAGTGTATTTTCCATATTCTAGGAGTGAGAATCTTAACTCAGAAATTTGGAATCAGTAATCCTGTTCTTTCAGTTGTTGCTACTTATGTACTTTGTTGAGGTTCAGCTGGATACATGCAATGCAATGCAATTATATATTTCAGGTTTGTAGCACGAGGAACTGATGTACCCTTGCCCTTCTGCGGAGAAAATATGGTTTTCTGTTCCATTGCTTTGTTCTCCTTCACCGCAGCATCCATTTCTGGTGTTGACTGTTGATTGTTTGCCACCAGGCTACCCAGCACAGCACAATGCATCATAGTCCATGATTGGTGGTTGCTACGTAGAAGAAATTTTAGCTCAATCTTTTTCTTTTGTTTTTCAATAGGGTATTGCATCGCTCCCAGATGTAGGTCATTTTAGTTTTGTTATATAGGTCAGACTTCTTTATGCTTAAACCAAGTTTCTAGGAAAAATATATTAGCAACTATGATACCAAATAAATGCACTATTAAACATATTTCATGATGGATTTCATGAAACTACTTGATGTTGTATATTTTTTTTGTATTTTTCAATAAGTTTGGTTAAATTTAGAAAATATTGGTTAAGATAAAACTAAAAAGATATATATTTTGGAATAGAACCGTTTGACAAACTAATGTTTTGTTTTGATGTTTTGTTTTAATAACTAGGTAATGCCCGTACATTGTAACACAAAAATAAATAATACCACGGTCATTACCAATTGTTTGAAACACTTAGTGATTGCCTTTTATTTCCATTTTGGAACCAAAATAAAGGAGTATTTAAGACAAAATGTCATGCATATATGATTGAAAATAGTATTTTGCTCGTTTCTATACTTGTCTAGTCATATAGACATTATAGATAGAAATCATACCTGTAATAGATGGTATCTTCAAAATAAGTTTTGCCCAAGCACATATCATCTCTTGTATTACATACCACATCTCTTAATTTTTTGGTTCCTTTGTAGCAATGGTGGATCCAGGACTTTACCTAAGGATATGCCGTATCAAATATTTCCACATGCATTTTAGTAAAATCCATTTATACCAACCACTAAATGATTGTAAAATTTGCAACTCAATTCAATATATAAGGAAACAAAACATAGCAAGTATTCAATATGAAGATTTAAGATGTAAAGTTGTATGAACTACAATACAAATATAACGACATCTGATGTTGAGCAAATCACTAATCTCACGGGCCTACTGCAGGCACTGTGGCATTGGCACATGACTAATGAGAGATCAGAGATAAGAAATACAAATATACTAGCAGGGACCCCGTGCAAAGCACGGGCGTTTTTTTTTTCTGGGTCCGGTATGGTGATGGATGTACTGTTTGCAATGGGTTTGTACTTTTTCACGCCGGAGTACTGTTGATGGGACCCGTTACCGTCCACTATTTTGATTCATGTTTCTGTTCTTTACCGGTAGGAATTGTTTATGAGACCCGTACTGTTCTTGACGGGTAGAACTGTTTATGAGACCCGTTATTGTTCTTAACGGGTAGATACTATTCATAAAATCTGCTACTGTTCCTTGGAAATGCTGCTATCGTTACTGTTGTGAGAACAGTGAAATGAGAGAGGAGACGGAAGTCGAGGCGTCCATGACTATTATAATATTGTATAGATTGAAAAAAAAGGATAGATAACTTCATGCTCCACGACGGCTCCGCGTGAGGCGTGACCTGCCATGACCACTAAGGCACTAATTGATTGAGCGTGCTTGGCCTTCGGTGACGGCAATTCGTCGACCATCGACAATCTGCACGATCAGACCCAACCTCGGCGAGTCACAAAGTCAGCAACTCCATTCTCCAGTACTCGATAAAAATCGATTTTCAACTAGGAATACTCGGGTCGTGAGTCCTGCTCATGCGCTGTGTTTGTTGTATACAGAATTCCAGATATCGGAGACTATGAGGTAAGCAAGTGAACTGTGCTCGTGCATGAGACGACAATTGACTTGGTGAGTTACCATGCATGGCTCCACTCGATTGGCATATACAACATACCTTGTAGATCCGTAAGTGCCGTGTAGACATAGTGTCCTGTCTAAAAAATCATTTTCGCATGTCTTTTTAATTATGATTTTACATTATCTTTTTTAGTTAGCATCCTAATAAAATGAACCTAGAAAGCATCTAGCTTCTGAGTTGAGAGTGCACTGAGGAGACCATTGTACAGCAAATCCTTAATCCTAGACTTGAGAAGTTCCAGAAATCCGCTTGTAGGCAAGCAGTGCCACTGTGCCACGCGGATCGTCAGTTCGTCACTTCCCGTTTGACCAGCCGATCTGTGGGACCCATTTCACTCATTTGCCCCGGGGCAGCCTCGCCGACGCGGGTCCCACCCCTCCCCGCACGGCCGCAACGTGTAACATCCCCGCGGTGACGGAGCCGTGATTGAGCCGTAACGGCTCCGTGGGTCGCGCCCGCCCGCCCCATTAACCCGCGCCACACCTAGGGGTAACGTCGTCACCCTAACGCCGCCGCCGTGGCTGGGAGCGGAGCCCGCGGCGTAACCCTAACGCCGCCACGCGCGGCCATCCATGGCCTCCTGCGACGACGACTTCGGCCTCCTCGGTGACGACGCCCACCAGCCGGCAACTCCCCCGCCCGCACCCCCCACCGTCCAGCAACCCGCGCCGCCGCCGTCGCAGCAGGCCGCCCATCCCTTCAGCTTCACTGTCGCACCTGCGGGGGCTGCCGCCGGCGCCGGCTCCTTCGCGCAGGTCCAGGAGGACAGCAACCACCACGCGGAACGCGGCAAGCCGGCGCAACACGCCAAGCGGGGCAGGGAGCGCGCCGAGGAGTTCAGCAGCGATGGGGGCGAGTACTGTTCCTACATCAACAGCAGCGGCAGCGGCGGTGGGGGGAAGAAGGGCCGTGGCGGTGGAGGGATCTCGAGCGTGCACGACCTCTACCGTAAGGATCGGGAGGAGTGGACGGACGGCGCGATCAGCAGCCTCCTCGACGCCTACACTGACCGATTTGAGCAACTCAACCGGGGACACCTGCGGGGTCGGGACTGGGAGGACGTGGCCGCCGTCGTGACCGACGGGCAGGGCAAGACTACCGGGGGCAAGAGCGTGGAGCAATGTAAGAACAAGATCGACAACCTTAAGAAACGCTACAAGGTGGAGTGCCAGCGGCTCACCAGTTCCGGCGGAGGCGCCACCAGCCACTGGCCCTGGTTCAAAAAGCTGGAGCAGATCGTCGGAGACTCCGTGTCTCCTGCCTCCTCCAAGCCTCTTGCTGCTGCCGAGGATGTGAAACCGAGGCGGCAGCAGCAGCAGCACGGCAGCAAAAGGTGGTTCATTTTTACATCATTGCTTGATCAATTTGGAGATCTACTGGTCTTAGCTAATGTTTGTCACTGTAGGTATCCTCTTTCCAGCACTGGCCCTCCTACTGGGGTTGGTAGCTCTAGAACGAACCCTCTTTCAAATCCAAGATGGAAGAGGGTGCTTCTGAAGATTGGGGGCACTGCCTTACGTGGAGCGGCTCCTCAAAATGTTGATCCCAAGGTAGTTTATATTAGCTGATGGTGATAGATCTGTTTTGATGCTTCCCTAATTGTTTTGTACTACAATTTTGTCCCTTTGTCAGGTGATTATGCTGATCGCTAGAGAAGTTCAAGTGGCGTGCCATCAAGGTGTGGAGGTAAATAGAGTACATCCATTTCAGAGATGCATTTTTCTGATATCAGGGACACTTGTCAAGCACTCAAGTTAATATTACATTCAATCCTATCAGGTGGCGATCGTGGTAGGAGGGCGGAATATATTCTGCGGTGACAATTGGGTAGCTGCAACAGGCACGGATCGAGCCTCAACATACCCAATTGGGTAATTTTGTGCCATCGTTATTTCCCTTACTTTTGATCTATGTCTGCCTTCTGTTCCGCTCTACACTTTTTATCATATATAGCAAGAATCGGGAATAATGATGCGCATGCAACAAAAATGTTTGGATGGGTCCTGGACTCCTATAGAAAGACTACTAGCAAATTGTCAGTTCTTCTAATGCAGACATCCATGGTTGTGCTGGTGAATGTTGATAGTATAGGACTCGGCCATGGTTGTATTCCAGTCACCTGGTTGGACCTGCTTATTGGTTAGAATGGATTAGAAGTTTCCTTGTGATTATGTTTTGTGTATAATGCATTCCTGATCTGGCATTTATATTGTCAAGTGCCACTTCAAGTTTATAATCTCACATAAGTCATATGCGAGGCAGAAGTTTATGCTTGTGTAGCACGTCATTGAATTTAGGAAACACAAGAGCTGGGATATTTAATTTTTTGCCACTTTTACATTTGGCAAGGGCTCAATTGCCAGCTTTGGGCGCATCCCTACGCTTTCGTTTTTGCCACCGCACCGACCAAAACTTCACCGTTTAAGACATTTTGCACGCGTGGCTGGCCAAGTAACCCTTCCAGCATGGCAGGGGCACGCCAAAAACGCCAAAAGACCTCCCTGCCCCTGCCTTATCCCTTTAGGCACGCGTGGGCTCAACACCCGTTCCCCTGACACCACTCCCTCTCCAGCAGGCGCTGCCCCCATTCTTCTTCAGCCCCGTCCCTTTGTTGGTGGTGGCGCGGCGCGACAATCTGCAGTAGCTGCGGCTGGCAAAAACAAGTCCGGCGCTTCTGACCCATACGTGCTTGTGGATGTAGGTGAGCCCGCAGACCTTCCTCTCCTCTCCTCTCCTCCCCTCTGTTGTAGCTAGGGTTTGCTGTGCTAGGTTTTTTTTTTGTCTAGGGTTGAATTTCATTGCTTGTGCGTTACTGCGCTTCGTAGGTAGGGAATTTGTTCATCGTGCAGAATGAAGTCGTCTGGTTGCCCTCCTTGGTAAGTAGGATACTGTATAGATTGTATTCGCAGTGATGCTGTGGAGTTGGATCTGTTCTAACTCTGAAATGTTTTAATTTTCGACCTGCGTCAGGATTGATCCCTGGCAATGCGTTTAGAATTGTTGTTGATTGTGCTAAGTTTACTGCAAATCTAGAGTATGGTCCACTTGAAATGGAAGATTCAAGGCATGAGGTCTGGTTTGACAGTAGGTCTGTTCAATCTTTCCAACTTTGTTGAGGACCTGGCAAGCAACATTATCTGGGGCCCTAGTCAGCAGCTTATTGTGCTGGGAGTTGATAGAGATAGTGGGACCGAGTGGAAGGTAACCTCAGACAAACAATTTGTTGAGATGGTGGGTGCTAGGCTTTGATGATAGTTGATGTATGTTTCCTGTGAGGTAATGGAAAGGGGTCAGTCAGGAGCAGCAGGCAATGATGGTAGTGCTCGTGGTTTTTGAGGCGTTGTGGCGAGGCGCGGCGCCCTACCCCCTTCACAACGCCTAGGCGTTTATGGCGGACGCCTAGGCGACGCCATATGCACATTTTAGGCGCCATGAAGGCGTGTATAAGCTAGAATTTTAGATACTAGTGCAGCACATACATACCTTGTTCTTCACATACTAGTACAGCTAAGGATTACTATTAATCAATACTAAGTATTATACTAATCAAAGGAAAAAAAACTTCTACTTTGTGGTCTGTAAAAGTGTAAAGATTAAAGAAAGAACCCAAACAGATATTATACTAATCAAAGAAAGATCCTTGTGCTTTGTGTTATGTAACGGTCAAAGAAAATAACAACCCAATCACAAGCAGGCATTAGTCTACTCCATATGTGGCTATGTGACAGGCCAATAATATACAATATAAAAAGCAACACACTAACTGTATTCAGAGCAGAGTACACGCACCACTCCATCCATGAGCAGAGGCAGAGCAAACAAATATGAAAAGTGGCAGATGGGAGGAGATTTGGTGAGCCAAAACATGAGAGGGTGCAGGGGGCATACAGACTCGGGCGGACAGGTGCGGTGGGGATGGACTTGCGGACGGTGGAAGCGACTTGAAGTGGGCAGACAGGTGCACCGCGGCCGGCCGGCGGTAGCGGGAAGCAGATGCGGACAGCCAGCAGTGGTAGGAACCCGAGGAGGTGGACTTCAATAGAGGAGCACCCAAACGGAGATGCAGGGCCGCCGCCTCTGCTACCGCCAAGAGCTCCAGTTCCGCCCACCGCCTTCTCTTTCCCTCTCCCCCTCTCTGCGTGAAGTTGCGCGGGCTCCAAGCGGTCGATTTCCCGCTCAGAGAGCACATATGCGGTTAGTCCCGCCCTTTTCCCTTGTGGCGCGGTCGATTCCCGCCCAATTTTCTTACCCGCGGTCAATTTTGTGCCTACCACTCGACTTCACCTGTCCCCGCGCAGATTCATGTCTGGTGTCCGCTGCAGTCCTATAGGCGTCTCCCCGACGCCATGCCACGCCTAGATGACGCCTAATCGTATAAGGCGGACGCCATACGCCCCAAGGTTGTGGTGACCCGATGCCCAGCACCCGCAGCACGCCTTGTCGCCTAGGCGACGACTAGGCGGCGCCTCATAAACCATTGTAGTGCTCATGCAACATCTAGGGTTACTGGCCAATCTGCAGCAGTCATAAGCAGCTGGTGAACAGCTATGTCTCCAGAAGAAAAACCTTTCAGTGATCCAGAACATGCTGTTGATTGGAGTACTCTAACCATTATACCCAATGATGATCAAGACGGTGAGGTTACTATGTTGGCAGATGAAGATGCAGTTTTTGGGGCGTATGGGTTCAAAGCTGCAGAAGAGGCAGCAACAGCAGCTGGACCTGAAGAAGTTCCCATCCCAAGTATCCCAACAGAGATCCAGCAGGAGTGGAAGACACAGCTCTCCCTGTTGATGACAAAGCAACTGCAGAGCCTATTATTGACTGGGATAGGGACAATCCAGATATGGATGTGGGGGCTATTTATCCCTTAATGCCTGAGTTCAGACTGGCAGTTAGGCAGATGCAATTGTTGGGGAATTTGAGCTGCACACTGAGAAGTCAGACAAGACAAGGATGAAAGAGGTCAGAAGACTGTCTACCTAGAATGGTCAAGAATGGGGGCGGCACCTGGTCGCGTGCCTAAAGGGATAAGGCAGGGGCAGGGAGGTCTTTTGGTGTGCCCCGGCCACGGTGGAAGGGTGACTTGGCCAGACACGCGTGCAAAATGTCTAAAACAGTTAACTTTTCGTCAGTGCAGTGGCAAAAATGTAGGACGCACCCAAAGCTAGCAATTGGAGCCCTTGCCAGATGTAAAAGTGGCAAAAAATTTAAATATCCCACAAGAGCTTGATTCAAGATCAAACTATAATCGGTGAAGTTCATTGTGTATTTGTGTGATTCTACAACTTTGCCATCTCTGCCTGTGTGTGTGTGTGTGGTGGTGGCGGGGAGAGGGGGTGGATTTTTTTTATTTTATTCTATTTTATTTTGCCGTGGTCAAGCTTCAAGAACTAAGCACTAGGGTCAACTGTGTTATATGTTGTTGGATTTGTGATAGAGTTTTGAATGTGTACAAGAAGCTATGTACAGTTGTCAACTCAGGGCACCAACTTGTTGACTTGGATGACTTGAATGTGTACAAGAAGCTATGTACAGTTGTCAACTGAAGTGCAACTGAACATGACCATTTGAACTTATGAATAGGTTAACTTGTGTAACTTAATAGTGGCCAATGGAGCTCATATGATTTAATCTTATTTTGTGCACCTTTGTGAACAGAAATCCCATGTCTGTCCAAATTGCATTACTTTGAATTTTAGATTTCCTTCTGTACTATTCAGGGAGTTCTGGACTTCTGGTAGACTGGTACTTAAGTGGCATGTGTCTTACACCTTTCTGTTTTAACTGTCAGAATGATGGCATCAGTGATGAATTCAGTACTTCTTCAAGCATCACTAGAAAAGATAGGTGTGGAGACACGAGTCCAAACCGCATTGATGATGCAAGAAGTTGCAGAACCTTACATTAGGCGTCGAGCCATACGCCATCTTGAAAAAGGGAGGGTGGTCATCTTTGGTGGGATTGGTGCGGGCACTGGGAATCCATTGTTCACAACAGATACAGCTGCTGCCTTAAGAGCTTCAGAGAGTATGCCATTGCATCCCGTCCCTAGCACCTTTCTTTTTCATTCTTAAGATTTTTCCAATGGACTTGCACATACAGCTTCCCATTCCCAAATGATTTAATTTAGTTTCTATGAAAGCTTCAGATGATGCAGAGAGGAAACTGACTAGATGTACTTGCTAACCAGTCAATGCAGATGTTGTCCTTAAAGGTATTGTTGGTGATGATGAATCTGGTTGTCCTCCTAGGAGCAACAGTAGTGCTTCATTTGAGCACATCTCCTTTAGGGAGTTAGCAGCAAGAGGAATCACCAAAATGGACATGACAGCAGTAACATGTTGTGAGGAGAACAACATTCCTGGTTAGTACCTCTTATCAACTACTCCGTCAGATTCCGAATGTAGGTTGTAGGTCATTTTAGCCTCCCCAACTCCGTCCCGCTAAGAGTGACAGTTTAGCTGTGTCTTAAATCAAGTAATCTCAAATTTGATGTATGACACCAAAATATGTATGCTGTGAAAATATTTTTCATGCTGAATCTAATGGTACTCATTCAGTATCATAATTTTTGGTAGTTTTTTTTTTATATAAACTTGGTCAAACTTGAGATAGTTGACCTAAAACTCACTATTTTGCGGGACAATGGTATTAGGGCAGTCCCAACCATGAAACTACCATGTAGTTTCTATCCCTGCCACATAAGCAAGACACCATGTATAGAAACTACACCTCCATGCCATCATTTCCTCATGTGGGTCCCACTTGAATCTTTGGCAATAGTTTTCTTCCCTCGCCCTTTGCTGTATCATCTCTCTTCATCCCCTTCTCTCTCCTCTCGTCTTGTCCCTCGGCAATCATCAGGCATGGCCGGTAGCTCCTTGCAGGAGGGCATCCAAAGCAGCGGACGGCAGTGATGCATACCACAAGCGACCAAGCAAGCCAGGCACGTGTTGTGAGGCGGGTGCCACAGCCGACGACGCTTGCACGACAGGCGTGGAGCAGTTCTGCTCCCGGTCGTCCTTAGGGTACATGCTAGGATGTGTTGCGGCCAAGAAAGAGATGAAGAAACTAGAAACCTACACACCAGCTAAACAACGAAGAAGCAAGCAACTCAGTGGCATCATCATCAGCCTAGTTGGCTGGCTGCGTTCACGGGGATGTGCGGATGGCGAGGCTGGCTGCGTCTGCGCTCGCAAGGACGTGGTAGTAAGCAGGGGAGACAGGGCAGCGTTGTTGGGGATGCCGTTATCGGCGAGGCAGGCTGGACACGCGGCTGCTCTCCTTGAGACGCAGCCGGCGGCGCGTGCTCAGACTCGGCTGATGGTGTCATGGCGATACGGGCCGACAACACATGCCAAAGAAATCACCCAGAAGCCCCAACAAGTAGAATCTTGTTTCTCGCATTGTTGGAGCACGCACTGAAATCGTTTCAATTTTCCTCCTCTTTCCCCCTCTCTCTTCAATAAATCTAGTGCCACGTCAGAATTTTTCTTATCTGGCATAGCATTCAATGTATGGAAACCATCTATAGTTTCAGGTTGGCTGCCCTTAGGTCGATTTAGAAGTTATATGCATGTTTTACCCTTTTCTTCAATCCTTGCTGCTAATAAATGCCTGCACTCTCACAAATGAATGACCTGTCTTTGATGAGATGCATAATAAATGAAAGGTTCTAAGGTCATTTGATCTATTTTATTAATCTTTGTGCATCGAGTCGAAAACCCATGTTTGGAATTGGTGGGGGTCATCACAGCGATGTTTTGGCAACGCATTATACAGTATTAGCAGTTTATACATAAGATGACATTTGTACATTTCTTGCAGTTGTCATCTTTAACATGTTAGAGCCGGGTAACATCTCGAGAGCAATTTGTGGAGATCAAATAGGCACCTTAGTTGATCAGTCAGAAGGATCACATAAAATTAGGAGGATTAATGGTAGCAGAGCTCCAGGACATGCCGATACTCTGGGGGACATCATGGATTCTTTGCTCTTGGATCTTTTCTGGATAGAAGAGAAGCATGTTCATCAGATGGGAAGCCTTCACCATGATTTGCCTGGGATGCCTGTTGTGTATTATGCGTTGTGGTCGCAATTGTCCCACATTGAAAAAAGTATTTAGCTTGTAATATCTATTTGTAATCTTGTCTGTAGATTAGTGGAAGAGCTTATGTAAAGTGGTTCATGGGTACCCAGATCAGAATGTAGTGTTGTAAGTTGTAAGGCTATTATTTGAGTCGGTAGTGTTTGAGGTATCACCTTTTGCACCATTAATTTGCCTGTGGCTTTCCAGCAATCAATCTTTTTGTTTGTTCAATGATGATACAAGAATATCGTGGGTAAACATAGGGTTGTTGATGCTTGTTTCACTCTTTACACCTGATGCTATGTAATGCTGAGAGTGCAAATATCTTTGATCTCAATGCAGAGCTCTTTATTGACGCCAGTGTTGGACTGCCAATCTGCTTTTCTGTTCAGAGTAACCAATGTGACTTGACTGTATCCTGCAGCAAATGACTTGCGGCAAAGTTTCATTGGTGCTAGGGCCATGTATCGATTCCTAAATATCTTACGGCAAAATTTCAAATTTCATTGGACGCTAGGGCCACGCATGCTGCACTTGCTTTTAAGAAGCCACTGGTAGGAATGGCGCGCCCTTGCGCGCCGCGTGGAAACAATTTGTAAAGATTATAGGTATATATATAATGACGAAGATTATTTCCATCATAAGCGATCTTAAGATGTTTATGTAGATCATCAGTACATCATATAGAACAGTAGGGTCATCAGTAGACAGTAGATTAAGTTGGATACATGAGGGAGTTTAGAGGGCAGGCGTAAGCAGTGAGAAGTAACTTGTAGAGGTGTTATACAAAAGTATCAGCAGTTTGATCTGTCCCTTTTTGTTTCTGGTCGAAGAGGCACGGGCGGTTAATTGTCTTTCCAGTAACTGCGGTCAGATTCCCACCCTTGTTGACCATCATCTGAGTTGCGCCGTGGTACTGCAAACATATTTGCATAGTGATAAGCATATTTTATGTGAGGGATTTTAACAGCTGTGTGGCAACATGTGTGTAAAGAAGTACGTAGATATAGTTTATGCAGATCATGAGCAGTGTGGACTGACCGTCATCATCAGAGGCATGGCTCGGTGAAGCTGTAGAAATACCTGCATATAACTAAATATGGGTTCCCAGCAGAAATTAGCTATAAGTAGCCTGTAGCCTCAGCAGTAATTGACAACCACATCAGCCTTTTAAATATAAACGAGATCAAAAGGTAGCTATTTAGGTACTGAGACAAAGAAAGGCCATGCATTAACAGAACTGTATGAGCCAAATCTGTAAATCGCTTAAGTTAGATTTATCTTGAGTCACCTAATATATGAATTTTTAACATATCCTAATGGGATTAGAAAAATTAGTCCATAAGTGCATAACCTTCCCGTAGAAAAAATGTACTCCTATCTAGCTGTAGCTTTGTGCAGAGCATAGTGGTAAAGGGTTTAAAGCTACCCAAAAAGCAGATAAGGTTGTTCAGTAAGCTACTACTGAGACTGTAGAGAGAGAGAGTTTAGTACAAACAATACAAGAGAGTACAGAAGGTATGTGACAGTCTGTATGAAGGCACTCATTATGAACCAACAGAAAAATGAGCTGAGCAGTTTTGCTAACTGTTGGGCAGTAAATAAAAGGCAAATCAAACATTACAATACAGCTACAATTCTTCTCAGCAGAAATTGTAGAAAACCAGTATGATATATCCCAAAATAGATTGCAGAAGTGGACCAGTAGGTATTTGATCCAAACAAATCATAATAGGTACTTGAACCAAACAAATAAACTGTTTCATGAAAGCGATATTTCTCTCAGAAGTGAACTGATGCTTACCTACTGTCACTGGTCACTTGAGATAGCAACCAAGCTGCTGATGTGCTGCTGTCCACCTGCTTTTTCTCAAGAACTGAAACTGAAAGCCGCCGATGGGAATTGATAAAGAAAGGACCTCCAATGCTGCTCCTCTGAACTGTTGAAACCTGCAAGCAAAGAAAAGGTAGGACACATAATTCAAATTGTGCGTGTAGTTTTATTTGTAACTGGAACTTGAACAGTAGTGTTCACTCGGTAAACAAAAAAGAAATACAAAGAACACATGGGAACAGTTACCTACACATAACAGGAAGTCCATTTAAGTGATCAATAAAAAATACAGATGCTATGTCTCGAGAATGTGTTCACGTGACTAAAAAAATTCTTAACTCAACCCATACTGAAAGTCTATATAAGTGATCAGTAAAAAAGGTGGGAATGGTATGTACCCATAACAAATCTTAGTTATCTATTTACTGTTTGCCATTAACAAATAATTTCAGGATGGGAGTAGGGCTGCTTACAGGATTTTGGAGAAGCTGGCATGCTTCAGTAGTGTATATTTTTTCAGCAGCAGGCCTGAGAATCCAATAAAATTTGAGTTCAGGTAGATATATTTTCAAAGAAATACATTTCATTTATATACATCTGAACCCATTCCAAGAGAAGAAAAACAAAAAAAAATCAGACCCATTCTAGAGAAGAGGTGTTTCTGGAATAGAACATATTGGCAGATAAATAGCTAACGGGCTCTGCAGTTAGTAATCAGGTATTACATATTTTACCATATTTATGTGTTCCTCTCTGTCAAATTTGGCACCCAAAAAACCAATCTGGCTCAGGCCAGTAATTATGGTAATCTGAATAAGTACAATAGAGTGAACAAAATAAGGATTGCAATTATAGACAGGCTTACATCTGAGAACAAAAATCTTGTCACTGCTGCTTGCTATCCTCTCAGGTGCTTCCTTTTGTGCACGAAGAACCTGAACAACACAGAAAACACTTAGGTACCAAAAATAATTGGGGGATGCCAACACAGAAAACAACTGACTTAACAGTTTCAACTATCTGTGGCATTTTTCCTGCACAAGGAGGAGAGGAGCAGGCCTGAAGCATTCATGATTAATACCATAGTTTATTTCAAATAGCAGAATGTTAGCCATTCACCCTATCATCTGTTTAAAAATTGTGCCTTGCCTGTTTTGCAATTTTCTAGAACACAAAAGCATAAAATTAGCTGTGGTTCAGTTATGATTTCACCACAAGATGGACATTTTTTTTCTAAAACACTGGGCCAATCTGTATGAAGCAAAGGTATATTGCAATTCTCAAAACGAATTATCATAGACAAATCAGCAAAGGTATATTACAATTCAGCTGCCCCACATTTCCGATGAACACAAGGGGTTACCAGCCGTCAAGAGAGCGGTGTAACTGAAGAATTCGAATGGATGCTTGCACCGTGGGCACAGAAGGGTCTGCATGTAGGATGCCCACCTCAAAATACAGGTTACACTGCATTCAGAAAATGGATTTTAAATACAAGGAACAACAAGATTTTAGTAAAAGGATCACTATCAGACAGAGTTTGTATTTAAAATCGACAATTGGCATCATTCAGTTCTCAATAACTAATTAATAATCAAGCCATTCAGGTATGGTAGGGTTTGAACACAGGGGGCTTTGAAAACGATGTCATCGCAGATAGATCAAACAAACAAAACCAGTAACAAACGTGCAATAAAAGAGCTATTCTTTTTTTTTAACTGCATCCAGCCATGGACGTGCCACCACACTGGCCGCTGACATGACCTCAGATAGCAACTCTGAATACCAATTTTCATTACCCTTTATATTTTTATTAAAATCAAGCAAAACACTAATACTCCCAACATTGCTGAAAGGTGGTTGTTTTCGTTCCGTCCAAAGTCAAAAACTGTCTATCTTTAGTCATCAATTTCTATAAATTTATATAGCTTAACATCATAAGATTTTCTTAGATCTAGCATGAGAAATGTTTTGATAACATATAAATGCTTGACTTACTACAAAGCTAGAACTGCAACCTTTGCGAAATAGAGGGAGTAGTTCAGTAGCATGAAACGACCTTTCAGATTGGCATGCTCATATTTTCAAAGGTAGACTATATTTCAAAAGGATATTGCAGGTTCAAGTTTAAATTTGAACTCTTTTCTCATGGTCACAAAAGTTAAGAAACAATCAACCACAAGATTTGCAGATCAAATAACTTACATATCACATTAGCTAATTAACTGTAGTTACTGAGAACTCATAAGGTAATAAAGATGAGGAAATAGCAGTTTATCACCTGCTGCTTGCTTATATGATTTCTGGAAATCATGAAAGTCTGTACCACTTTCCATTAGATGCCGTTGCCAGATGTCAAATAGCAGAAATCCATGCACCATGATAGACTGCTGACAGAAATCACTGTCAGAGTACTGAACATCCAACATGCACACAAACCTTCATGATATAGTTTCTAAAATTCACAGACTATCGTTAGGTCATTAGCACTTCCGAAGATTTGAGTGATAAGCTCCACCATCTGGGAACTTTATGTGCATTTGTTTTCTGTCCGTGTTGCTATGTGTAGGATGTGATCATCCATGCACAGTTGTGTTTGTAGAGCTTCTAATATGAATCTCTATCACTTGATGATCTGTTGAATGTTTGACATGTACTTTCTTTACTTAAAGATAATTAGTTGTGAATCCACGTATCGTGTTTCATTTTGTAATGGTAGTTTATTTAAGATCCATATAGCGATCGATGCAACAGACAGCTAGTATTAACAAAAAACAAGGTTCCAGGCCAAATGGTCAAAGGAAAGGACTCAATGACTGACATCTCAAATAACCCTGATCTAATTACCTGCAACATATCAAAGGCAATACTAAGTGGCTCAAAGAACAGGAGCCAAAACAACTTGGAATTATAGGAGCTGCAGAAGCCTACACAGAGCCACATCGTTGAGGATATAATAAAGCACTGGTGACTCCGTTTTAACAGAACGAACATACTAAAACAAATAGGCGTAAATGTTGTAGAAACACTAAATATTAAAATGTATAGAGGCATCCTTGGCACAGTAAACTGGACATTGTAAAGAATAAAACAATTAGCATAGGCAACAAAAGGATACTCCATTAATACATGATACTGCTGAAAGGTTTTGTTGACCCTCCATTAGCCGGCAACCTGCACAAGCAGGAGAAAATAAGCACCATTAGCTGCAAACGCGAAAAATAACCCATGGGCAAATGACAACAGAAGAACATGAACTACAAACTAAAGATCCAAATGTAGACGTAAGTCCATGAAAGATCCAAACTAAAGAGTCAGTCCATGAATCCTTATTTATTTTACAGAGCCAAAAACATGATGCTAGCTCAAGGATATTGGGTCACAGGATCAATACATATTGAATATATCCATTCACAATCAAATAGGAAAGACGTCGCAAACCTGTGAATGGATAATGCAGCATACCTCATTTTTCAAAAATGATGATTCACGCACCTTGCCAAACATTCAGTTTCCTGTTCACATGATATATATACATATTTAGATGTTCAGAGACAAAACAAAGAAGATTGGGCACACATTATATTTAAGCAAGGTGGTGGGAAGTGGTGTGGCCTGTGGTCAGGCAATGCCTACATATACAGAAGGTAATCCTTGCAAGCTTTTTAACATTCCTAAATTGCTTCACACTGTTAGACACTCTCTTAATGTGCTACAGGTAAACAAACCAGGAGGAGGGAAGAGTATTACCAGCTTTAGTGCAATAATGCATAGATAAGTTTGCAAAAGAGGGAAAATAGATAAACGATCCTCTAAACAGGTAAAATCCTGACAAAGGTAACGAATGCCTGTGTGTAGAAGGAAAGGACATAGGAAGATGTAGTAATAGGAAGAAGTACCTGAAAGTAATGGGTGTTCACTGGACTGCAGAACCCAGCATTACTGAGCTGAGTAACCTCTGTTTTCTTTATCCTGCATAGTTCAAATATGCTGTTTAGACTGGCTAAACACCATGTATAAATACACGGAAAAGGACACACAAATAAACATTTAGAGCAATCCCATCTAAATTGGTAAATGTCGGATACTCCTACTTCGACTGCAGCGACCTTTGTTACCTGTCTGCATCCTGTCATGCTTCATGCAAAAGAAACATACACCAAGCTGCCATGAACATAGGAACCCTAGAGTATGAACCAATTAAATTGGAGGAGAAATCAGAGAAATCGAAAGTGAAATTAGAGGAGGTTCGGGTACCTGCGAGGCTGAGGGAGCGCCTGTTTCAGTAAAGGTAAGGGCGGAGAGAAGAAGATGCAGCTAGGGTTTCACGAGGAACAGTAGCAGACGTGGACCGGCGGGAGGAGGCAACGCCGGCGGCCACCAGCGGCGCCCGTCGGCGCGTCGCCGTCGTCGGTGACGGCGGCAGCTGGGGCCCGTGCTGTGGTGGCTCGGGCACGACGGCGCGGCTCGCCAGCACCTCGGCGCCAGCAAGGCGAAACCCTAGATCGACGCCGCGGCCGTGTTGGGGCCCGCCATGGCTGTGCAGCGCGAGGAGGGCGAGGAGGATGGGGGAGAGGGAGGGGTCGCTGGACCTCACCTGCGCCGCCTGCAGGACGCGCAGCCGCCTGGCGCCCCGCCGCCACCGCCGGAGGGAAGGGAGGGCGGCCGCGGCACGCCGGTCGCCGCCGTCGCTGTCGCGGTCGCCGCTGGTGGTGGCAGGCGTCGGGAGGAGGAGGAAGGCGAAGCGGGTGCAGGGGCGGTCGGCACCTCCACGAAGGCGCTCGCCGAGCACCACCCCTGTGGCAGCACACGGAGAGGAGGAGGGAGCGGGAAGAGGCGTGGCTGGATCTAGGGTTTAAGAGAGAGAGGCTCGACCAGCACCGCTGAAAGCCCAAGTTTGGTTTTGGTAATTAATGACACCAAGTTGCTAATGCCATGTGTTAAGTGTTTTGAGCTAGGCATAAGCAACACATGTGATGAAGGTGTACGTGGCAAGGAGTGGTGGCCACAAGATCACAAAGAGATGGCGCATGGACATGAAATGTTGATCATGGTGGAGATGCACACAATATGATGGACATCATGATCAAGTAAAGGAGAAGGATCTAAGAGCGCAAGGCAAAGGTATAACCATAGGGTTTTCCTTTTGCCGGTCTAAGATGAGTAGAGAAGTGATTGACCGGGTTTATGATACATAGCCGACTATCAAGAGGGGCAATCACGGTTAGCTCGGGAATCAAGTGCCACTAGATCAATGTCTTGAGCATATGCATTTAGGATCTAGTAAAGAGCTAACATAACGCCTTGAAAATGTTTGTGAAATGCTAACACACATGCACATGGTGATGTACACTTGGTGGTGTTAGCAATTTTTGCGAAGGCGGTGGAGTTTAAGTGGTAGAGAGGGGTTTGGGTTCCTCTCTCCCTCCCGCCGAGCTTGCGAGGCGGGATTCTGCGCTTTTTGGAGAAGTGAAACGTCTATTTTCTATTGCGCCGAAAGTCGGAAAAGAAACGGAGGCGAACGGAGGTCACTGCGTTGACCGGACGCTGCACCGGACGCGGTCTCGGTGCGACCGGACGCGTCCGGTCAGTTCAACGCGGCTCGGTGCTGCTAGGGTTTGTGACCGGACGCGGGTCTGGCCTGACCAGCGCGTCCGGTCAGTTCAACCGGGCGAAAAAGAAAAGCGCGCGACCGGCGCGTCCGGTCCCTCACGGGACCGGAGCGTCCGGTCAGGCGTCCAGTGAGGCCGAGCGCAGCGAAGCGCGATCGGACGCGGCTGGCGCGTCCGGTCACGTGCGACCGGACGCGTCCGGTCGCGGCTGGAGCTTACTGGAACGCGACCGGACGCTGGCACTGTCGCGTCCGGTCAATCGAAGGAGCGCGTCCGGTCAGGGCAACGGCTAGTTCTGACGCGCACGGTTCACGTTTGTCGTGTAGTGACCGGACGCGTCCGGTCACCCTGACCGGAGCGTCCGGTCAGCACGATTTTCGCTGCGTCGTTTGTAACGGTTAGCTGCGTACCCCTTCGTTATAAATAGAGGGTGTCCGGGGTTTGAGGGTAACTCTTGCACATTTTGAGACCTAGAGACATCCTTTGAGCTAGAGAACAACCCCTCCACTCATCTCTTTGATTGATTGCACATCTTGAGTGAGATTGAGTGAGATTCAAGTGCATTGCTTGAGAATTGCATTCTAGAGGCACTTGATCTTCGAGTTGCTGCGGATTTCTTGTTACTCTTCCGTGTTTCCCGACACGGTAGACGGCTTGGAGCAGCGGAGGTGATTGAGCTCACAATTGGAGATTGTTGGAGCCTTCACCAAGTGTTGTAAGGGGTTCTTGATCCTTTCCCGCGGGAGTTCGCAAATTGGATACTCTAGTGGAACTCGTGGCTTGGAGGATCCCCATCTTGTGTGCGGTTGTGCGGTGCCCGCCGAGGGCTCGACTCTTGATAGTCGATTAGCTCGCGAACCGACAAGTGGGTGTATCGCCACAACGAGAAGTAGCTTGCCGGGAAGCAAGTGAACCTCGGGATAAATTCTTGTGTCATTCTCTTCCCGAGGATTTCTCTTGTATGATTGATTGATTGGTACTTCTCATCTCTACACGGCGGTATAATCACTCGAAGCTCTTCTCTCGTATTACATCTCATTTCTAGCTTGTTGTTGTTGTTGTGTTTAGTGGATAGCCTTGTACTAGAATTGTGTAGGTGGCTTGCTTAATTAGTTAGAGCTAGTGCTTTGTGCTTCGCCACCTTTCGTACTAACTTGTGGTTAAGTAATTTGTGTAAAAGTTTTTATTAGGCTATTCACCCCCCCCCCTCTAGCCTATTTGGACCTTACAACCGCCCCTGCGGCACCATGCAGAGAGGAAGAGGGAGCGGGAAGAGCCGCGTGTGGATTTTAGGAGCGAGAGGACCGAGGGGCAGATACCGTCGGCGATGTCGGCCATGCCGCCGCTGCTGTAGGGCCTCCCGCTACGCCGCCACGGAGAGAGGGAGCAGGAAGAAGGCGAGGCGAGCGCGCGGTGCAGGCGCCGGCGCCGAGGCTGCGCGCGGCGTGAGCCGGGCCCTGCGGCGGCGGCGGCACCTCCCGCGCGGCGCCACGTCGTGAGCGAGGAGAGAGGGAGAGACGGCGAGACGGTTCGCGAATAATGTGGGGGCGCTGGTAGGCACGCGAAGGAAAGCAAGGGAACGAGACCGCGGTGGACCAATCAGAAAGGCAGAGCGCTGAGGTGGAGCGCTGGGTCATTTCGGGGCGACGTGGCCTAAAATCTTGCACGGGCCTTGCCTCCGGCTTGTAGGGTTAAACAACAAGATGCCTAGTTGGGTTGGCCCGAGAATGACCAGGGTCGGGGCCCAACCCCATAGAACATCCCGGCCTGGATAGAATTCCATATCACGGAGGGACGTGTTCGTTTAAGCCTGGCCCAACACGGCCTTTGCCATAATCAGTTGCTATATGCCACCAGCTCTAAGATGATCAGTTGCTAGCTTAAACTAGCTGGACAAAAGCAAAAGTAGAAAAAAAGAATGGCTGCGGTAGCATGGTTATTTAAGATATTTCCTTGCCACTTGCAAGGTCCATACAAGGCCACTCATTCATTTTCCGAGTCCGCGCCATTGCTTTCTAATCTGTTGGAGGTGTAGAATAGTTAACTTAAACAAGGTGACCACAGCAATTTTTCGCCACTAAAACTGTTTTAAACTTTTAATTACATAAACATTTGACATTTTTTTTCTGAATCTGGGTTGTAACATGAGCCACAGATGATTTGCACGATCGCACGTGCACAATTCAAGATGCTTACACACACATAAACACTGCTATCTCATCTCCTCTAAAACATACACATTTACAAATGTCCTTGCAGCCATTTGTCTCACAAATGCAATACTTGAGGACCTGTTTCCTGGAAATCGATGCTTGGATGGTCACTGTGGGTGGAAGAGTTTAGGGGTGCTAGCCGATTTACGTTACATCGTCGGCCAGAACGGCATGTAGCTTAGCCAGGCCGGTGTTTTCCCTGACGCCGCCCTGATGACCCCGTTTGCTGTGCTGGAGGACGATGAAACATCCTGACCGGCAGCTGAAGATCTTGGGCACAGGAAGAAGCTCCTGGAGCCCAGTTCCATAATCTTCTCCTTTGGGTTCAGACCTAAGCATAATTAAAAACAAAACAAATGGTCAACGGAAGACTAAAACATGTGCAGATTGCACTACAAAGGCCATCCAAATATCAAGCTGACTTTTTTTTTTATTACAGTACTATCTGAGCTAGTTGAAATTTTCTACAAAGAAAAGTTGACTGAGTTTGAATTTGGTCCTTGGAAACCGTGCTACTACTTAGTCCGGAGTTGGGACCCATATGGCCATATGGGGCTTCTAGCTGATAGAACTGTAAGCATAAGGGGATTTCAGCTGATAGAAGCATACTATTAGGGTGCATTTGGTTTTAGTGCAAAGTTGGAGACATGGCTATCTATGAATTTAGGAATGAGTCTAGCTATACTTCCTGTTTAGTTGAATGGATGTGATAAGCTATTTATCTGTTTGGTTGGATGAATAAGGATGGATGAGATGAGAATAGTTAACTAATTACATCTATTATTTAAAATAACGACAACTAATTATATAGTAAAAAAATATGCACTACCAATAAATTTGTCATGATAATCACTAAATGAACATGAAAAATGTTAATTATCACTACTATTATCCTAATTGGTGCTTAAAAGGTACCCTAATCACTATATTAGCACTTATCAAAGTTAAGCTTATCATCATAATAACTAATTAGTAATATAACATACTAATAATCCTTAGATTAGTTACTAACGATAGATTAGAAAACATGAATGAGCTCGGCCAATAATTTTTTTGTAGCCAGGATATCCTGATAGAATATTTCCGTGTCAGGGATATCCATATCTAGCTCGCCCGTGATTCTGTGAATCAAACAACATTTGTCCATACATGATCATATCCCATCCAGGAATATATTCATCCAACCAAACGCACACTTGATATCTGAATAGACCGTGGCAACCACTTGTTGAATACACTTTCTATCTGAATAGTGTTTAATACACTTGCTATATGAATAGACCGTGGCAACCACTTGTCATTCAACGATGGGGGGGGGCTACAAGTCAACAAAATGAGGATAAGTGTTGACTTCAGGGCCCGCGCATGATGTATGTACTATGTACTGAATGCATCGATTGAAGTTTGGATGAAATGATCTTTTGAGTAGCGTAGTTGCGTTAATCTACTGTTCCCTCCATTTTAAATTATAACACATTCCAAGATTCTTGGAGAGTCAAAACATCTTAAGTTTGACCAAAATTATAGAGTAAATTATAAAAAATTTATAACATCAAATAAGTATACTATGAAAATATAATTAATAAAAAATCTAATGATATTTAATTAGTGTCGTAAATATTATTATTTTATCATATAAATTTGGTCAAACTCGGACTCTCCAAGATTCTTGGAATGCCTTAGGATGGAGGAAGTACTAGCTCTGAATGATTCGATGTGAAATGAAAACAGAGAGCAAGCGATAGTGCAGTTTAGCTTAGCCGTAGAAGAGCGCTAAAACTGGGAAACGTAGCGTGATCCCGAGGAGAATTGGAGATTTAAAGGAACGTACTCTCCAAGCTGAACTGGGAGTAGTGGAGGCCGAAGGCGGCCGGGTCGGTCGACGGCAGCAGCGGCCGGCGTCCTTCCTTGACGTAGAGCGCGACGGCGGCCGCCACCAGGTCGGCCACGGTCCACTCGGCGGACGCCATGACGTGCAGCGGCCACATGCTCTGCTGCACCGCCACGCTCACCAGAACCTTGCTCGGCGTCCTCCTCGGACTCCTCCCCGTGTCACCACCGTCCGGGGGCGGGGACCCGGAGCGGAAGCTCTTCGCTCCCCTGACGCCGGCGAGCAGGTCAGGCAGCGTCTTGGGCCTCTGCTTCTGCTGCGGCTGCTGGTGCCGCTGCTGCTCCGTCCCGCGCCCGTGGAACGAAGCCGACCGCTGCTGAGCCTGGGCCGCCGCCATCCCCTGCCGCTGCCTGCCGCCGCCGGAGCTGCTGCTCTTGTCGCCGTGCGGCTGCGCCAGAGGAGGCATCGCGCGTGCCGCGAGCGTCGGCTGCAGAGCGGGGCTCTAGGTGTCGAAGCGATTGATCCGCTGGTGACGGCCGGCGGACGAGTCACGTTCGGTGGCGGCAAGGCTCGCGGCGGCCGGACGACGAGGCGGTCAATGCGAAGCAGAGCATGCTGCGGGGAGAGGCTGCTGCTGCGGCGGTCACCATGCAGGATCCTACCGAGTTCCGGGAGAATGCACCAGGTACAGAGGCTACAAGTGATAACCAGTCAGCGGGCGACTTGTCTGGGCAGAAGCTGAGAAAGGGGACGCTAGTATTTAAAGACGTCACTAGCCTCTTGGCCAATAGCCATCGTCCCATCAATAATTGGATTAGTTTGGGTCCTACTAGTACACCATCAGTTTGGCTGTGCTGGAAAATTACACAAGAATCTCTGAGATACTGTGGAGAAATACTAGCCCACGCACGTCCTGGTAGCCACCACCAATCGATCTACTACTACGCTAGGACGATGGTCGCCGTCGCTGTCGAGTTGAACGTGGCCGGAGGGCAGCGGATGGCGACCAGTGAGCTCGCGATCCCACGGGATGATTTGCTAGTACTAATTCTACTAATTGTTTAGTGACTTGTCGTGTGCAAAGCTCCATCTCTCGGTGAAATGCATGATTGGCCTAATTGGCGTGTGTCGAGGATTTTGGGATCGATCGCGGCGGAAAAGAAAAGAACGGGTTGGGAAGGAAGATGCCCGTCCGGGAAGCGCCGGGACAGACAGCGAGGGGACAGGCGCGGTGGAGCTCGCTACTGGGGGAGGAGGGTGGTGCCTGCCTGATTGACGGCGACGAGACGTCACGCTCCCCTGCCCAAATAATGCACTCTGTACGTCCGCACCACTCTCGACTCGATCTGCAGCTACTTGCGCTCGTGCTGCATCCGCGCGCGCACGTGCGCCGGCCGCTGGATGAGCATGATCAGCTCGTGGAACACGCCAGCAACCCAGCTGCCAGCAGTCTTACGTACGTCCATGGCCACCGCCGTAGGCAAGGCAACTCACGGCTGGGCTAGCCACCGATCACTTGCTGCTATCCTACGCCTGCGGTGCTCGATCGGTCACCGGCCGGTGCGTAGCTACGCTAGGCTAGGCTAGGCTACTCCTGAAACAGCAAGGTGAGGCGTCTCATCCTCAACCGCTCTCTCTCCCCCATGGCCTCGATCGGCCATCTCTTTCGCGGCCTATTGCTTCACCGCCCAATGCATATCATCCAATTGCTCATCACCTACGCGACTCTGCTGCTCCTACTTTTCGCCGTACGTCGGCGAGCACCTATATATATTTTCTCCAGAAGCTAGCGAAGTAGCGATAGCGCTGCACGCCTGCACCTAATTCAATTAGGATGTCCATCCAGTGAAGGTGACGGTGACCGCGTCAAGGCTGAAGCCTGCAACGTGGCGGCGTTCCTGTTTTTCTCGCCGTTGCTTTACGCAAATCGTACCTGCAAACAATGAAACAATGGCTCTGTATACGATCTGTGGAAATCAGCGGGGGCTTGATTTGGTAGTTTGGAAGAGGATAGATGTACGGCACGCCTGGATGTCCGGACGTCCGCGGTTGCAATTCGTTTTCTTGCGTCCACGCAAGGACCCGCGCTGGCCGGATGTTGCTCGTCCGCAGCTTCGCGCCTGCGTCCCGCGGCGACTGCTCGCATCCCCTCTAGCTTCCCACGTGTATCTTATGTGCAACACTCGATTTACTTTTGAAACATTTGGATGCAACACTTGCAACATATAAAAAAAACAGATAAAACACTTAAAACGTGCATGTCAAACACTTGCAAAAATACTTGAAAAACACTTGAAAACCGTTGTAAAACATACACAACATCCAAATAAAACACTTGCAATATATATGTGAAAACATATGCAACATTCAAATAAACATGCTTGCAACATATGTGTGAAAAAACAGATGAAACTTTGGAGACAAACTCTTACAACATACGTGTAAAACCATTGCAACATATGCAACATCTCGATCTACTTTTACAACATCCGTATGAAACGCTTGCAACATGCCTCTAAAACATCTGAAACATTTAAAATGTGATATTGCAACATGCATCATATCTCGGTGCGGCCACCTCTACCGTCTGCATCGGGGCGCCGCAGCCGTAGAAGCAGGCGAGGCCGGAGGGTTTCCGCGCCAGGGCCTGACGCTTCTCCTTGCGTTGGCAGCATCTGTCAGTGTCGTTAGGTCGGGAGGGTGGCGGAGCAAGCGCAACGGGTGCAGGCGGCGGAGCAGCGAGACGGGAGTGCGAAGCAGGAACGGGAGCAGCGGCAAGAGCAGTGGGATGGGCACGCGGAGCAGTGGCAGGAGTAGCGGGGCGGGTGGCGGAGGAGCAGGAGCAGCGCGGGATGAGCGGCAGGAGCAATGGAAGGGGGCGCGGGCAGCGGAGGAGAAGCATGAGCAACACGAGGCGAACAACGAAATGGGGACGGACATGAGGTTTATTGGGCTGGCTAGTCTACAGGCTCAGGCACGTGGCATCCGGATCACGTCCTATCATTTCGATAGATGTACGGCGAAAAAAATCCAACTAATCTCGAGAAACTTCATAGATTCATGGCATAGGTGCCACTCCCTCCATTCTAAAATATAAGAGGAATGTTCAACAACCTTTTCTCCAGCTATTGTTGTAGCTTTGTAACCTCATGTATCCCAGCTATATAAGGCGAGAGAAGGGTTCCTTTCTCTCTCTAGAGACTGCTCTAGACGCACTACGCTCTAGACTGTTGTAAACACACTATGCTCCATACTACTGTACTCCAGACATCGAACTCTCTCTTTCACCTTGTTACCACCACTACAAAACTTGAGCCTTCGCTGTTCACAAATATGAGTGAAACCCACATTGGATGTGGGGGCGTTGCCTGAACCAGTATAGATCATGTATCTTATGTGTTAAGCCATCTAAACCTCACGGGCAGCGAAAATTACTAGCTGATGACATGAAACACAGGTATGCTCACCGACTACATTTGGGGTAAACTAAACATCCCTAACGCAGTCAACCAAACACACATATATATTTGTACTCCCATATACAAACTAACCACTTATGCAGGAAACGTGCATAACACTGTACAACTCCATCAATACAGACGAATCAATAGCGAGAATTGCATAGTCTTGTCTAGGTTAGGGGTATACTACATGACGCCTATGTTTTTTTGAGAACCGCTACACGAGCCCTAATGCAACCCATCAAAGCCAATGTGGTTGCGTTAAAAAAAATCAAAGTATGGGTGCTGATATGGCCCATTACTAATGTCTGAGAGGGATGGTACTATGGTAAATGGGCCGCTCTGAAACGAAGTATTGGGCCGCAAGATTAGTGTGGACGACGCGAAGCGAGAGACGGGTTTCCTATTTCCATAGAAAAAAAAAAGCTTACACGACCTTACCTAACAGTTGACAACTTGAGATTACTACTACTACGAGAGATGATGGCTAAGATGAGGTGAGGATCAACCAACCAGTCATATGAATGAGATGTGGCACAATTGGATTAGAGCGTGATTAATTACTTTGAACCTTAAACTGAAAATGGGTCCATTTTTTGAATCCATTTAATTTGAACCACCATCTTGTTTAAATAAATGCAAATCCAATATGAGTATCTTTTTCTTATGTTTATTTTTCTAAATACGGAATGCACTTTTCAATATTTTGGATTTAGGCCCTCTTCACCCGGCTTATAATCCGTCTTTTTCAGCTTGTTTTTTCAGCCGGAACAGTGTTTTTCTCTCACAACAAATCAGCTGGCATTACTTTTCAGCCGGTTTATCAGCACAGTCGAACAGGGCCTTAGATATTTCAATTCAATATTCAACTACACCTTTTTATATCAAATAATATCGTTTAATCTATCAACAAATTATTAGAAATGCCAAAGGCTCATACATTGTGTTCACTTTTTTTTTGAGCAAATACATTGTGTTCACTAATAGGTTCTAAGCAACTAGGGCTTGTAACCATTATGGGCTACAAATGATCGAAGTCCCCACGAGATGTCTATACAAGATAAAAATGGGAGGTTAATATTTGTTTTGTCCAATATGCGCGCGCGACTATTATATAGGGATCAGAGAACTTAGATTTGGAAATCTCTAAGATAATATATATTCCCTTTGTTTCTTTTTATTTGCTCACTTTCTGAGAAGTCAAACGTACTCAACTTTGACCAAATATATACAAAAAAAATATATCAATATTTATGGCACACAATTAGTATCATTAGATAGATTGTTGAATCTATTTTTATAAACTTATTTTGAGATATAAATATTGTTATTTTTTATAAACCTAGTCAAATTTAAGAAAGTTTGATCGACACGAATAATATATCGACAAATAAAAAGGGATAGAGAAAGTACAAGTTAGGTTTTGTCCCTTCGCTTCTTGTTGCATCATCTAGTAACTAGTCTTCTCTGTCCCAATGACTTGTGTGCATAGGCGCTAGGAGAGCAGGCACCTTAGTCTTCTCAATCCCAACGGGTCATATGCACAGGCACTAGGGGAGCAACATTAGTGTAGAAAGTGTTTTTAGTATTTTTTTTCATATTTCTATTGGTGTTTTTAGCGACCGCTAGCGTAAAAGGACAGTAAAAATCAGGAAAGTTTACCAGCGTCACTTAAGAACCACCTGTGTGAATATCTACTCTAGCGGTTTTCTTAAAAAAATCGCCACTATAATTTGACGGTTTTCTTACGAATGTAGCCAGTGTAAATGATTTTTTTTCAAAAATTGCAAATCAGGCTACAAAATTAAAAAAAATAGGGGAGGGGCTCGCTTTAGGCAACAACACATGATTTGTAATGATTTTTGTTTTCATTCTCGTGAGAAACACACGCAAGTTGCGGTGCATATCCGAGAGCCGAACTTAGAACCTCAAGACTCGCGCTTTACTCCCCTTACCATTGCACCCAGAGTCACTTGTGACTTAACAACACAAACATTCCCCTAGTATTCACTCCACCAGATTTTAAAATAGAGATTTGAGGCCATGAATGGATTCAAATGACAAAAGTTTCAACTACACAGTTTTATACCTTGTCGAGATCTATAACTTTGCTTTTGGTTGTTTTCGCATTCGAGGTCATTTGAGAAATTCGAAAAAGATGTGAATTTTAAAATCATTAATCTTAAAACATAATTTCTGAGCCTAATATGATTTCAAATGAAAAGTTAATCAACAACAAAGTTGTAGATCTTTTCGAATACTACAACTTTCTTTCAGATTCTTTCTCCATTCGAGATCGTTTAGAAAAATAAAAAAATTAAATTAGTAGAAGTTTGACCAAATATATATGAAAAATACTAACGCTTATGATACGAAATAAGTATTTTTAGATTCATTATGAAATATATTTTCATCGTTATATTTAGAAAAAATGATATGTTATAAATCTAGAATTATATTTTGAGGAACTGAGGGAGTATTATGTAAACTTGTACATAGTACTAGTTATCGAAGGTAGATATGCTTGGTACTCTTAACAAGGAAGTGGACGCTGCTAGCTGTTTAGTTCCATTGCCTTATTTGCCTCAATTTATGTGTTGGCAAAGTTCAGTTGCTGGCCCGAGAGAGCCAAAATGGCTTGCCCGAGTTGGCAAGAATCTCGTGGGTCGTGTCGTCCAGGCGAGGCGAGTCGAATGGGCAAAGCTTCCAAACAAGCGGCCTTGTTAGAAGTATAGACTGGAACAAATAAAAATAGAGATAGTTTTAAAAATACTATAGGTTTAAAGACAAGGAAGCGGCTAATGCACGCACGTGCATGCGTTAGCCTTACCGCACGCACAATCTAATTAAGGAAAGGAACCTTTTTTGTAAAATGCTAATTGGAAAGAAATATTTTTTTTGGCAAGATGCTCATTAACGCTGGCTTGTTGGTGCTCCCAGAGGAAAAATTTTCCCGCCCTCACGTCTTGCGTAGCCCATGCCCAGATACGACAAGAGTTTTATAGGAAAAAGACAAAATCAGCCCAAGACATATGCTTTTAGGTACTGCATGTATATGTTCATAAAATGGACAAGTATTCAGGAAAAAAACACATTTGCATGTGTAGTTTTTGAAAAGCACAACACTACATCTAGTTCCTTAGGAAAAACACAAATTTGCACATTCTCCTCTATACATGGCCCTTATCTTGCTTCTCCGTACTACTGAACATGGCCTGTATCCTGCATGTTAAAAAAATAACATGTGTCATAAGTTTGTTACCTACATGTCATGATATAGCAGCACACGTTGCATGCATAGGAATCATCTTAATGACCTACCCCTAGATTTACAACAAAAAAGTTAAATTACCTATTTAAAAGCATATTGTTAGCCAACAAGTGACACTTAAATTGCCTATCAAATAACATTTAAACAAGATCACCCCTAATGGTTGTAGTTTTGGTATATAAGCATGTCAAATTTGAAGCAATTGAACCTATCAGGAAAAAGTTCATGCTATCATGCAACTGATATAATAAAGCAATAAAAACGCACCATCATAACAAACTTCCCCACCATGTAGAAATTGCAGCCTGTGAGTATTTCAGTTATATAATTTAAGCCTATGTAGAAATTACATGCCTGCGAGCTAATCTATTGGGTTGAACTGAGCAATTACACTAATTCGCAATTTATGTATTCTAAAAAGGCAAGTATAGTTTACTATTGACTAGACCTAGACAATAGACACAATTCGCAATACAAACCACATGGCATAAAACAGTTTGTTATTTTTTTCCACAATGGTAAAAACCGAATTTTATTACCAAGGCAACGAAATTACAGGGGCTCAAAGTTCATGTACCACTGACCAATGCGAAAGGAAATATAAAAACGTCAGACAAATGATCACCCAGAGACTATTTGCCTGAACAAACAGCAACTATCGACATAGTCTAGAGATGCACTAACACGACCAGAAAAACATTTGCCTGAACCATTTCTTATTAACTTTTGAGAAACTCTGTTACAAAGCATGATCTGCCCTTTCAAGAATTGAAAAGGAAACACAACAGCTCAGAAACATAGAGGTCTCACATGCTTTCCAATACTTGATCATATACACAATCTGTCGCTTTATTGTAAGGACAAAAGAGCATAATCCAATAGCAGAGAAGTATTGGCCAGAAAGACAAGAACATCGAATCTCATGATAAAAGCAATGCAAAAGGTTTTTGTGATGGCATACCAGAAACAAGAAACAGTTGGTTAAACATATTTTTAGACTGAAAAGGGTGATTGTAACGTGATAAATAATTAGGTTAAGGCACGAGTACTTGCACAATGCCCAAAAAATATGTAATTGCTAATTATTCAGCTTTAAATGCTAATTATTGACACATCCATAAAACCTAAACACTAGCTACATTTCTCTTAGGCAATTTAAATTTTATTCGTTAGGTAACATTGTCTTCCTAAATAGGCAATTTATATATTCTGAAAAGGCAAGTATAGTGTCTGTGTCTGTTCATGTGCAACCCATAATATAAGAGCTTGTACTGTAAATGCATGTAAAAAAAAAGTTGTTGTCATTACATTTATATATAGCAGGAAGCAAAAACATTACAGTTAAAATGTCTACAATTGACAATACAACAAGGACAGCTAGCTCAATCGTGTGCGACATTCGGTATTTTCATGTATGCCTAGAAATCAAAAACTCACATGAAGAAAATATGGGTAATCGGCCTGCTCGACTACAATTATTTGGCTGTGGCTGCAGCTTATTACAGTTATACCTACAGTATATTCTAATTTACTTTTACAGGCAAATTAGCAGCAGCCGGCTGCAAGAAGCTGTATTTTCTTAGGCAACTTAAGTGTCATTAATTAGGCAACAATGTTTTCCTAATTAGGCAATTTTTGTATTATGAAAAAACAAGTATAATGTTTGTGTTCATTTGCAACTCACAGCTCCACCCCCAACCTCCAAATCTTGGTTTATTTGTAAAAAACAAACACAGGCAGGGTGATGATGTCAATAACTAGTTTTTATACAAAGGCAGACTAGTTTAATGACTGAACAGAAAGGATCAGTATAACAGTAGAAAAAAGAAAAGAATGATGTGTCAACAACAATATGTCACGTGCATTAGTCAGCACCCTCCTCCCAATCTCTTCTCAACTTAAGAAAATGGAATCTCAGGTTTCCCCTTGTCACCTGCGCATGATTAAAGTCAGTTAGAGCACAGAGTAATGTTTGATGGTAAAAAGAGTAGAGGTTATAGGCACATTTTTTTGTGTTGGACACAAATAAATTGCCACCAGATTACTAATAACTTGCCTGACTAATGATATTAAATTGCTTAACTAAATTTAGATGCACAATTTTTGGTGGTATTGTATTGCTCATCTACACTTTTATCTAGCCTATTGCACACCCCACCTTTGCTGCAGGTCACCTTTGCTACCTTCTCTATCTACAGTAACGGCATGGCAGCAGTATGGCAATACGTAGTGGCCGATCTCAGCCCGATACTGCCCAAATGTAGCTAGTAGTGGCTTTAGTAGTAGCAGATGCACTAGATGTGGTTACAACTTATTTAGCAATGGAAAGCAGTTTAAGAGATGTGCTTGTGCTGCATTTCTCTGCTCAAGTTCATCTTCTACCTCTAATTATGAGCTGTGAGAGGATGATTTTAACGTGATAAATAATTAGGCTGAGGCACGAGTACTTATACCATGCCCAAAAGAATGTCTAATTGCTAATTATTCAGCTCTAAATGCTGATTATTGACACCTCCATAAAACCTAACACCAGCTGCATTTTTTAGGCAATTTAAGTTTCATTCGTTAGGCAACAACGTCTTCCTAAATAGGCGATTTATGTATTCTGAAAAAACAAGTATAGTGTATTGCACCATCAGAGGTGTGCTCATGTTGCATTTTGTACACAAGTTCATCTTCTACGTCTAATTGTGAGCTGAGAGGGTGAGTGTAACGTGATAAATAAATTTAACATACCTTGTGCCATGGGTAAGCTTTGATCTGAGAAAATCCAAACACAGTGTAGTTTCAATTCATACATCGGATTTCGTCACATGTTGGAGTACCAAGAACCTATCAGCAAAAAGCAAATCCATTCAATACATGAAAAAATAGAAAAACACTAGTTAGCACATTTCTTTAAAACTAATATAGTGCAGTCCATAGAAGTACCTTTATTATCTCAACAAAGCTGATCCACATCACTTTCACCATGGAAGAGAGGTTGATAAAATTATTTTAACAAAAAAGTGTTTAGTTCTAAGTTGCTGCACAGATGGATACATAACCACATGAAATCTGTGGAAAAAGCAGAGAAGGGGAACTAACCCACAAGAAATCTGTAGGAAAAGCATAGAAGCAAAACTAACCAGCAATCTAAGAATAGAAAAAACAAAGAGAGACTAGAGAAGAATGATGTAAAAATTACAGAGTGAGACAAAAAAAATCAAAAGCCATGATCCAACAGAGTGAGACAGCAAAAAAAAAGTAGTTGCTGTTAAGTTCCCCAGAATGTTAGACCATTGTCACATGCACTGATTTCGGTTAGCGGTAGTGATCCATGCAACCTAACTTAGCATAAAGTGAAGGTTCATTACACAACTTTACTAGGAGTTCAGTAGAACGTAAGTTGTTGAGTGTAACATCACACACAAAAGGACTGAAGCCTCCAGATTCAGGCATTCAACAGATAAGTCAGGTTGGCACGACAAGTGATCCTTCAAAGGTTCCAATGCAAGCTGGTTGCATGCCATATACACACACAGATCACTACCACTAACCGAAATCAGATTTCAAGTCAAGGGTTCAAGGTTCAAACGCTCCCCCTGTTCTGATGGACCAGCACATAGGACAATTAAGAAAATTGCTAAAAGAAAATTAAGAAAATTGCTAATAAAAACATGAAAAATTACTTGATCCTAAAAGAAGAATTGCTTTGGTACAAATTTATAGTACAAAAATAATGGAAGAAAATATGAACTAACCGATACTCGTAAAGGTAGAACATGTTTGACAGGCTTTCTAGTGGTTGGTTGTCAATTGCGTGGATTGCAATTTCACCGAGTTTACTTATTTAATTTAGTGAAAAGCTACATGAATACGACAAACTCACTACAACATTGAGTTCCAATTCAGCAAGAAAAGCTACATTGACACAAGAGCAAATGCAGGGTGCAACACACAAAACGTAGTAAAAGCAATTAACCACAAGTGACAGCATAAAAATGGTACCTATTTAAGTTCAGACAACAGATTACCAAACAAGTGACAGTATGGATATGATGCAATTTGCTAAACCTACAGAAGCCTAATTTACGAAATAAATCTCAGATCGAGCAACGAGGATCACTACTATCAACAATAGTACATGGACATGACAATTGTTGGATTCTTCTCTCTTTGATGACAGCTGGAAGCTCAAGTGATGAGATCATCATATCTTACAGCAATAACATGCCATCAGATGTTCCTATATTCCTCACCTACCCGTCACCTTTTTTTCCTACACCGTGTCTGTGACCTTAATAATTCTCAGTTCCCCATTTCCCCATGTTACAATCACATATTCCTCCCTTTGTCCCCTTATCTATCTATAAATAGAATCACAAGTTTTCTTATTCTTATATTCACAAATTTTCTTCATTCGTTTGTACTGCTATGCTAGACTAGAAAACTAAATAAGTCAACCAAACCTCCCTCTACACCATTTGCTATTTATCTTCGAATAATAATAACAAGCAAATCACAGTCATCCGGGGTCTATAACAAAGGAAAATGGATCAATCAGAACTAAATAAAGAGGCTGAGCAAAAACAAACGGACCTGGTAATCCTTCCAGGTGCAGTAGGTGGCAGCAAACTGAATGGTAATCCCCTTTTCGCGCTCGAGGTCCATCTTAGCGTCGACGCCGTCACGGCCACGCACCTCGTGGATCTCGTGGATGCGGCCAGTGTAGTAGAGGACCCGCTCTGTGAGCGTCGTCTTCCCGGAGTGACATGCGCGGAGATGCTGATATTCCGCATCCGGCCCATCGACTCCCGCCACTGCGCCAAATCCTTCTCGTCTCGTGCACTAGGGCCGACGTCGCTGACATCACCTGCCAAGCCGACGCCGCCGCGGCCGCCGGCGAGGGAGAGAGAAGGAATGGCGTAGCAAGGGAGAAGACAGTGGTGGCCGATTTGTTGCGGGTTGTGGACAGCCAAGCTCTGCACATAACCCTAACCCTAACCATAACCTAGCCATGTCTCAATTCAACAGAAGGAGGGGGGATGGGAGGGGAAGATCGAGAGTCAATCTCATCACCAGTAATAGCTGCTAGCAATTGGAGAACCAGAATCGCCATGAATTTGGGAACAAAGAGCTTGCGGGGAGGGGGAGGGAGAGAGGAGAAATGGATGGATGAATGGAAACGAAGGGAGGAAGAGGGGAATAAAATAATGGGACCCATCAAGAGTTGGTTGTGCGGTACGCTGAAGAAATCAGCCTCCGATGGATCCTGCCTAGACGGTCTATGAGCCGTGCGTGCGGTTGGACCAAATTACGGCCGGTCAGGAAGAAGTCTTTACCTAAAGACAATATCATACTTTAAGTAGAGGTATACTTCTAACAGACCTCGTGAACAAGAAACCCCTACTATTAGTTCATTTTTTATTCCCTATAAAAAAAAGTTCATTTTCATACGGGCTCGTGTCACATGTGAGAAAAAGATGGAGACGCGCCTTCCAAACTTCTTCCTCCTTTGAACAGCTACATAATGGAGCGATTTATTTAGTTCCTTGGTTAAACCCCTCAACATCGTATACTCCATTAAGCGAATTTAGCTGCACAGTACAGGACAAAGAATATACTACTATATATAGCTATTGGGACTGGGTACTGCAACAAAGCCAAGAAATTGCATCACGTATTTTTTCTTATTCTAGACACAGACAAGAGATAATAGCCCCACGTGCGCACGTGTTTGACATGGCTGGGCCGGCCTGGCTTCAAACAACACGGCGACGGCCATCACTTATCCGCTTGAGATGTCCGCATCTTGGCATGTGTTGCAACACGTGCATCAACCGCTCTACACTATATAGATCAAGTATAATCAAACAGGTAGATAACATTTTAATATTAGTAGAAATTAGAAAAAACTAGCAAACGTGCCCGTGCGTTGTAACAGAAGACGCAACTTGCTGTGTAATTTATCTAGATGGTTCGTAGGTTGAAAATTTATCCAACAATCGTGTGACGCTCATATATGATCGAGCATTAGATTTTGAATAGTATTTGAGATTGCATCGTATATTTAAATTTGTCTTTGCATCGAACTTTATGCCTTGCATGTGTTTAGCCTTTCGGTTCTTTTTTTTTTGTTGCATGTTTCCTTTTCCTGTTTCTATTTTGTTGTTCGGTTTAAGTTCTTGTCTATTTCAACTTTTAAGAAATTTGTTCAATAAAAGCTTTATCATGTGTATGATTCGTCTTGAATCAGACCCCATACTATTGCTAGATGTGCACCGTTCTAACTCGGATGTACATTGGAGACTTGGATATTTATCCAATAATTATATTAAATGTTCCAATTTATTTTTTATTCATACTGTATAGATTGTATCATTGATTTCGATTCATTTTGGAATCAGACTTAGCACCATGTATGGTACGGTGCTCTAACTCGTATAGAAAATATTTCTCTATTTTATATAGGGAAGGATCAACGATTCAAACATCCATGACAGTTGAATTTAGTCCTTTTATTTTTTATATTTATAGGAGAAACAAAAAATAATCGCTTAGATGAACGGGTAACGTGTGAATGCCCCGTAAAATGCCCTCACATATGCTCGAACGGCACACGCTAGGAAGGATGAAAAAAAGAGAACACGTTAGGACAAAAGAGAAAAAAATAAGGTGGATAAAAAAGATGACATAACCATAGCACTTTTTTTTCTTTTCTATTTTCCTGATTATATTGTTCGGCCTTCCACTATAAAAAAACGCCGGGCTCTGGTCTATTATAGAAGTTCCCAACATTTTCTGGAGGAAAGAAATTTCCTAGCATTAAAAAAAGAAACCGGTCTCTATACCGTATATATCCTGTCAAAAAATGCATAGCATTGTCGTTAGATCTAAGGAATCTATTTAGATTAGGATTCCTACTCCATATCCGTCTAGACGCGAGCTATTCTAACTCATATGTAAATAAAGAAAGCGGTGCAAAATAAAGAACATAACTCTTATCCTTTTCTATTTATTATTAAGAGTTCTGTTTAGAGTACTGAGGATCTGAGGAATCTATTTAGGTTAGGATTCCTATTTCATATTGGTCTAGACGCGAGCTATTCTAACTCGTATGAGTATATATATATATATATATATATATATATATATATAGCTATTACCCTACTGCTGGCTACAGAATAACTTATTTTGTAGCCACTTTAAGTTACGATAATTGCTATGCTAATTTACGAGATTATAGTAACTCCTTACTATGTGATTTATTATAACATTATGGTAAATATCCCATGTGTTATAGTAATTCAACTATCGCAAATATATACTGACATTGTCGTAAATTAGTATATAAAATTATCGTAAATAGAGGTGGCTACAAAATAACTTATTTTGTAGCTAACTATAGAGTATACTCTCCATATATATATATATATATATATATATATATATATATATATATATATATATAAGAAACTCTTTATTGTTGGGTAGTTAAAGGAAGACGGACCAAAAAAATGGATGGATAAAAAAAAGAGCTTGAAATTTTGCCTCTTTATTATTGGGTATAGAAAAATAGGAGCGCTTTATTGGTATCCGATTATCTTTGTTGTCCGAAATCTGGTAGGTCAAATACATACAACTAGCAAGCTGACCCATATAAGTAGCATGAGGTCCTGGTTTTTATCATAGTATAAACCATGAGATTTTTTAACCTTAAAAGAATTTTTAAAATATATTTTTGTTTGTTTGACTATAGTGGTCCTCTCTTGCTGCTCACCGCAACTATGTCCACTATTACGAACTCTATACAAGTCAATGACTTCCTAATTCCTTAGCTTAAATGCTTCTTCTCTTTCTTTTTACTAGCAGTTCATATAAGTTCATATTATAGTGGCGGTTAGAGCATCTCCAATTGATTGAACAAATGCAATATCTTTTTGCCTATAACCAGCAACAAAGGGGATTCAAGGCAAAAAAAATAAGCTCCCCTAGATCCTCTTTACAATTCCCTTTCCTCAACCTCCCCTCAATCCCTCAAGAAAGGGGAACAACTAGATTTTTTTCTTAATACCCTTTCTTCCTTCCACTCGTGCTAATGTCCTAGACCCCCACAATGCCAAACAAGGCAAGCGCACAGGTGTCGCGCTGCCACCGTGTTGTGGCTCTCCACGCTGGGTAGTCTACTCTTGTCGTGCCACCGCCACTGCTCCACCATACTGCCGCACCCCGCGTCACATGCTGGGTGCCACCGCATCGGGTGGAGAAGCGGGCACCGTGCAGCCGGGTCGCGCTCGGCGGTGAAACGGGCATTGCGCCTCTCAACCGTACGCTGGGTATAGGGGCGTAGGCCGGGCGGGGAGGGTGGAGGAGTGGGCACCACGCCACCAGCCCGCGCCGGGCGTGGGGGCGGGAGAGCGAGCGTCGTGTCAGGCGCCGTCGCGAGAAGAGGAAGGAGGAAAGAGAATTTATTCCTAATATTGACACATGTGATTCATATATAAGGGGATATAATTTTTCTCATTCTACTGCAATGTAACTCCCCTATTCCCTTTTATTTGGTTTTCTCGATCTCCTATATGAATATTTTAGGAAAGACAGATGTTCAATCTGGTGAAGATGCTCTTGCATAAGTTTACCGCTAGCGAAAATGCTCCTAATTTCTTTTTGGAGTGTAGTGCTCCTATTTTTAGGAGCCGTCTCTATTTATATCCAATTTACATTAATGGTACGTTAGGTGCAAACAGCCAGTGGAAAACTTGTCTCCACGGGCAGTTTATATTCTTGAGCCTACATTTTGGTTTCTACTAGCGTCAGCTAGTGAAAAAAAAAACAATAGCGTCAAGAAAACTGCTTCTGTGTACCCTAATTCCATTCCCGCGTTTGTTCATCAGTTTCTAATCAAGAGAGCGATCCGACCGAACGAGCCCACACGTCTCCACCATATGCCGTGCTACTGTTGCTGCATTGCATGGCGTGGATTCGCCACGGTATTTGTTGGCCGTAAACAAAAGAAATCGTAACCGCCTTGCATGCACATACATGTCACTTTAGACTACTACTGACTGCAGGTGCGTCCATCTTTCTCTTTTTTTATTTTCTACTTTTTTACCTTTTTATTTTTATACAAGTTATTTCGTCCACAGTTTCGTATTTATGCTAATATGTTATGATATTAATTTATACATTTAAGTTCCTGAATATAACTTATAAGTCCAACTTTACATTTAGGTCATTTCTCAAATTATATATGTATAGGTTATACAAGCAAGTTATATACATAACTTTTCTTTTTTTTGGAAAGTTATTAAGTTATACACATAATTTTTATACATAACTTATTACCATAACTTATATATCATAACTTTTATAATATAACATTCTGTAGAGCAGAACTTATTAGCACAAGTTTTTATCAGAACTTTGTTGGGTAGCATTGGCAAGTTGTATAGAATAACTTACGTACATAAATTGTAGAATAAATTATGAACATAAGTTATGTTTCATAACTTTTGTACATAAGTTGTGTTTTCGTAACTTTTGTGTTTCTAAGTTTTGGCATAAGTTAATTTATTCCTTTGTGTTTTAATAACTTTTGTATTTCTAAGTTTTTGGCATAATTAAGTTAATTTGTTCCTTTGTATTTAATAACTTTTGTACATAGTTGTGTTTCATAACTTTTATGTAGAAGTTGTAAGTTATAAGTTAATACACATAAATTGTTACTAGAAAAAATTCTTTGAAACATATGCAGGGGTCTAGCGGTGTAGATAGAATTAAAAACGGATACACCATTTAGAAGTTATAGCATTTTGAAATAAATAGTTTGCTTTTTTCTAGGATGATGTCATGGCCAGAAATGCAGGCGCATGCGCTCGGCGGGAGCGTGCAACACTCTTTCTGAAAAAGGAAATTGTATCGCTCATTTTCAGTCCGCTGATCATTCATGGATTAGCCTCCTCATCTGTGTACCAGTGATGTATAGGATTCTCATTGTCAAATCTTAGTTCTTACATCATCTGAGCCCACCCATCTCATGAGCCTTGATGTGTTCGTATCCTAGTTTGCGCGGACCTGTGTTGCTCTGAGAGAACGGGGCCTCGCAAGCTGCACAAACCCGGAGGCGCGTACGCGGTAAGCCGTGTGCCTCGCCGATCGCCCATCCTCTTACTGCGCCGGAGAGGGGACTCCGGCCCAGACCCGACATCCTCTTTTCCTTTCCGATAATGTTCTCTACCGAGCGTCCATCTAGCTGGACGTGCGCCTTCGCTGGGCTTGTGGATCAGGTCTAACTGGCCCAATACATGGCTATACGTCATCCACTTAATTATTGTACCCACCACAAATATCTGATACTCCACGTTGCCTCCTAAAATAAAAATCTGCCACTCCGCAAGCTGCTAGTCGCAAACCACACACACGTTCTGCTTCTCCCAAATCCAAACCACTCCCACTCTCCCCAAGTCCTGCAGTCAAAACACTGCCCACCGATGGCGTCTCTGCCCACTCAGTTGAGGTCCGGAACCCGGTGACTCGCCGCAGCCCACCGCCACTCTCCTCTCCTCCTCCGTGGCCGCACCCTAGCCCTCATTCGCCCCCAGCCTCCTGCTCCTCCTCATCGTGGCCCTCGCTGTCGTGCTCCACGGCCTTCATCCTGCTCCGCCCGCACCTTGCCGTCATGACCGCGGTGTCTGCTGCCACATCACTGCTCTCCAAGCCCCCCTGGTGTTGTTCAATTCGGATGGCTTCCACTATGGGTGCTAGTATGAGGTCCCTCTCCTGCACATCTGCCGCCTCATCGCGGGCGCCGGCACCAGTATCCTCCTCATCACCTCCTCCTGCGGCTAGAGACGGCAAAGGCGGTGTGGCCATGCTGTACATCGTGACCGCCTCGAGGCTCACCAGACATGGTGGTCGCTGTCCACCAGAGTGTCGCACCTCACATGTTACAAACGTATGTTTCAAATGTTTCAGGTGTTTCATATATGCATGAGTGTTTCATTGGATGTTGCAAAACTAAATCGGGAAGTTACATATGTTGTAATGGCTATACACGTATATTGCAAGCGTATGTTCCAAATGTTTTAGCTGTTTCAGACGTATATTGGACATATTTTATCTGGATGTTGCATATGTTTCACACTTATGTTGCAAGTGTTTCATCCGGATGTTGCATATATTTCACACATATGTTATAATGTTCATATAGATGTTGTTACAATGGCTACACACGTGTTTTCCTCGTGTTTCAGACATATGTTGTAAGTGTTTCAAAGGTTTCGGATGTATGTTGCAAATGTTTCCTCTAATGTTGCAAATATATATCTGGTGTTGCACTGTTTGCAGTGGACCCCATCTACAGCAGCCGCCTGCTGCAGCTGCTGGGCCCGCCTGCATGCGTGTAGGTGTGGAGGGGACGCTCGCGGTAGGCGTGGGAAACTGTACAGGCATAGATTGAGACAGAGCGGCGCAGGACATGGAGCGGGCGCGGGACACGGAGCGGCATGGGATACGGTGCGGGCTCAGAACATGGATAGACGCAGGCCCCCACGTGAAGCAGGTGCAGGCATACGGCGCAAGCGTTTGGATGCTAGCCCCGTCCGGACATTCAGGCGCTGACCTTTCCGTTTCCTTTCATAGGTAGAGCCTAAAGAGGGCCGCATTCATGAACGAACAAATGTCTCGGGAGTTTATTATCCAAAAGGCAATATATGTGATCCTCAGCTGATTATCGTGGTTCGTCGTACGTCCAGTTAACCATCGACAACACACATCCTTGTCAAGTGTCAACTTGACCATAAGCTGGCTGAGCAGTTAGCGTTATATTGCTCGGTGCGCCGGCCACTCTGAGTGACGATATATGCATGAACGAGAGGCAACTACGTGTGCCAGATCGTTTTCCGGCCACATGATGAGCTTCGATCGGGTCCCAAGAGAAGCTTTTTTTTTTTGTATGTATACACTTTGCTTGTAGCGCCAATAATTAATAATGAGAGATCCCAAGAGAAGCTTTTTTTTTTGGTATGTATACACTTTGCTTGTAGCGCCAACAATTAATAATGAGAGATTAGGTGGTGACGAAAGTTCGTGAAGAAACTTTGTATTGTTTATTCGTTTATAATATGTAGACCGTAGAAGTACGGGAGTAGTAGTTGTTAGTTGTTGAACAATTACTTCATTCATGATTTTCTTTAAACAATCACTAACCACACTAGACTTGAGACACATCGCCGGTCCTCCTGCGCTTTCTCTCCCTCCCCCGACTCGCTTTCCACATTTCGGTGGAATACACTGGAAATTCAGTGAGGAATACACTCGAAATTTAGTGAGGACGACGACTGGACAACTTGTGTTATACTCCGGGATCTGAACATGGACGGAGGAGGATTCAAGGATATATATCGTGATAACGCGTGCCACAGTCTCGAGTACGTAGAACGGTAGTGCATCGCGTAGGGCCATGTGCCATGTCCTAGCCGGCTATGCGGCAGAGAGCAGCACCCTTGGGTTTGTGGCTGGGAGGCACGGCGGTGGAGCCGTGGAGGGAGAGGGAGGCAGCTACCTTTGCATGCATGGGGCCAACCGACGTGGTGGGCGCGCAAGGCCGCGGCCGCACCGCGCCACAGTGGCAGCATCCGTGCCCACGGGGTCTCTGCCGCCTCCGGCGGTCTGGTTCTGCGCGACGAGCTTGACGGGCCGGCCTTTTTCCTCGTCCCCGCGCGCGGTGACCGGTGACCTCGCTCGCGGTCGGGTCGGGTCTTTCATCGGTCGGTCCTCCTGTCGTCAGTCCCTATGATCGGTCTAGCGCGTTCGCACGCAAACGTACACGTCCCGCCCAAAGTGAACGTGCTGCGTGCTGTCTTGACTGTTGACTCCAGATCTACACGAAAGATGGCCTTCCGTGGGTACACCATCGGGTTCGGCTGGCCAGGGCTGGTGACTGGTGTTTCGACTGGTTACCGGTGTTGATTCGTTTAGGAGAAAAATATTTTTAATTGATTGATGGCTGATGACTAATGCTGAATTAGTATGAAAGAAATAACACTCCTGGCTGGCTGTCGATCCGCCAGCCGAACGAGGCATAGCTCGGTACTGTGGGTGGTGCCTGACAAGTGACAACGATTCGAGTGTACTATACTCCTACTTGTACCTCTCTCGAAAGAAAAGATTATTGGAACCAGCCAACGCCCAACGCTGATGCATTCCGACTGGGCGGAGCGGAAGCTAGCGAGCGAGCGATTGATGTGATGGGGGCGAAGCGACGGAGAAGTGTCACTTGAGAAATGGCCCCCCCTAAACTGTCGTGGAACTTCATCGCAGGGTTGTTTAGTTGGTGAAAAAGTTTGGGTTCGGCTACTGTAGCACTTTTCGTTTTATTTGACAAAATTTATCCAATTATGGACTGGCTAGGCTCAAAAGATTCGTTTCGACATTTACAGACCAACTGTGCAATTAGTTATTTTTTTACCTACATTTAATGTTCCATACATGCGTCCAAAGATTCGATGTGACGGATACTGCGCAAACTTTTTTGGGTTGGAGGAGAAACTAAACAGGCTCGCAGTACAGAAGAGATCGAGAGGCCCACCGTGTTGTACGACCTATGGAAAGATCTCGGCGACGTCCAATTTAAGAGACCTTAACTATTAACTAACCTGCCAGTCTTGTATATAGGCGCCATGTTCGTTGGTTTTCTAAGTCGTATTTTTTAGCCAACAAATAATATTTTTCTCTCACGACAAATTAACGAACATTATTTTTAGCCAAGCAAATAGGACCTAAAAGTTATACTATTCAAAAAGAGCAGTGACACGATTCACCGCTAAACTCAACGCCATATGTATTGGCATTTGGTATGGTTAAATGGACACCGGACATTGTCAGAAGTATTTCTACGTGTTGGCGGTTGAGTCCCGGAAGTCATGTCATCCTGTTTGGCGTGACTCCTACTTTGTGCCTCCACATAAAGTTTTGCACCTAGTTCTAACCCTATGCTAACATGTCAATTCTAAGAATATAATTGCATGAAAGTAAATGTTCAAAGTTAGAGAGTGTTAGGGACACGTCAATGTTTTCTTGAGGCATGGAAGAGTCAGCATTCTCTACTAGTCCTCGTTAGAGCACCTGCACAAGGGTATTGCTCTTCCTTGATCCGTGCAAGGACCAAGTGCTCTCTACAGTTGATTATTCGTCACTAAGCCCAGATGAATCACCCACAACCATTAACACCATGAGTTGTTCTCTCACAATCGCCACCGATCATCACCACCAAGGCACCTAGGTGATGTCAATCACCAAGAGTAACAAGCAAATACTCTCGCTTAACCAAGCCTAATGAGAAGAGTGGGTACACACTTTCTACTCCCTAAACAATAATTGAGCCCTTAATCTTTGATTAGAAACCCAAATCACTTCAATAAGCCAAAGCTCTCTCTTGGACACCAACAAGTGTAGCTATAACTTCAGAATGCCAAGAGATCTCAAAAGCCCGAGATGGAGGGGTATATATATAGGGCTGACCCCTAGAAACTAGTCGTTGCCCCTCCACTTAGTAGAAACAGGATGTCGGGGTCACATAACCAGGGTGCCCCACGGCATAGTTAGCAGAACGATTGGAGCGGCCCAATTGGCCACAGCCCAGCATCCGCGGCCCACCTCGGCCATTGTACGTTCCCGACCATACGGTATGCGGCCCTCCTTGACCATCCTTTTCTCCCAACCACGCGGTACGCAGCTGCCTCGACCACCTCCGGCTCCGATCACTCGAGAGGACTGAATGAGGTTGGCACATTCAATGCGCCTGCCCTGATAAGACACGCACGTGCCACGCGCACTCCGCTAGGTACAAGAAGGACAACTACCCTTCAGACCGCCAGGTCTAGGGTGGAGCATCACCCCTCGGACCGTTCCCCTCTCTCAGACAAGACTACTCTATGACTGGGCAACGTCAGCACGCAGCTCAGCGCCACCTAATCCCTGCGTGACTCGACGGGCAGGCGTACGACCACACCCACTATGGGCATAGGGCTCACGCCCGGGAACCAAACTCCTCAGGGCCGTCTAGGCGGAAAGGAAACTCGACCCGACCTCATGAGGTCAAGATCAATGCTATCACAGCCAGGAGGGAAGGTAGCATGCGGGGGACAACCACCCTCTTCATATACCAACAACATGATGCTTCCCCGGGATAACAGGCGCTAGGACAAAGACCACGACTCGCACTGTGCCCACGCGCTACATAGGACAGTAGGTGAACAACACACCCCACACAGTGCCACCATAGCACCCCCATGCCTTGACGTGGGCAGCAAGAATGCCGCAACCATACCTGAACGTGCCAACAGGAGCAGGAACAAGATAGGAGGACCGCTAGCCAAGCTCATCAATTGCCCCTCCCCTCAGGCTCTCGATCACTCAGGTCGGGAGAACCTTTCTCTTCTCACTTGTCGCCTGGCCCCCAAGACTATATAAGGGGAGCCAGGCCTTCTTTCTCAGGATCGAGTCTCCCTACCTCGAATCACCCCTATTGTAAATCTTCAGAGCACTTGAACCAAGGAACACAAAATCAAATATCTCTAAGACTGGGCGTAAGACTCTGTCCCGAACCAATATAATTTTTTGTGTCTCGAGTGCCACCATTGATTCCCTTGAGCAGTGCAGTACTAAATTTACTGGTCGGTCCACAGAATACCGACAGCTGACGTGCCAGGTAGGGGAAGTCGTGCACTCACGTTGGTCAAATTTACTAGTCAGTCCACAAAACTTTCCTCAAAATAGCCCAACTTGGAGCTCATAAGGAATCTGGAAAATTGGACTTCTAGATAAGTTCTTCACAAGTCATAGCTCGTTTTTTAACCCCTGGATCAATCTCAAGTTCACCAGAAAACCAAATCACCCAAAAACCAAGAGAAGGGGGTCCGGGAGAGGAAAAGCCAATTCAAAACACGAATTCCATAAGAACTCCAATCTTAGCCACAAATTTTAGAGGTCAAATTGTTTTATTTCAAGCACCAACAAGATCTGGTCTTATAAAGAAATGATTAACACAATAGTAGAATGATTCCCTTAGTGCGGATCTCAATAGCTAGAAGAGAAAACTAGAGACTGGGAAAACCTAAGTCTAGAAATGAAAACAACCGAAGAGATGGCTAGTTGGAGTAGCCTCTTATCTTATTTATAGGCCTATTACACATTCCTAACAAGCCCTTAGATATTTAGGCTAAACCACTTAACCCCAGGGGCATAGGCTTTGCTGTGGTACCTTCAAGTAACTGTGAGCCATTCATCTAATTAGATTGGATGGTTAGAATCATCTATTATTTCCTACGAGGTAATATGTGGTAAGTTTTAGATATAAATATCTTTTTTAATCTAATTGATACATACATGATCTATTAGATACAGCGAATCTTTTTATTTTTGCAACTTTGGATATAACATAACTTAATTAGAACAAACTAATTATATGCACGTATTTCAAAACTTATATGCACGTATTTGAAAACAAATTACAGGCACATATATAAAACTTTATGTGCGCTACTGTGTAACATGTTTTAGACTGCTAAAGTTCATTGCTCAATTGATGTGTTAGCTGTTGATGTTCTTTTATGTATGTAACATATAAATATCATCAAGCTTTATACATCATGAACCCCCCTCCCCCACATTTTTTTTGTGGCACACATGCCCAACAAACATGTTCAACCCCCATAAAAAATTACACGCTTATAATATACGTAAGTACATGACCATTAGTGTTTTATTTCAAGGCCTTCTTAATTTTATAATATAATTTCATTCGAGTTAGCATAATATACACACTCGATTATGTGTAATATGTTAGCGTGTACATATTTTAGATCACTAAAATTTACGACTCAATTAATGTAGTGTATGTAACGTATTTTTTTAACCGAATAAAATATGTTAGCTGTTGTATATACGATGAACTTGCTAGTTTTTTATGGTGATATACACACGCATGCATGGATCCGCCAGGCTGTGTGCAATGAACAAGGGAAGGGCACCTGGGCGACAGCCTGTTTCTGTTTCTCCCGTGCATGCAGAGATTTGAAAATATTATTTGCTTTTTTGTTTTCCTATATTAATTAATTAATTTAAAAATCTAAAAAATTAATGGCTCAGATTTATTTAAAATATTGCCTCTTAGGAGATAAAGATTGTACCGTAGCATTGCCCCAGAGGCATAATTGTCTATCTTGAGATAGAAGCATCCGACAGCCACGAGCTCATCACGACTTTGCTTTGCCTCGACGCAAACTTCACGGTGACACCACGTGCCGCCTTCTGTTCCTGCCGGAACTCCAACCGGATTTTGAGGCCCAAACCTGAAAACTGTTCCTCGATGGTATTGAGGCACAAACCACCTAACCTCCTGGAGAAGCATATCTGTTACGCCTCCTCCAAGATCTCGACACATGTCACCATCGTCCTCGACCGCCTGATCACTAAGTCCTCCAACGCCTCCGCTTGACTTGGTCAACCACCGTCTTGACTTAGTCGACACGGTCTACTACTCTTCATGTGCTTTTGCTTGTTGATGTCCCCAAGTGTCAGCCACCACAGTTAGTCTTCCGGCCATCTTGATCCCTCGGTTCAAACCTCACGTACGTCCTTCACTGCTCCTAACGACCTAACCCATCGGCACGCCCTGTTTCTACTTGACCTTCACCATGCCCGTTAACCGTCTCTATGTTCCACATCTGCACACCAACATATCCAGGAAGATATATTGCACACACACTCACGTTTGAGTTAGTCTTGAACTCAACCGAAGCCTTTATCATCTCGAATTGCTCATCACAAACTTGACACGAGGGCACGTATTAACCTTGCGTTCGTGGCTGGAAATTGGCCAGTGCACGCGGTGAGCTGGGGTTAGTTTATGTTGGTTGGTGTGGCAAGCGTGCGGGAATGCAGATGCACTGCACGTTCCGTTTGACTCCACGGTGAGCTGGGGTAGTTTATGTTGGTTGGTGTGACGGAGATATATTTTGACGCTGACCGAACCAACCCCCTCCCCTCCCCGTCCCGGACCTTCCGAGTCCATGAACCTGCGCCACCAACCCCTTGCACTCGAAGCCTCGGCGGCCACAGACCAAACCAAACGCCGGCGCCCCCTATATAACGGTCCCCGCCCGCCCATGCCCTCCTCAGCTTCTCGCTCTGAAGCTTCAAACTACCCCAGTTACCCGGCCGAGCAGAGAGCACAAAACCAAGAAACAGCTGAGGCGGAGAGGTGATCGGTGTGTGTCGCAATGGCTGCAGCGAGTATGATCAAGGCGCCGGTCGGGCAGAATCCGAGGCTCGCGAGGGGCGGAGGCGTGGTGAGGTGCTCGTTGCAGGGCGCGGTCGTCGGCGGCCGGGGGGAGTGGCAGAGCAGCTGCGCCGTGCTGTCCAGCAAGGTGGCCGCGCTCGGGACGCACTCCATCAACGGCCACGTCGCGCCGGCGCCGGCGCAGAACGGGGCGGTGCTGGATTTGGTCCCCGTGAGTAGTATCACTGGCGGCGCCATCACCAAGACGAACCTGCCGCAGCCGCTTCGCATCGCGGACCTGTCCCCGGCGCCGATGCACGGGTCGCAGCTGCGCGTGGCGTACCAGGGCGTGCCCGGCGCGTACAGCGAGAAGGCGGCCGGGAAGGCGTACACGGGCTGCGACGCCGTCCCCTGCGACCAGTTCGAGGTGGCGTTCCAGGCCGTGGAGCTGTGGATCGCGGACCGCGCCGTGCTCCCCGTGGAGAACTCGCTGGGCGGCAGCATCCACCGCAACTACGACCTGCTGCTCCGGCACCGGCTCCACATCGTCGGGGAGGTGCAGCTCCCCGTGCACCACTGCCTGCTGGCGCTGCCCGGGGTGCGCAAGGAGTGCCTCACCCGCGTGATGAGCCACCCGCAGGCGCTGGCGCAGTGCGAGCACACGCTCACGGCCATGGGCCTCAACGTCGTCCGCGAGGCCTTCGACGACACGGCGGGCGCCGCCGAGTACGTGGCCGCCAACGGGCTCCGCGACACGGCCGCCATCGCGTCCTCCCGCGCCGCCGAGCTGTACGGGATGGAGGTGCTGGCCGACGGCATCCAGGACGACTCCGGCAACGTGACCCGCTTCGTGATGCTGGCCCGGGAGCCCATCGTGCCGCGCACGGACCGCCCCTTCAAGACCAGCATCGTGTTCGCGCACGACAGGGAAGGGACCTCCGTGCTCTTCAAGGTGCTCTCCGCCTTCGCCTTCCGCGACATCTCGCTCACCAAGATCGAGAGCAGGCCGCACCGCCACCGGCCCATCCGCCTCGTCGACGACGCCAACGTCGGCACCGCCAAGCACTTCGAGTACATGTTCTACGTCGACTTCCAGGCGTCCCTCGCCGAGCCCCGCGCGCAGAACGCGCTGGCCGAGGTCCAGGAGTACACCTCCTTCCTCCGGGTGCTCGGGAGCTACCCCATGGACATGACCCCCATGACCGCCGGCTCCTCCTCCACCATTATTTCCTCGTCCGATCCCTCGTCGTCGTCTTGATTGCTCCTCCTGGAGGCCGGCTGGAGATCCGAGGAGAAGTCGTCGAGTAGGGACGTTGGTTTTCTGCTCATGTCGTCCTACTCTACTCGCCCCTCGCTGCGGCCTGGAGTAATTAATTTTTACTTCACTTTAATCTGTCGTGGTAATACGTGTAATTGTTCAAATTCATCTACGGTGAATATATAGTACTAGTAGATGACATTCATGTTCATCTGTTGTCGGAAACTCTGAACACTTTCTACTATTACTAGTAGTAGTTGCTATACAAAAAAAAAAGTTTGCATACAAAGCCTGAAATTTTGACCGCGTCCAAAATGGGTAGGTGGGAATCACATGTTAATTCTCCTTTCCCACCTTGGGTAACCTTTGGTAGATTTGGCTGCACATTGCAGGCCAATTGGATGCATGCATCTAGCCCACTCGTGCGCCCATTTCTTGGTAGTGGAACGAAATCGTCAGGGAAATTGGAGTGAAAAATGTGTTGATGCGGTCAGAGAGAGCATGCGCGTTGGTTGGTCTTTTAAGAAAGGGAGGTGAACTGCTCCCCTCCCGTCTACGTAGTATATAATTACCAATGTAGCCTCATTGCTCACATGTTTGTGGTGCGACATTGACGAATCTGACGTTATATCACTAACGAGCCGGAGGGCCGGACCCCAGCAGGACAGCGACGTCGCACCTACACCACGCGACGGCCACCCCCCACCCACGCAGGCTAACAACAGCCGCCACAGGCTGTTGTTCCACGACGATACGATACAAATGAGCGCCATAGATGCAGCTATGGATGCAAGTGGCGCGGCGGTGGGCAGCCCGCCCCGCGTCCGCACGAGCCGCGAGCTCGCTCGCGGGCACATGCGGCGGCCTGCGTAGCGCCGCGTACTTTGTGGCGGCCCGCTTGTGTCCGCGAGCTATCAAGTGCCTGCACGTGAAACATGGGACCCACCATCCATTATACAATGGAAGAAAGGAAGCAAGCAGCGCTTCATCCCGCCTCGGTCATGGCGCGCAGCACCATTTCTCTGAGCAGTTGGTGCCCACAGCAGGGGCGGCAGCGTGGAAAGCACCCTCCTGCCCTTTGTCTCGTTGCGCTTCTGCTGTTCTGCATCGAATCCGTTCGGACCAGGAGCAGTGGATGCGGTGGAGTGGGCCATGCGCGCGCCTTTCCAAGCCACGACGGCGAGGCACAGAGGTCAGCCATGGAGGCCGCGAGGGCAGGCCTGGTGCTGGTGGAGGAGCAGATGGTCAAGAGCTTCTTCGGAAGCGACGACGCCATCGGCGTCGCGGACATCGCCGGTGGCGGCCTGCTGGTGCACTAGCTTGGCGTGCTAGAGGAAGTGGCCGGAGTGAGCGTCTTGATGAGCGGTAGTGACGAGCCCCCTGCTATGCGCCAGTGGGCGGTGGAGTACAGGTCGAGCGAAGCGGTGCAGGCCAGGATGCCATAGGGATATGCGGGTCGTTGCGGCGCCACCGGGCTACGCGGACGAGCCGCATCGAGCCGTTCCGATCTTGCGGGCTTGCGGCGCGGGACTCCATGGGTTCACGGCGCGGTCAGCCTAGCGGGTTAGCGGCTTGGCCCGCGCCACTTGCATCCATAGATGCAGCTCCTCGAGCTGAGCCATCTGCAGGGATCAATTATATACTCTTTCCAAAAAAGAAGGGTTTCAACCAATGACCGCGCGACGCCACGAGGAAAGAGCACGTAGACAAATGACCTTTTTTTTTGGATAAAAGACACTCAAAAGATGCTTCACTTTTGACATATCTCAATGAGAATAAAGTCCAGTACAAACGATGGACAAAAACACACAAAACGACCTCTGAGAAATAATAGACATCAAAGATCAAATTGGTTTGTCTTCTTCTTTTAAACGTCTACTGTCTGCCGGAGTTTAAAGATCGCACTGCAAATACCGCAAGGAACACAGGCTTACTATTCTTTAACATCAAAATGAAGTGTTGAAAATTCCGCACCTTGCGATAGAATAGACCAAAAGAAAGAGGTCGAGACTGCCGCATCGAAAGCCAGTCAACTGCTACCTCTGATAAACACACCAGATGCCATGATCTAAAGAAAGATCCACAAATCTGACAGACGAAACTCTCACTGACCCTTCGGTGATGCCACATCAAACATATCAAAGTAGGGAGGGGTCACAGAGACCTTATTCCAAAGTACCATCGTCGCCACCATAGGCGGAACCAGGGGTGGGGGGGGGGGCTAGCAGGGGCCATGGCCCCCATGTATAGTAGATTCATTTAAATACCTATATAAATATTTGTATTTATAGAACAAAAAATATTAATTTCACCTATTTTTTATTAAAATATGATGATTTTGGTTAGAAATAGTGTAGATTTTTTTGAAAATTTGTTGAAACATATAATTATGTATATTTTATTACACTAAAAAATATGATCACATTTGTCTGGCCCTCCTTAATCGAAATCACTGGTTCCGCCTCTGGTCGCCACCACGTCGTCGATGATACTAGAACCAGACCCGAGATCGATCCACAAACCTAATCTATCACTAGGAAGAAAAAAGAGATCGTAGGAAGAAAAAAGAGATCGGGTCCCCGCTCCTCCGTCCACCGGCGAGATCGCTGGTTAAGAGAGACGACGAGGACTGAGGCGGTGTGCTAGTAGAAGCGGTGGCGGCGGCGGTTGGGACAGGCGACGAGCGTGTAGAGGATGACTGCAATATTGACAGACGACCATTTTAGGACCACCTACAGCATGCCAGTAAAATTTTAATGTGCTTTATTTGCTTAGTGATAGAGAGAGAATCTTTGTCACTTCTTATGTGGATTGTAAAAACAATATGGCTTTATTTTCAGGAAGAGTGCAACAATTTTAAATGTCCATCGATTGCATATATAAAATGATTGTTGCGATGTCATAAACTTTAGATTAGGACCAACTTGCCCAGAAATCAAAACATCTCCACTTATCATGGATAAAAATACTGGACTTATTTGCTATATATCTCCCGTAATCAATTTTTGACAAAAAAAAACCTTCACATCACATCTTGACGCAAAAGGGATATCTATCGCTGCACGCAAGTTCAAAGAATAATCGCGCTTACATTCAACACCAAACCCAGCGAAAGCTAAGTTCAATTCAACATACGTCTGGAACCTTTTCAAGGCCATTTGCTATTCTCCTTTTTTTTTACATTAGTTTGGAACTGGAGCCATCCGATGCAATTTTTGAGAGGTTCACCATTTCCGGCTCTAACCAAATCATTATCTTTTTCTCTTCACATTCTTTTGCTTGTCTTTTTAAGTGTCGCTATGGTGTTCAGCTGTCAAATCTTCATCTGATTAGATTTATAGAATATATTAGCAATATTTATATCTCTAAATAAGTTTATTATGAAAATAGATTCAACAATCTATATCTATATTTAATAATAATAAGGCATAAATTTTTGTTCTTTTTTTTTTGTCCAGCCCATTCAATCTAGCCCAATGTCGAGTACCAATGTCAAGGGTACCTAACCAAAAGTAGTAAACAATGCGTCTACACTTACTTCCCGAAGCTTAGGGTAATCTCCGCCTCGCCCAATCCCACCTAAAGGGCCTCGTGCAAAGCGGGCCCCTCGGATGCGATTCCCGCCTCGCCCGAGTCCTACCGTAAGGCCTCGGCCAAGGCCGACCCCTACGGATGCAGTTTCCGCCTCGCCCGAGCCCCCATGACGTCATCAAAGCACCCGACCCCTGCGCCCTGTCGAGAACAATTTCCGCCTCACCCAACCCCTGCAACGTAAGCGCGGGAGCGCCCAACCCTCTTGGCATACTTCTGCCTCGCCCAAGGGACACGTGGAGCCCTCTGGCAAGGCGGGGAGCCACGGGGGGCTCTCACCGCGGCGCCCATTCCCGCCGATGGGACAAACATGACCGTGCACAGTGAACAGGAACCGCGCTCTGATCCTACATGACCCCGGTCATTCCACCACGACGATGTCCATACCTCTACAGGGCGGGGATAACAGCAACTATACCACCTACCCCTCTCTCTACGCAAATCCAGATGCACGTACCGCCCATCCTCGACGGCACAGAAGCACACATGACGAAGTATGACCACTGCATGTTGCACCAGCGGATGGAGAGGTCAAAAGATCAATGTCCATTACATCTCTGCGTTACAGGGGAAGATGCTCACGCCGGATAAGGAGGAAAACGGCCACACCCGAGGCCACCTTTTTTGTTTTTTTTGTCTTTTTCCCATTTCACCTTTTTACCACAAATGTAACCTGAGCCCTACTCTTAGAAATTATAAAAGAGGAGGCAGGGGCCACATCTAGGGGGACGGACACACACCTCACTAAGTCAGCACACACACCCCCCTCCAAAGAGACCTGGGATCCGTTCCCTCTCTCGAAAGCTTGTAACCCCTACTACGAGCACTCCGGTGCATGGCAACACGAGCAGCAGTAGAATCCACTGGACGTAGGGTCATTCTTGCGCGAACCAATATAAACTCTTGTGTCCGCTTTACACACCATCCGAGTCTAGACGCGCATATACAAATTCACTCGTCGCTCTGCCTAGACCCCGTTTCTAAACACCGACACCCAACAATCGGCCCACTCCTTCGTTTCCGCCCACTCCTTCATTTCCGCTCGCCATAGCCCAAGTTAAGCATGCCTCCGACTGTCGTTCCACTTCCTCTCCCCAGTACGGCCGTACCGTCGTTCTTTCCTCTCGATAAAAAAATCGTCCATCTTTGGTCTCCCTCACTCGCCGACGCGGTCGTCACTCGCGACGGCGTTTCTTCCGTTCCTTGCCTCCGTCTGGCATGCAGCTCTGCCACGGCTCAGATCGAGTAATTTGCACATATATGGAGCTTTTCGCGTCCGGGATGCGCCGCCTCCTCCGAGGTCCTACACTGCTGCCCCTGTTGCCTCATTATTTCAAGTTGCCAGTGCCGCCATGTTGGCCGAGGGAGTCGGGATCGGATCGGAACTGGATTGGAATCGAATCAGAAAAATCAAATCACGGTATGTTACGAAATCCAAGTTCGACAAGAATTCCTTCCACTTTTTCCTTATATTACTGCTGTACCCAGCGACGAGGGCAAGGTGAGTGGTCGCGGACCGCAGGAAGGAAGGCGGCGGCATGGGCGCACGGCAATCTCCGCTTCACGGCATCTCCCAAGTCCCATCCTGCCTCCACCGAGCCATTGGTGCCTCCGGTGGCCCGGCGGCAGGCCTCACACGCCTAATGGGTTGCTGACCTGCTGAGGGCCCGGTCCCATGTCAATGGAAGCTTCTGGCCGGTAAAGTAGCGGAAGCTTCAGTTAAGCACGCCCTGCTGTTTTGAGTTATTATTCATGCCCGATGAGGCAGATTCTTGTTTGATGGCCTTGCAAAATCGCAGGGCCTCTCGAAGCATGGCCTAAGCGCTGGATGGAGAGGGTTCGCCATCCATCACAAGTTGGTTGATGGAGATTGCTTGGTCTTCCAGCTGATTGAGTGGACAAAGTGATATCTGTTCTGCATAGCAAGAATGCATTGCACGGTGACTGACTGTCGAAGGGAACTATTCACATTGAACTTGCACGGTGACTGACTGTACAAGGGAGTATAACGGTAACTGAAATAGAAAGAAATAAAAAATTGGCTTGTTTCAAACTTGGCTTTTTTGGACGACGTAATTCACATTTGTACAAAGGAAATTTCTGGTTTTTTTTTCATCCAGCCCATTCAATCTAGCCCAACGGTCAGCCCACTCCTTCATTTCCGCCCGCTCCTTCATTTCTGCTCGCCACAGCCCAAGTTACGCACGCCTCTGACCGTCGTTCCACTTCCTCTCCCCAGTATGGCCATACTGTCATTCTTTCCTCTCGACGCGGTCTCCCTCACCCGCCGACGCGGTCGTCGCTCGCGACGGCGTTTCTTCCGTTCCTTGCCTCCGTCTCGCATGCAGCTCCGCCATGGCTTAGATCAAATAATCTACACATATATGGAGCTTTTGGCGTCCGGGATGCGCCGCCTCCTCCGAGGTCCTATGCCGCCACCCCTGCTGCCACATTCTTTCAAGTTGCCAGCGTCGCCATGTTGGCCGAGGGAGTCAGGATCGGATCGGAACTGGATTGGAACCGAATCAAAAAAATCAAATCCACTGTATGTTACAAACTCCAAGTTCGACATGAATTCCTTCCGCTTTTTCCTTATATTGCTGCTGTACCCAGCGACGAGGGCAAGGCGAGCGGTCGCTAAATTATACATACACTCCTACAAACACAACCTGATAGCTCTTCGTTGTCTTCATTCCTATTTTCTAGTGGTTAATGCAGTTGATGTTCTAGATAAATAGAGCCATGTCAAACACAAGAACAGTTCTTATATCAAATACACCGATTAGTCTTAGATACAAGGCAAGATCTAGCGTTTCAAAACCAGATCAAACACATCATGATCGATAAAAGAACATCGACTGTTGAATTATCGAATACAACAAAAACTGCAGATTAAACATCTCCAACGCTGGATTCATCAAGTTGGACGCCTGATTTGTTCTCTGTAACTACCGATGCTGAGGTTGACAATTCAGAATTAATATCCTACGGGAAGTGTCTATGAGCATCCTTTCCCTTGCATATAGTAACTACAAATTGATGTCTTGCCGATAAAATTAACTCCACAATGGTGTCCCCATCACCGAAGTTATCGCAGTTAACAACTCTCAACCTAAAATCAGTGATGATTTCACCAATAGATTTATTATTTATACTAAGGGTGTGTTTAGTTTCCCATTTCATCTAAAAAAATTTGGGTTTTGACCCATTATTTTGCAGAATGGAACTAAACACCATGCAAAATTTTTGACAAAAATGTATCATTCTTCATTTTGGATTTTAGCCTCAAAAGGCAAAAAAAAAAAGCAAAAAAGCTCTCACCCATCCCATGAAAAATTTGATATTTTGGATGAAACTAAACACACCCATAAAAATTTTGGCATTTTGCATTTTATGATTCCAAAGTAGTTGGTATTTTGCATTTTAACACAGCCTAAATCTAAAAAACCGTTTAAACTGTGAACAAGAGACGAGACTTTCCTTCTTGGCACTGGCAGGCTCGCCAGAGAAGGAGAGGCCTGTAGATAGCAGCGCGTGGCGGCGAGGAGCAGCGTTTCTTTCAACATACAAACAGTGTTGAAACAGTAGCATCAGAACCAGGCGTAGGAACATGCGCGGTTTGGCTATGGACGCGTTGTTTTTCCTGGATGGTGCCGATGGGCGATGACAACTTGCGGCCCGAGCCCAGGAAGGTTCTTTGCACAAATTCCCTTCCATTTTCTGTACGCCTACTTCAATAATACAACGTACTTGGTCGTCGTCTACATTTTCTCACACGCAACTGTTTGGCATTAAGTACGTGTACGTAGTACAGTGCACTCTTACCTGTTCCTCGGATTGATTATTGATTCCTCGTGTCCATGGGCCGGCACATGCGCTGAAGGCTGCAGCAAGTGCAGAGTTTCTAATTAATCTGCCGTCTGGAGTCATTAGTCAATGATTATGGTAGTAGGACTATAGATCGATCGCAGAGGAAAAAGGGATGTAGCGAATGCTGTAATTAATAGGACAGAAGTATGACGTACTCCATGTAGTACTCTGCAACAACCGCTGCGTATGAAATTTTTTCAATAAAAGAAGAATTATATTACATCAACACGTTACCAGCACTCTGAATTATAAAATAGTATTCACGCTGTGAATAGCATCACTCAAAACCTAACCTGTTAGATGCTTTACAATATGGATGACCGTAGAGGCAAACACTCGGCAAATGGTTTGAAAACAAATGCCCAACGAACGACGGCCAATATTCATGTAGGTAGAATTAAGGAACTTATTCTTTCTGGTGTCTTCCTTCTTATTCTTTCTCCCACCGAAGAGTGAGGAAGACTGACCTGAAAATTATTCTCCCTAGTCCTTCATCGTGGTCAGATCTAACCACAACAAAACGGAGAAGAGACCGAAGAAAATTATTCTACGGCGACGACATTATCTCCGCCTTGATGCTGTCATCCAGAAACCGATGCGTGCAGAAGCCGATGCGTGCAGGGTTCATGCTTGGGCAGGAGAAAGTAGGGCGTGCAGGGTTAATGCAGTTGATGTTCTAGATAAATAGAGCCATGTCAAACACAAGAACAGTTCTTATATCAAATACACCGATTAGTCTTAGATACAAGGCAAGATCTAGCGTTTCAAAACCAGATCAAACACATCATGATCGATAAAAGAACATCGACTGTTGAATTATCGAATACAACAAAAACTGCAGATTAAACATCTCCAAATCTGGATCCATCAAGTTGGACGCCTGATTTGTTCTCTGTGACTACCGATGTTGATGCTGAGGTTGACAATCTGGAATTAATATCCTACGGAGAGTGTCTATGAGCATCTTTTCCCTTGCAAATAGTGACCACAAATTGATGTCTTGCCGATAAAATTAACTCCACAATGGTGTCCCCATCGCCGAAGTTATCGCAGTTAACAACTCTCAACCTAAAATCAGTGATGATTTCACCAATAGATTTATTATTAATACTAAATCTAAAAAAACCGTTTAAACTGTGAACAAGAGACGAGACTTTCCTTCTTGGCACTGGCAGGCTCGCCAGAGAAGGAGAGGCCTGTAGATAGCAGCGCGTGGCGGCGAGGAGCAGCGTTTCTTTCAACATACAAACAGTGTTGAAACAATAGCATCAGAACCAGGTGGCGTAGGAACATGCGCGGTTTGGCTATGGACGCGTTGTTGTTTCTGGATGGTGCCGATGGGCGATGACGACTGTGCGGCCCGAGCCCAGGAAGGTTCTTTGCACAAATTCCCTTCCATTTTCTGTACGCCTACTTCAATAATACAACGTACTTGGTCGTCGTCTACATTTTCTCAGACGCAACTGTTTGGCATTAAGTACGTGTACGTAGTATAGTGCATCTCTTACCTGTTCCTCCGATTGATTATTGAGGCCATGTTTATCTTCCAATTTTTTTTAGAAAAGCACTGTAGTACTTTTTGTTTGTATTTGACAAACTTTATCCAATTATAGATTAACTAGGCTTAAAAGATTCGTCTCGACATTTACAGATAAACTGTGCAATTAGTTATTTTTTACCTACATTTAATGCTCTATACATGTGTCGGCATATGTGATGTGACGGAAAATCTTGAAAATTTTTTGCATTTTGGAGTGAACTCAGGCCTGATTCCTCATGTCCATGGGCCGGCACATGCGCTGAAGGCTGCAGCAAGTGCAGAGTTTCTAATTAATCTGCCGTCTGCAGTCATTAGTCAATGATTATGGTAGTAGGAGTAGATCGATCGCGGAGGGAAGAGGGATGTAGCGAATGCTGTAAGTAATAGGACAGAAGTATGACGTACTGCATGTAGTACTCTGCAACAACCGCTGCGTATGAGTTTTGATGTCACAATTTCCTGCGATATCGCTGGCCGGGTGACGCATCAATCTTGCGTGCTCCAACGCCCCAGCCCGGCCGCGTCGTCATCGGTCACATGGTTTGGCCGGCGCAAAGGGCGTTTCGCTCGCGGCCGTGTTTGTTTTACTACGACCCTCTACCAGCGCAGGCAAAGCCGATGCGTGCAGGGTTCATCCTTGGGCAGGAGAAAGTAGGGCGTGCCGGCCAACCACCCCATGCTCTTTCTTTCGTTGGGCGCCGGCCGGCGTGCAGCGAAATGGTGGAATGCCAAAACGAGGATCTCTTCTCGGTTGCGACGGAAGGCAGGATCCAGGTCATTCCCGTCCGAGAATGCTTTAGCTTACCTCCTCGCTCGTGCAATAACTCGCCAAACGTGCACGCTTTTATTTGCAGTACTGGTGCTCCCGATTGGGTCTTGGGTGTATCCAGTCCTTGTGAGCTGAGCTCCTGTAGACTGCAGTAGAAAAGACGGCAACGAGGCTGCCCGTCTTCGGCGCAACGCAAACGCTCGTCGCACTGAAAGGCCTGCACGTTTCGTATCGGGAATTCAATGGCCCAGACCGAACACGGCCAACCCGCCATCCGATAAAACTTTGAGCTGCCACCACGGACGTAAAAGCGGCACGCATCAACGCCGCGCAGCAGTTTTCGGTTTCGATCGGGGTGACGCATCGGCGGTTCGGCTGGCTGGCAGACCCACGCCACGCAGCGCACCCAGCGCACCCACCACCCCGCAGAGCGCGGGTGGCGTCCTCGGCGCGGCGAAAGTACAGCGGCCGTGCCGTGGGCGCGCACGACGCGATGGGCCGATGGCCACCGGCTGGAGATAATAAGCGGCCCCCTGTTCCCTTGGCCACAGGCAACAGCGCCGCTCCCGACTTTAATTGCCGGGCAACGCATCTCGAGCCGGGGCCGGGGCCGGGGGCGGCGCGACAAGACGAGATCTGCAGCAGAGCACAGTTCCCGATTCATTCACCGGGCGCACATGCGCGATCCGTCTGGCGGGGGAACGGAAGGTTCGGCGCTGAAAACCTCCTGTGGCCGATACCGTCCGTGCGCACGGCGGTACGGAAGTCGGAAGGGGACGAACCGACGACGACGAACGCGAAACGGCTGCGCGCGCCACGGCCCCGGGACGTGTCGGCCGTGCAGGTCCACTGCTGCGGCGGTCCCGGCTGACCGGCTCTGATTTGCGGTCAGGGAACCTGACAGGGCGCTCGGTGCTAGGGCCGGTTTAGTTCAGAGACAATTTTGCAAAATTTTTTAGATTCCCCATCAGATCGAATCTTTGACATATACATGAAGTATTAAATATAGATAAAAAATAGGGACATGCTATATCCCAGTCGCCTGGGTTTTTAGGAAAAACCCAGGCGACGTCCAGCACCGTTGGATGGAGATCCAACTGCCGCGTTCTGTTTCTGTGCTGTATCTGTGAGTCTGTCTTCGTACCGGGTCCGTAAAGTGACCCGCAAACGCATACCGGGCCCGCAAACGTTAACGGATCCAACATCCGAAACCCGATAATACTTGGACTTCGTTTCACTGAATGCGGCCTTTTAGAACGGGCTTTACACACTGGGCTTTACATAACTGGGCTTTACATAACTGGCTTTCCCCTGCTGCAAGAAAGAGACAGATCTGGATCCATCGGATATCCACAAATCATCTGCATGCAGTACTTTCCCCTGCTGCAAGAAAGAGACAGATCTGGATCCATCGGAGATCCAGACGCTGGCGAAAAAAACAAGCACACATGATGGAGAAAATACATCAATTCCATCAACCAAGGAAGAAGGTACTTATCTGTACTTGTTCCAGTACATTGCTTATGTCCTCTTGTTCCTTGCTTCTGTCTTATTCTTGTTCATCTGTACGATTTGGCTCAGAATCTATAATCAAGATACATAACCTGCTGGGCAGTGTCTTCACCTTGTTCATCTCCAGGCCCACCTCTGAACACATATGGAAACAATTAGTTCTTTTATTTGCTTTTTGACATTACTACAGTGTGGACACTAATCAGTACAAATCAAAAATCTAAACCTGCCTTATGTATGCAGTACTCCTGCATATGGACCATAGATTGACAAAATTTCATATACTCATCACCACAACTACAGTAATGTGTATTTGCAATTTACATTATTAAAGTTTACAATTTACAATAATCTATATTTGCTTATGACCAATATACAAAATTCACTGTAAATCTATAGAACATGCACTTCTAAACCATTAGTGGAATTTCAACAATTTGCAGAAAAAGGCAACAGCCAAATAAGAACCATTCCAAGTAGATCAGGATGATTTCAATGTACACCAATACTAGACACAAACTATTTGTGCAGGTTAATGAAATATCAGATGCAGATTTCTTTGAGGAAATGGGTTTTGGATCTGAAGATAGTGCACTGGAGCTTACTCAATTGTCTGAGATAACAACTAACATATATTGTCAGCAGGTTTGGAAAAAAGACTTAGGTCCATTTCATGAAATTTATGTGTTTTCCTTTATACCATATTATGCATGAATCAATTTATCTTTGTATATGCAGCATGCTTTGGCAAGAGATTTGGAAGAAAATGTTGAAAGTTACTACAATTTTGATTCAAACATTGTTAACCACAATTATACTCAAGAGGTAAATAGAAATTATAGTTGTTGCAAATTAAGAAGACAACAATTGCAGTGGGACAAACTTGCAATTTACACTATTCCTAATTGCAACTACTGATATTTGACTTTTTTTTGGCTTGTTTCTAATGAACAGGATATTTCAACAACACTAGTGCAAGACAACTGCTATGGACAAGACCAACAAAGAGAAGAAATGAATGTTAGCTTCTAAAATTTCAAAATACTAAGTTTAAATAACTTAAAACACACATATTCAAACATACACAGCCTTATAAACTAACCCATATGTCTTTATCATATCCAGAGTGCTTCCACAAAGGATTTGGAATTGAATCCTGAAACCTTCTACAGATTTCAGTCAAATATTCAAAATGTCAGGAATGCTAATGAGGTACAAAGGAAATCAACTTACTTTGTCTATCTTTAATCTGTTATTCCACTAATTTGTCATCCTCTTTATATCTTTGACATCTCACTCAAACCATGCTTTACCAGGAGAGCTCAGCACCACCAGTGAACTACAACAACTATGGACAACAAGAAATACAGACAAAAGAAGTGAGATTCCTAAAACTCACACTGCATTTTTTAAAAATAAAACTTGATACTAACAATGAATCTAAGATTTTATTGTTGTTGTCAATACCAACATTTACAGCTCATCACATCACAGGGAGGAACAACTTATGTCCTATCACAGGGAGGAACAAGCTATACAAGCCTTATTAACCAAGTCATAGCTGAAGCAAAATCTTTAAATCAGAATTATGAAGATATTTTATCATCACAAATGACAGGAAGTTACATGGACATGCTCAACGAGCCATTTCCACTAGAGGTATTTACTTGTTCTCTATATATACATGTAGATTACTTTGTTTTCTTCAAATACATGTTCAAATGTGTAACAGTAAACATTTTTTCTTACCTATGACTACAGAACCAGATGTACATTAGTACTAGCAGAATCTCAGAGCATGAGCCAGCACAAGACCATCCAAAAGGAGACTTTTCGATGCTCTTTAACAACATGGTGCAACAACATGGTCCTACTGAGGTTGAGTCAGTACTAGTACCACACTTTGGCAGTGAAGAAAACATGGTGCAACAACAACCACAACAAGAACAAGCCAGAGAAAGGGAACAAAATGCTAAGGGTCAACAACATGTACAGCCTACAGATGAACAAGATGACGAAGAGGTCAGAGCTATACAAGCTGAAAATGAGAGTATTATGGCAGCTGAGCGTTTGTCTCAGGAGGAAGCTAGCAGACATGTTCCTCGGCTTGGCATGAAATTCAAAACACAGAAAGAAGCATACAAATTCTACAATGACTATGCATTTATTGTGGGGTTTTCGTTACTCAAAAGCCACACATACAAGTGCAAAGATAAAAAAGATCCCAATTATGACCAGGTAACAAGAGTCACACTCAAGTGCAACATGTCAGGTGGAGGAAAGAGGGATCATAGCTCTGCTGCTTCAGGAGTGCAAAGTGCAAGAAAGAACAAAAAGAAGATTTCTGGTACACCACCAACACCCAATCCAGTGGCAAACAAACGGAAAACAAGTACACTTGTACCGACCCAGTGCCCCGCTGAACTTGTTGTCACTCTACAAAATGGAGAATGGACAATCACTAGATTGAATCTTGAGCATAATCATGCGTTTGCAGGCAAGAATCAAAAGAACAAGCTGTTTTCACAGATTAGGATGACTGAAATGGAGAAGCAACTAATTGAAACATTCAACAAAGTCAACCTACCGGACAGGAAGATAATGGCAATCCTATCTTATATAAGAGGCGATGTCACTCCATACAACAAGAAGCATATCAGTAATGAGAAGACAAAGTTAAACAAGGCAACATCAGACAATGATATGCAGCAAGTGTATGACTGGTTCTCTAAGAAGCAGGCAGAAGACCCCATGTTTTTCTACAGGTTTTCCATAGATGAAAACAACAAAGTGAAAAACATTTTCTGGTCCAATGGAACAAGTAGAAGATACTATGAGGAGTTTAGAGATTGCATCAGTTTCGATACAACCTACAACACCAACAAGTACTCCCTCAAGTTTGCACCAATTGTAGGAATTACAGGGCATGGGGACAACTGCCTCTTTGGCTGCGCCTTCATCATGGATGAAACGACAGAAACTTTTGAGTGGCTCTTTCAGACAATGCTCATTTGTATGCAAGGGAAGCACCCTAAAACTATAATCACAGATCAAGACCTAGCAATGAAGGCTGCCATCAGAAAGATACTACCAGAAACTATTCATCGCAACTGCTTCTTCCACATTGTTAAGAAAGCACAAGAGAAGGGTGGAAGGGTATTTTCAACCGAGAAGAATAAGAAGCTCCATGATGATCTCTTTGACATCCTAAGAAACTCGCTGACAGAAACTGAATTTGAGCACATGTACAAGAAGTTGCCACAAACATATGATGTTAGTGGCTTCAAATACCTTGGCGAAATGTGGTTGAATAGGAAAAATTTTGTTCCATGCTACTTCAAGGAGCATTTCTTCCCTTTCATCAACTCTACAGCAAGAAGTGAAGGCACAAATGCACTGTTCAAACTAGATGTCGGACCAAGGTACAGCATTATGAGATTTATGAATGAGTTCCAAAGAATCTCAGATACAACAGAAAAGAATCAAGAAGAACAAGACTTTCAAACTAGATCAAGGCCTTATTTGAGTACAGCATATGAGTTCGAAAGGCAAGCTGCAAGGCTATACAACAGAAAGATCTTCTTCAAGTTCCAAAAGGAGATCACATTGGCAACAAAGTATGTGGCTCAGGAACTACAGAAAGACAAGGTTTATGCAGTCGTCAAATCTGAGTACCATAGACAGTTTGAGTTCAGAACAAGAAGGTACATTGTCATAGTGGACTTGCCAAACAAACTCTACAGTTGTCTATGTTGCAAATTTCAAAAAGATGGCATAATCTGCTGCCATATCATCAAGGTGCTGACAAACCTGAATATAACTCAGCTTGATGACAAGTATTTCATTGAAAGGTGGAGGAATAAGGAGAGGAAACAATTGAAAATGCATAATGCTGTACCACAACTAGATATTGAGAAGAGCAGGCCTTTGAGGCACAACATTTTGTCAAACAAATTGAGCACTATTGCATCAGATGGATCAAGAACTGTGGAAACGTTCAACTATGGTCTACAACAAGCAGAGACAATGGAAAGAAAACTGAATGAAACAACAGAAGAAGTTAGCGTGCATAAAACACAACCTACTCAACATAGTCATACAGAGCTGCTTTCAGAAGATGATGATAATGCAGTCGGGATGGCTCAGGTAGAATCAACACAACAAAATGGTACAGTGGTACTACAAGATCCTGATAATGCTAAGAAAAGAGGAAGACCCAAAAAACCTACCAGGCAAATAGGAATAGTTGAGGAACTCAGAAGCAAAACCAAAAGCAGCTTTGCATGTACACACTGTCGGGAAGAAGGCCATAACATCAAGACGTGCAAAAATAAGCACCTTCCTCAAGTCCCAAAGCCTTCAAAAACAAAGAAAAGGAAATCAGGTAACACAGACAAACATAGCCAAAAAGTATATATTAGCACTGCATCAACACTTGTGGCCTGTGTCATATGTATATTCATCTAATATTGTTGATATTATGATGCAGGAGATGTTGACAACCAACAGTAGCAGTGCAAAAGTCAAGCAAGCAAAATTAACAAGGGAAGATTAGGCAAATGAGACAACCAAAAACAAGAAATGGAATGCTAATAGCTGCAATTTCAGTGGCAAAATTATTTATGTAATTTATTAGCAATAGAGCAATTGTAATTTCAGTTTATGTGATATTGTTGTCATCAACGAAGACAAGCACACTACATTTGGTCGCAACAGGAATTGCAGTGCTGGACAATTACAATTTACATTCTAGCAGCAATTATGAAACTGAATATTCAAATTGTTTGGTTTACATAAGCTCGGAAATCAGTGCAACAATTCGGTCCATCTCAAAATAACTAGCAGGTATATCCTGATTTGCGACTCTGAATCATAGAAAATATGTAGCACATGGAGTACAAGTGACAAGGACAAAAGTTAATATATGCTTGGTTATACTAACAAAGCAAAAGTTACTTGATTTTAACACGTTTCATGCATACATCACGTGACAATTCCAGTCAGTGAGTTACCTCTCAAGCCTCAATGATGTGCATCAGACCATCATCTTTAGAAAGAACAAGAGAGACCTCCACAAACCCTCAAAGCTTCTCTTTGTCATCGATACCAAAAGTTAATAAACTGAACCATAGTGCACAAAAAGTCTTCACTACCAAAATTATATAAACTGATCCTTAACTAGTAATAATGGTAAAAAAAGAGCAAGCATCAAGCAACAAAACAAACCATCCAATCAGAATATTATCATCCAATGTACTTTATGGTTACAACCAATTTATAACCAATTGTTCTCATCCCATACAAGACAGGAACCTAAACAAAACATCTAAACAAAACACAGGATGCCATGATCACTTGTAGTACTTTTCATACACCTGTGGAAAAAATAGTAAAACAACAATCAATCGAGTACATCAAGGAATAAAACACAAAGTAGAAAATTGCAACTGGTATTACCTTAGCATCATATTCCATGACTTGAGATCGACCATCAGTAGAATAATTGTATTCATTGAAAATCATGTCGTTGACATACTTGATACGAATATGCCCAGTATCAGCCTCTGAAAACTTGTCCTCCAAAGAGACATTGATGTCCCAAAGTTCCAGATTCTTCATTGCCAAAATACCACTATCATTGGTAAAGCTAAAACATGATATCAAAAAGACAGATCAGAATAATATAAGCAACACAAAAAATCAAATGATCTAAAAAAACTGTATTTCACCTACTTCTCAGTCTGTTGAGGTACATCTGCATATTTAATTTCATATCCATGGAACCCATAGTCAATGTTAACAGCTTTTTTCCAAACTGCTGTCAAGTTTCCTACCTAAAAGCAGCAAGAGACAAAAATTAGAGATATATGATGACAAGCAACGCTCAAAATTGAACTCACTATAGTTATTTGAGTCTAATATTTCTACAGGTACCAAATACTGATGCCAAAAGAAGAGACACCAGTTGGTCAACAAGAATTAATATGCTACTTACAAATTCATCACGGACAGCTTTATCAAAATTTGAGCCAGCTCCAAAATGCAGCGTACAAGAATCCAAGACATAAATAAATCTTCGATTCAAATACACAACAACAACATACCACCGATCTTGGAATAGAATAGGGAAATAAAGCTGTCAAAATAACACATAATGAAAAAGAAAGGGATTATTAGCACAACTACAGTGGCACACAAGATACATGCTACAAGCTTAAAAAATTATAAAAGGATGTTACTCACATATTGGCTGTAAACTAACGGCCTAGCAAGAGAAGCACCCTTAAAGCATTTCACTGCATTATCAAATAGCTCCTTCTCCTTGCTATCATTAGGTCCATGATTTCCAATTAAATAGTCCTACAAAAACAGATTGCTCAATACTATTTCATTGATATAGTTACTACATTTAATTGAGGGGGAAAAAGGCAAAATGACACTTACACCAACTTTAGAGAAGAAGTAATGTTTGTAAGATTTCTTAGGGTGCTTCCTATGAAATAACAATCTACACAATGCATTCATCACAAAGTAATGGACATTTCCTTGAGGCTTTAGAGAACTTGCAAGTACACCTAACTTGACAACCACATGCCCATAATCAATTACAGAGAGACTGAAACAAAGGAAAACAAATCATTATTACTTCATTCAAGTGTCATTTTCTGAAAACACAAAAAACATGGTTCCAACCATTTATAACTCACTTGGAATGTTCATTTTCTGCCATCTTCAAAACGACATCATACATGTCAGCTTCAAGCCTGGACACTATTATCTTTGATTGAGGCATCATATAAGGGCTCAACTTGTATTTGCTTGGGATCAATGTCCTCTTAGGACGATGAACAGCCAACTTAGCACTAGAAGAGCACCAAGGGACTTGGTTCGAAAAGGACTCAGATTCTTCTGATAAACCATTGCTTCCCATACTTTTGGCACAAACAAAACTTCCACCTCGATGGGATGGAAGAGGTGTAGCCACCTGCAACATCAGAAAAAAACATAAAATTGCTCGGAAAAAAAGAGTTAAATTGAAATAGCAGGCCACATGCTATTTTATTCTATTCTCCAACTACCTAACACACAAGCACACAAATAAAAGCAAATCAAAAATGCTAAGTTGCCTTTATTATAAATATATACAACAGTACTACCACTAACGTACAATAGAGTATGGATAGTACTACAACTATCCATACTACATGGCTCACAGCAGTCCCAAGTACTAACAATTGTCCTTCCAATAACAACGATACAACAAAACCAAATCAGTAGGTTATCTCACAAGACAACTGTTCCAAATTCATAAAACTAGTAACGCAATTTTACAAGATCAATATGTTCTCCGGAAGGGCTGACTGCAGCAAGAGGCATAGGAGCAGGAGCATCTGGATCTTCAGGAGGAGTCTCTGTAAAAGGTAAAGACTCCATATGCAGAAAGTCCTAATCAAAGAAACACTAACATATTAGTAACACAACAAAATAGAGGAAAAAATCACAAGATATGTGACAAAACAAATTTGACCCAACAAAGCTTACATTTTCAACATTGACATTTGTCTCCGACTCAACACTCTCCTGATTGCTCACATTAATGGGACGACCAAATGGATTAGATCTCATCTGGTCAATAAAAGTCCATTTTTCTGGTCCAGGGCAAAACTGAAAGTAGAAACTGGTCTCACATTGAACCTATCAAAAAGAGAAAGAACATCAGATGCTATAACAAACAACAATTTACAAACACATATTAGCGAGTAAATAAGGTACAAACATACATTTACAGGAATAGCTCCATGGCTTACATTAGCACCATGATTGTCTTCTGAAGTACAGGTTGTTTGCAGCTGCAGCAACACATAATAAATAATTAATAAAAGGAATATACATACACTATTGTGATGTACCAAAGGTAAAATAGGAAATGGCAGAAACATGTACCACAGACTTCACTTTTCCTTGCGTATCACTGGCAACAGCATGTGGATAAACAGATTTCACAACATCAATAGGACAAGCTGTACCAGATACTGGACCAACAGGACGTCTCAAATTAGGATCTTCAACATAATTTCCTAAATCATCCTCATCTTCAAATATTCTAAACGATGGCATGCTAGGACTATTAAAGTAGGGAGCATTGTTCTTCATATTAGTTTTATCAACAGGTGCTGCCACCGCTTAATCAAAAAACAAAATGGTAAACAATATTAAAAACTACAGTTGACAAATATTCATATGTTAAAGCTCACATATATGAGAAAAAACATATATTGCCCAACACAAATACCATAATTGCAGTAAATCAAATGTGCAATCTACTAATAATGAATGTGCAATCAAGAAATAGGTAGTAAGGATGCTCTAACATGTGTCAGGTTTGTATCATAGACTTTGTTTAACATTTTTTCATGACTGAGAAGGACAAACAAACCGGAAGTGTTCTCAATTTTATTGATTGACAGTCCAGCAGCTCCAGTAGATCCTTCAACTACCTGAACAAGAACTGACTGCAGTTAACAATCAGGTAAGATTATTACTTTACTACAATTTACTAAACACACAGACACACTAACAGAAAGTCACTTCTATTTTCACCTTTCGACGTTTGGTTGTAGGTTTACAAGCCAACACAGGCCCTTCTTCAACTACTACAGGTGTATCCTTTGTGCCTTCATGGTGCTTGTCACGTGCATTTGCAACTTTTGAAAGACCAGGAACAGCCCTAGAAGCACTTTGGGCATTCTTCACTCCATCATTACCATCATCCACACGACTAAGAGGGGATCTACCAAGTTTTTTAGACACTCCACGTGGAGACTTGCGGGATACAGTGGCAGGGCTTGAAGATTGAGGTGTCTTCTGATTCCTCTTGCCACCAATCTTTGTATGACACACTGCAAATGAAAAGAAATATAAGGAAAACATAAAGCATCAAAACATGTCCTGTTCCTATGTTTAATTTACAATGTCCTCTGTAAATTTCAGAGTACTTTTATTGATGACTCCAAATCAATTGAGGATGCAAGAGGAAGAGGGCACATTCACTTGTCTGAGGTTATTCCATACTTTGTTCATTCAGTTACTAAAATTCCACTTTGTATTTACCCTTAACTTTATGTTGACAATGCGTGCAGATAGCAAGTCTGTCTGACAAGCTTAAAAACAAAGCTATTCTACTGAATCACTTTTCAAATCAATATACTGCTGAGGTGACCAGTAATCTAAAGATTAGCCCTCAGATTGACCAGTATGAGGTCCTAAACAACCTAGGAAACAAAAGAACAAGATTTCCTGGTTAGAGAAACAGAAAAACAAAGAAAACAAGAGATTTGACCTAACACGCTTAGGATGGGATTAGGATGGGATGGAAGCCACCTGCTTAGAGAAACAGAACAAGAGCAAAAGTAAGAGGACACAAGACAAAAACAAAGAAAACAAGAGACCCTCACACACAAAATGACAAGTACAATGACAAAAAAAAATTAGGATGTGTTATCACAGATGACAAGTAACAATTTTTTTCTATGGAAAGACAAGGACAAAATAAGAGGTGTGAGCTTCGACAAGTCACAAATAACAAAGCTTCAAACGTGTTTCCACAAACGTGTTACAAACTAAATTAAATCACACACAAATACAAAAAAGAACAATTCACCTGGTGAGACATCCGAAGTGATTTCTTCAATTGACGGGGAAGATGCATTGGCTTTGCTCCTCCCTTTCCTTCCACGCTTAGAAGTTTGAGCACCGGCTTCTTCAACAATTACAGGGTTGTCCACTGTAGCTCCAGGTCCAGAAATGGGACTAAATCCAGCAAGCCTTATTGACAGCCTTAAACTCATCTTCCGATTACTCATAGAGCCAACACTGTCAGGACTCAAAGATTGTGAAGTGTTGCTTTTCCTCTTCTTATTATTTCTACATGAAGCTGCACATGAAAATATTAAAAAAAAGTATGCAACAGATTCAAAAGCTGCAAAAGACAAATATGCATTAAATAGTTTCAAACAAGCAATACAAAAAATAAATTTTAGTCATGAAACAAATGATACAGAACACTTCATGTACCTTGAGCAGATGAGCTACTACGAGGAAGAATCTCAGTTCCCTGAGAACCATACATGCCATCTGATTCAATTATCTCCGTTGCTGAGGCTTCTTCTTCATCAGTCTTAGCAACAGAGGCATTCTTAGCTTCAAAATCTTCAAAATTGGGATCTTTACCAGCAGCACCACCTTCTTCTTCCACAGTTCTAACACTTGGACAAACAACAGCAGCAACTTGTTCCACTCCTTCACCGTTTGGACCAGCAGCATGATCAACATCTTTGACATCTTTATCGCTTGGACCAGCAGGGAATCTAGCATCCAAGACAACTTCAGGGGGTACAGCATCAACACCTTCATCATCAACGTTAGCTTGTACAGGAGAAGGTACTCTGCCAGCAGAACTCTCAGCATGTACGTGAGCACCACGACGAGCTAATGAAGCCTCATACAAGTACTTCAACACTTTCGAAACAAGTGTGGCCGGATTCCTATAGCCAACTCTAGTGTGGTGCTCTTCAAAAAGCTCGCACATACCATCTTTGTCCTGTAATTTCAAGTTAATATAAACATATCAATCATGTCAAACTCAATATACAAGAAGCTCATAAACATAGTACACAAGGCACCAACCTCTTCTTTGATGAAATCACAATGTTTATCCAAAGTCTTTCTAAAAAAACCACAATCCACTACATAGCAAGTGTCCTCAAATGATTTGACCTAACACAAAATGTATTGAAGTCAGCATCCTGAAAAGACCCTTACAAACAGAATGACAAAAGAGTGAATAACAAAGAGGATAAAAAGAGGAACTACTATGACGAAAATTGCGTATGCTAGACACTAAAATTGTAGTCCCATCATGTGCAATTTACATTATTAATAATAGCAATTAATTTAATTCGTATTTTTATTTGTAATCTTTATGAAGAAAACAGCAAAAATTTCAAAACAGTCTACAACTTCTCAACCTGCCATTGAATCCCACCAAGCAGATTTATCAATTAACATCCACACTATCTCATGACACAACCTGTAATTGAATTTCAATGTGTATTATCATTGGCTTAGGATTCAGGCTTAGGTCAGTTAACACACACACAAATGGATTTAGGCTTATACCAGTAAACACACACACAAACATAAACCATTACACAGAAACTATAACAAGGGTGCATAAACAATACTTACCGGACGTTTTCCAAACTTAGAATCAGAGACACGATCATATTTAGCATAATCTTTGATCATCGATCCTTTCCAATATTTGATTCTTGGCAGAGTTGGGGGAAGCTCACGAACAAACCCAAAGTCCAGAAAATCCAGATAATAAGCCTACAAAGAACATTGAAAAAGTAAACAGTAAGATACATTAAATATAGATGACAAATAAATAAATAGGAAAGAAAGGACAAGTGGAACAAAACTTACTGCTAAAAAGTATATGCAGCCACCTATTGTCTGCCTATTGTTTTTCTTGTAACTTGAGATTGATGAAAACAGCCAGTCAAAGACAAACTTTGACCAATCCCAGTCTTTCACAGTAGAAACATCAAGCAAAGGACCAAGATATTTGGGACTAGGAATAGTGCTTGAGTTTGGGCATAAAAAGAAAGACAGAGCAACAACCATGAAATATCGAAATATGTCATCTTCAGACAATGTGTTGCCTTTAAACTTGTCGCCAAATGTGCTTTTCAGTGGCAGAGACTTCTCTTTGATTGCTAAAAGAAACTTGGTCTTCACAGAATCGTTATACTGTTGCTTGATATCTTCACCACCAAATGGAATTCCCAAGCAAAGATGAACAGATTCTGCACTACAAGGGATTACTTTCCCTCCAACAAGTATGTCACGGCAATTTACATCAACTTGATCAGCAATCCACTGCACAAATCCTCTTGGAACAGAACAACCATCATAATCTAACAACCTACCAAACCCATGGCCCCTGATAATGTCTTTCTTATGGTCATCCAATGCACTTATTATATCTCCAAAATACTTATTATTGCACCTGCTTGCTGCCCTAGAATATGAACTAGCACCAGCAGTTGATTTTCGTTTGCCCTTGCCTTCAACATGACTAGTATTCTGGGAAACAATGAAAAAAAATTGGATGTTATCAAACTAAGCATGATTTCACTAAGCATGGTGTCAAAACAACAAAACGACATGCTACTAAATTTACCTTTCTAGTACGTCTAGCTCTACCCCTCTTCTTAGAAGAATTAGCATCATGAAAAAAGTATCAATAGTTAGTTCACAACAAACACAGTGGAATCTAGTATAACTGCAGGACAACAACAAGGGACAAAGATCTTTGTGCTCATTACTGAAGGTAATATGGCAAAACACAGATAAACAAACTATGCACGGTTCAGTCCAAAAGGTTTCAGGAACATACTCCAGACATGACTCCTCTAAGACCCTTCAAAGCTTCAACAGCTCCAACAGGATCAATTTCATCATCTGAGCAATTTGAGTCCTAAAAGCATAATCAAATACAAAATATTGAGCCAAGCAAACAAGCTGAGAATAATAATCAGCCAAATATTAGGAGATTTAGCCGGAAAATACCATATTCAGCACAAGCTTTTAAGTTCAAAAACATCCAACTTATTCATGATCAAAACATACTGTTCCACAACAGTTTTAGGACACAACCAGTCCTTTAAACCAAACTCAGAGACATAATATAATAACCAATCAAACCCTACAACAGAAGGAATTCATACACTGGTTACTGCTCAAACCGCATCCACTGAAACTATTATGGTCCAGAACATGATGACAAGAGTTACTACTCACTACCTTTAGTTCATGATAGCTCGCAAAAACAACAACAGAGACAACAAACCAGAGACGCAATAAACTAAGAGAATTACCTCACCAACATTCAATGATTCTGAGTTCTCATCTTCAGACCTCATAGAAAAATCATCATCACTCTCAACATTTCCGGAGTCGTCAGCCATGGCTATATATATATACATAAAGAATAATTAATCACCAAGTTGCTAGTTGCAGCCAATCAAATAACAAACAAAACAAGTTGCATTTAACATTCTAATATTAGTGACAAACAATCTGCATTTCAGTGATACTTTGGAAATTAAGGATAGGAAATAAAAAAGGTAACAACAACAGTTAACCTGTGTGATTGATGAATTTTGTAATACACTTTTCTCTCTAGTTTGGCCGCAGATGCCCTCCTATATTAGCACCAAATTTTAGTTTTTATATACGAGACTAAATTTGTAATGGTTCCGTCATTATAAATTGCACTATACTTTCTCACTAATCTAACATCTCCACTTGCTGATAAATTTTTAATGGTAATTTGGCCCCCCCTTAATTATTACTCACGCTCCGCCACTGGATGCAGTAGTACTATGGACTGATGCAATGAAAGTAGAAAAGGCACAAATCATCATTTAATCATTGGGACGAATCATCATTTTGGGTGCAATAAGCATGCAATCTCTAAATCACCTTTATTCAAGTCTATTGTGAATCATCTCAACATAAGAATCACAACTCCCAACTGAAGCATAGAAATGAATCTGCTCATGGACAAGAACAAATGCAAACACCACAAATGCAAGATCCAAATACTGCACAAATGGAACAAATGAAAACCCCACCACCCCATACATCTGCTTGCCACACGACAGCCCTGCCAGCAAGCCCCACCCCCATTTTGCCATCCCAATCGCCATGCCTGCCGTCAGAGCAAGCAACCATAGCCACAACCAAAATCCAACACCATACCATACCATGATGAACCAAGTCTGCAAGAAACACACCACACTAACTGCTACAAATGCATGCTTCTCCAGGACATGCACCCATCACAATTCTTAATCCACAATACAACAGAGCAAACAACTACCATGAAGAACCATGCTCATCTCCAGGACATACTCATATCCAGGACATGCTCCTCCCACTTGCCATGCACGTCTGAGCAAACTACCATAGATATTTGAACTAGTCTGAAATCATGCAGACACCAGATCTACCAAATAGAAACAAAAAAATAGAAAAGCCTAAAATAGAGTATGAATCATGCAGTTCCCCATTTCGCAAAATCCCCACTCCCAGCGCCACATCCACCGCTGCAACCAGTCCTCGTCCCCTCTTCCGTATTCCCTCCCCATAGCCTAAATCAACAACGAACCGACAGCATCCCAAAACATATATGCAGCGGATCCCTCATTTCGACCAATCAACCATCACAAAGACAAATCCCCCGCCCAATCTTCCAACCATGCATGGATTCGAGCCAGATCTAGAAGAACAACCTCCAAGCAAACAAGCACAAACTAGAGGGAGAGGGAGCCGCGACCGAACATACTAGAGGAAGGACCTCCGGTAGGCCTCCAAATCGACGAGGGAGGACCTCCGCTGCGCCTGGACGAAGACGAACACGAAGAGGAGCAGGGGAATCGCCGGTCGCCCCCCGTCCGCCTGATCCCTTTCTGTCTGAGCGCGACCTAGGAGTTTGAACAGTGTCCTGTCCGGATTCCAATCTAAGGCGGAGCCGGCAACATTTTCGGTAACGGGCGCGCACAACAAACTTGGACCGGACCCGAAAAAAGGTAACGGGCGCGCACAACATTTTCGGTAACCGTTGCCAGCGATCGCGCTCGCGCGCGCCGCGTGTCGCCTGGCCAAACGAACAAATCCCAGGCGACCATCAGATAGGAAAAGTGTAAAAAATAAAACTAATTACATAGTTTATACGAAATGGACGAGACGAATTTTTTAAGCCTAATTAAACCATGATTGGACACTAATTGTCAAATAACAACGAAACATGCTACAGGGTCATTTTGCAAAAAAATTTTGCAACTCAACAAGGCCCTAGTGCCACCACGGTTCATACAAGAGAGTTTGGACCTCGTGTGCTCCTAGACTTGCACCATGTGCGGTGTCCAGCGATTGGACCTCGTGTAGTCGTGCTACTACATGCTTTCGGAACGACGAATGAATTTCGTAGCATCCTCGTGTTAATTCTTTAGTATTATTTCACTCGGTATGCACAAAGTTTCTTGTCGCAAATTGCAATACTTGTCAGTGGCAGTGGAAGGATGACCAAATCTGTGACTTACTGTTGGCGTCAACACGGCAGCGGTACGTACGCTTCGTAACGCTTGCAACGCAAACGGCAAACGCATCAGCCTGACAGGTCACACTGCGAGGGGGGAGATCCGAGATGTCGCCTTCTAATCCAACGGTTCCCACGAGTAGATGTGTAGTAGTACCGGTTCGTACTCACTTAGTACTATTCATTATTCATTCATTCCGTGCCACAGCCTCACTTAGTACGTGGTGCATGGACGACCTGGCCCAGTGGTCTACCTCGGCCTAGAGCCACAGCCTCGTCGTGCCAGGGCTTCCTTTCGTGGCCAGGTGCCGCCGCCCGTTTCGTTTGGGAAGTTTCAGTGGGCGCATTTGTTAAAGCGTAGCACAGTAGAGAAAGAGATGCGTCTCCCTTCCCCGCGACTCCTCCGTTGCTCGCACAGTCCACCCCGGCAGTTTTACAAGCCCGGAACCGGAAGGAAAGGCCGAAAGCGTAACAGTTTAGCAGCAGCCTTGGGAGCCGAAACCGATTTGCCTCGGCTGCGACACAGGAATTTGTGCTCCCGGTCCCACTGGTGTGATTGAAGCCTTGAAGGGAATTGAAGGAGCACGGCGGGAGGAAACTGTTAGGCTAGGAAGCGATAGAGATTATGATACCTACCTTGTAAGCCCCAGCCTATTGCCTGGCAGGCTTCCCAGTTAAGAGATACCTTTCTCCTGCGATTACCGAACCACGAACCCCCCGTCGCCATCACCAATTCAGCATAATGCCGCTGCTGCCGTTGCTGTCCGCAAAGCCATCCCCTCCCTCGGCCCGGTGGTGGTGAGTGGTAGGCGGCCGGCCCAAAAATTCCAGGGTGGGGGAGCGTCGCGTCCGTCCAAGAAGAGGACCGGCCGGACAGAAGGAAGGAAGGAAGATCGAGGCATGAAGGACCTGGTGTCGTGCTTCAGCGAGCACGCCGTGCGGATCTCCGACGTCGCCGCCTGCTCCGGCTCCGGCGCCGCCAATGCGACGGCGGCGGGCGGCGCGCCGGAGGCCTCCGGCGGAGGGCGGGCGCCGGCGGTGAGCGCGGTGACCACCGCGTACCGGTCGCGGCTCTCGGCGTCCGGGAAGGAACTGCTCATCGACGTTACGTGGTCTCGGGCGCCCGACGGGCCCGCGCTCTCCGTGGCCGTCCACGAGGCCGCCGCCGCCGCCTCGCGCCACCACCGCGCCAGCGGCAACGGCGCCGCGGCGCCGCGGCACCTGCACAAGAAGAAGGGGAGCGGGACGTTCACGGCGGGCAGCTGCGTGGTGGGCGTGTTCTGGGACTACGCCGCGGCGCGGTACGCCGCCGCCCCCGGCGCTGGGGCGGGGCCCGAGCCGACTTCCGGGTTCTACGTCGCCGTGGTCGCCGACGCCGAGTTCGTGCTCCTGCTGGGCGACCTCAGCCGCGGGTACGTCGACCGCCTGCACGGCGGGATACCGATCGCGGCGTCGCGTATGGCGCGGCGCCGGGAGCGGTTCGTCGGGTGCGGCTGCTGGTCCACGAAAGCGCGGTTCTTGGACTCCGGCGACGAGCACGAGATCGGCGTCGTGGTTCGCGACGGCGACGCGGAGGCGTGGGTCACCGTGGACGGCCGCAAGGTTGTGCAGCTCCGGCGGCTGCGGTGGAACTTCCGCGGCAGCCACACCATCTTCCTCGACGGCGGCGCGCCGGTCGACATGACGTGGGACCTGCACGGCTGGCTCTTCCACGCGGCGGGCGCCGAGTTGCCCCACCCGTCGTCGTCATCCTCCTCTTCCTCCTCCTGCGCCGTGTTCACGTTCCAGGCGCGCGGCGCCTCGGAGACAACAAAGCTGTGGACGGACGACGATTGCTTCGCCGCCGACGGCGAGGAGCCGGACATGCTGCCGGTGACGCCGAGCGGCGGTCGGCGACAGAAGGCGGCGTCGGGGCAGGGGTTCTGCCTGCTGATCCAAGGATTCAGGGGCTTTTCCAAGAGCACTTAACCTGTACATGCCATTAGAGACTTTCTTTCTATCGCCATTTTTTCACTTCTTGGCTTGCTTGGGGTTTGTCATCTTGGGATTGATTAGGATCAGGGTTAAAAAAACCGGTCGGTTTACCGCGGTAAACCGCGGTTACCGCCCTTACCGGACCGGACCGGTTCCGGTCCGGTCCGGTTAGGTATTCCCCAAATTCAAATTTAAAATTTGAAAAAAAATGCTGAAAAAATTCCTAAAAATAGTTCATGATTTATAGAAGCCAATGGTGTAAAAATTTTTCAAATTCGAGTTCGTTTAGTATTTATTTATACGTATAGAAGTTTGAAAAAAAAAGAAAAAAAATCCCGGTCCCGGCCCGTTAAGGCCCCCAAATTCAAATTTAAAATTTAAAAAAAAAACAAAAAATGCTGAAAAAAATCCTAAAAATAGTTCATGATTTATAGAAGCCAATGGTGTAAAAATTTTTCAAATTCGAGTTCGTTTAGTATTTATTTATACGTATAGAAGTTTGAAAAAAAAAAGAAAAAAGAAAATTCTAAACTCAAACCGAGCGGTAAACCGGTCAAACCGGCCGGTTACCGCTCCAAACCGGCCGGTTTACCGGACCCGAACCGAACTGAAGCAGGGTTTAAATTTGATTTTGAATTCGGCCGGTTACCGGCCGGTTACCGGTAAACCGGGCCGGTTTACCGCTACCGGAGGCCGGCGGTTACCGGAAACCGGTCGGTAAAAAAAACCCTGATTAGGATAGACATTCTGTTGGTTGACTTTTGTTGATTAATCTGATGCATGACATGGGGTGAAGTGTGATTGTGAATAGGGTCAGAGGGGGAGAGAGAGGTTGACACACAGAAAGAGATGCTTTGGTTTCAGTTTGCTGCATCGCTGTGCTGATTTCAGACAATTGACATGACTGTAACAGTGTTCTGCTAGTCACTTATCAGATAAGTATACACCGCCTTATGTTTACTCCTTTTATTTAATCTTCACCGTGCTCGACTTACTAGTTACTGCTACCGTGATTTGCATACCTGGGAGTTGTTAGACTGTTAGAATACGATGAGGCCTGCAGATGTCGCTCTCTGTTATATTACAAAAACATGGAAAGCTCAAAAAACAGTAGACTCGTTTCTTTTTTAAAATACAGAGAAGTATAATGTAGTCATTGTCAATGGAGCTGCGGAGATAACGATGAAAACACTTTCTCTATGGTGCCGCACAATCGTGGTCATTTTCTTGAGGAAACTGCCTACATCCATGATCCATCCGTACCCATCATAGATGAGGCGTATTTGTGTTTGGTCGATCACTCCCGTCTGCCGTGTGCCATACAACTTTCGCCCACATTATCACTTGTAAAGAAATGTTGTTGACTGCACGAGCTACTTCTCACAAAATTGCTGCCTTTTTTTGTTTCGCTGAAATTTGTCTAATACTAATTTATTGTACGAGAAAAATACTGTTTATTCGCTAAAAAGAACTGCTAAAGCAGTGCAGGTCAATATCGATCGACACCGTTCTTGTTGCCAGGTGCCCGTTTTCTGAATCAGACTCCAGCATGCTCCAACCAATGCACCGGACTCGGCCTACTTTCTCTAGGAGGCCTATTGGGCTGAAATTGCACACGCTGAAAATCTGAAGTCTGGCAGTTTCGGCATAGTGGCACGTGTCTATGTTTTTGCAAAGGTTACGGAAATACGATCCATGACACTTCAATTTGAGGAACCTGAGACTCTGAGAGGTGCTTCCAAGGTCACCCAACTGCTCCCGCTTGCTGCCATTTCTTGTTCGTGGCATCTTTTCCAAGCAATTTACTAACCAATCTAAAGACATGGCCACAACAACTTTTATGTACCCTCTTTACAGTGTACTAGTATGTTTGTCTGTCAGGTACTCCTCAGGTGAAGTACCGAGCATGTACTCATCCCTCCGACCCGAAAAGATACTCCCTGCATCCCATTTTGTTTTTTATAAACTCATAAATTTGCTATGTATTTACATATACACTGTGTCTAGATACAGTAAAAGAAATGTGTCTAAAAAAGAAAACGTATTATAATTTGAAATGAAGGGACTACAGCTATAAGATTCATATAAGTCAAACTAGCTTAACTTTACTAAACTTACATTTAATAGTTAACATTTATGTCTCAAACTAATTTACCATGAAAATATATTTCATTAATTTTAAAGTATTTATCTTGTATCATTAATGTTAATATTTTTTTATATAACTTTGATCAAATTTAAATCATTTGACTTCTCAAAAAACAAGAATTGCATCTTTTTTAGATGGAGAAAGTACGTTCCAAGGTTTAGAGTGAGAAGTATCTATTGCTATTTGCGCCATCTATGTTATGCATAATTGTCCTACTCTACAGAACAGTATCCTAGTGCAAATGCAGCTTTTAAGTGTAAATCGCATCTTCAAACGCAAATGCACAATTAAGCTGTAATTCCTGTACGTTAGTACTTCGATTCCACGTGCAGATGCACAAAGGCCTACACTTCTCTAGCAACTAGCAAGCCGATGCTTGATCTGCTGTGTAATTTATAAACTTCTTTCCTCTTATTAATCGAACGCTTAGGCACAGCCAGCTAAAGGAAGTCATTGCCGCACACATGCTCTAGTTCGTGATAAACCCGCACTAGATAACTGGTATGCATTTCCCCTCTTGGTAGTATACCTATCTAGCTTATGAACCTAGCTAGAAGTTTATCATTTTCTAAGAGTATGTCTTCCAACAACTGAGTATTTTAGAAGCTCTTGGTACCTAATTTTTTTCCATATATTTACACCGTCTTATTACTATATTCATAACAATTTTTTAAAGTAATTTATTGGACAGAGTGATGTAATTTTGGGGGATTGTAGATCTTAGAGAAATATATGCCAAATTTTCAGAATTTACAAATTATTTCTATGGATTGCAGATATCAGAGAGATACCAAATTTTCAGAATTTACAAATTATTTCTATGGATTGCAGATATCAAAGAGATATATGTCAAATTGTTCATAAATTATTCATAAATTTCAGAAAAAAAAATTCAAATTGCTCACAAACTGTGGTGGGACCCACCCTCCCCAACCTTATCACTTCCCTTCCCTTCCCTTCCCTTCTAGTTGCTTCCCGCCGCCGTCCAGCCACAGTGCTCGCGGGAACGACTGGAGGCCGGACCAGCCCCGGGCGACGACATTGGCCTGGCTGTCGAAGTCGCTCACCCACGCCCACAGCACCCGCCGGCTCCTGTGCGAGACCGCTCGTTGATGTGTCGAGCCCCTCCTCCGTGGCGCGCGCCGCCGCGAGGAACAGGTCCGGGCACTCGGCCATCATAGCGTCCTGCGACACGTGCAGCTTCGCGGCGCGCCGCTCCCCCACAAGAAGTCCGCGCTGAAGCTGTGTTGGGTTGGGAGAGAGAAAAATTCAGGTGGTCCATACCAATCGAGTGCCATATAGGATTTCTCTTTTCTAATCACCTCATGACCGGCAAAAACAATTCTCATTTCATTTCTCATGTGAAATGTTTGTCTAGAAGTGTTGTTATTAATTACCAAAATCTAAACAAAGGCCTAGATTCTTTCACCAGCAAACACTTTGTAGCCTGTAGGCCATGAAAACATTCCACGGACCAACACCACCTAAAGTCGCCTTGCTCCTTTTCGTCGTCCTTACCCTTGACGCTACATGGTGGTGACAACAGCATATCTACGAAATCAACAGCCATTCTTCTCTCATAATCTCGCCGAATGAAAGTAGCCTCCTAGCCATGTTCAATTGTAGTTGGGCTTCAAGATTAGGGATGGCAACTGGGAATTCCCTGTTAGGGAATGGCTCCCCATCTCCATCTCCACAAAGAGGAAAAATCATCGTTCTCATCCCTACAAAAAGACCGTGGAGAGATTTGGTCCCCATCCTCTGTCATGAGAATTCTTGTCCTGTATCGATACATTACGAAATATAGATGGCAGTTCGAATTTAATATAGAAATAAGTGATAATTTTTAGCACAACTGCACAATTGATGAATTGCAATGTACACACATAGTCCATCATTAATACTCTAGCACAAACACTACGCAAACAAATACATCACAAATTCCACTAATACCTAGGTGCATATATAGAAATCGGGCAGAGACAGAGGACGTGGACAGATAATCATCTCCGTTCTCGTCAACTCCATCAGGATGTCTTTTTCTCTATTTAAATCCCTATTAGAGCAAGTATGATAACAGACTGTAAGCAAGATGAATGCTGAGGTGGAGAAGAGATAAGAGAAGCGGGTTGTAAGCTTATAGCTAGCTTGTCACAGAACCTCCTAATTATGATGGCCCACAAGTACACGTCATTGCCATAATGACCTCTGACAGTCGTACTTATGTTCACCATAACTTAAAAGGCCTGCTTTCCTCCGAACAGGATCTAATCACAGGAGTATTGCAATATTACAACAGTTTATTCAAAATATTCAACAGAGTAAAGTAGCGGAAGTCTCACAATAACTTAGGTTACAAACCAATTTTTCAAATCTCAAACCTTATGTAACATTATTACAAACCATTAGTAGAGAAGTATCGGTAGTAACTTTATTACATCACACAAGCGAGATGCCTTGCCCAAAGGCCACACAATCTACTCGTCGTCGCTTTCTTCAACCACGACGGTCATACAACAAGGCTCGAAGCAGACATGTTCATGAACCGCACCTGCAACAAGGGGTTCAACAAACCCTGAGTACAAAAGTACTCAACAAGACTTACCCGACTAAGACAAAGACTCCAAGGGCATGCTAGCTTTAGGGAATCAAGGTACGGGTAAATCAGAATCAAGATTTTCTTTTGCAAAAAAGCTTACTAAAGTAAGTCCTTATCTTCAACATTTTACTTTTACCATTGATGGTTCATTAACCAACTCTAGGTGATCCTAATCTAGATCAAAGTAATTATCATCAAAACATTTCTCATTCTTTCTTTCAATTCAAGTTCTTAACTACGATGTAGGACAGGTAATCGAGTCTCCATAACCGAGGAGCAACGACGATTCGAACCGATTATACCCAGCTGGGGATCCCTAACATCACGACATATGTAGAACCGAATCTGCATATATCAACCCTCATTTAGATCTCCCAAAACCAGAACGTGTCCATCGCCACCCGAGAATACAGTACTCCTCGAACCCGGCCCGATTCTAGCCCCGAGGGTACACGCTACTCTCGCCATCTCTCCACTCCCAGTGCGAGGTTAGACGTTCTCAAAATGGAATCACCAACATTTTGGGCTTACCCAAGGCATGAGGCTAGTTGCAAAGTCTCGAAACACAAGTGGGCCGTACAACGAACGGTCCTTAACTGACAAGGCGGAAACACTACATTGAGACTCCTTTCCCAATGCATGTTAGCAGTGGCCAAACCACCCGCCCGATCTTTCCAGTTCATTCTCATCTTTCAATATTCATTAAGTATGCCGTCATGGCCATGTAAACATTTCATTAAAAGCTTAACTTCTAAGCATAGCGAAGCATACTACGCATTTTCCGTAAAACAGGTATCAAGGTTAATATTGTAATAATCAAGGATGATAATGCAGCAATTAGGTTATCACTCAACTCCTAATTACTTAATGCAATAAACCATAACATAAATAATAAAACATTTGTAAAATATCAAGGTAGGGTTTAAATGCACCGGGGCTTGCCTTGCTCTGACACGACGACTGACTCAGACTCGTGAACTCCTCCGTCTGGTTCGAAACCCGCCGACGATCGCTCTTCTCCGGAAGCTTGCTCGACGACTTCGGCTTCCTCGAAAGCGGTGACTACACGAAGGTATAACATGCTTTAACATGATGCTCAATGATAAATATGATGCTTGATGATAGCATGCCACGGTTACTATTTGAGTACAACTTCCCTTCACGGTACCGTCGTAAACAGAAAACCTACTAGCTAGTAGCGACGATTTCCTGCGATACCAGCTCTTAACCTAACAAGTTACTAACGAGCTTAATCATGAAATTAAGGTGCCAGAGATCACAAAAGGGTAGTGACCTAAGGACATCACTCAATCACAAAGGCACACAACACTTAAAGTTCTTAATTTAACATTTATTTTCTATTTAAATAATTAGGGCATAATTAGAAATTGATCAAACTTTATCTAAACAAGCTCAAACTTTTTCTATGGGTTAAGAATGATTTATAATAGTGTCATAATTAATTTCATAATTTTTGGATAAATAAATTAATTATTAAAATTACTGGAAGTTGCATTTAATCTTTATTGGAACCAATTAATTCTACTGCATAAAGTATGCAAATTCATGATTTAATATTTTTCCTAGATAGTTTATACATTGAGAAGCTTATACAAAAATTTTCATGAATTTTGGAACTCTACACAATTTTTAAACAAATAAACAAATAATGCACTATTCATTTATTTGAAAAAGAAAAACAAAAACGAAAACGAACTCGGGCTGCTCCTCCTCCTCTCCGATCCGGCCCAGCCCAACCGGCCCGCGTGCCCATGCGCTCGTGCCCGCACGCGCTGGCCCAGCAGGCGGCCCGCCTCGCGCGCGCGCCCACTCTCCCTCTCTCTCTCACTGACAGGCCGTCCCCGCCTGTCATCGCCTACCTCCCGCGTCTCGCTCACTCCCGCGCGCTCACTCACCTCCGCGCGGTGGCCGGCCGGTGACCGGTGCCCCGGTCGACAATTCGAGCTGACCAACACGTTCTACATCACCTCACGAACCCGTTTTGCTAAGTAACGCCATGGTTCGAGCCCTAGCGACCCGCGCGCGACGGCGATGGCGGCACGGTGGCTATGGGAGCAGCACGCTGGCGACTACAAAGCGGTAGAGGTTAAATTGAAGGGTCGGGAAGCATCAGTGGCTCACCGCGGTTGCAGCGGAGCTCTCGGTGGCGACGGGGAGCGGCTGGAGTGGTCTGGCCACGGGAAGCGGCTTGGTCGCCGGAGTTGAGCACGGGAAGCGGTGGTCGCGGTGGTTCAGACGGAATTGGGCTGGCTCGGGTGGTTCATGAGGTGCGCGAGGATGCGGCGATGCTGTTGGTGCGACTGGCGTGGTCGGAGACGGCTCGGTGGCGGCAGCGGCGAGCGGTGGAGCTAGCGGCGGCGGCGGTGGTGGAAAACCGAGAAGAAGAAAAACGACGGCGACTCGACGTATTTATAGAAGACGAGCGCGGGAACAGAGCGGGACTGCTCGCGTCGTCGTGCTGGAGCTCCTGGGCGCGTCTGGAAGCTGGCCGAAGCCGTCCGGCGTCTCGCCGGCGCCCATGCCGGCCGGTGGCCGACGGTGATTGGCCCTAGCACTGTAGCTCCCCCCCCCAAATTCTGAAATTCAAACTGGTTTTTCAAATTACTCTCAAATTTGTATAACAACTTGAAAATCTTCCAATGTATGAAATCTTCAGATTTTCAAGCTCTACAAGTTTGATATTTAACACTTTTTCAAATTCTCACTGGATTTTGAAATTTGAGTTTAAATTCAAAAAGGGACACATTTTGCAGATTTGGTAATTTAGAAATTACTTTTGATTTTATATTGAAACTTCAAAATCTCCAAACATCAAAGTTGTATATCTTGACCAGACCTACAACTTTTCTGTTCAAAACTTTTTCAAATTCAGCCTCCATTTTGAAATCTTAGTTTGGGGACAAAATAAATTAAAACTGAAATTTGTTTATTTTCAAAATTGCTCCACATTTTACACTAAAACTTTGAAAACTCAAAACACCAAAGTTGTAGCCCTTGAAAAGTTCTACAAACTTGGTTTTGAACTTTTTCCCAAATTTTGCTTAGATTTTGAATTATTTCAAAAGGGGTAAAACAGGGTTTTGAAATTTAGGGTTTTCGGAGGGATTTCAAATTGGAATTTGTTGCTACTTTGATTTGTGATTACTTAGTGATCAAAACCTCACCCAAGGGCATCATTTGGACCAACATGACATGGTTGACCAAATGTCACTCTTGGTTGACCAATTTACTTTTGAAATTCTTTTACATTTCTCCCCAAATTTGAATTTAAATTTGAATCGGAAAACTCGTGACAAGTTTTGGGACTCCAATTCAAACTCAAATTTGGAGCTTCATTTTACATGTTGTACTTGAGCTCATACCCTAAACTTGACACTAGTGTGCAACACAGTCGCGCACCTCAAATTACGCAGGGCATGGACTAAGTATTTGCGGTGGAATTCAAAATTAGGGTTTTCGGGTTCGGAGCACGCCACTGAGAAACACATTCAACCTAGATAAGTAAACTTGTTTTAGTCGATACATAACAAGGTTAACCTAACAGGCATGATTAGCAATGCATTATGATGACATGGCAGATTAATTAGCACTATAACACCCGGGGTGTTACAGCCCTTCCCCCTTAAAGAAATCTCGTCCCGAGATTTAAAGCCTTGAGTTAAGTAATGGAAAAGGAAACGTGCCAAGCAAACACGTCCAAGACTTGTCTACAAAACAGATAGGGGTTTTCTGCATTACAAAGATTTTAAAAGGATAGGTTACAGTTTAAAGAAGAAATTGCAACCTAGATAGAAGCAAAGAACTCCAGGAAATTTTCCAACAGGTAATCTTCCGATTCCCAGGTGGCTTCCTCTTCTGAATGTTGATTCCATTGTATCATGTACCATTTAGTTGTTCTACTTCGGGTAACACGATCTTTTTGATCCAAAACTCGGACAGGATATTCAGAATATGTCAAATCAGGCTCAAGTTCAACTCCATCAACATCAACAACTTGATCAGGCACTTGAAGACACTTCTTCAATTGCGATACATGAAATACATTGTGCACAGCTGACAGTTGTTCAGGCAACTTTAACTTATATGCTACCTGTCCACATCTTTCAACAATTTGAAATGGGCCAATATAACGTGGTGCGAGTTTACCTTTGACTCCAAATCGGTTAACTCCCTTCATAGGTGATACTTTCAAATAAACATAATCCCCTACTTGAAATACCAAAGGTCTACGCCTTTTATCAGCATAACTCTTTTGTCTGGACTGAGCAACTTTCAAATTATTCTGGATCTGTCTAACTTTTTCTTCTGTTTGTTTCACAAGATCAACACCAAAAAACCATCTTTCTCCCGGTTCTGACCAATTCAAGGGAGTTCTGCACCTGCGGCCATACAATGCTTCAAACGGTGCCATTTTTATACTCTCTTGATAACTATTATTATAGGAGAATTCTGCTAATGGTAAACATTCATCCCATTGATCTCAAAAAGTGAGAGCACAAGATCTCAACATATCTTCTAGGATTTGATTTACTCTTTCAGTCTGTCCCGAAGTCTGAGGATGATAGGCTGAGCTATGTATAACTTTGGTACCCATTGACTTATGTAACTCCATCCAGAATTTGGAGACGAATTGTGGACCTCTATCAGATACAATGGTTCTTGGTACTCCATGGAGACTCAGAATCCGCTCAAAGTACAATTTTGCAAGTGTCACAGTGGAGTGCTTCACTTTTACTGGAAGAAAATGTGCTAATTTAGTAAGTCGATCTATAATGACCCAGATTGAATCAAACCCCCTTGAAGTTGTGGGTAAACCCGTAATAAAATCCATGCCAATATCATCCCACTTCCAAGACGGAATGGGCAATGGTTGCAACATCCCTGCTGACTTCAGACGTACAGCCTTTACTCTTCGACATGTATCACATCTGGCAACATACTTCGCAATCTCAATTTTCATTTTGGTCCACCAGAATCTCTGTTTCAAATCCTGATACATCTTATTACTCCCTGGATGAATAGAAAACCTTGTACTATGTGCTTCATCAAGAATGAGCTGACGTAACTCTGGAACCTTTGGAACCACTAGCCGGTTCTTAAACCACAACACATCTGCATCATCAATGCTGAAATCCGTCTGTTGACATGTTCTAACTTTTTCTTTGATGTGAGCTATTCCGGAATTACTCCTCTGAGCAGATACAATCTGATCTTTGATTGTTGATTCTACTGTAACATTAGTCAACTGACCTTGTTGAACTATTCCAATATTCAACTTTTCTAATTCGTAACACAAACTGTAATCCATTGGCTTCATAGTCATACAATTGCAATGATTCTTCCTACTGAGTGCATCAGCAACAACATTCGCTTTTCTAGGATGATAGTGTACTTCTAAATCATAATCCTTTATTAACTCAAGCCACCTTCTTTGCCTCATATTCAATTCTGACTGAGTAAAGATATACTTTAAACTCTTGTGATCTGTATACATGTGGCAAGTATTGCCTAGCAAGTAATGACGCCAGATTTTTAATGCATGAACCACAGCTGCTAGTTCAAGATCATGTGTCGGATAATGTTCTTCATGGTGCTTCAACTGTCTCGAGGCATAAGCAATGACTCTACCTTCTTGCATCAATACACAACCAAGGCCAATACCCGAGGCATCACAGTAAACATCAAATGGCTTTTTTATATCTGGCTGTGCCAAAACTGGAGCAGTTGTTAATGACTTCTTTAGAATTCTAAAAGCCTTCTCACATTCTGGAGACCATATAAACTTAGTTTGATTCTTCAACAACTCTGTGATTGGCTTGGCTACCTTTGAAAAGTCAGGTATGAATCGACGGTAATAACCCGCCATTCCTAGAAAACTTCGGACTTCATGAACTGAGATTGGTGGTTTCCAATTCAGAATATCTTTCACCTTGCCCGGATCCACTGCTACTCCTTCGGCTGATAACACATGGCCTAAGAATTGCACTTCTCTCAACCAAAACTCACATTTACTAAACTTGGCATACAGTTGATGATCTCTCAAACGATTCAGAACAACTCTGAGATGCTCAACATGCTCTTCTTTACTTTTGGAATATACCAGAATATCATCAATAAAAACAACCACAAACTTGTCAAGTTCCGGCATGAAAACTGAGTTCATCAGATACATGAAATGTGCCGGTGCATTAGTAAGACCAAAAGACATAACTAGGTATTCATACAGCCCATATCTGGTGGTGAATGCAGTCTTTGGGATATCTTCAGGTCGAATCTTGATTTGATGGTACCCTGATCGAAGATCGATCTTTGAAAATACCTTTGCCCCCGCAAGCTGATCAAAGAGCAGATCAATGCGCGGCAACGGATATTTATTCTTAATGGTTACTTCATTCAGCGGTCGGTAATCAACACACATCCTTAAAGTCTGATCTTTCTTCTTAACAAACAGAGCTGGACATCCCCATGGTGAGGAACTGGGTCTGATAAAACCTTTGTCACGTAACTCTTGCAGTTGATCCTTGAGTTCTGCCAATTCATTGGGTGGCATTCTATAAGCTCTCCGAGATATTGGGGCAGTACCCGGTTTTAACTCAATCACAAACTCTACATCTCTGTCTGGTGGCAGACCTGGTAGATCATCTGGAAACACATCTGGAAATTCACAGACTACTGGTATATCACAAATCTCTTGTACTGAAGTTGCACATAACCTTTCAACGGTTCTCTTTGGGATAGGAAGTTGGATAAGAAGATGAGATTTACTATCTGGCAGATTCAACCTTATAGTTCTGTGCAGTGCATCTATAAGGGCTCCTCTTTGGTACATCCAATTCATACCCAGGATTACATCTATATCCTGTTTCTATAATATTATCATTGAGGTAGGGAATATATGCCCACCTAACTCTATAGGTACGTCACGTACCATCTCCTTAGTACACAGTCGTCCCCAGGCGACTGGATAAAGAAATCTCCTTGCGTTCCTATAATTGGAATGTCATACTTAACAACAAAGGTGCGATTTATGAATGTATGCGATGCACCTGAATCAAATAACAGTACTGCTGGATGATTAGCAACAGAGAACATACCCATCATAACGGGTTCTCCCTCTGGGATTGCACTTGCTTGAGTGTAGAACACACGTCCGGTCTTCTTCTTCTCACCCTTACCCTTCTGGATATTCAGATTATTGTTCTTGCTCTGAGGTTGTTGCTGTTGTGGTACGGGAGCTCTGGGATAGTTGGGATTGTACTGCCTTGGATACGGGCAGTCCTTGGAAAAGTGGCCTGGCTTTCCACAATTGTAGCAGAGAAAGTTATGGGTTACTGGAGTCTGGTTTCGAATACCAGGGGCATTCGGCTGTTGTGTAAATTGCGGGGTTGCGGCAGGACGGAAAAACGTCTGCGGCTGAGCTTGGTATTGCGGTGGGCGATAAGTTGGACGGAAATGGTTCTGAGGGTGGTAAACAAACTTCTGGCGCTTCTTAATGCCGCCAGACGGGCTTGAAAACACTGGCTTCTTTTTCTTCGACTCTTTGTGCAGTCGGGACTTCTCTTCTGACGCAATAGCCACATTGACTATCTCATGGTAAGTGGCATTATAGCAGGTGACTAATGCTTCCTGGATTCTGGTACTCAAACCTCTCATGAAACAACTTTTCTTCTTTGCATCGGTGTTTACATATTCAGCTGCATACTGGGACAAATGATTGAATTTACCCACGTACTGCAGAACTGTCTGGTTCCCTTGCTTCAGCGAGAGAAACTCTTCTAGCTTCATGGCCATGACACCATCTGGAATATAATGTGCTCTGAAGGCTTCACAAAACTCCTGCCAAGTGACACGGTGGCCAGCAGGCCGTGCGGCGACCAGATTCGCCCACCACGCCCCTGCGGCACCTCTAAGCTGCTGCGCTGCAAACACGGGCTTCTGGTGCTCCGTGCACTGTAACAGTTCAAACTTCTGCTCCATGGTACGGAGCCAGTCATCCGCCTCTAGCGGCTCATCTACCTTTGAAAACACTGGTGGACGGGTATCGATGAAATCCACATAAGTGGTTTCCCCTCCATTGTTACGACCTCTACGACCCTGATTTCCATTCTGATTCTGATTCTGAGCCAACAGGGTAGTGGCATTAACCAGTGCGGCAATAGCTTCTGCCAAGGTGGGTGGAAACGGTGGGGGATTCGGAGTATTGTCCCCTTCCTGGGAAGTTCCAGTACCGTCCATCTGTTGTACACAAACCATATTTATTTACATCGCTTTATTGAATTAAAAAGCAGTTAGTACAGTACTTGCATACACACACCAACTTATCTTACATTATTTCATTACAAACTTGCTTTCAAGCGAGAAACTACCCACTAAGGTTCTTAGAAAGCAGGAAAGACTACTATATTACATAGCCATTCATGTCAACACTTCACTCCTCATCATCATCGCTGATCACGATCACTCCATCCTCAACCTCTGGAGCACTCGCACCAGTGACATGACTTGCATCATCCCCACTTTCCATCATGGGTTCATCTTCATCATTGTCCTCTACACCAGGAACAACCACGGCACCAACATCATCTTCTGCTGCCTGGGGCTGGTGATTGGGATTCATCAGATCATTTAGCCTATGGACTTCCTCATGCAGAACTGTATTGTACTACTCCAGGTGTGTCACATAAAGCTCCAACTCACACACACGAGCCCTGTCTTCTGTCTCCTTTTCCAGAGACTCATTCTAGAACTGTTTCCAAAAACGCATGTTGCGCTTCAGTCGCTCCACTTCTAATGTAAGCCTCGCAACCTCTGATTCCGAATCCGGGTTCAGATTACGGCTACTACTTGCTCCATCGACTCTGGCGGCCAACTGATGACGCGGCACTCCTTGCGGACCCGTTTTCTTGTGAGGAGTTGTCTTCACACGTGCCATCCTAAAGCAAGATAGAATTAGGACGATGAGAACATATAGAGGAATCTGAAGGTTAGCATGAATAGGATTGAACCTTACTTAACCCAAACCACTTTAAAAGGGAAGGTAACTTAAGCAGGTTAAATAAACATGATGCATGCATCGTTCTTACGATCTAACAGAAAGACTTAAGTAACACATGCAATCTTTATAACATAGGGCACTATACATGATACTTCACTACGAAGCTTTCAAATATGAGCTAAGGAAACTATAGAATAGATTAAGATAAGCAAAAGCAATTTGGACCCAAAATATCAATTTAAGTTTGTTGGACCCAAATTATTTTGAAGTTTTGCAAAGTAATACTACAGTAACTCGAGTGATTATGCTCTGGTACCAGCTGTCACAGAACCTCCTAATTATGATGGCCCACAAGTACACGTCATTGCCATAATGACCTCTGACAGTCGTACTTATGTTCACCATAACTTAAAAGGCCTGCTTTCCTCCGAACAGGATCTAATCACAGGAGTATTGCAATATTACAATAGTTTATTCAAAATATTCAACAGAGTAAAGTAGCGGAAGTCTTACAATAACTTAGGTTACAAACCAGTTTTTCAAATCTCAAACCTTATGTAACATTATTACAAACCATTAGTAGAGAAGTATCGGTAGTAACTTTATTACATCACACAAGCGAGATGCCTTGCCCAAAGGCTACACAGTCTACTCGTCGTCGCTTTCTTCAACCACGACGGTCATGCAACAAGGCTCGAAGCAGACTTGTTCATGAACCGCACCTGCAACAAGGGGTTCAACAAACCCTGAGTACAAAAGTACTCAACAAGACTTACCCGACTAAGACAAAGACTCCAAGGGCATGCTAGCTTTAGGGAATCAAGGTACGGGTAAATCAGAATCAAGATTTTCTTTTGCAGAAAAGCTTACTAAAGTAAGTCCTTATCTTCAACATTTTACTTTTACCATTGATGGTTCATTAACTAACTCTAGGTGATCCTAATCTAGATCAAAGTAATTATCATCAAAACATTTCTCATTCTTTCTTTCAATTCCAGTTCTTAACTACGATGTAGGATAGGTGATCGAGTCTCCATAACCGAGGAGCAACGACGATTCGAACCGATTATACCCAGCTGGGGATCCCTAACATCACGACATATGTAGAACCGAATCTGCATATATCAACCCTCATTTAGATCTCCCAAAACCAGAACATGTCCATCACCACCCGAGAGTACAGTACTCCTCGAACCCGGCCCGATTCTAGCCCCGAGGGTACACGCTACTCTCGCCATCTCTCCACTCCCAGTGCGAGGTTAGACGTTCTCGAAATGGAATCACCAACATTTTGGGTTTACCCAAGGCATGAGGCTAGTTGCAAAGTCTCGAAACACAAGCGGGCCGTACAACGAACGGTCCTTAACTGACAAGGCGGAAACACTACATTGAGACTCCTTTCCCAATGCATGTTAGTAGTGGCCAAACCACCCGCCCGATCTTTCCAGTTCATTCTCATCTTTCATTATTCATTAAGTATGCCATCATGGCCATGTAAACATTTCATTAAAAGCTTAACTTCTAAGCATAGCGAAGCATACTACGCATTTTCCGTAAAATAGGTATCAAGGTTAATATTGTAATAATCAAGGATGATAATGCAGCAATTAGGTTATCACTCAACTCCTAATTACTTAATGCAATAAACCATAACATAAATAATAAAACATTTGTAAAATATCAAGGTAGGGTTTAAATGCACCGGGGCTTGCCTTGCTCTGACACGACGACTAACTCAGACTCGTGAACTCCTCCGTCTGGTTCGGAACCCGCCGACGATCGCTCTTCTCCGGAAGCTTGCTCGACGACTTCGGCTTCCTCGAAAGCGGTGACTACACGAAGGTATAACATGCTTTAACATGATGCTCAATGATAAACATGATGCTTGATGATAGCATGCCACGGTTACTATTTGAGTACAACTTCCCTTCACGGTACCGTCGTAAACAGAAAACCTACTAACTATTAGCGACGATTTCCCGCGATACCAGCTCTTAACCTAACAAGTTACTAACTAGCTCAATCATGAAATTAAGGTGCCAGAGATCACAAAAGGGTAGTGACCTAAGGACATCACTCAATCACAAAGGCACACAACACTTAAAGTTCTTAATTTAACATTTATTTTCTATTTAAATAATTAGGGCATAATTAGAAATTGATCAAACTTTATCTAAACAAGCTCAAACTTTTTCTATGGGTTAAGAATGATTTATAATAGTGTCATAATTAATTTCATAATTTTTGGATAAATAAATTAATTATTAAAATTACTGGAAGTTGCATTTAATCTTTATTGGAACCAATTAATTCTACTGCATAAAGTATGCAAATTCATGATTTAATATTTTTCCTAGATAGTTTATACATTGAGAAGCTTATACAAAAATTTTCAAGAATTTTGGAACTCTACACAATTTTTAAACAAATAAACAAATACTGCACTGTTTATTTATTTGAAAAAGAAAAACAAAAACGAAAACGAACTCAGGCTGCTCCTCCTCCTCTCCGATCCGGCCCAGCCCAACCGGCCCGCGTGCCCACGCGCTCGCGCCCGCACGCGCTGGCCCAGCAGGCGGCCCGCCTCGCGCGCGCGCCCACTCTCCCTCTCTCTCACTGACAGGCCGTCCCCGCCTGTCATCGCCTACCTCCCGCGTCTCGCTCACTCCCGCGCGCTCACTCACCTCCGCGCGGTGGCCGGCCGGTGACCGGTGCCCCGGTCGACAATTCGAGCTGACCAACACGTTCTACATCACCTCACGAACCCGTTTTGCTAAGTAACGCCATGGTTCGAGCCCTAGCGACCCGCGCGCGACGGCGATGGCGGCACGGTGGCTACGGGAGCAGCACGCTGGCGACTACAAAGCGGTAGAGGTTAAATTGAAGGGTCGAAAAGCATCAGTGGCTCACCGCGGTTGCAGCGGAGCTCTCGGTGGCGACGGGGAGCGGCTGGAGTGGTCTGGCCATGGGAAGCGGCTTGGTCGCCGGAGTTGAGCACGGGAAGCGGTGGTCGCGGTGGTTCAGACGGAATTGGGCTGGCTCGGGTGGTTCACGAGGTGCGCGAGGATGCGGCGATGCTGTTGGTGCGACTAGCATGGCCGGAGACGGCTCGGTGGCGGCAGCGGCGAGCAGTGGAGCTAGCGGCGGCGGCGGTGGCGGAAAACCGAGAAGAAGAAAAACGACGGCGACTCGACGTATTTATAGAAGACGAGCGCGGGAATAGAGCGGGACTGCTCGCGTCATCGCGCTGGAGCTCCTGGGCGCGTCTGGAAGCTGGCCGAAGCCGTCCGGCGTCTCGCCGGCGCCCATGCCGGCCGGTGGCCGACGGTGATTGGCCCTAGCACTGTAGCTCCCCCCCAAAATTCTGAAATTCAAACTGGTTTTTCAAATTACTCTCAAATTTGTATAACAACTTGAAAATCTTCCAATGTATGAAATCTCCAGATTTTCAAGCTCTACAAGTTTGATATTGAACACATTTTCAAATTCTCACTGGATTTTGAAATTTGAGTTTAAATTCAAAAAGGGACACATTTTGCAGATTTGGTAATTTAGAAATTACTTTTGATTTTATATTGAAACTTCAAAATCTCCAAACATCAAAGTTGTATATCTTTACCAGACCTACAACTTTGCTGTTCAAAACTTTTTCAAATTCAGCCTCCATTTTGAAATCTTAGTTTGGGGACAAAATAAATTAAAACTGAAATTTGTTTATTTTCAAAATTGCTCCACATTTTACACTAAAACTTTGAAAACTCAAAACACCAAAGTTGTAGCCCTTGAAAAGTTCTACAATCTTGGTTTTGAACGTTTTCCCAAATTTTTCTTAGATTTTGAATTATTTCAAAAGGGGTAAAACAGGGTTTTGAAATTTAGGGTTTTCGGAGGGATTTCAAATTGGAATTTGTTGCTACTTTGATTTGTGATTACTTAGTGATCAAAACCTCACCCAAGGGCATCATTTGGACCAACATGACATGGTTGACCAAATGTCACTCTTGGTTGACCAATTTACTTTTGAAATTCTTTTACATTTCTCCCCAAATTTGAATTTAAATTTGAATCGGAAAACTCGTGACAAGTTTTGGGACTCCAATTCAAACTCAAATTTGGAGCTTCATTTTACATGTTGTACTTGAGCTCATACCCTACACTTGACACTAGTGTGCAACACAGTCGCGCACCTCAAATTACGCAGGGCTTGGACTAAGTATTTGTGGTGGAATTCAAAATTAGGGTTTTCGGGTTCGGAGCACACCACTGAGAAACACATTCAACCTAGATAAGTAAACTTGTTTTAGTCGATGCATAACAAGGTTAACCTAACAGGCATGATTAGCAATGCATTATGATGACATGGCAGATTAATTAGCACTATAACACCTGGGGTGTTACATAGTTTAGACACAAGAATCGAGAAATTATGTGAGAGAGACAAGTGGGCCACTAGGTATTTGTGACAGAACCTCCTAAATTATATGGCTCACATGTACTTGTCATTGTCTTAAAGACCTCTAACAATCATACATGTGTACCACAGAACTTAAGAAATCTGTTGGGTGTCCTCGGGAAACCTGAATCATCCACGATCTTCCGAGTAGAATCATATTTCAGAGGCATCATAGTATTACAACATTTTATATAATAAATTACATCAGAGTAGAAGTGCGGAAATCTTACATAACATAAGTTTACAAACCCTTTGTTCTAAACTTATAAACCTTAAGTTTAGTTATAACAACCATAGTATTGGAGTAGCATTAGTAACTTTATTAAAAATCACCAAAACGTGATGCTCTGCCCAAGAGCCAAACATACTACTCGTCGTCGCTTACCGCAAAGACGGTCATGCAGCAGGGTCCGAAACAAACCTGCTCATGAGACGCACCTGCAACAGGGGTGTCGGTGTTCGGACCCGAGGGGGTCCTAGACCAATGAGTAAATGCTGCGTGTCCCTTTCCTAGATGGTGATGCAAGGAGAACACACGGGGATTTATCCTGGTTCGGGCAAGAGAAGGCCCTACGTCCAGTGGGGGAGAGGAGATATTGTATTTCCTTGCACCGAGGTGCTTGCGTAGGGGTCACAAGCTTGCGAGAGAAGGCAATGAGCCCAGGTCTCAAAAGAGGAAAATGAAATACTGGTTGATTGCTTGAGATGTTGATCGCTCTCTAGGGCTTGGCTTGTTCTCTGTCTTCTCTCCAGAGCCCTGGCCTACCCTTTTATAGGACGAGAGGAGGCCAGGACGACGGGAGCCCTGAGATGATGTTTTGTCGATCCCTGTTGAGGTGGCTGTAGCGACGTGTCCTAGAAATGGAGAGCCATCCCTAGACACCACGGTGACGTAGGGGACGAGACGCTGAAATGACCCGGAGCACCGTGCCACGCCGTCCTCCCTTCCCTGTTGAGCCGTGCTGGGCGTCGAGGCCGGGTCGAGGCCGGGTCGAGGGCGAACGGATAAGTCCGAATCCCTGGAATCGCGGTGTACGGATTCTGTCGTATCCTTCCTCGAGGGTGACTAGTGACGTACAGTGTGCGGTAAGGTGGATACAGTGACGTTTTTCACCTCCCATCACGGGATGGGCGGTGAAACAGTGAGAACTGACACTGGTATTGTTCCCATGTCGACCACGCGCGCAGCCATGCCAGTAGGTAGTAGTAGGTAATCGCATTAAATGCTAAGGCTTTTGTCCTGGGGTAGGTAAAGAGAGGGGGTCGAGCGCCTCGACCCGGGCTCACGCGAGTCGGAGTGCTCCCGGTGGGCGATCGAGCCTCGTGCGGGTCGGAGCGCGGTCGAGGGCTCCCGTCGAGGGGGCCTCGTACGAGTCGGAGACGGGATGCGGTCGAGGCATTCCGTCGAGCCAGCCTCGTACGAGGCGGACCTGTTGCGCGTTCTGAAGTAGGCTGTGTTTTGTCGTGGCTTAGTCGTTTTAGTTTTTATTATCGTTAAATGCGGGTACCCCTATACTATTGGTACCGACAGTAGCCCCCGAGCCTTTAGGTGAGTGTATATTCACTCTCCTAGAGGCTTTTTGCCGATGAACTGGAGATGAACTGGAGTCATAGCGCCGTGTGTTTTTCTAGTAGGGGCGTGCGAGCGCCCTCAGGACTTCTCCGGTAGGGGCGCGCGAGCGCACCCGCCGAGTGTAGCCCCCGAGGCCTCGGTGGAGTGTTGAGAAAGTCTCCTCCGAGGTCTTATTCGTGGTTCACCAGGGAGTAGTTGATGCGGCCGAGCCCCCGAGCCTCGCGCGCACGAGGTCGATCGGAGTCCCTACCGTCTTTCGTTGTCCGGCCCTCACGCTCTTCCTTCGGAGAGGAGGAGGAGGGGTGGGGAACGTCGTACTACCCCGTTCGGGCGAGTCCGGCGATCTCCGGTGAGCTGCTAGCGGGGAGATTCGAGTGAGAGTCCGTGCTCCAGTCGTTAGGAGTCGGCTTGTGGCCCGGAGGCATTCTTCAAAGATGCCAAGGAGTGGTCGTGCGGATGTCGGTTCCCTGCGACAAGATCCGAGGGCTCGATGCCTCCCCCGAGGGGATTCCTGCTTCGACCTCGTCCTTTGGCCTCGAATACGTCTTGGGGTGCCTCGAGAGCGTGGCTCGAGCCCTGGCCATGTACGGGCGCATCCCTGGTTGTCCCTTGCTCTGTTGCTCGAGGGCAGCTGTCGAACCCAAGTCGAGGGCCAGCTTCCGTCCCCTCGAGGCTTAAAATGGGCTCGGAGCCCGTTATGGGAATCTAGGAATATCCGTCCGTGGATCTCGCCCCGCCCGTTAGCCTGACGCGCCTTTTTAGGGCGAGATCGGCGCGGTAGTGGGCGATGTGGCGTTCGGTTACGGCGTGGGGGACGGCCACGTGCCTTGCTCCTGTAAGACGTGGGGGACGGTTAGGTGAGCGCATTTATTGCGGGAAACTGTTCCTACCTTTTTGCGCGGCCGTTAGACTTCCTCCAGGCCTATAAAGGTGAGACCCCAAGGGTCCGTGCTCCCCTCCGGTTCTTTGCGCTCCTGCCATCCCCTAGTCTCAGGAAACCCTAGCCTTCTTGCGCCTTCCGCCCACGCTGCTGCCGCCGCCGCCTTCCCCTCCGCTCATCCCCTTCCGACAGCGCCAATGGCCGGAAAGAGCCAAATCCTCCCCGCCGAAGACTGGGCCACTTCCTCGGTGACGGAGAGGAAGCTGGAGGAGCTGGTCGAAGATGGGTTGCTGCAGCCGAGGACGAACCGGTCGCGGCCGGAGTGGATAGCGCTGCCGCTGGCCCACCGGGAGCCGGCGCCCCCGGAAGGATACGTGGTGAGCTTCGTATGCTTCCACGAGCGGGGGTTCGACATCCCTTCGTCAGTCTTCATGAGAGCGCTTCTCCACTACTACCGGGTGGAGCTCCACCACCTTGCCCCCAACGCCGTCGCGCAGGCCGCCATCTTCGCAGCGGTCTGCGAGGGGTACCTCGGGGTGGAGCCGCAGTGGAACCTGTGGCTTCACCTCTTCAAGGGCGAGCTCTTCGCGCGGAGAGCGGGGGAGAAGGGAGTTCTCTACGCGGCGCGGGTAGGGAGCTGCGTCCTGCAGTTGAGGTCGAGCCGGGTGGACCAGTACATCCCGGCTCGCCTCATCTCCTCGAACAGCGGGTGGCACGAGGGCTGGTTCTACCTCCGCAACGACGACAACCAGTTGCCGAAGTACACCGGCCGCGTGCTGACCGCCCGGGAGGACCGCTGGATATACGGAGTGCCAGATGCCGAGAAGCCGCGTCTGGACCCGTTGCTGGCGGCGCTGCAGCAGCTTCGCGCTCGAGGCTTGACGACGGCGGCGGTAGCGACGGCGTTCCATCGCCGCCGGGTGATGCCGCTGTGCCGGCGTCGCCTGCGCCTCGACCAGATGACCCCGGAGGCGTCTCTGGAGGGGAGCCGGATGTCTCATGAGGCCCTCACCCTCGAGGAGGGACTTCGTCGAGCCCGCCGGATGGTGGGGACCTTCAAGGCGGAGGAAGCTGACCGGCTCCCCATGAGGCCCACTGAGGGGTTCGAGCCCGTGGTAAGTTCCTTGAGTTGGTACGCTTGTTTTGGTTTCGTTCGTTTCTCGGACCCCCTTAACCCGGTCGACGCCTGTGTGCAGGACTTGTCGGCGTTGCGGGAGACGCGACCGCCGGTTCCGGAGGACCAGCCTGCCCGGGACGCTCGACGGCAGCACGCCTCGAAGCAGAAGGAGGTCAAGGAATCGACCAAGAAGCGGGCGGCTCGCAAGGCCAAGGAGGCGGAGGCGCGGAAGAAACTCCGGCGCCAGCAGGCCCTCGACGGGCTTCCTTTGGAGCCGTCGCCCTCCGAGACCATGTCGGGGGGGGACGACGACAGCAGCGGCGAGGATGATGACGCCTTGTCGCGGTACGAGGCCGCGACCGGGCTGGGGAGCCTCCCAGACATCCGCCCCCTGCTGGAGCCCATCGCGGGGTCATCTTCCTCGATCATCGTGGTCGAGGAGGTTGAGGAGGACGACGAGGAAGAGGAGAAGAAGAAGAAGAAGGAAGAGAAGAAGGAGGCGGGCCCCTCGACGGGAGGGGCTGCCTCGCCCCGGACCCGGCAAGTGGGGTCGACGGGGGCGCCCGCCCCAACCCAGGCCCCGCAAGCCCAAGAGGGGACCGGGGCGGTGGCGCCGACATCGTCGTCGGCGGCGCCGCCGTCAGGCGTGAGGACCCGAGGCCAGCTGGCCTCGGAAGCGTAGAAGACGCGCAGTGGTGCACCGGCGAGGGCCCCACGAAGTGCCCGGTCTGCGGGTGGGGCTGCCGCGAGGCCGCCGCCTGCCGCTGGTGCCGATCTCCGGGTGAGTTTTCGAACTAAGGGGATTCGTCTTTTTTCAAATTCGTCTGCCGACCTCATTTTTTATTTTACAGGCTGAAGCGGAAGGCGGAGCACATGGGGCCCACCCCCGTGAAGTCCCTTCGAGCCAGCGCCGCCGTCCTCAACTGGTCGGCGGAGCAGGACGCGGCCTGGGTCCGCGAGGTCGAGGCCGCGAAGGAGCGTCGTCGGCAGCAGGAGGCTGCAGGCGCTTCGACGGTCGCCGGCCCCGATCCTGCCGCGGCGGGGTCAGACCCGGCGAGGGTGGTGGCGCCCGGCCCGGTCGAGGCAGAGCCCAGGGCGCTGCCCTCGGCTGAGGCCACCGTGGAAGCGGCCGTGGAGGGGGCGGCTGCCGATGCGACCGTGGAGGGGGCTGCACCGGCAACGGAGCAGGAGGTGGCACCGGCGAGGGGGCCGCAGCCACAGCAAGACCCGCCGGCGCGGCCGGTGGGCGCGGCGGAGGGCGAGGTCGCCGAGTCCTCTACCGGAGCCCCGAAAGAAGTGGCGCCGGAGGTTGAGGTGCCGGTTGCGGGGGCACCGGTGGTCGGAGCGCCGGTTCCCGAGCCGCCAACGGGCGAGGTACCGGCCCCAGAGGCGTCGACGGCGGAGGCGCCAGCTCCGGAGGTACTGGTTGCCGAGGGGCCGGTCACCGCCGAGGGGCGAGTGCCCGTGGTCATTGCCCTCGACGACGCCCCCCTAGACAGAGGAAAACAGATAATGGGGGTCGACGGGGGCGAGGCCACGGGTCGAGCTGATGCCTCGACTTCCGCTGGGGCCGTGGGAGCTGCGGGCGAGGTCAACGAGGCCGGCCCTTCGACGGGGCCGGGAGGCGCCCCGGCCGCGTCGTCATCGTCGTGGCCTGACTTCGCCGCGCTGGCGATAGCGCGGGCCGAGGAGGAGATCCCGAGGTGGGGGGGCCGCCCCTTCAGTTCAGGGACGCCGCGAACCTCGACGCCGAGCCCATCCTTACTCTGAATGACAGGGATGAGGTGCATCGCTGGCAGTACCTCGAGGGCGTCCGCCAGCACCTCGATCGGCTACTCCGCGTGGCGACTGACGTTGTCTCGCGGGGTATACGGGATGCCACCGAGGTATGGTCGATTCACTTAGCTTTTTTCGTGGTTCTAGGTGCTCTCTTTTCCTCGGCCACTTTATCTTTTTTCTGGTTTTTTCTTGAATTAGGAGCTGAAGGAGACCTCCCGCCGCAAGTCACTCTTCATCCGAGGTGAGAGTGGCGTGTGGGCGTCGCTGTCCCGGCAACGGGCCCTGGTCGAGGAGACCCAGAAGAGGCTCGCCGATCGGACCGCTGAGATGGCTGAGCTGCGCACCGCCTTCTCGACGGTGAAGGAGGAAGCGATCCAGGCTTGGGCGGCCGAAGCCTCAATGCGCACCGAGGTGGACAAGGTCCGGGAAGAGGCTGCCCAGGCTCGCAGGGACCTCGAGCCCCTGTCGGCGCGGGTCAAGGAGCTCGAGGAGGACGTCTCCCAGGTTGGCCATCAGCGCGACCTCCTCAACGTCCAAATCGGGCAGGTGACGGCCCAGCTTGGCGCGCTGAAGGGCGAGGTCTCGGTGCTGAACGGGGCCGTTCAAGAGAAGGACGCGGCGCTCCAAACCGCCCGCCAGGAGATCGAGGCACTGAAAGCGACCATCCGTGAGAAGGACAGAGCCCTCCTGGGGCTCGAGCAGACATGCGGGGGACTCCGCGATGAGGTTACGGGCTTGAAGACCCACGTCGAGGGTAAGTATGACTTGTTGTAGTTATGCAGTCGAGGCCTCGTGTCGGGTGCTGATTTTGGCTTGTCGCATTCCAGAGCTGGAGAGCGAGAACCGGGAGGCCCACTCGACTGCCAACTCCCTGCAGGGCCTCCTCGAAGCCGAGACCCGGAGGAACCAGTTGCTCGAGGGCGCGATTACTACGGTGTGCGACGGTCTGGGGGTTGAGCCCGACGCCGACACCGGAGAAGATGCTCCAGGGAACTCCTTCATCCGTCGGATGGCGGCGCTAGGTCTCCTTGCCCGGGAGAAGATACGGGACAGCCTCCACCACGGCGTGAAGAGGGCGTTGGCCGTCGTCCGCTCGGGGTTTGTGTTCGACATGGAGCTTGTTGCCGATGGCTTCATCACAGACCCGGAGCGGACGGACACGGAGAATGAAGACGCCTGCCTGGAGCTGATTGAAGCCGCGGAGGGGCCTGGGAGTCGTCTGGCCTCGCTCTTTGAGCCTGAGGTGGTCCCGCCTGCTGACGACGAAGGCCTGTGAGCCAAATCTGGGCACGGAGGCCCATGTAATAAGTTAGTTACTTTGAAATTTGGTTGTGGTGGCCTCAGGGGCCTTAGGAACTCAAAACATAAACTAGTTAGTTTTATTCGAGCTTTTCTTCCCTTAATGGCTTGGATCGTGTTCTCGTACGATTTACTTGACACGCAGTTACGCCCTTTGGCGTAGGGGAGCGAGTGGAGGTACCGTAGCCTCGGAGGCGTAAGTGATCTCGCGGCTCGACTGCCCTTAAGCTTTAGGATGCTCTTGCGGCTTCGCAGATTGCGTGAGAACCTGATCTAAGCGGCAGGGGGTGTGTTCTCTTCCAAAGTTAGGAACCGTTATTTAGACCCTTCTAGCGTGAAGTTGCACCTCTGGAAGGCGTAAGGGGTGAGTGGAGGCACCATAGCCCCGGAAGCGTAGGTGATACTCCTGGCCCGAGGGTCCTTTTGAACCTTAGGGTGCTCTTACAGCACCGTTGATCTAAGAAGCGGTTCTTAACATTAAAAAAGAGTGTAAATTTTTTCGGGGACTGGGGGGTTCCCCCCTGTGTAGCTCCCGAGGGAAGGTCGATTCTGGTGGTACAGAGTTGATCCTTCCTCATCGTGAGACAAAGATTTTAACACTGCTGTATTCTTTATTGACGAAAAAGAAATTACAGAGCCTCGAGGCTTTCTAAGGAAAAAAGCGACGTAGCTGTTCAATGTTCCAGGCGTTGGTGAAGATTTCGCCCTTCTCGTTGGATAGCTTGTAGGTGCCCGGCTTCAGTACTTCTGCGATGATGTACGGTCCTTCCCATGGCGGTGTGAGCTTGTGGCGTCCCTTAGTGTTCTGGTTCCGTCGTAGCACCAGGTCGCCGACGTTGAGGTCACGCCGGCGGACGTGTCTATCGTGGTATCGTCGGAGACCCTGTTGGTACCTGGCAGAATGTAACAGAGCCACATCTCGGGCTTCCTCGAGCTGGTCGAGGGCGTCTTGTCTTGTGGCATCGTTATTTCTTTCGTTGTAGGCCTTCAGCCTTGGGGATCCGTACTCTATATCAGTCGGGAGCATAGCCTCGGACCCGTAGACTAAGAAGAACGGAGTGAACCCCGTGGCTCGACTCGGCGTCGTTCTTAGGCTCCATAGGACCGAGGGTAGCTCGGCAGCCCATCTTTTGCCATGTTTGTTTAGCTTGTCAAAGATTCTGGGTTTCAGGCCTTGTAGGACCATGCCGTTGGCACGTTCCACTTGGCCGTTTGTTTTTGGATGAGCCACGGCCGACCAGAGCACACGAATGTGATGGTGGTCGCAGAAGTCCAGAAACTTTTTCCCAGTGAACTGGGTGCCGTTGTCAGTGATAATACAGTTTGGAACTCCAAAACGATGGACGATGTCGGTAAAGAAAAGCACAGCTTGTTCGGACCTAATACTGGTGATGGGGCGAGCCTCGATCCACTTGGAGAATTTGTCGATAGCGACGAGCAAGTGGGTGAAGCCGCCAGTTGTCCTCTTTAGAGGTCCGACAAGGTCGAGGCCCCAAACGGCAAACGGCCACGTGATGGGAATGGTTTGCAGAGCATGTGCCGGGAGGTGAGTCTGTCTCGCATAGTACTGACAACCTTTACAGGAGCGTACCAGCTTGACAGCGTCGGAGACCGCGGTCGGCCAATAGAATCCTTGTCGAAAGGCGTTCCCGACGAGGGTTCGAGGCGCAGCGTGGTGACCGCAAGCCCCCGAGTGCAGATCGCTGAGCAGGCCCCTGCCTTCCTCGTTCGTGATACAACGTTGGAGGATGCCTGTAGGGCTACGGCGGTACAGCTCCCTACTGTCGCCAATGATCACAAAGGTTTTGGCCCGGCGAGCGATCCGTCGAGCCTCGGTCTTACTCGAGGGGAGGTCCCCTTGGATAAGGTAGTCGAGGTACGGCGTGCGCCAGTCAGGCTCCAGGCTAGATGGCAGGGTCGAGCCTGCCACCTGCATGACCTCGGCCCCGGTCGAGGGGGCCTCGGTTTTAGGTGGGGGGTCGAGTGACGTCCCGTCGACCCCTTCGTCTGGCCCAAGGTCAACGGATGGCCGCTGAAGATTTTTTGCGAAAACGTCTGGTGGAACCGTAGTTTGACTGGACGCGATTTTTGCGAGTTCATCGGCGGCCTCATTATACCTGCGTGCGATGTGGTTGAGCTCGAGGCCGTGAAACTTGTCCTCGAGGCGCCGTACTTCTTGGCAGTATGCTTCCATCTTGGGGTCGCGGCAGCTCGAGCTCTTCATGACCTGATCGATTACGAGCTGGGAGTCGCCTCGAACATCAAGGTGTCGGACCCCGAGCTCGATGGCGATTCTTAGCCCTGTGACGAGTGCCTCGTACTCGGCGACGTTGTTTGACGCAGGAAAATGAAGCCGGACGACGTAGCGTATATGAACCCCGAGGGGTGAGATGAAGAGCAAACCCGCGCCTGCTCCTGTTTTCATCAACGACCCGTCGAAGTACATGGTCCAGAGCTCGGCCTGGAGCTGTGCGGGAGGGAGTTGGGTGTCGGTCCATTCAGCCAGGAAGTCTGCCAATACCTGTGACTTTATAGCTTTGCACGGTGCATAAGATAAGGTCTCGCCCATGAGCTCAACCGCCCACTTGGCAATCCTACCCGAGGCATCTCGGTTCTGGGCTATCTCTCCCAGGGGGAAAGAAGAAACCACAGTAACCGGGTGACCCTCGAAGTAGTGTCGGAGCTTGCGCCGTGTCAAGATGACAGCATATAGCAGTTTCTGGATTTGAGGGTACCGGGCCTTGGTTTCCGAGAGCACCTCGCTAATGAAATAGACCGGCCTCTGGACGAGCAGGGTATGAGCCTCCTCGGCCCGTTCGACGACCAGGACCGCGCTGACTACTTGTGATGTTGCGGCGACATAAAGTAGGAGCGGTTCTCCTGGGGTCGGAGGGACGAGAATTGGTGAGTTAGAGAGCGTGACTTTGAGTTTTGTGAGGGCTTCCTCGGCCTCGAGGGTCCAGGAAAAATGCTCCGATTTCTTCAAGAGGCGGTACAGAGGGAGCGCTTTTTCGCCGAGGCGCGAAATGAAACGGCTGAGTGCCGCCAAGCAGCCCGTGACCCTCTGCACGCCTTTCAGATCTCGGATGGGGCCCATCTTGGTTATCGCAGAGATTTTTTCTGGATTGGCCTCGATGCCCCGCTTAGACACGATGAACCCTAAAAGCATACCTCGAGGGACGCCAAAAACGCATTTTTTTTGGATTGAGCTTGATATTCTTTACCCAGAGGCATTTGAAGGCAACGTCGAGGTCGTTCACCAGATTATCGGCTTGTCTGGTCTTGACTACGATGTCATCGACGTATGCCTCGACGGTTGGTCCGATGTGTTCTCCGAAAACGTGTTGCATGCATCGCTGGTACGTTGCCCCTGCGTTCCGGAGACCGAAGGGCATCGTAACGTAGCAATACATGCCGAACGGGGTGATGAATGAAGTCGCGAGCTGGTCGGACTCCTTCATTTTTATCTGATGGTAACCGGAGTAAGCGTCTAAGAACGAAAGAGTTTCACATCCCGCAGTTGAATCAACGATTTGATCAATGCGTGGCAAAGGAAAGGGAACTTTTGGACATGCTTTATTCAAACTAGTATAGTCTACACACATCCTCCATTTCCCACTCTTTTTCTTAACTAATATAGGATTAGCTAGCCACTCGGGATGGTGAACCTCCTTGATGAACCCGGCCTCCAGTAGCTTGTGGATCTCTTCGCCGATGACCCTGCGCTTCGCCTCGTCGAAGCGGCGCAGGCGTTGCTTCACCGGTTTGGACCCGGCCCGGATCTCCAAGGCGTGCTCGGCGACTTCCCTGGGTATGCCCGGCATATCCGAGGGACTCCACGCAAAAATGTCGACATTTGCGCGGAGAAAGTCGACGAGCACGGCTTCCTATTTCGGGTCGAGGGTGGCGCTGACGTTCAGCGCCTTCCCGTTGGGATCAGCGGGGTCGAGGGGCACGAGTTTGACGTCCTCCGCGGGCTCGAAGCTGCCGGCGTGGCGTTTTGGGTCGGGAATCTCGTTGGCGAGACCGTCAAGGTCTGCGGCCAAAGTTGCCGACTCCAAAACCGCCTCGCCGTGTTCGACGCACTCGACGTCGCACTCGTAGGCGTGTTCATACGAGGGCCCCATAGTGATGACGCCGTTTGGGCCGGGCATCTTGAGCTTGAGGTAGGTGTAGTTTGGCACGGCCATGAACTTGGCGTAGCATGGGCGCCCGAGGATGGCGTGGTATGTTCCACGGAATCCGACCACCTCGAAGGTGAGGGTTTCCTTCCTGAAGTTGGCCGGTGTGCCAAAACAAACGGGCAGATCGACCCGTCCGAGGGGTTCCGCCCGCTTCCCTGGCACAACTCCGTGGAAGCCCCCGACGCTAGGCTGTAGGCGCGCTCTCTCGATCCCCTGGAGGTCGAGGGTCTGGGAGTAGATGATGTTGAGGCTGCTCCCGCCGTCCATGAGTACCTTGGTGAGGCGTGTGTTGGCGATGATGGGATCAACAACAAGAGGGTAGACTCCCGGATTGGGGATGTAGTCCGGATGATCATCACGGTCGAAAGTGATGGCCACCGTAGACCAATCAAGGAAACGAGGGACCGCCGTTTGTACGGAGAAAACTTCTCACCGCTCTCGCTTGCGCTGGCGCGCTGAGAGGCGGGTCGAGGGTCCTCCGTAGATCATGAAGCAGTCGTGGATCTCGGGGAACCCCTCATCCTTGTCATCACCCTTTGGGTCTTCCTTCTTGTCGGTGTTCTTGCTGCCCGCGCCCTCGAAGTACCTGCGGAGCATATGACAATCTTCGAGGTTATGGTTAATGGGTCCCTTGTGGTAAGGGCATGGCTCTTTAAGCATTTTGTCGAAGATGCCCCCGCCGGGGGGGCCTCGAGGCTTCTTGCGTTCGGTAGCGGCGACAAGCTCGTCGGCCGGGGCCTCGAGCTTGCCCTGCTGGCCTTTCTTCTTCTTGCGGTTGTTCCTCTTAGAGCCACGGGTGGAGCTCGTGGGGTCGTCGGTCTTCTGCTTCCCCGTGTCCTGCTCGCCGCCGAAGATGGCACCAACTGCCACCTCGCCGGCGGCGAAGTTGGTGACGATGTCCATCATCCCATTGGCAGTGAGGGGGGTGTGACGGCCTAACTCTCGGACCAACTCCTTGCAAGTGGTGCCCGAGAGGAAAGCCATGATCACGTCAGAGTCGGTGACGTTGGGGAGCTCGGTGCGTTGCCTGGAGAAACACCGGATGTAATCCCGGAGGGATTCACCCGGCTTCTGCTTGCAACTCCGGAGGTCCCACGAGTTGCCGGGGCGCATGTAAGTTCCCTTGAAGTTTCCCTCGAACACCCTTACGAGATCACCCCAGTCGTGGATCTGTTGGGGCGGCAGATCCTCGAGCCAGGCTCGAGCGGTGTCGGAGAGAAACAAGGGGAGCTGTCGGATGATGACTCGGTCGTCGGTGGCCCCGCCCAGCTGACATGCTAAGCGGAAATCGGTGAGCCAAAGTTCGGGTTTGGTCTCGCCGTTGTACTTGGCAAGAGTCGTGGGAGGGCGGAACCGCGCTGGCAGTATCATTTCGCGGATAGCCTTGCTGAAGACCCGAGGGCCCGGAGGCTCAGGTGAAGGACTGCGATCTTCCGAGCTGTCGTAGCGCCCGCCCCTATGCACGTGGTAGCCTCGAGCCACACCATCACCGTGCTTGCGCGTGCGGCGCTCGACGATGTTGCCACGGGTGTCTCGAGGGCCTTGGTCGTGAGTCATGTGCTCGGGGGCGGGAGCCATTCGAATCCGTCGGGGAGGTTCGGGATGAACCGAGGCCTCTCTCTCCTGTCGGGAGGGCTCTGCGAGCCGCTCCGAGGCGGGCTCGCGTCGCCTCGAGGCAGAGCTCTCGGCCTGCTGCAGGGCAGCGGTCTCAAGGAGTTCTCGGATCTCGTCTCGAGCCCGGCGAGCGTCGGGGTTTGACGGCTCGGGCATATTGCGCAGGAGCATGGCGGCGGCGATGACGTTCTGGCTGGCTCGAGCGAAGACCGGGGAGTCGGTTACCCGGTCCTCGTCGATGTGACGGTTGACGTCGCGAGCTCTTCCGCGAGCTCTCCCACCAAGTGCACGTTCTGCACGCTCATGCTCGAGAGTTTGTTGGAGTAAACGCAGGTTTTCTCGTTCCTCGTCGAGCCTTTCCTGCAACTCGCGGATTTGGTTGAGCTGCACCCCTTGATCTGCAAGGAGTTGAGCCTCGTCCTGCTCGGTAGGGAGCCCGACGTGAGGGGGCGTGTGCCTTCCTCCGACCGGCTCCTCTTCCTGTGAATCTGACGCGCTTTCAACATCGACGTTGAAGCACTCACGGGTCGGGTCGTAGGTGTCATCAGCCGAGTCGGAGTCAGGGGCGCCGAAATAATAGTATGACGGGGGAATGCATGGCCGTTGCGGATCGCCACTAGGGTTGCGGCGTGGGGAAGCGGTCACACGGGGTTCTGTTTCCGGTGCCTCAGTAGAGTCCGGATAATCAGAAGCCGGCGTGAACGCAACGAGGTCCAGAGCGGAGCGTAGATGGTGCCCCGGGAGTTCCTCATAAGCACTCATGCGAGTGCTCACGGAAGAAGCGTATGCCTGGGCAACCGAATTTAGCCCGAACGGGAACGGCGAAGGAGATGTGGCCGTCCACGCCGAAACGGGTGCCCCGGGCAGCGTCGTTTCACCGGGCGGAGGAGCGGCAGGATTCTTCGTCGGCGTGTTGCCCTCGGCCAGGCTCATCCTCCCCAGATTTCCAATGAGGAAGTCTGGGTTGGAGTCCAGCTAGGGGGCGCCAAACCGAGGAATCCCGTCACCCTCCGTGAGATGAAGATGGTAGTTGCGCCGGGCTCGTCGCCGTCGGGCGGCTCGCGCCTGCCTTGAGCGATGATACCGGCGGATCGCTCCCCTAGGCTGGGAGAGCTCGTAATCCCCGTCAGTTGGGTGCCTAGGTGGGAGTAGGACCATGTCGTAGCCGTAGCCAAGTGACATGAACTCCAAACTCCTGAACCAGATCACCGTAGCCAACGGGATAGGACGATTGGGGTCAGCCATCCAGGAAAAAGGCGGGAAAGCGACGTTGGCACGCAGCGATCCCCTACCTGGCGCGCCAACTGTCGGTGTTCGGACCCGAGGGGGTCCTAGACCAACGAGTAAATGCTGCGTGTCCCTTTCCTAGATGGTGATGCAAGGAGAACACACGGGGATTTATCCTGGTTCGGGCAAGAGAAGGCCCTACGTCCAGCGGGGGAGAGGAGATATTGTATTTCCTTGCACCGAGGTGCTTGCGTAGGGGTCACAAGCTTGCGAGAGACGGCAATGAGCCCAGGTCTCAAAAGAGGAAAACGAAATACTGGTTGATTGCTTGAGATGTTGATCGCTCTCTGGGGCTTGGCTTGTTCTCTGTCTTCTCTCCAGAGCCCTAGCCTACCCTTTTATAGGACGAGAGGAGGCCAGGACGACGGGAGCCCTGAGATGATGTTTTGTCGATCCCTGTTGAGGTGGCTGTAGCGACGTGTCCTAGAAATGGAGGGCCATCCCTGGACACCACGGTGACGTAGGGGACGAGACGCTGAAATGACCCGGAGCACCGTGCCACGCTGTCCTCCCTTCCCTGTTGAGCCGTGCTGGGCGTCGAGGCCGGGTCGAGGCCGGGTCGAGGGCGAACGGATAAGTCCGAATCCCTGGAATCGCGGTGTACGGATTCTGTCGTATCCTTCCTCGAGGGTGACTAGTGACGTACAGTGTGCGGTAAGGTGGATACAGTGACGTTTTTCACCTCCCATCACGGGATGGGCGGTGAAACAGTGAGAACTGACACTGGTATTGTTCCCATGTCGACCATGCGCGCAGCCATGCCGGTAGGTAGTAGTAGGTAATCGCATTAAATGCTAAGGCTTTTGTCCTGGGGTAGGTAAAGAGAGGGGATCGAGCGCCTCGACCCGGGTTCACGCGAGTCGGAGTGCTCCCGGTGGGCGATCGAGCCTCGTGCGGGTCGGAGCGCGGTCGAGGGCTCCCGTCGAGGGGGCCTCGTATGAGTCGGAGACGGGATGCGGTCGAGGCATTCCATCGAGCCAGCCTCGTACGAGGCGGACCTGTCGCGCGTTCTGAAGTAGGCTATGTTTTGTCGTGGCTTAGTCGTTTTAGTTTTTATTATCGTTAAATGCGGGTACCCCTATACTATTGGTACCGACAAGGGGTTCAACAAACCATAAGTATAAAAGTACTCCACAAGGTATAACTGACAAAAAGGGTAGAGAAGACTCAGGAATGCAGGCTCAAGGGAATCAATGTGAGGTTCCAGCAAGAATCAAAGTTCTTTTGCATAAAAGCTACTAATAGTGAATCCTTAAGTTCAATGCTTTATTTCAGCATTAATCATTAACAGAATGTAAGTGATCCTAATCTAGATCAGATAACTCATACACTTCTTTCTTATTCTCCGATCAATGTTCCACTTATTAACTACGATGTAGGTCAGGCGATCGAGTCTCCATGACCGAGGAGCAACGACGATTCGAATCGATTATACCCAGCTGGGGATCCCTAACCACACGACATATATAGGATCTAACCTACAGATATTAACCTTCACTCAGATCCTCCAAAACATGACCAGGTCTAGCGCCACCCGAGAATACAGTATGCCTCCAATCCAATCCTTGGCTATGAGGGTACACACTACTCTCATCATCTCTCCACTCCCAGTGCGCGGTTGGTCGTTCACATGATGGCATCACTGAGGTCTTAGGCTTACCGAAGCATGTGGCCAATTGTAAAGTAGCGAAACACAGGCGGGCCTACAATGGTATGGTCCTTAACTGACACAGTCAGAGACACTACCTTGAGACTCCTTTTCCAATGCAAGTCCACCGACCGGTCTCAGATTATCATCATCATAATTCATCAAGTGGTTGCACAACAACCCTTCAAACTAGGCTTAATATTTTTAAAGTTTTCTCATTAAGCATGGCTAAGCATACTAAGCATTTTTCAAATAAAAATAGTAACAAGGATAATATTGAAGTATCAAGGATGGTAGTGCAGTAATTAGGTTATCACTCAACTCCTATCCCCTAATGCAACAAAGCATTAATATAAGTGAAATAAAGCTTTTCAAAACACAAGGAAGGTTTAAATGCATCCAGGGCTTGCCTTGGTCGACAGAAATTTCCGATTTTGGGTCAGTACCACAAATATCAAAACCCACCTCCACGAACATCGGCTCTCCTTCGGGGACGGATTCGACTTTGGTAAACTCCTCGTTCACGGGGACTACACGAGATGACAATGTATGCTCAACATTATGAAGTAATAAACATGATGCTTGATGGATGCATAACAAAATTAATAACTTGAGTACAACTTTCCTTCATGGTACAGTTGTAAAACAACAAAACCTACCCTAACCCTAGCCCAGGGTTTCCTTAGGTTAACTACTTCGTTACAGATTTTCATTAATCACATGAAATAATACCAATTAAGCCCTAAGACTGACCGCACCGCTGACCTACAAAGGGACCGGTACGCCAGCGATAGCGTACTGCGCTCTTGCACCGCTCACCTGCAAAGCCTCCGGTATGGTACCGGCTGCACAGGAACCCGCTAAACCCAGCACACGCAGGAGGCCACGGTAAACACTTTAGCTGCGAGAGAGAGAAAGTTATTGGGAGAGAGAAAGAGAGAGGGAGAGGAATAAAATATGGAATAGTGGGTATAGAGTATGGGATAGAGATAATATGGGTGAAAGGATCAAGATGCCCAAGAGGGGGGGTGAATTGGGCTTTTCTAAAAATTAATTGCAAGAATTAAATCCTATAAGCCGGAATTCACCCCTAGTGCCTACTTGTGTTCCTAGAGATTCTACCGATAAAAGTTTTGCACCCTAGTTTCCAATCCTAGTCTAACATGGCAATTCTAGGAAAGTAAATCAAGCAATGAATGTAAATACGAGAATGTAAATGCTTGAAAGTAAGGGCAAGGAATACGGCGATGCTTTTCCGAGGTATCGGAGAGTCACCACTCCCCACTAGTCCTCGTTGGAGCACCCGCGCAAGGGTGTAGCTCCCCTTGATCCGCGCAAGGATCAAGTGCTCTCTACGGGTTGATTCTTCGACACTCTGTCACGGTGAATCACCCAAAACCGCTCACAAGATGAGTTGGGTCATCCACAAGCTTCGCCGGATGATCACCAAACTCCCAATCACCACCAAGCCGTCTAGGTGATGGCGATCACCAAGAGTAACAAGCTAGAACTCTCACTTGACCACAACGAGCCTAATGAGAAGGTGGATGCACACTTGCTACTCTCTAATCACTAGTGAGGAACTCTCAAGCTTTGATCCTCAAATCACAATCCTCACTAGAGCTCTTGCACTCCCTTGCACTCCAAAGGTGTTTCTCAGCTGATCAAATGAGCAAGAGACCTGTAAAAAAGGTGGTGGGAATGTATTTATACACCCCACAGTCGAAACGAACCGTTACCTACCAACTCAGCAAAACACGGGGTGACCGGACGCGCTGGTCGAAGTGACCGGACGCGTCGGTCCCCTGTAACGGTCGAAAAACTGAAAAACTAGCTGAGTGACCGGACGCGCCGGTCACGGGTGACCGGACGCATCCGATCATACAGGGAGCTTACTGTAACCACACCGGATGCGCGACCGCGTCCGATCGGTGATGACCGGACGCGTCCGGTCGTCGCTGGACCTTACTGGAACGTGACCGGACGCGCCGATCACACCCAGGTCGCGTCCGATCGGGTGTTTCCCTTCAAGTGACACGTGTCGGCTCTGACCACCGCGTCCGGTCCTCGCAAGGACCGCGTCCGGTCGTCAGTGCCGAAACTCAGTCGCAGTTTTGAACTGACCGGACGCGTCTGGTCAAGCCGAGGACCGCGTCCGGTCAAGGGAAAAACACCCTAAACTTTCCGAAACGCGTCACAACTTGAACCAAGTTGCTTCCAACTAAACTTTGAGCTATTCTAGAGCTTCCTAGCGCTAAGTTTAACAAGTGTGCACCACACCTAAACATAGGACTCGCCTAGGTCAAGCTACGCGCTCATGCCCCCCTTTATAGTACGGCCAAAAGAGAAAAACGAAGATCCTAATGACTATTCCGAATGTATCTCAACACCTCGACATCCGGAACTAACCGTCCTTAATCTTGACGTCACTCTTTTCAAAACCGAAACGATTTCCATCAAGGGGCATGAATACCATGGTGCCCAAAGCAGTTATAACCTCCCTGACCTAACTTACCAAAGTTTCTGCAAAACACACGTTAGTCATGGTAATAAAGCGTTGTCATCAATTGCCGAAACCAAACCTCGGGGCCTAGATGCTTTCAATCTCCCCCTTTTTGGTGATTGATGACAACACTAAGATTCAAAAAATTGGAGTTGAGATTTTCGAGCATGCTTGGTTCACATAAGCAAAAAGCAATAAGCACAAAGGGTTAGGAATTGCTTATGTGCCCCAAGCCAAAAGAGTGTACTCATAAGATAAGACAAAAAGCGTTAGTACACATAAAGATATAGCTCATAAGATATCGGAGTAAGGCACGGAAGCACAACCTTAGAGCTATAACCAATACAGGTGACATGAATTAACACAGTGACTAGATTAACCATTAGACTCAAAGTTTCTCACACGACCACATGTCACACGAATGCAATGACTGAAAAGTAAACATGATGCATGAATGTAGCACACAAAAAAATGAAAACCCTCTATCAAAACTCCCCCTGAAACTACGCTCTCTCTCCCCCTTTGGCATCAACCGCCAAAAAACGAGTCTAAGGATCTGACGGGGGAACAGACGGAGTCGTGTCGGGTGCCGAGGTGCGCGGAGTAATCACGAAGTGTAGAGTGTCTCCCTCGAAATCTGAGCTATCTGGCTGACCCTCTGAAGAAGCACGTGGCTGTGAAGCGGTCTGGGTCTGAGCAGCATGAACACGTACTGACGTAGTAGCAACAAGAGGAGCCGTCTCTGTGACCTGAGCCTGTAGCGAGCCAATAGCTGGGGGATCGGTCGAGGCAACTGACGAAGGAACTGTCTCTGTGGTGCCCATCCCTGTCACAGGAGGAATAGCTGCCTCTAGAGCTGACAACCCTGAAGAAGTAGCAAAGGTGGTAGTGTGCGAGGGTGTCGGCTGACCAGTCAACTCGTTGTAAGTAGCACTGTAATCACCGAAGGGTGTGCCTGTCAGGAGGTGAGGGCGAGGCTGGTCTGAAGGAGTAAACCCCGTCTGAATAGGCGTGTAGCTCGGGGACTGGAACGACTGGGGAACCTGCTGCTGTGGAGATGTGAACTGGAAGCTCGGCTGTCCCTGACTCGATGGACCACTGGACTGTAAAGCAGGAGTCAGGACAGAAGCAGGCGGAGGAACCCCAACAGTAACTAGATGGCGCAGAAGGTCCAAATACTGCTGCTGACTAGCTGCACTCTGTCGCTGCATCTCGTACTGCTGTCGTTGCATCTCAACTTGCTGCCTCTGGATCTCAAGCTGCTGTCGCTGGAACTCGTCCTGACGAGCCTGTATCTGTGCAAATGCTGCAGCTGTGTCCTGAGCTTGTCACTGTATCTGCAGCTCCTGTCGCTCCTGTGCCTGGGTCAGCCTCTCAAGTATAGCCACCATGGCTGGGTCTGAGCGGGAGGCTGAACCAGAGCCACCGGCCTCGTGGTCGTGAGGCCGAGGAGACCGATACCTAGGAATGGACTGGTAGTCCTCATCAGTGCTGTCAGAGGCCTCATCCTCAGGGAGATCAGCAGGCTGAGCATCAAGATCGGCAAGCTCTGCCTCAGCAAGCCCCTCAACAGTGGCGTCCTGCTCAGCTGTTGTCTCAGGAACCTCAGGTCTCTCGCGCTGTCCTAGCACTGGGGCCTGATCTCTAGTGACTGAAGCCCAAAGCTGATGGATATCATACTTAGGAAAAGCAGTGGTAGTATCTGATATCTCAGCTCTGATCTCTGCTGGTAGCTGAATGGCAGATCTGATGATGAAGCATATCCAGTGAGCATAGGGCAGCTGACGATGTCCCTTGAAGCCCTCAGCTAGGGTGTCCTCCATCCCACTAAGCATGAGATCCCAAATGTCGAACGGTGTCTGTGAGAGGAGGTGGTGAACAACCCATAGCTGCATCCGAGTCAGTCCCTCTCTGTAGCCAAGCCTGGGAAGAAGAGTACGTCTGACTATAGCATCCAGGACTCTGGCTAGCGGTGTCAAGCTGGCAGGAGTGCGACGAGACCCTTCGCCAAAAGGCTCACGGAAGCAGGGTCGGATCAAATCTGTCGGTGGCACTGTCCCGCCGTGAGGGCGTCTGGGTGGAGGAGTCTGACCAAAACAGAGCTGATGTATCTTCGTGTCTGAAGCTGGGAGTCTGAGAATCTCCCGCACTCTAGTGCTGTACAGTCTATGGTCGCGGCCTCGGAATGCAAAGTGTATAAACTCATGGGCAGGATCAATCCACAGTGAAGCATAGAACTCTCTGACCCATGTGCCGCAGTATGCACCTGTCCGTCCAAGAAAATCTGACAGGCCTGGCAGAAAGGACAGGTGCGGACGAAGCTGCTCTCCCACAACCTCAACACGTGACTCAAGTCGACAGACCCTCTATGGTCGGAAAGCAATACCGCTGTCAATAAGAGCTCTGTAGAAATCCTCCTGTAGAGGAGTATAGAAACCCTCTGAAGCTCTGGGATCCCTCTGAGGTGGGAACCATCGACTGACCTCAACGAACCTCAACCCTTGCACCTGACGTGCTGTAGCACCCCTCAAGTCAAAGTGCTCGACCGGGGGTGAACCTCTGGCCCTGGGAGGAGGACGTGCTCCACAATGCTGGCCCTCTGGCCTAGGAGTCACCTGAGCTCGTGTGCGTGTGGAGTGGCGACGCGGTGGAGTCTGAGCTGGCTGCTCCTCTGTGCCCTCTGTGACCTCTGGAGCCTCTGTAGGTGGATCAACTGACATAGCATCCGTAGCTCCTGTGTCCTCTGTGCCCTCAGTGGCCTCTGTGCCAAGCTGTCGACCTTCAAGATGAAAGCGACGCTTGCCTATGCGTATGCCACTGCTCCTGCCACCCCTCTCTGCCTGCTCTGCTGCATCTGCAATGGCCTGAGCAATCTCTGCATCGGTAAGTGTCTTCTTCTTCCTGGCCATGATCTTGATGCGCTTTCCACGCGCAACCTCAGACAGACGAGGAGGACTGTCGTCCCCATCACCAGGAGCACCACCGGCATTCTTACAACGCACCATGCTGACAAGCTGACGGAAAACCTTTGAAAGATGGTGAACTGTCACTCGAGAGGCTTGGCCTCAATCCGTATCTGCAGGCTTGGCCTTGGATTCAGCAAACTGAGATCACCCTGACACACCGACAAACTCGCTGAAAAGACGGAATAGATGGATCTACTATAAGCAACATATATAACTAAAAGATACGAAACCCTAGAGATAGCAAGCATGTAAGATAAGATATGAATCGAAACGTGATAGCTACCTCGGATCGACGAGAAGACGGTGACGAGATGAGGTTACCTAGATCGCGAGATTCCCCGAATTCGTCGGATGAGCTCTGATTTGCCGAAACACGAGACAATTAGGATTAATGAAGAATAAGTTACGGCAAACCCTAGCGAGGAAGTCAAGGAGATGCGAAACAACCTCGCGAAGAAGACGACGCGCGACGAAACCTCGACGACGATCGGCCGAACGACGTTACGCAAACCCTAGGTTAGGGTTTAGGGCAACGCGACGAGAATCGATCGGAGACGTGCGCGAGGCGGTCAACGGCCGGAGGAGATGCTGGCAGCCTAGGGCATGGCTCACCGGCGGCAAGGGCACTGCTATCCGGCGGCGAGAGGCGAGCGGGCGGCAGTGGCGCAGCTGTGGGCAGGCGCGGGCAAGGCGCGGGCAAGCGCAGGCTGGGGCGCGCGCGCGGGCAGGTGCGGGCGAGGCGGCGCAGGGAGGCTCGGGGGGAGTCGCCGGAGTGGAGGGAGAAACGGCGAGGCGCGGCGGCTCCAGCAAACTCGGCGAAATGGCGGATTAGGGCTGCGGCGGCGGTGACACGAGCGAGATGAAAAGAACCGGCCGAAAATGAAACGTTTTATGAGGGGGTTAGATCCGCTCGTCACGCGATGACCGGACGCGGTGGTCGATATGACCGGACGCGGTGGTGCAGCGTCCGGTCACACTCCAGTAAGCTCCTGGAGCGACCGGACGCGTCCGGTTAGGACTGACCGGACGCGGACAGAGTCCGGTCGAGGGGTACTCGGGAAATCATCGCGAATGACCGGACGCGGTGGTGGTGACCGGGACCGGACGCAGTGGTCAATAGCAGCGCGTCCGGTGCAGCGTCCGGTCACTAGATCTGGAGTTGGTCTTCTGGATGACCGGACGCACTGGTGGACGTCGGGACCGGACGCGGTGGTGAAGCATCACTGCGTCCGGTGCAGCGTCCAGTCCAGCGTCCGATCACTGTTTTTCGCCCTTCTTCGTTCCGAACTTCGACGCGACTTCTCCCAATCAAGTTCCAATTCAAAGAGACACAAATAAACACCAATTGGAACCTGATATGAGTGACCTCACTCAAACCCTCAAGATTTTCAAAATAGATTGCCTTAGGCTAGTATTATTTTTAAGAAAATAAGCGATAAACACCCGAGGAGCAACGTATGGCCATGCAATAGAGTTTTTGAACCTTTAGGAGCGTCAAAATGCTCTCTCTATCCATGGACGAACACAGAGGTTGCTCAAAGCTAAACCGAAAAGAAACGACAAGCTAACAACCATGCATATGCAATGCAATATAAGAAAGTAAAGCTAGGTTGCTTGTCAAGTTTGATCCACGGTTAGGCTTCTTCACTCCTCCAAAGGAGGGTTATCGTAACCGTGTTAGCCAAGCCCTAGATGCATTGCGATAAGATAAACATGGCATATAATACAATGCAATGCAAGTGACAACACAAGCTTATTTTTTAAAGTTGCTAGAATCAAGCACATTGAGTTCACTTCTTAACCTACAAAAGGTGGCCTCATCCAAAGGTTTAGTGAAGATATCCGCTAATTGATTTTCACTTCTTACACCTTCTAGTGATATGTCATTTTTAGCAACGTGATCTCTTAGAAAGTGATGGAGGATATCAATGTGCTTGGTGCGAGAGTGTTGTACCGGATTGTTAGCAATTTTAACGGCACTTTCATTATCACATAAAAGTGGCACCTTTTCAAGAACAATTCCATAGTCTAGGAGGGTTTGTTTCATATATAAGATTTGTGCACAACAAGCCCCCGCGGCAATGTATTCCACCTCGGCGGTGGACAAAGCCACACTATTTTGCTTTTTAGATGACCAAGATACTAAAGATCTCCCAAGCAAATGGCACCCTCCGGATGTGCTTTTTCTATCAATTTTGCAACCGGCATAATCCGAATCGGAATAGCCAACTAGTTGGAATCTAGCTCCTTTGGGATACTAAAGACCAATGCTTGGGGTGTGCTTAAGATATCTTAGGATTCTTTTTACGGCACTTAAGTGAGGTTCTTTAGGGCACGCTTGAAAGCGAGCACACATGCACACACTAAACATGATATCGGGCCTAGATGCGGTAAGGTACAACAAACTACCAATCATAGAACGGTAGAGAGTTTGATCAACCGGTTTACCTCCCTCATCTAGGTCGAGATGTCCATTAGATGGCATTGGGGTCTTGATTGGTTTGCATTCTTCCATCTTGAATCTTTTGAGAAGATCCTTGGTATACTTTTCTTGAGAGATGAAAATCCCTTCTCAAATTTGCTTGACTTGAAACCCAAGGAAGAATGTGAGCTCACCAATCATTGACATCTCAAACTCCTTCGACATCAATTCATCAAATTCCTTGCAATAATCTTCATTTGTTGATCCGAAGATGATATCATCAACATACACTTGACAAATGAAGATCTCCCCATTAAGCTTCTTGGTGAATAGTGTGGTGTCGACCTTCCCAATAGTGAAGCCCTTCTCAATGAGGAAGTCCCGGAGGCGCTCATACCACGCTCTAGGGGCTTGCTTGAGCCCATATAGCGCCTTGGACAACCTATAAACATGATTAGGATATCTAGGGTCTTCAAACCCGGGAGGTTGATTAACATAGACTAGTTCATTTATGAAGCTAATTAAGAATGCACTTTTCATATCCATTTGATATAGTTTCATATCATGATGTGATGCATATGCAAGGAGGATACGAATGGCTTCAAGTCTTGCAACGGGTGCAAAGGTCTCTCCAAAATCAAGACCTTCAACTTGAGAGAACCCCTTTGCAACTAGTCTTGCCTTGTTCCTCACTACTATGCCTTGGTCATCTTGCTTGTTTCGGAACACCCACTTGGTTCCAATGACTCTTGCACCTTTAGGATGCTCTTCAAGTGTCCATACTTGATTGCGGGTGAAGTTGTTTAATTCTTCATGCATAGCATTCACCCAATCCGGATCTTGAAGAGCTTCTTCTACATTCTTAGGTTCAACACAAGAGACAAAAGAGTGATGTTCAACAAAGGAAGAAAGATTTTGAGATCGAGTCATTACTCCCTTAGTAGGACTCCCTATGATGAGTTCTTGTGGATGTGCTTGAAGTAGAGGTGAGTTTCTTCTATCAATCACTTGAGGAGGTGGATGGGGAGCATCAACATCTTGAGCTTGTGCCTCGGCTTGTTCATGAGAGACATAAGTGTCTTCATTTTCAACTCTCTCATTCTTGTCATCATCTTGAGGCACACGTGATGAAGATGGTGGATCAACAATTTGTACATCGTCATCATCATCTTTTGGCTTGATGTCTCCCACGGGCATGTTCTTCATGGCCTCCCTCAAGGGTTCATCACCTACATCATCACAATTCTCAATTGCTCCTTGGGAGCCATTAGATTCATCAAATTCCACATCATATGTTTCTTCAACCAAACCGGTGGCATGGTTAAATACTCTATATGCTTTGGACTTTGATGAGTAACCAACAAGAAAACCAATATCACAACGTCTTTGAAACTTCCCTAGGTGTTGACGCTTCTTGTAGATGTAACATTTGCAACCAAACAACCGGAAGAAAGAGACGTCCGGCTTCTTCCCATTAAGCAACTCATACGGGGTCTTGCCAAGAAACTTTTGTAGGAAGAGGCGATTTGAAGCATAGCATGCAGTGTTGATTGCCTCGGCCCACAACTTTTCCGGAGTATTGTACTCATCTAGCATTGTTCTTGCAAGGGTGATCAAAGTCCGATTCTTTCTCTCAACTACACCATTTTGTTGAGGAGTATAGGTTGAAGAGACTTCATGCTTGATTCCAATTTCATCACAATAAGCTTCAATGTTTGTGTTGTCAAACTCTTTGCCATTGTCACTTTTAATCTTCTTTATCTTGACTTCAAATTCATTTTGAGCTCTCTTGGCAAACTTCTTGAAGCAATTAGCCACTTCGGATTTGTCATGAAGGAAGAAAGTCCATGTGTACCTTGAGTAGTCATCCACTATCACAAGACAATAGAGATTACCACCCAAGCTCTTGTATGTTGTAGGCCCAAACAAATCCATGTGTAGAAGTTCTAGTACTCTTGAAGTTGACATGAAAGCTTTGGTTGGATGATTGTTTGCAACTTATTTGCCCGCTTGACATGCACTACAAGGTTTGTCCTTTTCAAACTTCACATCCTTCAATCCTCTCACTAATTCTTTCTTCAATAGCTTGTTGAGAGTGTTCATTCCAACATGAGCAAGCCTCCTATGCCAAAGCCAACCAAGTGAGGTCTTGGTGAACAAACATGTCATCAAATTTGCATCTTCGGAGGTGAAGTCAACAAGATAAAGATTATTGTATCTAAAACCCTTGAATATCACTTGCTTGTCATCTATCTTTGAAACTTCCACTTCATTTGGTGTGAACAAGCATTGGAAGCCAAGGTCACAAAGTTGCCCAACGGATAATAAGTTGAAACTCAATAAAGCAACATAGAGCACATTTGAGAGTGAGTGATCATTTGATATTGCAATCTTGCCTATACCCTTGACTTTGCTCTTTGAATTATCCCCAAATGTGATCTTCTCTTGACATATCCCATTCTCTTCAATGGAGGTGAACATACGAGGATCACCGGTCATATGTTGAGTGCAACCACTATCAATAACCCAATGAGATCCACCGGTCTTGTAGTTCACCTACACACAAGAGATCAAGCTTTTTGTTTAGGGACCCAAACTTGAGAGGGGCCCTTGACTTTCTTAACTAGTGACTTGGCAACCCATATTTTCTTTGGCCTATTCTTGTTTAGGGGACCCAAGAACATAACTTTCATCTTGCCATTAGAATCTTTTCTTAGCATGTAATGAGCATTGAAGGCAAAGGGTCTAGCATGCTTGGGCAAGGATTGTGGTGGTGGAGTTTTGCATTCATGAGCAAAATGGCCTTCTTGACCGCACTCAACACATCTCTTTGGCTTGGGCTTTGACTTGCTTTGTTGTTGTTGAGCTTTTGCCTTCTTCTCTTGATTTGCCAAGTACCCAATACCACTTCTATTCATCTTCATTATGGTGTTCATGAGTAGCTCACTTTGCAAATATTGACCTCTTGTGAACTTGCTTAGGCCGGTCTTGAGATGCTCTTTTTCTTGCTTGAGCTTTTTATTTTCTTCAATGAGTGACTCATTTGTTGTTTGCTTCTCAAGAGCCATCAAACCTTTTAGCTTCTTGTTCTCATTTGCAAGCTTCTCATTTTCACTCTTGATCTTGGCATAATCATCATAGTTGTATGACTCAACCACACTCTTGCCATTGCTACTATAACCTTGCTCAATGCTTTCAATGATCAAGTCATCACATGATGTAGCTATATCACACTTAACAACATTGTTAGTAGCATCATGTGTCTCAAGAGCAAGTTCATTAGCAACCACAAGACTATCATAGTCAATTTTCAATGTGGTGTATTTTTTTTGAGAGTTATGTCTAGTGATGAGCTCATCATGCTTCTTCTCAAGCTTATCATGTTGATCTTTAAGCTCTTTATTAGAAGTTTTGAGCTCCTTGAGATTTGAAGACATAACTTCATTTTGATCTTTAAGCTCACCACTAGTCTTTTGAGCACTTTCAAGCTTAGATGAGAGTGATTCATTTTCATTTTGAAGTTCATCATTTTCATTTCTTGTCCTTCTTATGACTTTAGTATATTTGTTCAATAATTTTATAAGTTCATCATAAGAAGGTGCATCATATTCATCATCACAATCACTATCATCATCATCATCATCACTATCATGATTTTGTACCTTTCGTTCACCCTTGGCCATAAGGCAAAGGTGAGTAGAGGACGATGATGGTGAAGGAGGCGGTGAAGGTGGTGATGAAGATGTTGGTGAAGATGATGGCCCCATCACAAATGCGGCAATCTTCTCTTTCTCATCATTGCTTTCATCTTCGGAGGACTCACACGATGATTCAATATCGGTGACCCAATCACCGACAATGTATGCCTTTCCTCCCTTCTTCTTGTAGAACTCCTTCTTCTTGCCATCCTTCTTCTTGTATGGCTTGTTTTTCTTCCTCTCTTCTTCTTCATCACTTGAATCATTTTTCTTGCCCTTGTTCTTGTTCTTGTACTTGTCTTTTGGTGGTCTAGGGCATTGATGAGCTAAGTGGCCAAGTTCAACACAATTGTAGCAATCCATCTCCGAGATTGGCTTTCTCTTGCTACTTGTGAAGAATTTCTTTTTCTTGCCGTCGAACTTGATGCCACTCTTGTTGAGCTTCTTTAGCATTTTGGTGGTCTTACTCACCATGAGTGCAAGTGATTCATCATCAACATCACTTTCACTTGAGCTTTCTTGCACCATCATGGCTTGGCCCTTCTTCTTCTTCTTGTCATGACTAGCTTTGAAGGCCAAGTCTTTCTTCTTAGAAGATGATGAGCCCTCTTCCAGAGTGATGTGCATGTACATCTCATGAGCATTGATCTTCCCCAATACTTGTGTCGGTGTTGCGGTGGAAACATCACTTTGGTGAAGCACGGTGACAATGTGACCATACTTCTCAACAAAAGAACACTCAAGATCTTCCTTGCAACATCCGATTGGCTCATTTGAGTGAGCCCAAGAGCATTGAGGTCCTCTACAAGAACATTCAAACGAGTGTACATATCATTAGCACTTTCTTTGGGAAGCATCTCAAAAGAATTAATTTTCTTTAAAGCAAGGTGATAGCGTTCCTCATGCTCACTCTTAGTTCCCTCATGGAGAGCACAAAGATTTTCCCACAGTTCATGAGCGTTCTTTGCATTACGCACATGATTGAAGATATCTTTGCCTAAGCCCCGGTAGAGTGCATTTTTGGCCTTTGTATTCCACTGGTCGTACTTCTCCTCGTCACCAATGGGGTTTGTGGGATCCTTGACAGCGGGAAGCCCTTGGGTTGCGGCTCTAAGACACCCAACATCTATGCTTCGAGATACGCCTCCATACGGATTTTCCAATATGGAAAATCATCCCCCTCAAAGGTGGGAGGTGGTCCTTCCCCGTTAGACATCTTGCTCTAGGCGGTAAAGCCTAAATTAGGAGCAACACGGCTCTGATACCAATTGAAAGGATCAAGATGCCCAAGAGGTGTCGCTCCCCACTAGTCCTCGTTGGAGCACCCGCGCAAGGGTGTCGCTCCCCCTTGATCCGCGCAAGGATCAAGTGCTCTCTACGGGTTGATTCTTCGACACTCCGTCGCGGTGAATCACCCAAAACCGCTCACAAGATGAGTTGGGTCATCCACAAGCTCCGTCGGATGATCACCAAACTCCCAATCACCACCAAGCCATCTAGGTGATGGCGATCACCAAGAGTAACAAGCTAGAACTCTCACTTGACCACGACGAGCCTAATGAGAAGGTGGATGCACACTTGCTACTCTCTAATCACTAGTGAGGAACTCTCAAGCTTTGATCCTCAAATCACAATCCTCACTAGAGCTCTTGCACTCCCTTGCACTCCAAAGGTGTTTCTCAGCTGATCAAATGAGTAAGAGACCTCTAAAAGAGGTGGAGGGGATGTATTTATACACCCCACAGTCAAATCCAACCGTTACCTGCCAACTCAGCAAAATACGCGATGACCGGACGCGCCGGTCGACGTGACCGGACGCGCCGGTCGATCGTAACGGTCAAAAACCTAAAACACTGGCTGAGTGATCGGACGCACCGATCAAGGGTGACCGGACGCGTCCGGTCGCACAGGGAGCTTACTGTACTTTGACCTGACGCGCGACCGCGTCCGATCAGTGATGACCGGACACGTCCGATCGTCAGAGTACCTTACTGGAACGTGACCGGACGCGCCGATCACATCCCAGTCGTGCTCTCGTGGCCGGCCAGCCTCGGGCCACCTCGAGCCGAGATAGAGGCACCAGCAAGTGCGCGAGCATGCCCTGGTGCTTCCCCACGCTTCCCCCACCGCCGGCGTCCACCCTACCGTCCTCCCCGACGAGCTCCTCTGCTCCAAATCGCGCCAAGGACCTTCTCCGAGAATTCGACAAAAGGAAGGGACCTTTCTGTGAAACCGCAGACTCATTTGAATAGTCCAAGAAGGACCTATCCGCTCGGTTTAATTAAAGTTTCTTCCAGGGGCCCCGTTGTAAAGTGTCTGTCCTTTTCGGTTTTTCTTTTGCAGAAAAATGACTAGAACTTTGGAAAATCATAGTAAATTGTAGAAATATCATAAAATAGCAAATGATGACTTTTTGGAATCCTTGTGAAATTCTCTATGCACTAGATCTATAATATAGCATGTTTTAGTTTAAAGTTTTCTCTGTAAAAATGGATTTGTGCAGTTAGGTTTTTAATGCTAGTTGTATTTGTCATTTTTATAACTGTAGATCTAGGGCTCCAAATGAAGTGAAATTTTTGTGGCATGCTACTAATATGATGTTTGATGTGTGGTAAACATTCCATGAATTTTGGTTGCCATTTGAGTGAGTTATTAGTGTATCTTGCTCTCACATGAATTCTTGCAATAACCATTTGTTTTTTTCATAGAGATTGATATACATGTCCAAATGGCTTGAAATTTATACAATATACTATTGGGTGTATATAAGAGCTACTGTAATGTTTATAGATTTTATTATGGAATTTTGATATATGTTTATTATTTCACCTTGCTATTTAAAATAAATTAAGAAATGCATTAAAAGAAATTATTTAATGATGAGCAATATGCTTTTTGGTGATCATTTAACATTCACTTTAAGATGGTTACATTGGGTGTGGCCAAAAGTATGTTTGGAATGTAAGTTAATATTTATTCTTGCAATTGATACTTTCCTGGACAGTTTCTGGGACTTTGGTAATTGCACCATGAAAATGATGTTTTCTGTGAAACATGCTTATAACAAAGTTGTAGATAACTCATTAATCTAGCTGGTGTTAAATTTTGGTGTCATTTAGCCTTATAGTTTGTGAGTAATGACTGTTTCAATTTGGGTTCCAGAAATAGTTGTTCTCTGGAATCTCTGGACCAGATTCTGTATTTATGCATGTTTGACTTGGTTAACTTGAGAATCATACTAAGATGATTAAAGATGAATTATGGACAATTTCATAGGCTTTCCAGAATGTCTTGTTTCATGGCTATTGGATTTGTATAACTCCAGTTATGTTCCAAACATGTAGATGTTGTTTGCAGTCCAGAAATTGTCAGATGCTAGTTATGGTTGTTTACTCCATGTGTTGCTAAGTGTGGCTTATACCCTTGATGATGGTCAAGTTAAGATACTTATGATCTTGTTAAACTTGTGTTATGCTTAATGTGCTTGCCCTCTTTAATTGGTTGTGTGATGTTAGTTAAATAGCTTTTGGTGTCTATGTCTTAATCGTGTGTTTACATGAATAATTATGTGATACATCTTGTGTTACCATTCATCATATTCATATGCATGCATCTTGCATCTCATTTAGGTTCGCTAGATGCATCACGTGAAGGATGAGATGTTGAAGCCAAACCTGAAGACGGTGTTTGGTGGACCTATCCCAAAGGTGGAAGGACTAAACAAGTGTCGGGTTGGGAGATGCTCGCCGAGCGAGTGTCATCTGTCAATCACTAACCCAGTGTTTGATCCTAGGCAAGCCCCGGAGCATTCTAAGCATCCTACTTTACAAAAGCAATTGAGTATATATATGTTATATATGTATTGTTGCATTAAGTTATAGGAGTTGATTGAAAACACTTGCTGCATATATATCCTTTTCCTTGTCCCACAAATATGCCTGAAATCCTATTTTGGTTCGGGATCGAAAATATTGCTTAGCCCTGCTTAGACCGGTAGCGATCGGTGATTTCCTGTCACCGGCAACTATAGGTGGTTACTAGAATACTTTAGCTATGGAATGGATGATATCCTGGAAATAACCAAGTGTTGATGGATAATTGGAGACCGGGCGGAATAAGTATGGGGCAACCAGACAGGGTTCTGGGGTGCTTGTAGTTTCCGCCTGTGTCGATTAAGGACCGACCATTGTTGGGCCTCGAGTCATGTTGAACGCATGCCTCACATTTAGCTGGCCGAATAAAGTACCTTTCGACCGCGAAGCCGGAAGATTATTCGGGCCGAGTGGATTGCCCGCAACGCACTGTACCGGAGCAGTAGTGGCAGGAAACGGGGGCGCGATGATAAGGCCAAAGAGCAGTCGGGCGGCCCCGGGTACATGGGTTCCTGGCAAGCTCGCGACTTTACCTGAATGGTTGACTCGGTGACCAATACCTCACTTTAGCGGGTGAGTGAGGTTTGTGTGAGGAATAAATTACCAGCTGGTTAATAATCGATTCGAATCGCCATCGCTCCTGGATAGTGAGCACTTGACTCAAGTTATGGCATCGTAGTAATAATGATGGAACACGGATGGTTATGTGGATAATGTTGGAAATGCTAAACCTGAGATGGTAACCTTTGATGTTAATGGTTAATCAAGTGATTGCTTTAGCATAGATGCTTACCTAGATTGAATAGGTTATACTAAATATGATGCAAAAGGACTTAAATTAGTTTATTCATAATAACTTATGCTTTTCGCAAATGAGTCAAGCTAGCCCACTGAAAGAAAGCCTTGCATACTCCTTGGTGTCATATTATTTCTGGTTTATGACGGGTAAGTCTAGCTAAGTACCTTCTTGTACTCAGGGTTTATTCCCACTTGTTGCAGGTTGTGATGTATCATAGCTACTGCAAGAATTGGAAGACTCCGGCTGTAGTGGCGGAGTGTGATCATGGGCATGATCCTTCTGAGCTATCTTATCTCTCATGCTTTTATGGGAAAATTGACCTTGGTACTGGCATGTATTTGAATTAAGGTGATATTAGTTTCAAACTACTTTGCTTCCGCTACTTTAGAACTTGAGTTGTAATAACTCTACTGAACTCCGATATATGTTGAATTACTTATGAAATGGATGTAACATATGATCTGTTATGTTGGACCACTACGATCTTGGCTTGTATGTTGGTTGGTTTGAAATCCCTCGTGATTTTATTGGACTACCGGAGTTATAGGAGCTTAAGTACAGGAAATTAATTGCTCCGGCGATTGTTTTTGTACTTTTGTTCTTATAATTTGGGCGGTTCCGTGACAGGTTGAGAGGTATACTGTAAAAGTTCTTACAGCCAGTAGTCGGTTGTATTATTAACCTTGCTCTTAGATAGAATTGGCCTGTGTCCTCCCTGTCATTATTAGACCAGAGCATTTTGAGCCCGGCTCAGCCTGAGCCTACTGGGTTTTGCCCCGCCCACGGACCTTAGTAGAAAGGGCCTTGGCACATATCTTGCTGGCTAAGAAAAAAATTCGGCCAAAGCTCGATTCAAAATATTTATTTTAGATATTTTACATTATAAATGCGCGGGCACAGCCCAAGCCCGGGCCAAAAAATAGGTCTGACTAATCCAGTGAGACAATTATGGGCAGCCTGAAATAACTGTTTTTTTCTAGCCTACCCCGTAAAATGCTCAGGTCTAGTCATCATCCACGTCTCATAATTTACTTGAAGACATATGAATTGAGGTTGATATAAATGTCGTCAAATTTAATATCAAAATTCAATTCCTTGTGAGGAATCATGAATCGGTGCCTATTTACATCCCTATGTGAGGCTAGCGGACACCATATTTTGTGCATCTGTTTCGATGTTGCTACTTGCTTTTTTTAGAGAAACAAAAACCTTTATTGAGCTTCATAAGAAGTACAAACGCCATTCGGTGGGGATACAAACCATGTCGACCAAGTTCATCGTAGCCACTGCTTCTAGCTAAGACATGGACATGCGTGCAGAGTGTGACATTGATGATTCTGAGGCAAGCAGATCATTTTGTCAAACATTCTCCTGGGCCATGTTTAGTTTGCAAAAAGATTTTGAAAAAGCACTGTAGCACTTTTCGTTTGTATTTGACAAACTTTGTCCAATCATGGATTAACTAGGCTCAAAAGATTCGTCTCGATATTTACAGACAAATTGTGTAATTAGTTATTTTTTACCTACATTTAATACTCCATACATGTGTCGACATATACAATGTGACAGGGAATTTTGAAAACTTTTTGCATTTTGACGCCATCTAAACATGGCCCTGATATAGCTTTCTTCCTGCTGTGCTATTGGAGTCTGCATCACAGTTCTCCAGTCAAAAGCTATAGGCATTGAGTGACCTTGGAAGGGTGATTGTGCGGTGCCAGAATCGTCACTATAAATATACATATGGTTATTACAGATAGACTAATGGGAAGAAGACGTAACCTGGCTTGGACATATTTCTTAAATTTGATGCATTCTGATCTTTGGTTGGCCCCAAATAACACATTGCTAGATAGGTTGTAGTGTATGATGTTATGGAACATTGTGGTAAATGTATTTCAATCATTTTTTTATTATCATAATATATTGTCATGATTATCTTAAGTGTGTCATAGACAAGAAGTGGTAGAATAGATACTCATAATGAATTAAGTTAGGGTAATTTCACATCAAAACTTAAGCTATATTTTAATTTCCTATTTTCATGAAGACTTATATAATATTGATGTTTCAGACATGACGCTCATAGTATCATTTTTAGGTAACAATATATAACACACGTTTATACTTACATTATCATGTTATTATTTTTTTTTTCCCGTTGCTACTTGCTAGCGAGTAAAGCCAAGAGAAAGAAGGATAGGAGACGGAAGAAAGGAAGTGAATGGGCCGGAGAACAGAACAGAAGAAACGTGCGGGCCTCGTTCTGGGATGGGTGACACCTCGATTGGAGGAAATGGCCTCGTTTTGGGATGGGCGACACCTCGACTGGAGGAAATGGGCCGTGCGTACATGGGAACCATGGCTGGCTGACGCCGCGCGTTACGAAGGCCGGCCGCGGCTCTCGCTCAGGCGCTCATGCACCAGCGACACTGGCCGAGTGGGCGGCGCTTCTGGTCCCTGCCTGCTCCCGACTCAATTCTCTCCACGTTCTGGTCCAGACCTGTTGTTAACCATAGAACAAAGCTCCCCATCTTTGGTGTCGCAATGCCAATCGATCGTTGAATGGTGGCGCCCCCATTACGATCCTGTTCGAGGCCCAGTACTTCGCCGCCTTCTCCGTTGGAGAAATATAATTCCGTCGTACCAGACAACTGGCATATAGTACATACATACATACAATCGATCTTCTGATCGCCCTTAAAGCAGGATGTATTCAAGATTTGGTCAAAAACAGTGTTAACGTGTATGCCTCTAAACAATTACTATATCATAAAAATACATTCCACGTTCAAGTGCAAGTTCACGTTACTTTCGCTCGAGAAAGCAGTAGCACCGTGAGGAGGACATACCACACTACTACAGCCAGGGTTTTTAAGAGCGGGTCTCAAGGGTTTTTAAGGGCGAGTAACCCAATCCCTCTTACTAGGGGGCTTTTAAAAATCAGCCCACTGTAAGGGTGGTTGGATCATAAACCCCTCTTAAGAGGAGTTCGTGATCCAACCGCCCTTACAAATAGCATTTGTAAGGGGGTTGATGATTCAACCGCCCCTATAGTGGGTTTTCTAGGAAAAAATATAATTTAAATTCAAATCTGACCATATGATATAATATATAATTCAAATTCAATTTTAAATCTAACCACAAGAGCCATTATATAGTCATAATTCACAAGTACCATCACAAGTAGCCATAATCTATACGAACCACAATTACATGCCATAATTCAAAGTCTTTTAGTCCATACAAACCACAATTACATGCCATAATTCAAAGTCTTTTAATCCATACAAACCACAAGTACCATCACAAGTCCATTATAAAGCCATAATTCAAAAGTTCAAAGAGTTCGAGAAGCCCAAACCATTCAGTGGCCTAGTTGAAGTCTGGGAGTCTCACGAAGGTGTTAGTAACAATTATTTTTGATAATTATTAGCAACAAATTTTTTTATAATTATTAGCAACCATTATTAGCAACTTTTTTTTGACAATTATTAGCAACAATATATACAAAATGGTTAAAATATAACATTTTATAAACAACAATTACCAACGATTATTATTTTACCAACATCCTTTCATGCCAACCCTATTCTAACTTCATGAAATATAAATTACAAAATAAAAAGGAAACCCTAAATCTAGAACAAGGGTGCAAGCTCAAATATCTAATTAGAGTGCAAATCTCCACTAAAATCAAGCAAGATCGACTAATTGAGGGTGCAAGCTCAAATCTCTAACTAATCTACACTAATACCTTCAAAACTAAGCTCTAATTTGCTCCACACAAAGCTCAAGCACCATAGAAGAGAGAGAAAATAAAACTCTAATTTCCTTACTAACCAACCATTAAAACTTACATTAAAAGGTTGGAATAGTATTTTCTTACCTTCTACAAGCTCCCCACCAAAGGAATTGAGCTCAAAACCTCCCCCCTTAGTAGAGCAAATTTTTGGGAGGAGCCCAAGGCCTCCCAATCTTTTTTTGAGTGGAAGAGTGAATGGCTTGAGGAGGAAGAAGATGGGGGCAGCCACTTATCCCTACAGACCACTGTAGGGGCGGTTCAATCACGAACCCTCCCTACAAATACCCACGGTAAGGGGGGTTGGTGATACACATGGCTGCTATTTGTAAGGACGGTTGGATCACCAACCCCCTTACTGTGACATTTATAAGGGCGATTCATAACTTTTTGTATAGCCAGTCCACTGTAAGGGGGTTGGATCATCAACCCCTTACCATAAAATAGCTGTGGCTCTTACAAACCGTTTTTTTAAATAGTTATTAATAACTTCACGCCGTCAAAGACGTCCGCCGTGCCGAGCTGAGAGCCTGACACAACGTAAACGTCAAACAGTAGAGGCGAGCAAACCCGGGCCCGGGAGGACGGGGGACCGCTCCCTCGGCCGTCAGGCCCCTACCGTCCGTCCATCGGTGGCCAGCTTCTAGAACCGCTTCTCTTGTCTTTTCACGCAGTCATCAACAAAGTTTGTGCACATTAATTAAAGGGAATTGAAATTGCTTAATAACTTGTGTCACAAAAGCAAATAAAATATTAGTTTGATAGCCAAACAAATTTAGTAGTTATTTTGGTTGACGTGGAGGACTGGAGAAAGAAGAGAGAAAAGCTTGGCTCTCATAAGCTGGGCGTGACAGTCTATGCAATGTTGGACCTAGACTTCAAGTAAATGTGAGGGTGATTGGAAAAGAAAAGGCTAGACATTGGTCAAATTAATAATAAAAGTTTTTTGTAGACAACTATTATATAGTTTGGCTCTTACAATTTGACTCACAGCCAAGTATGTAGCTTTATTATTGAACCTGCTTTAAGATGTACTTCCTCTGTCCACAAAATAATGTAATTCTCGCTTTTCAAGAAATCAAACAATTTGAAGTTTGACCAAAATTATATAAAAAAACACTAACATTTGTAATATAAAATAAGTACTATTAAATTAAGGGGCTTAAGCATTTATGCCCTATTTTCATGTCAAATGGTGATTTTGTCCTTTTTTAAAAAAACTTTGTGATTTTACTCCTGCGATTTCAAAATGAATGGAGAGTTTGCCCCTATTCCATGAAGTCCTATTAATGGTGTTACCTTTTGGATAAAAGGACAAGTTTGCCTATATGATTTTACCCTTTTTTTTTGCTATTTATGTTTTTACCACTATTTTCAGACCAACGTGTGCGCCACCCATGCCGTGTCTAGCTCTGGTGCTGCCCCGCATGGCGCCTGTGCTCGCCGCCGCTCAAACCCTAGCTGGTGCCCACGCGTTTGAGAGACCGACAATTGTTTGGGTGAGAGCTCTAGAAAGAAAGCTCTAGGAAGAAAGGATAAGGTGAGGGCAATCTTGTATTTTCGTGTGGGCATATTTTGTTTTCTTTTTTTGGTCATTTAATCCATTCATATCTAACTGTGTCACGAAATAAAATGACAAAAGCAAAATCACAAAGTTTAAAAAGTAGTGGCAAAACCACCATTGCAGTTTACAATTGAGCTAGAAACACTAAATTTCCTTAAATTAGTTATGAAATATTTTTATAGTAAATTTAGTTGGAGATATACATTTTAATATTATATCTTATAAACTCGGTCAAAGTTAAGTTAGTTTGACATATCTAAATCTATAGTTGTTTTGTGGATATGGGGAAGTTTAGATTTATAGAGAATTTTTTGCTTCTTTATGTATTTTTTTAGGAGGTATATACTGTACATTTGTATAAGGGCCCGTTCGGCTGTGCTGATAAGAGCCGGTTTAGTTGCCAAAAAATTGGCAAAATGACACTGTAGTAAATTTCGTTGTTATTTGGCAATTAGTGTCCAATCATGGTCTAATTAGGCTTAAAAGATTTGTCTCGTCCATTTCGTCTAAACTGTGTAATTAGTTTTATTTTTTATCTATATTTAATGCTTCATACATGCGTCCAAAGATTCGATGTGACGGGGAATGTTGAAAAATTTTGTAAATTTTTTTGCAACTAAACAAGGTCTAAGCCGGCTGAAAAATTGACTAATTTATTGTGGGAGAAAAATACTGTTCCGGTTAAAAAAACAAGCTGAAAAATACGAATTATAAGCCGAACGAACCAGGCCGAGAGGGTCACGGGACGGACGAGACAGTGGCCTTGTTTAGATTTCAGAATTCACCCTAAATTTCACTATGAAAAAGAAGATTTCCCATCACATCAAAATGCCGGCACATATATGGAGTACTAAATGTAGATGAAATCAAAAACTAATTGCACAGTTTTGTTGTATTTTACGAGACGAACATTTTGAGCCTAATTAATCAAGATTTGGACAATTATTATCACAAACAAATAAAAATACTACAGTGCTCGGGGTGACACTGTACCGAATCGGCCACCCGAGTCGGGTAAGTAAACAAGGCAGTATGGCGCGCCACGCTGCTACAGCATTACAGACCCATAAACACCGCGCCCATGTCCGGCGTCCCGTCCCCATCCTGAACCAGTGATGAACGACCTGGCGACCTGCCCACCGGGGCCGCCCGTCCTCCGCCTCTCGCCTCATCCAATCTGAGGGAAGGTCCTGCCAGTACCAGCCTCGAATGATCGGCGGCGCGACGCTTCATCCTGCCGCCAGCGAACGAAACGGCGACTGCCCGGTCGGCACCGCCGCTCTGAATGACCCGGCGGCCGGCGCTCCAGCCGAAGCCGGCCTGCTGCCTCTGACGTGTCGCGGCCGCTGTCTCACAGGACGTTGCGGCTGGCACGTGGCAGTCTTTCCCGGTTCAGCCAGCGTTCGCTGATCGAATGCACTCACCGGTCCTGGAATTTCTGATGGAGAGGCTGCATTCTGCAGAGGGGCCTGTACCGTCATAAATAAATCCGTGGATGACGTGGGTCAAGAACTTCATCAACGCCATGTTTAGATTGCAAGTTTTTCACTCTCTCCGTCACATCGAATCTAAGGATACATGTATGGAACAGTAAATGTAGATAAAAAATAACTAATTACACAGTTTGATCGTAAATTACGAAACAAATCTTTTGAGTCTAGTTAGTCCATGATTGGACAATAATTGTCAAATACAAATGAAAATACTATAGTACCAAATTTCACTCTCTTTTCAATCTAAACGAGGCCCAAGATACAAAGGTGGCAGAACAGAACAGGCCCGTCGGCTGTACTTCCGTAACCAGGGGCGGATCCAGCGGTGGGGTGGGCGGGGCTCAAGCTCCCCCTACTGCTGCCGCGACAATGGAGCCCCTCCTTGAGCTCCTCCTAAATTTTATAGGCATGGAAGAGATAAAAAAGAAGCTTTAAAGGTTGAAAATGAGTTGAACTCTCTCTCTTGTATGAATTCGTAGATCCGCCACTGTCCGTAAGGAAACGGACGCAGCAACCAGCAAGGTGTATGCATCGGCTGTACTTGCGTCACAAAATGGACGCAGCAACCAGCAAGAAGGTGTATGCATGTACGCACTCTGCCAGAATTGTCCGTAACGAAACGGACGCAGCAACCAGCAAGGTGTATGCATCGGCTGTACTTGCGTCACAAAATGGACGCAGCAACCAGCAAGAAGGTGTATGCATGTACGCACTCTGCCAGAATCTTATAATAGTGCTCCTTCCGTTAAAAAAAGACAATGAAAATCTCAGCTCCCTGAGGGTTATATGCAATAAAAATTACTGATACTTATGATATGAGGTTTGTTACCTTGCTTGGAAGGAACCACCGGTTCCCCATGCCTACCCTTTGATCATACAAAAAATAGTTAATGGCAATTAAGGGTATTTTTGTACTTTGATTTCAGTCATTAACTCTAATAAAACAATCGTTTTCTTGTCGTCAAACGCACAATCTGCCACTCGTGCTTTTGGCCCGCCATCAAGTGATCAAACGCGGTGGATGTCCACGGCCTTCATCTGCTGGGCAACCATCATCTCTTTACTTGTCATGATGAGCACTCTGCTGCCACCATGAGCACCGGCCCTGAACGCATTCGGAGCACAGGCGTATGATGTTCCTGGTGCTCAAACGGTCTTTCATTAGGAGCCAAAAGAACACTTTATGTTTGGGTTGACAAAGACATTTCCATAGCCATTTGAAAGTTGGAGGCACCTGTCTGTGTCCAATTAGAAACTTACATGCTTTAGATGCTGAGAAATTTCCCCCAAGGAAGTCCATCTGTCTTGTTGATCATTCAGAGGGAAGTGATCAAAGAAAGACTGAAATATTTGCAGTCGCTGAAAGGCCTCAGTTAAAAGAGGGAGACTGAACAAATCTTGGAGATGTTGCTAGGAGAGAAGCTTACTGACAGAAATTGCTTTATTCTTTGCAAAGGAGAAAAGCTCAAGATATTGAAGCTCTAGGGGTTGCCGAATCCAGTTATCATTCCAGAAGAGACGTCTTTCCCTTCTGAACTTGGACTACATAAAAGGATTTGAAGCATTCTAGCAGCTTAAGAATATCTCTCTACTAGAATAAGCCCTTTTTTAGTGTGGTTTGGCAATTTACCATTTGGATGATGTTTTTCTCAAACTAGAGAGACCCATGGAATTTCCTTGTTATTAAGGAATTTGCCCAAATTTTTTAGAAGCAGGGCCTCATTATGTTTTCCCAGGTATACTATTCCTAAGCCCCCTTCTTCTTGAGAAAATTTCTTATTCAGCATCACAAAAATGATGTAATTCCTTGTTTAGCATCGAAAGATAAAAATTTCCCAATGTAGCATTGGCTTTATTTTTTGTTTCATAAATAGCACTATCATTGAGCTGACCTCTAACGCCGTTAACTTGGTGGGGAAAAGACCGTTTTGCCCCTCTTTTTTAATGTGTAACACCAAGACACGTTAAATTGATTTTCTTAACAGATTTTTTAATAATGCCTTTTTTTGACATTGAACATATTTTGATAGTGCAACTTTTTTACATTGAACTTTTTTGCAGTACCATTTCTTGGCACAAATTATTTATAAATTAATTATGTCAGCACAATTTTTTGAACAATATGGTACACATGGAAAATAGGGGCAAAACGCGTTAGAGGTCAAATCTAATGATAATGCTATTTAGGGAACCAAAAATAAAGTCAATGCTATATTCAGGAACTTTTATATTTCGGTGCTAAATAAAGAATTGCACCATTTTTTGATGCTAAATAAGGAACTTTCTCTCACACCATTTCCCATCTCCTGCTTCTTCCCAAGGTCGATGATTGTCGCCATACCTCTCTAGATATCTTTCTTTGGAGACACTTTTTTTCTTTTTTTTTGAAAGGGTGTTTTCGTGACACTTTGGAGGCAAGACAAGAGAACATAGCAGAAGTCGATATGTAGTACAAAAAGCAATGCAAGTGTATTTCAAATCAGAGAAAACTACAACCCATGTAGGTAAGCATGAAAGTGAACGATGTCAACTCATGCAGGTAAACATGGGAACGATTGTGGCGTGAGCGTGGCTGGCCAGGCGGCCGGGCCGGTTGCCAGGTGCGTGGCGGTCTTTAGCGGTGCGCGAGCACGATGCGGGGGCGCGCGAGCGCGGCTAGCCGGGCACAAGATGGTGTTCGTGACGAGCCCAGACAATGAGGGCGGCCGCGAGCAGACGACGACGAGCGTGGCCGGAGACTCACGGCTGATGCAACAGTCCAATCCAGTCAGCTTTTATCGTTTTCTAATCATGCATACAAGTTTCCTGTTGGTGTTTGCCACCGACCTTGACGGCCTCATGCTTAGCGATGAAAATGGACGGAAACGGACGGAAAAACCCTATTTCTACTTCCGTTTCTATATTTTTTGGTAGAAACGGGATCGGGTTTGGAAAATACGGGTTCGAAAACGGAATCGGAATATGCGGACATACGGAAACGAAAAAATACGGATGGAGAGCCGGAAAATTAAATTAAGATTACATAATATAATATTCTCAAAGTATACATATATAAAGTCATGTAATAATATATATAAAGTTTAATATTCATTTACATGCTATGTACGTGAACATAACAGGCATATTTGGTGATTCATAGTTATATTAACATAACATAAGGACATGTAATTGTTGAACATGTTGAGTATAGATTGAAAACGGGATAAAAACGGAATAAATACGGGTCTATTCCATATTAAAACGGGATTACTCGGAAACGGACGGAAAACACCATTTTCTACTTCCGCAAATACGAAAACGGGATCTCGCAAATACGGAAACGGACGGAAAAATATAGAAAACGGAACGGGACGGTACGGGAAAAATTCCGTCCGTTTTCATCCCTACTCGTGCTCACATCATGTGCCTGCCATCGCTTCATTGCGCTAGATGTGGCATGATTTACTCCACGCGCTGCTCATCTCTTACCACGACGAGGGCTGCGGCACACGTGCGACAAAGGTGCGGCGAGGAGAGGGTGAGGCCGCGAGGGCTGTTGGGCGTGTGCGCTCACGGTGAGCGTGTCCGGTAGGTAGCCAGCGACGCGCAGCCGCGGAAGCGGCGAGGCAAGCGGCCAGCGATGTGGCTTCGGGCAGATGTGACGACCAGGGTTTTTTTTACCGACCGGACACCTCAAACCACCGGCCTCCGGTTCCGGTTTATCGGTCCGGTTTGCCGGTAACCGGTCGGTAACCGGTCGAATTTGAATTTGAATTCAAACGCGCCTTCGGTTCGGTTTGTGACCGGTTTACCGGGCGGTTTGGAGCGGTTACCGCTCGGTTTGAGCGGTAACCGCTACAAACCGTTTAGATTTTTTTTGCATGAATAAAAAGAATTTTTGATACTTCCTTTGCACAAATTAATGTAAAAAGACCACACAATGTGATAATAAATAGCATAAGTCACTAAAGCAACAATATATAGTCGCATACAAATACATATTCGCTTACACAAACAAATATATAGTTTTCGCTCGCATGGTCAATTACGTAGGATGTATGGGAAGACCCCTTATTGGCACGACATTTTATATTCGGCGGTGGACATAAGAGATACCTTGCTGTCTAAGCAGGGCAGCCTTGTAATCTTGCCAAATTTGACCTGTCCATGCTGCTGTTGTCTCCCATTCTTGAACTAACATATTATAAAAACTGGGGTCTTCCCATTCATACACGCATTTAGTCTGAGTCTGCATGGTCATGTCAGGAATGGGATAGCTATAAGTAGGCTGTAAGGTATCGCTGTAGGAGGAAGAAGAGTATTGTGGAGTGTCATAGTCCGTCGGTGCATATGCTCTCCTCTGCGATGTCGGTTGTCCATGGTCACGGTCTTGAGTAGCATGTGTGAATTGGGTCTCGCCTGCAATCAACCATAATTAGTAGGCATAGACAGAAACAATTGTGTGTATGTAGGTGTAATGGATACCTGTAAAATGAAGACCTACATAACTACTACCACCAGCACCAATAGTACCAGTCCCACTCCCACCACCACCACCGTCTGTCCCACCACCACCGCCACCGTCACTCTCACCAGCACCGTCATTGTCACTGTCATCGTCACTACTGTTATCGTCACCACTATCCTGGGACTGGTATTCCTCATCCTCAGTCTCTGTGTCGCTGGTCACTGCTTTTCCTTTTCCTCGGTGACGCTTGCCATGACCCTTCGGAGGCACCATCTGCATCTTTCTCTTCCCAAGGTGACTTTCACCCACATTTCTACGGGCCCAATCACTGATGCAATCATGCCCCGTAGCCTGACGTAGATCCTCGGGGTCTATTTGGTCACTGCCAACACAAACAAATGAATCACTGGTTTAGTGCTTCCTTCATCTGAGCCTCATATTCATCATCACCGAGGGGATGGTTTCCCTCCACTGCAGCTTTTTCTCGTGCCAACCTTTGTCGAGCCCGGTCAGCAGTCGTCTTCTTAGCTCTGTCAAGATCTCGCCGAAAGTACGCACGCACATCTGGTGGCACACGGTCGCAATGCAAGGTGTCCGCCCGTGCCCAGCCAAATGCTGTTTAAATCTAGTGCAACCACCGCCTGCTTTCGCCACATGACAATAATTGCATCTCCATCCAGGAGCAAGATTTTCACCATGCTCCCATACAATGTCTCTGTTTCTGCCTGACATTGTCTACCTGCATAAACGGACAACACAAAGTCACACCTAAATAAAATGTATCCTAAATCCTACCACAAATCCTACCACAATATATACCTAAAATATACCTAAAATATATACCTAAAATACACAAAGTCACAATATATACACAAAGTCACACAAAGTCACACAATATATACCTAAATACCTCTAATCCTAAATCCTAAAAAAAACATCCTAAAGTAAATCCTACCTAAAACCTAACAAAAACCTATCCTAAATCCTAACACAAATTCTACCTAAATCCTAATACTACTCTAAAGAAAAAAAACAAAAAAAAACTTACCTGGCGGTCGCCCGGTGAACCGCGCGGTAAACCGCGACTCTCGGGCGGTTAGCCGTGGATCCGGGCAGGCTAACAGACGGCGCGGCGGGCGCGCGGTAAACCGCCCAGACCGGGCGGTAAGCCGGCGCTCCGGGGCGGTCGAGCGGCGGCGGCGGGCGGACGGAGCGGGCGGGGGGGGCGGACGGGAGCGGATAAGGCGCTGGGCACGTTGACCCCCCCCCCCGGCAGCTCCCGGCGCGTTTTGTGCCCGTGGCGGCCTAATGGGCCTCATGGGCCTTAACGGGCCGGGACCGGGTTTTTTTTTCTTTTTTTCAAACTTCTATACGTATAAATAAATAATAAACGAACTCGAATTTGAAAAACTTTTACACCATTGGCTTCTATAAATCATGAACTATTTTTAGGAATTTTTCAGTATTTTTTTCAAATTTTAAATTTGAATTTGGGGAATACCTAACCGGACCGGACCGAAACCGGTCCGGCCCGGTTAGCCCGGTAACCGCGGTAAACCGCGGTTTACCGACCGGTTTTTTTAACCCTGGTGCCGACGGCAGTGACGAGCAGTGGCGCGGGCATGACGTCCCATGGATGAAAACCACGCCCTTGGCCACAACGCATATCCACTCGTTTCTTCGGACGTTGAGCCGATATATCGTTTTTCACCCGAGAGATTATTTCTCCAAAAAAAATTCTATTTCTTCATTAAATTTAGTACCATGTCAGAATGTTTGCTTATGTGACAGGATATTTAGTGCCATAACAATTATAATAGTTTAGGTTTAGAACTGCATTTATGTGGCAGAGTATTTAATATCATAGAAACAATCGTGTTTTTAGGGCATCCTCAATAATACGAGACAACAGTCAGCTTAGAGCAGTCACAATGCGGTGTAAGAAGGGGGTAAGAGGAGCTTCAACGATAGGATATGTTGAGAATGATAAGAAAGCAGGCAGTAACAAATAGCGGTAGTATCGGGGGTAAGAAGGAATAGAAAATATTATTCTCTCTCCATCTGTTCTTTGTCCTTCTCGAGTGAGCTCAGGCAATAGGATTTGGATTTTATTGCTTTGGTAGTGTTTAGATGGTGTAAAAGTTGGTGTAAAGTACTGTAGTATTTTTTTTTTTTTGTTATTTGGTAAAATTTATCCAATCATAGACTAATTAGCTTAAAAGATTCGTCTCGACATTTACAGACAAACTGTGCAATTAGTTATTTTTTTACCTATATTTAATACTTTATGCATGCGTCTAAAGATTTGATGTGATGGGGAATCTTGTAAAATTTTTGGAAATTTGAAGAAACTAAACACCGCCTTTGTTTGGTAGGGATAGGATCCACCTTTCTTACCTCTACATTGTGGGGTTAAAATTTGTGCAACTACCTGCGGACAGCAGGCCCACCCTTACTATACTACTTAACTAGAGCCCTGTTTAGTTCTCAACAAAAAAAACTTTACAGCCCATCTCATCGAATATTTGGACACATGCATTGAGCATTAAATATAGATAAAAAATAACTAATTACATAGTTTGCATGTATTTTGTGAGACAAATTTTTTAAGCCTAATTAATCTATGATTAGACACTAATTGCAATAGTTATACATATGCTACGGTACATCGAAAACTTTACGGCCCTAAACTAAACACGCCCCAGGTAAGATACATTGCTGGTGCTCTTATATGCGTCATGTAACTACATGTTATACGTGGGACCCATCAAGTGTTTTTCTATTCCACCTCCTCCTTCCCTCTCTGTCCTCATTTGTTCTCCCTTGAGCGGATGCATCTTGCTTCTCCATCAGTTAGTATTCACCATGCACAGCATAACGCCCTGTGTCCCTGCCGCGTGCAGCCGGCCGGCCTCCACCCGCACCGCTGGAGTTCGCCACCATCGTGCTCCTCTGCATCTGTTGCGCGCGGGTCTGGCATCAGTCGACCCGCCGCACGTAGGTATAGTGCCGACGGAGTCCTCCCCCACCGTCACCAGAGTCCTCCCCCACCGTCGTCGGAGTCCTCCCCCACCGCCGCTGGAGTCCACCGCAAGCGTGTCGTCATCGTCTTCCCCCACAGCGCACGGATCTGGCCCCACAGCACCACCACAGTCCGCTCCCACCACGTCGATGAAGACCGTCCCCAGCCGCACCGCGTGCCGCATCACGGAGACCTTCCCCCACCATGGGCCGCCAGTTCTGCCCGTGCCATGCCGTCGAAGTTCGTCCGCTCCGCGCGTCTCCTCCTCTACTGCGGTTTCAAGGGAAGAAGCCAGATGGAGAAGGGGGAGAGAGAGATAGGATGAGCAGGGCCCACAGATGGTCTGAGCGAGACTAGCATGGGACAAAACGATAGACTTTTCTCTCTTGCATTATCTCTCTTCCAGGTAAGCAAAATGGTGACGTGGATTCCTATGAACTAGCTGATGTGGCATTGTTGGAGACGCCCTTTGAGTTGGGACTGTCCTTACCACAGGACCATCTCGTATCTTTGTTGAGCAGTAGTTTGAGTGGCGGGCTGCTCAATTAACTCAGTTTGATCAAACGACGAAAGGCTACTAGGTACACGCTACTAGATATAGTTGCTGCGCTGCCGTCGAGAGGAACACTAGTGTACCGTGAAAGAATTTGCTTTAGGAAAAAAATCAGTGAAAGAATTTGCTTTAGAAAAAAATCAGTGAAAGAATTTGCTTTAGAAAAAAAAATCAGTGAAAGAATTTGCATCATTTACAGTTACCGTCAAACATTGGGACAAAATACAAGCTTGTTTTTATCACTAGTGTACCGTGACCTGAGTTAGGCCTGGTTTAGATACTCAAATTCACCTCAAATTCTACTATGTAAAACGAAGATTTCCCATTACATCAAAATACCGGCACATATATGGAGCACTAAATGTAGATGAAATCAAAAACTAATTGTACAGTTTTGTTGGACGAATATTTTAAACCTAATTAATCAATGTTTGAACAATTATTATCAAATAAAAACAAAATTGCTATAGTGTTCAACAATAAAAACAAAACATGGCCACCCTCGGTCCCTCGCTACCGGCCGGGCCAGAAGCCCAAAAAGGTCCGGTGCAGCACACGTAGGAGCTACGCGTGTTCGGTCAGCTAGCTGCCCCGGGTCCGGAGATCGCCATTGAATGCCGCCCCAACCATATTTTCCACCTCCCATTTACTCCGGCCCGCGTCACCGGAGCGCTATATCTAGGGCGGCAGCGCGGCACTGACTTCTCCAACCAACTCGTCGGGGCCTTGCATTTATCGTGGCGTCCATGTCCATGCACCAGCCGACGAGCGCCGCCGCCACCCAGCTTCACCACGCCGCGATGGAAGCGTCATTGATGTCGCTCTCGTTCCTGCAGCTCGCCTTCACGGCGGTTGCGGCGATCGCGGCGCTGGCCGTCGCGGTGGCCGTCACGAGGTACAATCGGAGATACATGGGCCTGAGGCTGCCTCCGGGCCCTCCCGTGTGGCCCGTCGTCGGGAACCTCTTCCAGGTGGCCTTCTCCGGCAAGCTCTTCATCCACTACATCCGCGACCTCCGCAAGGAGTACGGCCCCATCCTGACGCTGCGCATGGGGGAGCGCACGCTCGTCGTCATCAGCAGCGCCGAGCTGGCGCACGAGGCGCTGGTGGAGAAAGGGCAGGAGTTCGCGAGCCGGCCCCGGGAGAACACGACGCGCAACATCTTCTCCTCCAACAAGTTCACCGTCAACTCCGCGGTGTACGGCGCCGAGTGGCGGTCGCTGCGCCGGAACATGGTGTCCGGGATGCTCAGCACGTCGCGGCTCAGGGAGTTCGCGCACGCCAGGAGGCGCGCCATGGACCGGTTCGTGTCGCGGATGCGCGCCGAGGCGCTCGCGTCGCCCGACGGCGCGTCCGTCTGGGTGCTCCGGAACGCGCGCTTCGCCGTGTTCTGCATCCTGCTCGACATGACCTTCGGCCTGCTGGACCTCCACGAGGAGCACATCGTGCACATCGACGCCGTCATGAAGCGCGTGCTGCTCGCCGTCGGCGTGCGCATGGACGACTACCTCCCGTTCCTCCGCCCCTTCTTCTGGCGGCACCAGCGCCGCGCCCTCGCCGTCCGCCGCGAGCAGGTCGACACGCTGCTCCCGCTCATCAGCAGGCGCCGCGCCATCCTCCGCGACATGAAGAGCTCCTCGCCGCCCGACCCCAACGTCGTCGCGCCCTTCTCGTACCTCGACTCGGTGCTCGACCTCCACATCGAGGGCCGGGACGGTGCGCCCACCGACGACGAGCTGGTCACGCTCTGCTCGGAGCTTATAAACGGCGGCACCGACACGACGGCCACCGCGATCGAGTGGGGCATGGCGCGCATCGTGGACAACCCGTCCATCCAGGCACGGCTCCACGAGGAGATCATGCAGCAGGTCGGCGACGCGCGGCCCGTGGACGACAAGGACACCGACGCCATGCCCTACCTCCAGGCCTTCGTCAAGGAGCTCCTCCGGAAGCACCCGCCCACGTACTTCTCGCTCACCCACGCCGCCGTGCAGCCCGGGAGCAAGCTCGCCGGCTACGACGTGCCCGTGGACGCGAACCTGGACATCTTCCTCCCGACCATCTCCGAGGACCCGAAGCTGTGGGACCGGCCGACGGAGTTCGACCCGGACAGGTTCGTGTCCGGCGGCGAGATGGGGGACATGACGGGGTCGGGCGGGATCCGGATGATCCCGTTCGGCGCGGGGCGGAGGATCTGCCCCGGGCTCGCCATGGGGACGACGCACATCGCCCTGATGGTGGCGCGGATGGTGCAGGCGTTCGAGTGGCGCGCGCACCCGTCGCAGCCGCCGCTGGACTTCAAGGACAAGGTGGAGTTCACGGTGGTGATGGACCGGCCGCTGCTCGCCGCAGTGAAGCCCCGAAACCTCTCCTTCTGATCGAACGCGTGTTCCCATGGCTACATACAGTGTGCGTGCGCACTTGCGCATGTCAGCTAGCGTGGCGGTACGACGACGTCGCTCGTACCGTCGTACGTGTGCAGGCGGCCCCAACTGCACATGCAGGATGTATCGCCGTGTGGCCAGGGGCTGCACTGCATGGTAGTCTTCATGAGTTGTGAACGCCACCATATTGTCGTGTACTCGTGTGTGCATGATGTAGCATATATACACGGAAATGCTAGACGACGTTTGGATGTGTGGGTGTGTACGTAGTAGTAGTTCGTTCACGATGTATAAGAAGGAACTCTTTTGTGTGTGTCATCAGTTGACCAGTGACCACCACAGACATTCGTGATGCATGGTATTATATTACCTGTGTTGATCACCAAAGCAGGAGTACGTCTCCCTTCGTCCACAGAAGAATGCAATCCTCGCTTCTCGAGAAGTTAATCAGTTTGAACTTAAACTAAAATTATATAAAAAATACTAACATTCCTGATACAAAATTAGTATCATTAGATTAGTTAAAGAATATATATTTTCATAAAAAATCATTTGAAGACCTAAATATTAATACTATTTACTATAAATTTGATCAAACTTGAGCTGCTTTGATCGGCATGGATCTCATAATTACGTTCTTTTATAGACGGAGGAAGTTCGTGTCTAGCCGCTGTGACTTTCCCTCCTCTTCGGTTCTTCCGATCCTGATCATGACCAACCAGTTTATCACGAACAAGCTAAATACATATCCGCTACAGCATAATAAGTGAGCCAATATCCATATGTATATATGCATGTATACATATATGGTTGCTTCAAACCTTGTATGTCGGCTAAAACAACTCCCAGCCCGTATGTATACACCATTGCTATCACCATCAAGTAGCATAGATCCACAATTCAATGCTAGCCAGCACAGCATCCTCTCCTACGAACCAACCATATTTTCATGCAACCACAGTGAGGTAGTGTTTAGATGGTGTAAAAGTTGGTGTAAAGTTTCTGTAGCACTTTTCGTTGTTATTTGGTAAAATTTATCCAATCATGGACTATAACTAGGCTCAAAAGATTCGTCTCGACATTTACAGACAAACTGTGCAATTAGTTATTTTTTAACTACATTTAATACTTCATACCTGCGTTCAAAGATTCGATGTGACGGGAAATCTTGTAAAATTTTTGAAATTTTGAAGGAAGTAAACACTGCCTGAGGCGAAAAATTCAGAACAGTGTCTGCACATCATGCAGGACCGTGAAGTGTTTAGCTGTGTGCACAGTATCAGCATGCATTCAGCAGCGTTGAGATCAGGCCGGACCATGACCATGCATATATACAATGAATGAGGAATAAGACGTGCTTAGTTTCTGGCAGATGGGACGACTAAGGACCTGTTTGGTTAGAGGTGTTAAAGTTTAACGAGTACTGTAGTACTTTCGTCTTATTTGACAAAAAAATTTCCAATTTTGGACTAATTAGACTTAAAAGATTCGTCTCGTAAATTACTCCTAATCTGTGCCGACATGCATGCAATTAGTTTATATTTAGTACTCCATATATTTGCCACAACATTGATGTGATGGGAGTTAAACTTTAACATATGAAAACCAAACAGGTCTAAGATGTCTGCCCAACTGTTTCCTTCTGCACCGGCGGTGTATTTAAGGGTCTGTTTGGTTTCCGGGAGTTAAAGTTTAACTCCTATCACGTCAATGTTCCCTCAAATGCATGGAGTACTAAATGTAGACTAATTGTATACATGTCGGCACAGATTAGAAGTAATTTATAAGACGAATCTATTAAGCCTAATTAGTCCAAGATTAGAAATTTTTTATCAAATAAGACAAAAGTGCTACAGTGTTTGTTAACCTTTAACCCCTCCAACCAACACCCCTAAGTACACTAATAACGAAGTGCCCGCGGTCTTCTGTTCTATCATCATCGTGGCAAGTGCCCATAATCTGCAGCGTAGTGTAGTACAGCACATAGCCTTCTTCTGCCCCACTGTTTCAGCAGTCTCTCCCAATAAACCAGCACGAACATCGGCGTAAACTAAGGCGTTTCTGAATCATTTAGATTAACTTCGGTAAATACATAAAGTACTAAATATAGACTAATTGCATGTACGTCGGTACAGATTAGGAGTAATTTATGAGACAAATCTATTAAGCCTAATTAGTTCAAAATTAGAAACTTTTTATCAAGGGCCCGTTCACTTCCCATGCAAACCCAAAATATTTCCTCTTCCCCCATCACATCAAATATTTGAACGCATGCATGGAGTATTAAATATAGGTAAAAAATAACTAATTGCTAAGTTTTTCTGGTTTTTGCGAGACGAATCTTTTGAGTCTAGTTACTTTATGGTTAGATAATATTTGTCAAATAAAAACGAAAAATGCTACAATAACTTTTCACTCATTTTTCACCAACTAAACACATCCCAAATAAAAAAATATTACAGTGTTTGTTAAACTTTAACACTTCTAACTAAACAGAACCTAAATTTCAGCCTAACGAAGGCGTTGGAAGTGGAAACTGCTTGCTGCGGTCATAATTCTACCTCGTACAAGCGCACGCATGTGCAGCAGAGCAAGTACTGGCAGAGGTACTGCCAGTCTGCCACCGCTTTTGCTAGGCATGGCGAGATAAAGCCCTTGTTTAGATACCTAAAATCACTCCAAATTTTACTATGCAAAAAGAAGATTCTCCGTCACATCAAAATGTCGGCATATATATGGAGTACTAAATGTAGATGAAATAAAAAACTAATTACATAGTTTTGTTGTACTTTACGAGACGAATATTTTAAGTCTAATTAATCAATATTTGGACAATTTTTACCAAATACAAACAAAATGCTACAGTGCGCTGATTTGACGCGGCACTGTACAGAGTGCCGAATCGGCCGGCAACTAAACAAGGCCAAAAACCGGATCACGTCTCGACCTCTTGCCGCTTCAGCAGCTAGCAGATTGTACCTGAAATCTGTTGTGGATGCTTGGACAGTTAATTTTGAGTTCTGGGTCTGGAATTTATGGTATTATGGTATGTCCTGAGATATGTTTGCAGTTTGAAACTTCAAAACCTATGCACATCTACTAAATTTTTACAATACTTTACGGTTCTAAATTATATAGTTTTTAGTTCCATTATAAAAAATGACTTTCTTGAGGCAGTCCCTTTTTTTTATAGAGGCCGTCGAAAAAGGTCATGTCTCTAAAAATATATAGTGATTTTCAGAGGCATTTAATTCATTTACGGAGATTGCTCTAAATTATAGTTTACTTTATTTTGTTTATAATTCAAATTCCTTTATTTTTTCCATGTATAAAGAAAAATACACCAACGTATACATCAACATGGTTTTGTAAATTCTCCATTTTGTTTTGATAATGTATTCATTTGAACTTGTTGGAGCAAATATATTTTTAGAAAAATAAAAACTTAGGGCTCATGTGGCATGGTTTCTGGAATGGCTCCGACTCTGGCTCTGATTGACACAGGCAGAGCTAGGGCTTTTGCTTGGTGTCATCTGACCCATATGATTTTTGACAAAAACCAGTGAAAAATTAATGTTATATAGTGGTCTACAACATAGAAGACCCTATCCTGCAATGTTGAAGACCTTGGTGATGTTCTTTGCTGGCTTCACCTTTGCCAACCGTTGTCATGCTAAATGGTCATCCATAAAACAGCTTCAGCGAAGAAGCCCAGAGGAGTGGGAGAAAACGTGGTTTCTCCCGGTTCCTACTCACAAACTTAGCACAAATTATAACAAAATTGTCACTTGAAGTTTTTTTTTGACAAACATTTTTTTTCAAAACGGCTTTAGCTCTACTATAAATTATTCCACAAGATGAGCCAAAGCCCGAAGCCTAGAAGCCTATCAAACTGGACCCTTAGCTATTGTAAATGATAAAGAAGTTTAATCTAGAATATACATGATAAAAAATTGCACGCAAGGAAAAACACGATGCTCGCTGAACGAGAGCGCGGACGCCGCCAGGCCTGGATCTTGCCTCCTCTCGTAGCGCACCATGGACCGCCCCACCACGGCCGTCGTCGCTGAGCCGGAGCATTACCCGACTTGGTGGCGGCCGATTTGAGCGACCTTGGACCGCCTCGTCTGCGGACGCGCACACCTCACCGCCCACACCCTCCCGGCAGCGGGGACGGCTGCCACCTTGGCGAACAGGAGCGCAGACGCCGCCGAGCCCAGATCTCGCCTCCTCCACTGCCTCCGTTGGATCTACATGGCACCATCATTCGCCAGGGACTGGTGAGGAGGAATCGCGTGCCCTAGCCGCTGCAGCCCTGACTTCGCCCTCACAGCCTCCGCCGCCGTCCTCATTCTTAACCTCGCCCAATGAGGAGGGATTTTTTTATTTTTAACACTTTTTAAAAACTATTTTTAATTTTAGCACCGAAAGTTTTTTTATATCTAACACTTTTGGCCGCTCCCCTCGCGAGGGAGCGACATTTGAACTTTGCCGCTCCCCACGTGGAGGAGCGGCAATGATGCTGACGTGGCAGAAGCGAAAAGCGGGCACGGGGCTGCCGCTCCCCCCTAGAGGAGAGAAGCGAAAAGCGGGCACGGGGCTGTCGCTCCCCCTGGAGGAGCCGCTCCTCCAGGGGGAGCGGCAGCCCCGTGCCCTCCTCCAGGGGGAGCGGCAGCCCCGTGCCCGCTTTTCGCTTCTGTCACGTCAGCATCATTGCCGCTCCTCAGATCAAGTAGCGGCAAGCGCAGAACTCCTTTTATTCTCTTCTCCTCTTGAGCTTTGGCCATTCGTCGTTTCGGCGCCGCGCCCCCCTCCCCCCTCCCGGCCATCACACAAAATATTTTCTTGTTTAGTTGTAGTTCAAATATCGGGCGGAGGTTCGTCGAGCAGAGGTAGAGGAAAGGGAGTGAGGAAGGGACCTCTGATTGTGTGGGAGGGTTCTCTGGGTCCTGATTCTTTTGAGGAACCTATAGAACAATTTTCTTTGGAGAGCAAGAGTGACTTCACCCACGAGAGACCTCTTAGATCATACGACAACCGCACGGAAGATTGGCCAAAATGCCGCCACGGTGAGGATTGCGTCGTGCAGATGTACAACGACTGTGACGGTGGAGGCCATCGTTTCTTCAGATGCCCGCGAGGATTTGTATTTCCTTTTAACTCTCATTTTTTTCATATTTGCATTTGGTTTGTAGAAGTACTTATTGGTAGATGCGTTTTCAGGATTCAAGCTGCCCAGATAACTGTGGGTTTACTCGATGGGTCGATCCTCCTCCTATCTATCCCCATCAATAATACATCACATATCTATAAGGACACATCTTTGATCTAGAGTATGACCCTGGAAGTGGTAACAGGGACAAGTCGGAGGACGACAGCATCAACGATGCAGAGGAGCCACTATGCAACAATCCATACTGCCAGTGCCCATACCATAAGAAGCACGAGCCTCCTTCTCCGCCGCCACCGCCACTGCCACCGCCACCGTCAATGGGGGGTTACTGTGGAAAAGGAGCAACTCAGTTCAATATGTGATACCATTATTAGGCATGCTAGGTTTAGTTTGCAACATGCCATTGTTTAGTTCGTTAATATCAGTGTTTGAGTTTGAACTATGTTTATGTTGGAGCAAGTGGTAGTGGAACTGTTGAACCTTGTAATAAGTGTGTACCATGTGCCTACTGTTTTCCTCGATCGTGCAAGTGTTTTATTTCCAACATGTCACTTTCCAACATGTCCTAGTATTATAAAAAAGTACATGTGGTCGAGGTTACCGATCAAAGCACTGAGCAGTAGGAAACACAACCCCCAGGCAGGGAGCGGCAGAGTTGTTGCTCCCCTAGCCAGGGAGCGACAACCATAAAATACTGTTACACGTCATCGAACGCTCCAGTGAGCTTGAAAAGTAGAATGTAAGCACATTACAAGTTCACTGGAACACATAAAATATCACATTACAAGCTCAAATCCATTAGTTCCAAATACATATAGTTGCAAATTATTTCGACACACTGCTAGGACACATAAGTTCAACACTAAGTTGGTTTTTCAACAAATGACTTGGATACATAAATGGTGACATAGAGTGCAACAAAGGGTCTTCAAGTTTATCCTGCCATGAAAATGACCAAATGAAACCTGCAGTATATATGACATTGGTAAGTAACACATAGATTTATTTTTTTGATCATTCAAATGTTATCCTTATATAATTGCTATGCTTACATGCACTCTATGTCCCAGGAGTGTAAGGCTCCCTCGGCCGCCTCCGTCTCTTGGGATTGGTAGGCACCATGTTGGGGGCGTAGCCAACGTCCGTGTGGTCCCGATGACGGTGCTGCCGTCCTTGGCCCTGCGCATGGCTGGTCCCCTGCACATAGGTCGGCCCATGCTCATATAAAAGATAAATCGGTGTTAGATTGTGGTATTCTTACATAACATGGGTTAGGCAAATAAGAAAATTTGCTTATTTAGTTTTACCTGTTCGTCTCCTTAGGTTTCAAACGGGGCATCAAAGAGCTGCGACATGCCAATCTCCTGGTGCTGTGAAGGGTCCACCGGGGTGTGCTGGTACGGGCTGGGCTGGGACGGGACGTGCTGGTACGGGGTGTGCTGGTACGGGCTGGGCTGGGACGGGACGTGCTGGTACGGGGTGTGCTGGTACGGGCTGGGCTGAGATAGGACGTGCTGGTACGGGGTGTGCTGGTACGAGCTGGGCTGGTATGGGCTGTGCTGGTAGTGGCTTTGCTGGAAAGGTACATGCTGAAAGTTGCCTTGCTGGAAAGGACCGAGATGGATAGAGCCCTACGGGTACGGACCTGGCTGGGAGAAGCCCTGCTGGAAAGGACCTTGCTGGAAGAAGCCCTGCTGGAAAGGACAGAGGTGGAAAGGGCCCTACTGCGTAGGGTGGCTGTGCTGGGGTCCTCTACCTCAACTGGGGCCTTGTCGAGGCGGTGTGGTGGTGTACGCGCGGCGGAGGTGGACCTTGTGACGGGGTCCGAAGAGCCCGCAGGTGTCCTCAGAGAAGCCGAAGCTGTGCTCTGGGAACGCGAAGGGTTTGCTGGCGGCTCCCACGGAGTGTCCATGCAGCTCAACTTCTGGGCTAGCTTCCTAAACTCCTGCTCATTTTCTGCAAACACATGTGTGGACTCATATTATTTAGGACAACCTTTTTGACTCGTACAACATTATAGGATATTTTCAACGTGTTGCTTACGTGCACAAATGTCTCAAGCACGCCTCGCCCTTTGTTCCTGCAATCGTGTAGTTGAAACGCTACTTCGTTGGACATCATTGACAATTGTCTAGCCTACATACATAAACGAGGTTTCACCTTGATGTTACAATTTACTAAAACTGGAATACAACCCACCCAAAGTGCACGGATCTAGGATCTTACCACGTATCTCTGAAGGGGGGCTCTCTGTGGCTGCGTCTCGCGCATAGTCGCCTCTTCGTATCATCGGCGACGATGTCATCCTCGAAGTCGGCGGGAAGTTCTCCCCCCTTGTACGGCTGCCTCACGTGCACACAAGTCGACCTATGAAGCCACCATAGGTACTCATTGAAGGCGTGTTGGTCATGTGGAGGGCCATCCTGTAGCGGCTGCTTCTCCCTTCTCTCCCATCTCTCAATGTATTGTGCGTGTATCTCACGCCAGTCCTTCTCCTTCATCCTCAGCCTACGGTCCACACTGCAACAAGTACAGACGGCGTTAGTGCACATAAATGCAATGGCGTACGTATGCCAAATTAGTTGATACAAAAATATGATTTTGCGAACCAACCTGTGTAGCTCCTTGCCCATGGAGTAAAGAGGTGGTGGCACGCCCGTATGTTTGCCAAACTGCCTGCAAACCCTGATGGGATAGTGCATCTCAACCACGTGGAAGAAAACAAGCGGGACGTCAGACCGAAACTCGTCGTTCTCTTGCCAACACTTGAGACTCAAGTGGACCCACAGCTAGGGATCGTGGTACGATTGCCAATACACCTAGCAAATGGCAATTTAGTTAGTCTTTAACATTGACAAGATAAACTATTACCATACAAATGAAAGACACCAATGTACCTGCATGTGTGTGACCTGGGCGGTGTACTCCCTATACTTGCGCTCTGCATTCCCTATGACCTGCTCTGCCCCGCTCCAAACCCACAAGGCTGTAGGCATTGTATCCTCAGGCTCCTAATCCTGGATTGTACACAAAAATGAATTAGTCATTTCTTAAATAAAGTTTTGTACGCAATGCTAATGTAATTAGTTTCGTAGTAAATTACTTACGGGCAAACTGGCCATTCTAGGCCGCCCGACAGGCCACCGGTACCAGATCCAGATCTGCAGCAGGTACAAGCAACCACCAAGCGACGGGTAGCCCGATCCGCGACGGCAAGCAGCGCACAACTGCCTGTACGTCCACGCTAGGACCGCGCTGCCCCAACTAAATAGGGCGATGTTCTCCCACGGCTGACATAGTATGTCTAGAAAGATCCAGCTGACGACGTTGCCCGACGTGTCGGGGAACAAGAACGTACCAAGGAAGTGCCATAGCCACACCCGAGCGTACGTCTCCACGGTACCTGGCCCAGCAGTGTGTCCAGGTTATCGAAGTGCCCTATGAGCTACTGTGACGTGACACCAGAAGTTTTCCTGAAATTTAAAAATATAATTAGAGGCCATCGATTTGAAACAAAGGCTGCAATGAAAGCAACGAGAAGCAATTAAGTAGCTTACTTATGCTTCTTATTTTCCTCGTTATCATCTGGGTAGTGGCCGCAGAACTCGTACACCTTCTACCTCTAACCGTCGATGTCCACTACGCCAGTCACACAACTGCCACCAATGCGAAGGCAAAGTATTGCCTTCATATCCTCCAGGGTCACGGTCATCTCGGCACAAGGAAGGTGGAAAGTGTGGGTCTCCGGCCTTCACCTGTGTTAGGGAAAAAGGTTACATACTTCAAATATCATTCTACAACACATGTGTTAGGGAAAAATAAGTTACCTGTCCACAGCTGCAGTAAGAAATGCGAGGTTCAGGGGAGGAAGACCTTCCCGGACCACGCGGACAAGTTCGAGGAAACCGGCACGCCGTATGTACGGCGCGTAACGCTCATCCCACCTAAGCTGCCGGGTGTGTGCGAGGCTTCAGAAGGTGCAGCTGGTCATCCATAGGCTCGTACTCCATGTGAGCCATCCTGTGGTCCTTGTCGTAGTCGTAGTCAAGGAGGGGGTAGAGCGGGTGCCACCTCGGAGGATGAGCTTCCTCCATCCTGTTTTAGATTCAAAAAAAGAGTAGTGCAAATAATATTAATAACTGAACATTGCAACATACAGTTAGACAACAAGAATAACAACATATGTTACAACAAAACATAATGGTACAAATAAGAACAGGTATACTATGTTATCTTAACAAACTAATATGGACAAAATTGTTGTCCAGGTCTTCTATGCCTGCTAGCCTTGTGACCCGGTTGCTTGCAAACCGAGCACAAATTCCTGCCACGTATCTCGTAGAAGTCTCCCCCTCCATACATGTCATCGCCGTACCCTTTCATAGCATCCATATCCCCCTTGAGACGCTTCTTCTTCCTTCTACCCTTGCCTAACTTCTGCAAGGCTGGATTGGGCGCGTAGTCAGGTCCATGATATGAGGGCCACTATGACGGGTCGAGGTAAGGCTCAAAGCTCTTCTCCCATACCTGAACGGTGTTCGAACAGAGGTACAAAGGAGACATATATGGCAAAGCCAAGTAGTCATATCCGTGCATCCTGCAGGCCGTGATCATGTGAGAGCAAGGGGCATGCATGATCTGAGGGATGTTACAACTGCACTCAACTTTGTCTAAATCGACACGGTAGTTCCTCCCACCGTAACGCTCCCTGCCCATGCTTGTGTCACCCAACCCCCGTACACTGTAGATATGCCTGTGAGGTCCATATGGCTCGCCAATCTGCTGCTTGGCCAATTCCTCTCACTCCTTAATAAAATGAGTGGCTGCCTTTCCCCACACCCCAGCCTCCCTTATATTCCTCTCCGCGAGCTCCCACCTCTTCACAAAATATTCGTTGCACTTCATGAAAAAGAACTCAACAATCCCAGACGCTGGCAACGAGCGAACTTCGATGAACACACAGTTGAAAGACTCGGACGAGTTGGTGGTCATGATGTCGTACCTGAATCCACCCTCGTCGTATGCTAGTGCCCACTTTTCCTTCTGTTCCATCTGGTCCTGTAACCATGTCTTGGCGGCTTGGTTCATCACTTTGTCTAGTTCTCTCATTTTCTCCTTGAACTGGTACTCTATACGCACACAACATAGAGCCTTAACCATGTCACTAACCTCCTTTTTTCTCTGACACTGCTAGAAATTAGCTGCAAAATGACGCATGCACCATCTATGCACCAAAGACGGGAACCCTTCGATATCTTCACCGGCGGCGTGGAAAATCCTTGCGTGCCGATCCGAGATCAAACATATAGTGCGTGATGCCCCAAGCACTTGGGTACGTAGAAGCCGCATGAACCATGACCACTACGAATTGTTCTCTCCCTCTGCCAAAGCAAAAGCCATTGATACTATCTGGTCCTCCGGATCAACCGTTGCAGCAATCATCAAAGTGCCCCTGTACTTTCCCATCAAGAAAGTGCCGTCAACAAGGACCACTGGCCTACAGAATTGGAAAGCATGCTCCGTCTGAGCAAACGACCAGAAAACACGATGTAGCATATGCCTCACTGAGTTCTGCAAAGACATCCCACCGGTGTCCACAAACCATTTCATGCCATGGTTGTAGTAATTCATTGCAGACAGTATTCGGGGAACCCGGTTGTACGCCTCCTCCCAACTACTGTCACAGAACCTCCTAATTATGATGGCCCACATGTACCTGTCATTGTCATAATGACCTCTGATAGTCGTACTTATGTTCCTCATAACTTAAAAGGCCTGCTTTCCTCCGAACAGGATCCAATCACAGGAGTATTGCAATATTACAACAGTTTATTCAGAATATTCAACAGAGTAAAGTAGCGGAAGTCTTAAAATAACTTAAGTTTACAAACCACTTTCCAAACCTCAAACCTTATGTAACATTATTACAAACCGATAGTAGGGAAGTATCAGTAGTAACTTTATTACAAGCACGCAAACGAGATGCCTTGCCTAGAGGCCACACAGTCTACTCGTCGTCACTTTCTTCAGCCACAACGGTCATGCAACAAGGCTCAAAGCAGACTTGTTCATGAACCACACCTGCAACAAGGGGTTCAACAAACCTTGAGTACGAGAGTACTCAACAAGACTTACCCGACTAAGAAACCGACTCCAAGGGCATGCTAGCTTTAGGGAATCAAGGTACGGGTATTCAAGAATCAAATTTTTCTTTTGCAGAAAAGCTTACTAGCGTAAGTCCTTACCTTCAATGTTTTACTTTTACCATTGATGGTTCATTAACCAACTCTAAGTGATCCTAATCTAGATCAAAGTAATTATCATCAAGACATTTCTCATTCTTTCTTTCAATTCCAGTTCTTAACTATTATGTTGGTCAGGCGATCGAGTCTCCATAACCGAGGAGCAACGACGATTTGAACCGATTATACCCAGCTGGGGATCTCTAACCACACGACATATGTAGAACTGAATCTTGCATATATCAACCCTCATTTAGATCTCCCAAAACCAGAACGTGTCCATCGCCACCCGAGAGTACAGTACTCCTCGAACCCGGCCCGATTCTAGCCCCGAGGGTACACGCTACTCCCGCCATCTCTCCACTCCCAGTGCGAGGTTAGACGTTCTCAAAATGGAATCACCAACATTTTGGGCTTACCGAGGCATGAGGCTAGTTGCAAAGTCTCGAAACACAAGCAGGCCTACAACGGACGGTCCTTAACTGACAAGGCGGAAACACTACATTGAGACTCCTTTCTCAATGCATGTTAGCAGTGGACAAACCACCCGCCCGATCTTACAAGTTCATTCTCATATTTCAATATTCATTAAGTATGCCGTCATGGCCATGTAAACATTTCATTTAAAAGCTTAACTTCTAAGCATAACTAAGCATACTACGCATTTTCAGTAAAACAGGTATCAAGGTTGATATCACAATGATCAAGGATGACAATGCAGCAATTAGGTTATCACTCAACTCCTAATTACGTAATGCAGTAAATAATAATAATAATAATAATAATAATAATAATAATAATAATAATAATAATAATAATAATAATAATAATAATATGTAAAACTCAAGGAAGGGTTTAGATGCATCGGGGCTTGCCTTGCTCTGACGAGACGACTGACTCGGACTCGAGGACTCCGACTTCTGGTCCAGAACCCACCGACGACAATTCTTCTCTGGAGGCTTGCTCGGCAACTTCAACTTCTTCGAAAGCAGGAACTACACGAGTATATAACATGCTTCAACATGATGCTCGATGATAAACATAATACTTGATGATGATATGCCACAGTTACGACTTGAGTACAACTTTCCTTCGCGGTACGGTCGCAAAACAGTAACACCTACTAACTAATAGCGATAACTCCATCGATACCAGCTTTTATTACCAATTAACTTACTAACGAGGTCAAACATGAAATTAAGGTGCCAAAGATCACCAATGATTAGTGACCTAAGGACATCACTCAATCAAAAGGGCACACAACACTTAAAATTATCAATTTAACATTTATTTACTATTTAATTAATTAGGGCATAATTGATAGTTGATCATACTTTATCTAAACAAGCTTAAACTTTTTCTATGGATTGAACATGACCTAAAACAGTGTCACAATAAATTTCATAATTTTTGGATTAATAATTTAATTATTAAAATTCATGGAAGTTGCATTTAATCTTTATTGGAACTAATTAAATATCCTGCATAAAGTAATCAAATTTAGCATTTAACATTTTTCCTAGGTAGTTTACACCTTGAAAAGCTTACACCAAAATTTTCATGATTTTTGGAGCTCTACACAATTTTTAGTGAAATAAACAAATAGCAGCACTATTCAAATTTTTGAAAAAGAAAAACAAAATTCCAACTCGGGCCGACTCCTCCGCTCTCTCTGGCTCGGCCCAGCCGAGCGGCCCGCTGCACCGCGCCTACACCCGCACCCGCGTTCGCTCGCGTGGCCCAGCAACACGCGCGGCCCATCCGCGCGGCCTGCTCCGCGCTCGCGCGCTCTCTCTCTCGCTCTCGCTGACATGCAACCCCCACCTGTCATCCCTTTCCTCCTCCTCCCTCGCTCTTTCCCGCGACCCGGCCATGTCCGTGCGGTGGTCGGCCGGTGATCAAGGCGTCGGTCGACTAATTGACTCGACCAAAACGGTCTACACTACACTGTGAACCCGCTACGCCCCATTACAGCCCAGCTCGAGCCCTGGCAACCCCTTCCCGACGACGATGGCGGCACGGTGGCCGCAGTGCACAGCACACCGACGCACACATAGCGGTAGAGATCAAATTGAGGGCACGGGGAGCATCAGTAGCTCACCGCGGTTGCAGTGGTGCTCTTGGTGATGACGGAGAGGCCGGAGTGGTCTGACCACGTGAGGGCAGCGATGGCGGGGGGGTTTGACCGGGCGCGAGGAAGACGGCGGCTATCCGCGCGATACGGGAGGTAGAGGTGGAGGTGAATGGTCAGGGAGATGCACGAGAGCGAGGCGGTGGCGGTGAGGTGATTTGCGTGGCCGAAGGTGGCTTGACGGCGGCAGCGGCGAGCGGCGGAGCTAGCGGCGGCGGCGGTGGCAAAACAGAGAAAAGAAAAGGGTTCACGGTGAGCTCGCCGTATTTATAAGCATGGCCACGGTGAGCAGCTCTGGAAGGCGCGCGTCGTCGCGCTTGCGCTCCTGGTCGCGCGGGAAGAGCCTGGACGGCCACGGCGGCGCTCCGACGCCCATACCGGCCGGTGGCCGGCCGCCATTGTTCGGGCACTGTAGCTCCTCCCCCCCAAATTTTGAAAATCAAACTGTTTTCTCAAATTACTCTCTAATTCATGTAACAACTTAAAAAATTCCCAAGATATGAAATCTTCAGAATTTCAAGCTCTACAAGTTTTGTATTTAACACTTTTTCAAATTTTAACTGTATTTTGAAATTTGAGTTTAAATTCAAAAGGGGACACTTTTTGGAAAATTGGTAATTTAGAAATTACTTTGGATTTTTCATTGAAACTTCAGAAACTCCAAACACCAAAGTTGTACATCTAGCTAAGGCCTACAACTTTGCTATTCAAAACATTTTCAAAATCTGCATCCATTTTGAAATTTGAGATTGGGGACAAAAAGGGGTCAAATCTGAAATTTGTTTATTTTCAAAATTGCTCCACATTTTACACTAAAACTTTGAAAACTCAAAACAACAAAGTTGTAGCCCTAGAAAAGTTCTACAAACTTGGTTTTGAACTTTTTCCCAAATTTTGCTTAGATTTTGAATTATTTCAAAAGGGGTAAAATAGGGTTTTGAAATTTAGGGTTTTCGGAGGAATTTTCAATTGGAATTTGTTGCTACCTTAATTAGTGATTACTTAATGATCAAACCATCATCCAAGGGCATAATTTGGACCAGCATGATATGGTTGACCAAATGCCACTCTTGGTTGACCAATTTAGCTTTTGAAATTCTTTTAACATTTCCCCAAATTTGAATTTAAATTCGAATCGGAAAAACTCGTGACAAGTTTTTAGATTCCAACTCAAACTCAAACTTGGAGCTTCATTTTATGTATTGTACTTGAGCTCATACCCTACACTTGACACTAGTGTGCAACACAGTCACACACCTCAAATTACGCAGGGCATGAACTAAGTATTTGCGGTGCTATTCGAAACTAGGGTTTTTGGTTCGGATCACACCACTGAGAAGCACATTCAATCTAGAAATGTAAACTCATTTTAGTTAATGCATAACAAGGTTGACCTAATCATGGATGCTTTGCGATGCATTATGATGACATGGCAGATTAATTAGAAACCGTAACACCCGGGGTGTTACAGCTACCCCATCGGATCGCTAGTGCAATTTGCTTTGCACGCCAAGCCTTGCCATACTTCACATGATGCTTTACAAGCTCATATATGGACTGCTGTAAATAAGACACTGAGATGTCATTGTCCTTGTCAACGAGCCCCAATATACGATGGGTAAGGTAACGTGTAGTGAGTTGTGGATGATATTCTTTACCCTTGTTATCCAAGCATAAATGGGGTTGGATCAATTTACTTATCCTCCATTTGCCATCACTTGCTTTCTTCCTTGCAGTAAGCCTCCACTGGCATGGATAACCTGCTTTGCAGGTAATGTGGTACCTCAAGTTCTTGTCGGAATGAGTCACCAAGTATGGCCTATGGTGGTACACAGCATAATCCTGAAGAAAGAGCTTCATCTCTGACATTGTATTGAATATCATGCCCTTCTGAAGGATTACATGCTCATGGTTATATAGTGATTCTGCACACATTTGCAGACCTGTGTCACAAAACTACCATATGTACCATGCTGACATCCCTGTAGTTCAGACCACCGCTTAAAGGAACACCGTCCTGGCTCAGTTGCATGAGTTCTACCTCTGTGTAAGGGGGCGGTGCAACATAATGTTGTGCTTCCCTGATCCTACCCCACGAATCAAAATATGGCGCACCACCCTCTGGCAAATCATGGGCCAGCCTGCCCTGAGTCGGCATGGCATGAAGCACCGAAAGTGAAACATCAGACGTTGTAGCATGAACCGGCGTCGCATGGGCAGCTCTATCATCATCGTCGTCATCATCATCGTCGTCGTCGTCGTCGTCTTCGTCATGACCGAACCAATTCTCTTCCGCCTGCTCATGCTCTTCACGTTCGAACTCCCTCACATCGAAGTCATTGCTTATACAACCGACTGGATGTGAATGCAATTGCTCCTACGTCAACTGACCATCCATATACAACTGACTGAATGTGAATGGAACTGCTTCTTCATCACCTCCAACATCGTCATGATGATCATCCTCCAACCTGTACCCATTCTCCATAACCACCTCAGCAATGGGTGAGTTCGAGCCTATGAGGACCCTAGTGTAGCGGGACCAATGAGCAGGGTCGCGCAAAGACATCAGGACATATTTTGCCCGAGTCTTCCCACTATCAAATCTCCCCTTGATTATGAAATCACCGCCAAACTTTGCGTTCAAACGCACACAAAAGGTCATTGAAGCTCGGCGGTTCATCAAACCATTCCAACTCCTCTTCCATATCCTCAAATTCACCATCTTCCTTCATAACAATTCCTCCAAAATAAACTCGGACACAACAATCCATCTGAAAACCATTCGAGCAAACTTCATCAAGTCGTCCAAACAAACTAACTATACTAAGTTTATTAACTACACTATACTAACTAAACTAACTAAAGTAACTATTTATATCACCTATATTAACTTCACTAATCTAAACTAAACATACTAACTGTTCTAACTATTTATAATACCTAAATAACTATTTATATCACTATACTAACTTCACTAATATAAATTAAACATACTAACTATTTATAATACCTATACTAACTTTACTAATCATACTAACTAAAATAACTATTTATAATATTTATACTAACTATGCTAACTTTACTAATGATACCAACTAAATAATTAAACTAACTATTTATACTAACAATACTAAACAAACTAATCTAACTAACAATTATAATACATAAAAATTCAAAAAAAAAAGAAAAATGAAATTACATTGGCTCGGATGCGGGGAGCTACTATCGAGGCCGAAGTGCTCAGGAGAGGGGGCTTGGCGCTGCTTGCGGGGCAATGCTTGCGGAGGGGGAGCTGCTGCGCGGGGAGGGGCGGCCCTACCGCGGGGGGGGGGGGGGGGGTGGGGGCCGCGCGGGAGGGGCGCCGCTGCCGCCGCCTCCCGGCGTCCTGCGCCCACGTGGGCGCGCGAGGGGGGCGCGCGCGTGGAGGTGCACTGCCGCCGCTGCCGGCGTCCTTCCGCGTGGGGGGGGGGCTGGTGCCTGCCACGCCACGGGGGTGTTGCGCGGGCGTGGGAGTCGGGCGTCCTCTTCTACTGGCACTCCTGCACACAAAACATATCTCGCCCCCCGCCCGCTACCGCTCCTTGATCTGGGGATGCCGCTCCCCAGATCAAGGAGCGGCAGTGGGGGGGGGTGCCGCTCCCCAGATCAAAGAGCGGCAGCGGGGGTGGGCGCGCGCGCAAGCAACAGTTTTGCCGCTCCCTGGTCTGGGGAGTGGCAGCCTTGCCGCTCCTCCAGGGGGAGCGGCAGCCCCGTGCCCGCTTTTCGCTTATGCCACGTCAGCATCATTACCGCTCCTCCACGTGGGGAGCGGCAAAGTTCAAATGTTGCTCCCTCGCGAGGGGAGCAGCCAAAAGTGTTAGATATAAAAAAAAACTTTCGATGCTAAAATTAAAAATAGTTTTTAAAAAGGGTTAAAAATTAAAAAAATTATGAGGAGGGATCGTGTGCCCTGGCTGCTGTAGCCCTGCCCTCGCCATCGTAGCCGCCGCCGCCCTCGTCCTTAACCTCGCCCGCCGCCGCAGCACACAAAGAAGAACAGAGAGACTAAGAAGTGGATGGGTTGGTGTGGTCAGACTATACTTGGAGAAATATATCCAACAAACTATACTACTCAAAACATTATTTTCTGTATTATAGACTTACCATTCTACCCTTAATTACGTAAAAAAAATTCAAAAATAGAATTGTCACACCTTTTTTCAGATGCCGATCCCACAAATTTAATACCCACCTAGTGCCTATGGTCCCACCATTTTAATACGTTCTAGCCGTTGGATCTCTCATCGTGAGACGTACAATTTCTGGCAACCATAGTAAAATTTTTCTTATTAAAAGTAATCATTTATCATTTATGATTCTAAATATATATTTTTAGAAATATATTCTATTATATGTCTAATAGTAGAAATTTGATATGAGAAAAAAAATAAATATTAGTACTTCTATGTACATTTAATCAGCTACATTCTTTTTCAAGACTAAGATACTACGCCGGTAGAACTTTTATCAGGAGAGATGGACTATGTAATTTTAGTTTCGCACCGGGCCTGCTGGCCTGGTGCCGATCAATCATGGGTTAGGCGCTGGCCAGTCAAGTGGATAAGATGGCTGCTCACAAAATTCAGTGGACCAACGCTAAATGGAGAGACTGGATAGCGGCACTACTCGGAACGGCAACGTCAAGAATATTGATTAATGGGCAGCCGACAAGAGATCAAACACACGAGAGGGCTAAGACAGGGGGACCCACTATCACCTCTCTTGTTCATCCTTGCTATTGACCCTCTGAAAGTCCCTAGTTTAGTTTTGGCTAATTGATGAAACCTAGGACTAACCTTTTTTTTATCTAAGTGGATGATTTAGATAAACATGGTCATTGAATATGAGACATGACATTGACTCATGTGACCAAGATAGTGAAGACCAAGATGAGGCTTGGCTCGGTGGACCGGTTGTGAAGGTGAAGGGCAAGTTGAGGCTTCGAAGCGAAGGACCATGCGATGGTGAAGCTTGAGCAAGACTTGGCGCCGATGGACCGATGCAACAGTGAAGAGCAAGTGAAGTCAAGGTCGATGGATCGAGACGGTCATGTGATGATATGAAGTGGATCATATCATTTGGAGAAACAAAATGGGCTCAAGGCAAAGGTATAACCATAGGGCCATTTTGTTTTACACTCGAGACACCATAGAGGGTGTGAGTGGTTTAGGGTCGATAGCCAAACTATTAAGAGGGGAAGTCTTATCGGTTATCCGACGCACGGGTGCCACTAGGTGAATTCATGAAGTGCATTGCATGTAGGGCCTAGTGAGCTAACTAGAAAACCTTTGAAAATGATTGAGAAAAAGCTAACACACAAGCACATGGAGATGTACACTTGATGGTGTTGGCACATTTGCAAAGGTGACGTTGGTCGCGCTGCGGCTTGCGGGTAGAGAGGGGTTTGGGTTCCTTTCTCCCTCCCGCCGAGCGTGCGAGCGTGGGATTCTGGCGATTTCGGGGAAATGAAATGTCTATTTTCCACTACGCCGGAAGTCGGAAACGGAGGCGAACGGAGGTCACAGAGGTGACCGGACGCGGTCACGGTTTGACCGGACGCGTCCGGTCAGTACAACGCAGCAGTCAGGCGCGCGGGCTAGGGTTTGCAACTGGCGCGTCCGGTCACTCGCGGGACCGGAGCGTCCGGTCAGGCACCCAGAGAACAGTGCGTGGCGAAGGGCTGAGCAGACGCGTGGCGCATCCAATCACACGTGATCGGACGCGTCCGGTCGCGAAGGGACCTTACTAGACTCTGACCGGACGCTGGCACTGTCGCGTCCGGTCGTTGCGTGGAGCGCGTCCGGTCGTTGTGTCGCGGGTGCACGGCACTGTGCGTTGGGCGCGTCCGGTCGTCGTGTTTGACCGATGGCGCGCAGTGACCGTTGGAGGGTCAGACGGCCGCGGTTGAATCTGGTAGGACACGTGGACGACACAGGGCGACCGGACGCGGTGAAGCGCGTCCGGTCAGTTTCGACCGGCGCGTTCGGTCGTCTCGAGAAAACGGTCAGTGGAGTGGCAACGGCTCTATTTGTATGGGATGCTTATAAATACTCGTTGGCCGGCCCTTGGGGAGTACTCTTGGCATTTCTAACACTCTTGTGCATCCTTTGAGCTAAAGCTTCTCCTCCCACTCATCTCTCTTGCTTGATTGCAAATCAAAAGTGAGATTGAGTGATCCCAAAGTGCATTGCATAGCTTGAGGGCATTTAGTGGCACTTGTGGGTGGTTTAGCCGGTGGATTTCTTGTTACTCTTGGAGAGTACCGCTCCTAGCCGGCTTGGAGATTGTTGGAGGCGTTGGCAAGAGAAGGTGATTGTTCTTGGCCACCTCCGGTTGATTGTGAGAGGTTCTTGTGCTTTCCTAGGCGGGACGCCAAAAGCAACTCTAGTGGAATGCGCGTGTCATTGAGTTACCTCACTTGAGAGTGGTGTCTTGCGGTGCCTTGCGGGGCATGCCTTGAGGGGCAAGTGACTTGAGGGTCACACCGGGAAACCATCTAAGTGTTGGTCGACACAACCGGTGACGTAGCTTGTCGGTGCACAAGTGAACACCGGGTGAACAAAAATATTATGTCTCTTGTCTCCCGGTGATTGGTCTTCATATTGTGTTGTTGTCAATATTGATTGTTTATATATCATCTTGGTGATTGGCAACATCTTCACTCCACCGTCGGTATAAGAATCACAATCCTTTCTCTTGCACTTACTTATCTTGTGTAGCTCTAGTGGTAGCTTTGCTAGTAGTGTTGTTAGCTTGTTCTCTAGTGTAAAATTAGTGACATAGCTCTTGTGTGAACTAGAGATCATAATCTACTAGACTTGTGGATAGGAGGCTTGCATCACAACCTTTGGCTAAGCAAAACTCGCTTTACGCCGTTTGTTATTCTAACAAGTTTGTTTAGTGTCATTTGTAGAATTTTTTATAGGCTATTCACCCCCCTCTAGCCATCTAGGACCTTACACCCTCTACAGTGTATCACTGAGGTGGCGACAAATAGGGGCATCCTGAACCCGGTTTTGCCAACGGCGGGGGGGTTGCCGCTCCCCAGATCAAAGAGCGGTAGCGGGGGTGGGCGCTCGCGCAAGCAACAGTTTTGCCGCCCCCTGGTCTGGGGAGCGGCAGCCTTGCCGCTCCTCTAGGGGGAGCGGCAGCCCCGTGCCCGCTTTTCGCTTATGCCACGTCAGCATCATTACCGCTCCTCCACGTGGGGAGCGGCAAAGTTCAAATGCCGCTCCCTCGCGAGGGGAGCAGCCAAAAGTGTTAGATATAAAAAAACTTTCGATGCTAAAATTAAAAATAGTTTTTAAAAAGTGTTAAAAATAAAAAAATTCTGAGGAGGGATCGTGTGCCCTGGCTGCTGCAGCCCTGCCCTCGCCATCGTAGCCGCCGCCGCCCTCGTCCTTAACCTCGCCCGCCGCCGCAGCACACAAAGAAGAACAGAGAGACTAAGAAGTGGATGGGTTGGTGTGGTCAGACTATACTTGGAGAAATATATCCAACAAACTATACTACTCAAAACATTATTTTCTGTATTATAGACTTACCATTCTACCCTTAATTACGTAAAAAAATTTCAAAAATAGAATTGTCACACCTTTTTTCAGATGCCGATCCCACAAATTTAATACCCACCTAGTGCCTATGGTCCCACCATTTTAATACGTTCTAGCCGTTGGATCTCTCATCGTGAGACGTACAATTTCTGGCAACCATAGTAAAAATTTTCTTATTAAAAGTAATCATTTATCATTTATCATTCTAAATATATATTTTTTAGAAATATATTCTATTATATGTCTAATAGTAGAAATTTGATATGAGAAAAAAATAAATATTAGTACTTCTATGTACATTTAATCAGCTACATTCTTTTTCAAGACTAAGATACTACGCCGGTAGAACTTTTATCAGGAGAGATGGACTATGTAATTTTAGTTTCGCACCGGGCCTGCTGGCCTGGTGCCGATCAATCATGGGTTAGGCGCTGGCCAGTCAAGTGGATAAGATGGCTGCTCACAAAATTCAGTGGACCAGCGCTAAATGGAGAGACTGGATAGCGGCACTACTCGGAACGGCAACGTCAAGAATATTGATTAATGGGCAGCCGACAAGAGATCAAACACACGAGAGGGCTAAGACAGGGGGACCCACTATCACCTCTCTTGTTCATCCTTGCTATTGACCCTCTACAGCGTATCACTGAGGTGGCGACAAATAGGGGCATCCTGAACCCGGTTTTGCCAACGGCGGCGAAGCTAAGGTGCTCACTCTATGTTGACGACGCTGCGATATTCGCCTCCCCAAGTAATCTCGAAATTGAACATCTTCATACGATCCTAAATTTCTTTGGGGGTTACTCGGGTCTCAGAATTAACATATCCAAGACGAAAATCTTCCCCATCAGGGTTGAGAACAATACAGTCACCCATCTACTCCAAAATTTCCCTAGAAAAGTTTGCACATTCCCCGGTAAATATCTTGGCCTTCCCCCCCATATGAGAAAACTAAGAAAAATAGATGTACAACCTCTGCTAGATAAATTCGGGGCAAGGTTGCCTGGTTGGAAAGGGAGGTTTCTATCTTCAGTAGGGAGAGAGACTTTAGTGTAATAGCCCCACGGGGCAAGTGGGCCCAATTTAGGCATGTGACGAGCACTGTAGCAGCTACAGTGGGCCGAGCTGTAGATACGGGGTCACTGTACATCCGGACTCTGGGGTAATGTAGCGTGGGTACTGTTCACTCTCGTACTGTAGCTACAAGTTGGAACAGGCAAGTTCATGTTACTGTAGTTCGAGTACTATTCATTTGAGTTAATGTAGCTCACGAAAATACTGTGTAACCTATGTCGTAAATAAGGATCGCCGGACCGACTTAAGTATCACGGCTAGAGACGCGTATTAACCTTCGGTTAACCGTTTTGAGCGAAGCGGGGACGAAAGCTCAAGTGGGTTGCTACACAGGTGGGACCACTCCTCATTAGAGTGGGCCTGGGCTGTGTATGCTGGGACTGGATGTTACATTTGGTATCAGAGCCAACTCTCGCGGTTTCACAGGCACGTGGGGATCAGATGCGCGGGCATGATGTGTGCATGCGCGTGGGCCCGTCGTGGACACGACATGGCATGGCACATGCGCCGGCACGGGAAATGTGGCTAAGAGAGGAGGATCCTGGATTAAGTGTCCCAAAAGGGTAAGCCGATCTGGCATACTTAGGGGGGTGATTGTAACAGCCTCATGGGCCCAATTCAGATATGGGCCGAGTACTATCGCAGCGGCAGCGGGCCGAGACTGTAGATGCGGGGTACTATACATCTGGACCCTGGGACTGTAGCTCGAGTACTGTTCACATGAGTTACTGTAGCTCACAAAAATACTGTGCAACAGGTGTTTAGTACCATACCGTGAATCCAAGGATCGCCGGACTAACTTAAATACCAGGGCCCCAGGGACGCGTAGTAACCTTCGGTTAACCGTTTTGAGTGAAGCGAGGATGAAAGCTCAAGTGGGTTACTACGCAGGTGGAACCACTCCTCGGTAGAGTGGGCCTGGGCCGTGTATGCCGGGACTGGATGTTACATTTAGTCAAGACGGTGCTCTCTTCTCAACCAATTTACCACATGACAGCTTTCCCAGAACAAAAGTGGTTGATCAAAAAGATTGACCGACTACGTAGAAGTTTCCTTTGGAGGGGGAAACAGCTGATAAAGTCCATGGGGGACATTTGATCGTAAACTGGCCAACATCCTGTCTACCCAAAGTCAAAGGAGGTTTAGGGATCCTTGACTTGGAACGTTTTGCTCGTGTCTTGCGATTGCGTTGGCTCTAGTTCAAATGGCGCCAAAAGGAAAGAGCGTGGAACAACCTTGAATTATCGTGTGACACCAGGGACAAGGATCTATTTGCGGCATCAACGGTGGTAACGATTGGCGATGGCAAAACGGCCACATTCTGGACTTCCTCTTGGGCACAAGGAAAAACCCTCAAGACCTTGGCGCCAACCTTATTCAGCAAGGCGAAGAGAAAAAACGTTACAGTTCAAAAGGCTTTGCAAGATAATAAATGGATATCACACATCCTTCCCATCCTGACAACGGAAGAAATCCATGGACATCCAGCTGTGGGAGACTGTCCAGCATATTGAGTTAGATGCTGACACGGAGGATACAACCAAAAGCACCTACTACATCCAATTCGAAGGAACGTTCAGTAAACTCAAAATCATGCCGATCTAGAAAGCCAAAGCAGAACCTAAATATAATTTTTTTGCATGGACGTTGTTGCATAAGAAGATCCTCACGGCTAACAATTTAATGAAACGACATTGGCCAAACGATCCCATTTGAAGCTCTGTGGAAATGACCTAGAAACCCCCACGCACCTATGCAAAGATTGCACTTTCACAAAGCAGGTGTGGTCTTTCATGAAATCGTGGTTTAGCCTATCTTTCATCGATACCATCAGTACTAATGGCTCATTGCATAGCTACTGGCGCAAATGTCGAATGATGGTAGACAAACCTCATAGGAAAGCTTTTGATGGACTAATGATATACTTTTGATGGAATATATAGAAAGAGAGAAATAGAAGAACTTTTCAAAACAAGAGTTTACAGGCAAGAGAGATGGTTTTCTTATGCAAAGAAGAGGTCGATCAATTTCAATGGGCAACACAACCAAACGTGGAGACCAGCCAGGCTCTGTAACTTATGTAGTTTCCTTTCCCCTTGGGCGTTTTGTTCTTTCGTTCTCAGATGGTATTCCGTTTTTTCGGCAGAGTAGTGTGGTGTTTTTCTAGGGCCAGTGTGGTCATCATGATTGTAAGTTTGTTAAGGTTGTAAAGGTTGTAACCCTTCTTTTTTTATTTTTCCTCGTCTAATAAGAATCTGGCAAAAACTTTTTGTTGCCTTTCGGAAAAAAAATCAGTGGACCCTGGGTCCATTGCATCGCCCATGCATCCCTGCCGCTGATGCAAGACACGTCACGCTAGGCGAAATCGAAGCATCTAGGTGTGCGGTTCCTTCGCGGCGGATCTCGGCTCCTCACGTTGCGACGCTCGGACTTAGTCAATGGCTCAGCGTGGACCGTACGATCTAGGCTGTTTGGTTTGGGGAGCGGTCCCATCCAGCGTCAACACGTCCGGCATGGGCTCGACCGATGATTTCTAGAGGAACGACTCGATGACCTGATTATACTAGCGGATGTTACGATCCGATGATCGATGGTTTGGTTTCGTCCGTCAATCCAAACAGTTTTAGGTTCGGAGATACAGGTTCGGATGACTTCGGACGATGCTATTACGTGAACCAAACAGGCTTAGGCCACGTGTCAACCATCCGTGATAAGAGTGCACTGGGAAGCTAATGGACCCAGGGTCCATCCAATCCAATTTTTTAAAAAAGACTAGGTAGCTTGCCCGTGCGTTGCTACGGGATAGCAATATTTTGTACTAAAACAAACGGAACGCATGATGAGGTAACAAATACTGTAAAAATCAAATATCAATGTTAACGTGACATTTAATCAAAAAAAAGTTTGTAACATGGAGGTAACAATACTGTAAAAATTGGCATGTTGCTGCTATAGTATATCAGAAAATTAGGATTGCTGGTCAGTATTCTTTTACCAAAAAAGTTTGTAGCGTGGAGGTAACAATACTGTAAATGTCCATCTTTTATTCTTTTTAGTTGTAGCAAAGCAGTCCTAATTTTCTGATAGACTGTAGCAGCAACATGCCAATTTTGGATCATAATCTAACAGACAAAAACACACTCAGCTTTGCTATTCTCACATTAAAAACAATCATCAATTTTAGTAACATCGTCAAAACAACCACAATTACAAATTTAGAATATAAAAAGGGCTCGCAATAATCATTGAGAAGCATCCTTAGAAATGGGCAACATGAGACATCATATTTCGTAGATAATTAATTTTGCAACCACCTACAGCTAGCCATATACCACTCTCATTCACAAGTGCAAATCGATCCTTCTTAGAACACATCACCATATACTTATATTAAAAATTGAGGTAGGGAAAAGAAATCAAATGATGTAATCTCAAAATTTAAAAAGATGTCAGAAATATTGAACTGCTTTCAAAACCATCCCTGAAATTCAACATCTTCAAGCTTTAGCCTTAACCTCTGTTTGTAATTGTAGCATAGATGCGTGTCAATCAGATAGGAAGCAACCATTCAGAATCTACTGTAATGCTGATAGCAATGTAATGCTCATAGCAAATCCACCAATTTGTCATAGTTGTTGCTCCTATCGTACTGTTACCTCGCTATGGCGTTAGAACCTCCTTAAATACAATATTCTTCGTGAACGTTCCATCAACTATTGGGGTCTTCTTATCCTTATGTTTTTTATTTGACACATTCTTCCTTTTTTCCCCGCCGGCATTCTTTTTACCATTTTTCTTCTCCATCTTTTTGGTCTCCTCCTCTTGTGCATTCGCATCAGGCGGGAGGGCAAGGATCTTTATATTGGTTCTTGATGTGGCTCTAGACATCGCAACGTACAACTGACCATGAGAGAACACCGGTGCGGGCAGGTACACACCCACGTTCGGGATAGTCTGTGCCCTGTGACTTGTTGACCGTCATGGCAAAGCTTAGCCTGATAGGAAATTGCTTCCTCTTGAACTGGAACGGCAACATCTCGTCATTAGACGGGCACAACGGTATTCGAGGAAGAAAAACCCGCTTTCCAGCATGCTGCCCCCACCACGATTTCCGCATCGATTGTATTTCTACGGAACCCACGCACCACCAGCCTTGTACCATTGCATAGCCCATTGGCAGGATCAATATTTCTAAGCAATATGACAGGACACCCGAGCTTGAGCTTCAAGACGTGTGGAGGCATCCCGTTGGGGGTCAGACTGTTAAGGAACTCTGATGGATAGTAGTTATGTGGATCATCTACCGCGGAGTCAAAACTGTGATACACTGTCTCGTCGCCCTGGAACATATCAATCATTTTCATATTGATCATGTCCACCCAATCGTTACGTGTAGACAAAATCGCTCTCGTGGTGATGTAGTCCTTGTTCGCCATGTTTGCATTTAGATCTGGAAAGATGATGTCGATCAATGTATGAAGATCTTTCTCGGTATCGCCAGAGTACGGGACACAGATCTCGTCTGGAATACGTACATTGCCATCTCCATTAACCTCTTCCGTTCCACCACCAATGCGCAACAGATAATCTGCAAACCACGGATCACTCTGAGCCCTCATGTTGCGGACGAGCTTTAGGTGGCGCATGGATTCCCAAAGATACGACCTTCGTAGAGAAGCACTGACAATTTGAGCCCTAGATCCTTTCCGCACAACAGGGAGGACCTGTCTAAAATCCCCATCAAGGACAACAGTCTTCCCACCAAACGGTAGGTGTGACCGGCCCATTATATCCCGTAGGCTGTTGTCTAGTGCTTCCATATTTTGCCTCTTTGTCATAGATGCCTCATCCCAAATTATGAGAGCTGCTTGCTGCAACAACTTAGCAGTACCACTCTGTTTCGTAAAGCTACAATAACCGCCCTCTTGAAGAGTTAGAGGTATCTTAAAACGTGAGTGGGCCGTCCTCCCGCCTGGCATTATGGCCGCTGCAACTCCAGATGTAGCTGTAGCCGCGGCAAGCTTGTCCTGGCTACGTAGTTTTGCGAGAAGTGCCCTATACAAAAAGGTCTTTCCCGTCCCGCCAGGTCCATCCACAAAGAACAGTCCGCCTTGTTTGCTGCAGACCGCGGCCATTATCTCATCATAGGCAGACCTTTGCTCGGCGTTGAGTGAGTCGCACAATAGATGTTATCAGAACAGTATTATTATAAGATGTTATCAGAACAGTATTCTTATTCTATAACCATAAGAAGGTGAAGATTTAGAATTTTCTGGGTAATAATTGATTTGAGATGTTCAGTTAGAATGGATGGCTGGTTGCATCAGTTAGAAAGGATAAGAAAGAATAAGAAAATAAGGTCACACAAGATACCGACTTCTTAGGGACAAAATGTAAATTACTCCATACGGGCATCAAAAAGACATTTACATCAATAAAAAATGTAGACGAAAGCATGGTGTCAAAACTAACCAAATTTTGCTCAGAGAAAACAAATTGAGTACAGAGATGCACACATACCTCCTATAATCAGGAATCCATAAATCAGTAGAGTTGATGATACATACAGATCACCAGATCAGATAATTGGTTGAGACTACTTTTTGATGCGTAAATCAGTAGAGTAGATGTTACATAAAGACCACCAGATCAGTAGAGTTGACGCTGCGGAACTTATTGCTGCTTGATCCCACGGCCTGCAAATTCCAAGAGGGATTGATCCGGTCAGACAGTAGTGGATATGATGGTGAATTCAGTACAGGTTCAGAGCATAATTCTACCTTGCAGCGGTAAGAGCAGATGTGGGACTCCCAGAATATTTAACCAGTCAAATACTATATATAAAGATGGATCAGTATACTGCCCGTGTAAGCTACATTTGCCAGTGTTCTATAGCTGACTGTTATTTTTGTGTTTCACCCCATCTGATTCCCATTTCGCTAATTACCAGGCGGCACACTAAAGGATTATTCCTTCCAAATTGTTTGTTCAGAAGCTACATTTTTCTTCAGAACTTAATATTTCTAGATGGGCTTGCTACCTTTTAGTAGGTATTGCCTTCAGAGAAAATCACGGATTAACTGTGGCAGTGTTTGGTTAGGTGTGGGAATTAGCATTTACAGTAGCCTGCAGTTCTCCTGAGGGACTAATGTTATTTTCAGCTTTAAATGGATTAACTCAAGGATTACATAAATGGAACTGAGAAAACAAACTTCCTATATCCTAGGTATTAATTTGCCAGTAACAAAAATGGAGTTTGAATCTTTCGTTTATTTATGTGTATTGCCAACTGCTACATGCCAATGTGTTAACTGTTCCTAATTGTTATCGTGCAGTGCTGTTGACAATTTCCGAAGGCAATTTGCAAACTTGGAGGAAAATGGAGGAAAGAGTGGGACACACACCGCTTCCTCAGACAGGAAGCATGTTTCGCTCCCAAGGTGACAGATTTTCCCGAGTTCTCATTCTATGATTTAGGCTGCTATGTTCTACTTTTTGTAAAACCTTTTTTTTCCCTGAATAAAATAAATTGGATTCCACAGCTTCCTAGTTTTTTGGTAGTAATAAAAATGAATTAGCTTATGTTTGCATGTTTAAAAGAACTGATGTTTGATGACCTTAAAAGGGCAGACCTAGTGCCAGAGGCTCCCACACAAGTGGGATCTGGGGAAGGGAATAACCGAAGTAAAGTCTTACCCCTGCAGAAATTCTGCAGAGAGACGGCTTCGAACCCAGGATCTGGTGACTCGGCGAGCTAGCAATCACCAACTGCACCAGGCTTGCCCTTCATTTACTACTTATTGGATATTATTGGCTTATACGACTAATTAGAATTTAAATTGTCTTCTGACATTTACTCATTTTTATTTGCTGGACAACCACAGTTCATTCTAATCCAATCCCTCCAAATGGAACCTCCCAAGTTCCTCAAAAGATTCCCACAGGTGGTAATTTCTCCTAATGAAATATTATGTTCTTCAGACACCACTAAAAAAAATTCAGCTAGACCAGGAAGAGTGGTTGGTCCAATAATACCATTTGAGAACGCAACTGCTGTTGATCCATACAGCCAACGTAGGGTGGCGAGGAATCCAGTACTTCCTCCAACCACATCAAACCTGTCAGCATACGCCTATCACCGGAAATCAGACAACTCAGACAGAGTGCTCCAACAGGAGCTGGAAAAGGACCGCACGCAGTACCAGCCAGCACAGCGGTTCATGGACGCCAAGGTCTTCCTACTACATACCGGAAAGCAATCTAGTTCGATTGGCAACCTGGTATTATTTGGAACCCATGACGAATTAGCAATTGGACAGACTCAAGATCCCATGAATTAGCAGTACAGAAAAATAGAAGTTTCACTCTGATTTTAGATCAAAACGGGAAGAACAGATAGGCATGAAACCCTAGAAAATAAAATGCACAAAATCACAAGGTTGTTAACCTGTGAATTGGAGGCGGCGGAGAGGCGGCCGGCGACACGTTGCGTCCGCAGCGTCGGCAGGGCAAAACGGGACGGCGTGGAGCAGGCGAGGAGGCGGCGGGACGTCCTCGCTCCTCGCATCCGCGGCGTCGGCGCGTCCTCGCTCCTCGCGTCCGCGGCGTCGGCGGTGAACACAAGGGCGAGCGATCAGGCGAGAAGGAGGAGAGGCGAACGACGGTGTGTCCTCGCTCCTCGCTTCCGCGGCGGCGGCGAGGGCAAGGCAGGCGGGATTGGAGGCGGCTTCCTGTTGTGCGTGATTACCTTCCCTGAACCCACGAGGCTTTTACGTTAAGAATCCTGGCTTATTGTTTATTTTCTTCCGTACCCTTCCACCTCCATGTTTATATGTTATGTCTCTCTTTTACATTTGCATCTGGAATCCTTTCTTATTCTTTATTTTCATTCGCACCCTTCCACCTCCTACTACGATGGGCATGGTTTCGCACGAGACGGCAGATGGAAGTACCAAACGTTTGTCGCACCAAAAAAAGTGTCCATCTTTTATTCTTTTTAGTTGTAGGAGAAATGGAGTAGATCGCCGACCGAACAGAGCACCATACGTTCATACAGCTACGGCATGTATACGAACAAGTACACGTCCCTTCTGCTGTTCCTCCGCGACTTTCTAGGGCCTTGGGTTAGATTTGCATTTGTCCGAGGAGCCAAGGGTGGGCACGTAATTGTTCCAGAGTTTTTTTTTTCAATGACAGGAGTTCCTCAATTCCGCCTACAGGAATGTTGGCCGTTGTTCGTTGGGCATTTGTTCTCAGGCCATTTGCCGAGTGTTTGCCTGTGCGGTCATCCATACTGCAAAGCATTTAACAGGTTATGTTTTGAGTTATGCTATTCACAGCGTGAGTACTATTTTGTAATCCAGAGTGCTTGTAATGTGTTGATGTACCCAGCTATTATATAATATAATTCTTCTTTCGTTGCAAAAAAAGAGGACGGCGATGAGGGTTGAAACGAAAGTTGCTGCTTGTATTTGGTCTTAGGGCGACGTGGAATGCTTTAATTTGTCATAGTTTCGTGGGTTGGATTGAACCCCTCTCTTGTTTGGTTCAGAAGGTTGGGTCTATTCTAGTTTATGTTTGGTTAGAAGAATATCTGGAAGTGGGTTGAGTCATTAACATGTGCGGGGCTATTTGACAGTCTCCGTCCCTTTCTTCTTTCTTCCGCTGAGGCCACATGTGTCACTCGGCCTGCGCTCGCGTCTCTTGTGCGCATGCACCTTCTGCGCCCGGCCGTAACCCCCACAACCTGCTTGCCCGCAGCCGTGGCCGCAGCTCGCTCTCCAGCAACCACTTAGATCTGCCCGCTGACCCGCCCTGCCATTGCTCTCTCGCACGCCCCGACCTGTTGCTCCGTGGCTACGCCCATGCTACTCCGTAGGACACACCGTCGTTGCTGCTTGTGTGTTGCAGCTAGTCCCTGCTGGGTGTGAGGGTCGGGGTCTGGACCTTCTTTGGGAGGCGGAAGGACAAGAGACGGAGGGGCGAGGCGGGCGGAGGGATGTGCTGCATCACCGGAGGGAGGAGGCCGCCGGAGGGGTGTGGCCACGCTCCTTCCTCTGCGCTGCCTGGGAGTTTTGTGCGAGGGAGTCAGGGAGATGCGCCGCTAGAGGAGGCTTCACACCGCACGCAGGAGGTCGCGCTCCATCTGGGTCGGCGGGGTCCGCTCGATTTGGTACCAGGAGAACCTGCATATCGTGCGAATATTCTCCTCTGGGTCCGACCCAGTTCAACTGGACCTCAAACCAAACACCCATGAAACTGGGTCGAACCTATTCCAACCCAGTCCGTCCCAATGTCAAACATACGGTTACTCTCTTTGGTATTTATAAAAACTAGCAAACATGCCCGTGCGTTGTAACGGGAGAAAAATTATCTAATGTTTTTTAAGAAACAACAATGAGAATAATACATATATATTTATGTTTTACCATATATATGTAAAAATTTAAAATCTATAGTTTATTTTATAATAATCATGACATCCATAGCATAAATTAATGTTGTCAATAATATGACACCTATTAAGTTTGTAGCGAATTAAAATACAACATTGGTGCATTTTTTTCTCCCATTGAAAAGCACATAAATATTTAGATGTAAATATATCATAAATTTAATTGTTATACTATTCATGTGTTGCTACAGTTAAATATCAATTTTCATGACTTTCTTTGAGGATCCAAAATTATCTAATTAAAGTTGGCAATGTGTTAGTTGCTGACATATCAAGGATTTATTTATCCGCTGATGATTATGACTGAAGATCTCTCTCATTGTTTTATGTGTCGGCCCTTATTAGGAATTGCAGATATATATATTTATTTACATTGGAATAGACAACAGACTGGCCAAGATTTCAATTTTAATATACGAATTTAGTTAGTTGGACTATATGCTGATCTAAGTTTTAATAAAAATATTTTTTAATCAAAACTACATAAATATTTTATTTCTTAGGAAATTCAACGGTTCAAGTGACTTCGTCAATCTCTAGTGTTTGTCAGTTCAATTTTCGAAGATGCTTATAGGGGTAGGGTTTTCGTGCATACGTTCAAAGAGGTGAATGTGCGTGCGTTGTGAGTATCTGCGTCGCACCATGTAATCGCAAAAAAACAGTTCTAAAATAATATATTTACTATTTCTTTTGTTTATATGAGAAAAATTCAGGAGAGCAAAAAAAAGTCACAGGAGCAAAGAATGTGCACAATAAAAATTTTGAGAGAAACTGATCTGAACCAGGCAACCAAAATAAAATCGGAATCGACACGAAAACTGAAGCGAGCATAAAATGGATCAGGTGGATCCAGACGGAAACTGAAGTGGGCATACATTAGAAAAAAACGACTTGGACGCAGAATCACAATCTGACGATCTAAGCGTGAATCCGGAGATTAGGTAATGGACGAAAAAAAAGTGTGACAAGAAATTTTGCCTGTTTTCAGTACTAGGCGTAGAAGTGCATGGAGCAGCTCGGCGGCTCTGTTTTCCTTGAGCCGGTACGGCGTTTCAGCAATTACTGTTCCGCCATGTACAGTGCTATGCTGCTAGTATCTTGGCCTTGTTTAGATTTCAAATTTGGGATCCAAATTTTGCATAGTAAATGTTCCGTCACACTGTAGCAATTTTGTTTTTATTTGGTAATAATTGTCCAAATATTGATTAATTAGGCTTAAAATATTCGTCTCGCAAAGTACAACAAAACTGTGCAATTAGTTTTTTATTTTATCTACATTTAGTACTCCATATATGTGCCGATATTTTGATGTGATGGAGAATCTTCTTTTTACACAGTGAAATTTAGAGGTGAATTTGAGTATCTAAACGAGACCCTTGTGTCCTTTGCAACATCAGTTATAATAACTGGCTTTATTTAGGTAGTCCTACACATCGGCGCCTCGTACCACTCCCGCTCTCGTTACAATCTTCTACGCTCTGCTGGCATCAGTTATAAGTAAGGCCTTAATTACGTATTTCCCAAAAAAAAGTTTTGCCTCCACCTATCACATCGAATGTTTAGATACATGCATAAAGTACTAAACGTAGACGGAAAAAAACTAATTGCACAGTTATCAGGGAAATCGCGAGACGAATCTTTTAAGCCTAATTAGTCCATGAAAAGCCTTAAGTGCTACAGTAACCGACATGTGCTAATGACGGATTAATTAGTATCATTAGATTCGTCTCGCAGTTTCCTGACGGGTTCTCTAATTTATTTTTTTTATTAGTATCCGAAAACTCCCCCCGACATCCTTCGGCACATCCGATGTGACACCCAAAAATTTTCATTTCACGAACTAAACGCAGCCTAAGGGTGTGTTTAGTTCGCGAAAATTTTTGGCTTTGACGACTGTAGCACATTCGTTTGTATTTGTCAATTAGTGTCCAATCATGGACTAATTAGGTTCAAAAGATTCGTCTCGTGGTTTTCTACCAAACTGTGTAATTAATTTTTTTCGTCTACATTTAATACTCCATGCATGTGTCCTAACATTCGATGTGACGGGAAATCTTGAAAATTTTTGGAAACTAAACATGGCCTAACTGTCCTTTGCAACCTCAGTTATGAAAGCCCCGTTCGGCTGTGCTGATAAGCCGGCTGAAAAACACTGTTGGCTGATTTGTTTTGAGAGGAAAATACTGTTTCGGCTGAAAAAAACAAGCTGAAAAGTACAGATTATAAGCCGGATAAACAGGGCCGAACTTATGACATTTACAGTCTTTTACGCTCTGCTGCATGTGGGCATGCTTGTACGCTAAGCAATCCTCACTGGTACTACTGCACATCTACTATGATTATATCAGGCTGGAATAAGCACTTTGTCTAACCGGATGGCTCAAACTAGTGCTATTCTGTTCTAACATTGAAGCACGCACAGTGATCTTGCCTACTGGTCCATGGTCCATGATGCAGCACCCCATGGTATGCACGGAAACATGGTCTCATGGCTTGGACCTCTCTGCTCGCCCGTTAACTTGTATCCAATCAGTCTCTTTCTTTTGTCATCTACCTTTCGTCGAGGACCAGCCGTATGTGCCTGAAGCTAGCGGCAACTGACATCGTTTCACAGGGTTTAATTGAATGTTAAGTGCAGTACGGACTCATAGAGCACTGTAGCAACTGCAACTCCCGTCTGCTACTCCATCAAGTTTCTGTCTGTGATCAACTTCTTGCATGCCGACGACCAAACCAAGCAATCAGCCAGCAAACATGAGCTGCTGTCGAACCACAATTGTGGGTTCATTCATGATTGGATCGATCAGATCGATACAAGACAAAGTGATAAATAAAGGCGGCTTGGCATGTAAGGCCAGTCTCAATGGAGAGTTTCATTACGTTGTTTCCAAGACTGCCATGTCATTTGAAATGAAATGAAACTTGGATGAAACACCTACTCTCAATGGAGAGTTTCATTCCGTGGTTTCATAGGCATTTAATTCCAAGACTCATAGAGAGTTGGTAATCGTGCCAAGAGAGTTTCATCTAGATGAAACTCATTTCTTCTCTCTCTTCTTAAATACACTGCCATATCATCAAAAGTGCCTATGTGGCAACCCATTTAATGCAAATGAAACTCATGTGAAACTTTCACTGAGACTGGCCTAAGTGTGTCATTAAGCCAGAAACATGGTGTGTAGTCCTTTGAATCAGAGGCCCTTCAAACCGCTGTGCTGTGTGTGTACGGTGTACCGAATCGAACCCCCCTTAACTCATCTGGTGGCCTGGCCTCTGTAAGTTCGTTCGCTGGCAAATGGGGGATCACCGGGTTACTGTTCGCATTAATCCCTCAGGTTAGTAGGCTCTAGAACTAGAATGGCAAGCTAGCAGCAACCTCCATGAAATGTTCTCATGGCAGGCAGTGGAACTGGTTCAGAATCTGAAGCTGTTAAGGGCGTGTAAGGCCCCGTTCGGCTGTGCTGATAAGCCGGCTGAAAAACACTGTTGTCTGATTTGTTGTGAGAGAAAAATACTGTTCTGGCTGAAAAAACAAGCTGAAAAAGACGGATTATAAGCCGGATGAACAGGGCCTTAAGTTCAGGGCTATAAAGTTTTTGGGGTACTATAGCACATGTGTAACTATAGCAATTAGTGTCTAATCATTGACTAATTAGGCTGAAAAGATTCGTCTCGTAAAATATATGCAAATTGTGCAATTAGTTATTTTTTATTTATATTTAATACTTCATACATGTCTGCAAACATTCGATGGGATAGGTGTAAAGTTTTTGGGTGAAAACTAAACACCCCCTATTTAAACCCTGATGGCCTGACCCCTCCTCTCGAGCGGTTTCAGAGTCGTCTGCGTCGTCACCGATAACACAAACTGAAGGAAAGGTGAACAGCCCTGAATAAAGACTATAGGTCCTAGTGTCATGAATGAACCCTCAAAAGTGGTATAGACTACAGGTTCTAGCGTCATGAATGAACCCTCAAAATGTGGTTAGACAGCAGCTGGTACTTGTTTGCTGCTTAAATACGTCAGTTTTACTCGACAGTGACAGTGCAACGAGACTCAAACCAACTGGTGAAATAAAAAAGAAACCAAAGGAAAAAAAGGATCAACCAATGAAAAACATCAGTTACAAGCAACACCTTGAAGAACAGGTCACGAATCCATGGCACACGGAGATCAGATTACAGAGGGCGAGCGTGCAAGCTCTGGATGGAGGATTGGAGGTGGGTGAGCAGAGCATCGGCTGGCTGGCGTCTAGTAGAGTGAGTCGACTGTCTTGTTGAGCTCCTCGAGCTTCTTCATCCGCATCCTCTCGCTTTCGCTCACAAGCTGCATGCAACAAATATCCCAGGCGATGCAGAGCAAGTCGTTAGTGTTTCAGAAGTTCATGAGTATCGAGAGCTGATTACAGTGAGCTACCAGCCTTTCTTTTGTCGGTCAGAGAGGTTTTACCTCGATTAGCCTGTTCACTAGCAGCGCTTTGTCTTTGCTCTTCTCGTTGTACGCCTCCAGGACCTCCTTGTACTCCTTCTCCTTTATTTTTTTTCAGTTGACCAAAACAAAATCCACATGTCAGCTCATGAAGATATATATCATCTAGCTAATCCATGCAACGCATGTGTGAGCTCTCTCTCACACACACCTTCTTGACGCAGCTCTTGCTGAGAGGCTTGAGCTGACGGTTCACCGTGTCAATCCGCTTCCGTATCGACTCCACCTCCTTCCGTGTAGGATCCGCCATCCCTTCCAGCTCCTAACAGAGGAAATAACAGCAGGGATTTATACCACCTTGTGTCCTTGTGTTCGCAAAATCCCACGAAATCCCTAATAATACTACTAAGGCTCCGTTCACTTCCCAAAATATTTCCTCTGCCACCCGTCATATCGAATCTTTGGACGTATGCATAGAGTATTAAATGTAGGTAAAAAATAACTAATTGTACAGTTTGTCTATAAATATCGAGATGAATCTTTTGAGCCTAATTAATTCATGGTTGAATAAATTTTACCAAATAACAACGAAAGTGTTACAAGAATTTTTCCCCCAAATATTTCGGATCTGAACACAGCCTAAATCAGTTCCCTGACTGAATCGAAGTGCTGATGGGTGTCATTCAGGTTCACGCTATCTCAAAATTCACTAATTCAGAGATCAATCAATATGGTTGGCAGCATAAGACTAGTGTGATGTTCTGGAACACGAGAAATTCTTTCGGAAATGGAAAGGTCCCTTATTGTACGAATTCGTCCGTTTCAAACGAAGCTAATGCATGTCAGTCGCGTGACGACGAGGGCAGAACAGAGCCAAGGTAACTGACGGACAGACGCACGTACCTGCCTGATGAAGGCGAGTCGCTTGGACTCCTCCTCGACGCGTCCGAGGTGCGCGAACACCTTCTCCCGGACCTCCATCTTGCGCCTCTCGATCTGCTCCTCCTTGGCCTTGAACACCGAGAGCGCCGACCTCGAGGAGCCCTCGCCTTCGTCCTCGTCGCCCGCGCTGCTGCCCAGCGACGACGGGTGCTTCACCCGCAGCACCATCTGCATCTGCTGCTCCACGCCGCCGCCGCCCTGCATATTCTCCTCCTCCTCCTCCTCCTCTAGCTCAGGCAGCTCCGCCGCGTACGTTGGCTATTCTCTCTTCCTTCTCTTCCTCGCTTCACGCCATTTATAGCACAAGCAAGCTGCCTGCAGGTCGCCGTGGCCTCTGTTCTGTTGCTTTCCCGGCAATGCTGGTTGTCTAAGCAACCCAGCACAGTGGCAAGCAAGTGGAGCTGGGGGAAAAGGCAAAACAATAGCCAGCACAACTGCTGCTGTGTCGCCCAAGGAACAACCGGAGAGGAGGAAGCCAAGAGGCGGCATCATCCCTCCGTCACTACAATTTGTCTTTGATGTACATGCATGTGACCGAGCAGCGTGTGACGGTAGCTTCTGCCAGAGACCACCACCAATCTAGATGGCGATGGCGATCAGATCAGCGGATCGATCACTGCACCGTATAGTATTGTATGGTTGCTGTTAGGTGGTGGTGATGGCGTGCCCTGCCGGCTGCCGCGAGTACAAGTAAGGGCCTTTTGTTCTTCCTGTTAAACTTTAACAGTTGTTGGTCATGAGGTTCACCATAATGTGTTCGGATACTAATAGTGGATTAATCAGGCTTAATAAATTCGTCTCGTAAATTAATCTTAATCTGTACAATTAGTTTCGTAATTAATCTATGTTTAACACTCTTTGTATGTGTCAAATATTCGATGTGGGGAACAAACACCCCTAGCTCTATCTTCCCCTGCTCTGCTCGCCCGAGAACTGTGCCGGGGAAGCGACTCCGGTGAGGTGATCCTTTCCTCGGGTTGGTGCGCCCGCGTCTCGTCGCGCTTGGACGTCGCTCAGCCCTCGGCCTACGCATCGGCGCATCGATCGTCGTCTTGCCAACTTTTTCCCGTGCCACTGTTTTTTTGAGGGCGCGGCGACGACGACTCGGTGCCT